>OX382194.1:3387624-4605569 GCA_947507515.1 Eulithis testata
GGGTACCGCGTGATTTCACCTTCCCGGGCGACACGGACCAACAAAATGCGATTAGGATGTGCAGTTTTTAATTATTTGCAACGTTTTTCATGATGACCCGAGCTGGTGATTATCTAGGCCAGCGTATCAGCATTGCTATTCAGCGCGGCAATGCAGCCAGTGTCTTGGGCACGCTTCCGATTGGTACTGATTTGGACCAGTTGAGCTATCTATAAATGGTTTGCAAAGGTTTGTAGATAGCTCAACTGTTTCCTGTGTATTTTGTAAATATTTTAAATATTGTATTAGTTGTAATTTTCTTTGTGAATAAAAGTATAAAGTTTTCATGATTTAACTGCAGATTTACCAATCGCGTAAATAGCAGAATCAAAAATGTCCTATACTATAAGCAAAGAATAGCCTATACTATAGTATTATAATATGATCTCTATTATATAGGCAATTCTTTGCTTACTGATATTTACCCAATGGGCTGTTTTTGTTAATCTACGGTCTACAACGAGCTACGGCGCTAGAGAATTACCCTGTCTAGTCTGTGTCCTATAAAATTACTCGATATAGTGTTGCTATTTAAAATTTTGGATGTTTAAATATTTGTGGCTTAAACCCGCCACAAGACAAGATAAAATTAAATTTGGTCGATAAACGATTATAAGATTTTAGATAGAACTTTATTAGCAAATGGTCGTAGATTATTTTGAGAATCTTGGAAAATACGGGACGTGTGGATGAAATACGGAACAAATACGGGTCGTGTGGCAATACGGGACCACATAGTCGAAAACAGGCGATGTGCCGTATATACAGGACATATATATATATACAATAGCTTCTCTACTTGCTCTAGAATTTCTAAACCAAATGCCACATCCAAACCTCTGAAACATTTTGTTCTGTCATCATGCTAAATAATGATCTGATCCCTATCTCATTACATTAGGGTACAATTTTATCGGAATGCGATCGATTTGCAAGTTTCCATACAAATTCTCAAGCCTAGTGTATAATTTGATACTAATCTAGACTGTAGTGTATTTTGTACGAGAAATTATCCAGTAGGCGGAGTTTTTACAATCATCTTTTAGTATTTTCATCGAATTTTCTCGATCACTTTATTTTTCCAAACTAAGCAAAAACTATGAGAACTATAACACTTTTATACATTTCTTTGTAAATACATGGTAGCAGACATAGAACAAACAGCTTTTAGCGATAAGGCCGCCCACTGTACTGTCTGTTTTATATGTAATTTCTCTTTGTGTACAATAAAGTGTTTATCTATATATCTATCTATGTTTGCTACACATACATTTTTGTTCTCAGTGGGGATCGAACCCACGACCCGCAGCACAGAAGGCACAGCTATTACCTGAGCTAAGACATCACAACATAACATAACTACAAAACAATAAAACAAAACTGGCCCCATAACAATACCCTGACTCAACACACTCTCACACCTTAATAAGTAAATTAAATAATTAATTATAAGCACAAAACCGACACCAACAATTACCCAATGATAGTAATAATCTCGACTAAATTAATAGTTGTAGGCTCACTTTGAAATATTTCTCACGCGCAGTGAATTGACATGATCTATCTCTATATTTACTTAAATATATACAACTAGCTTGACTGGCTGACTGACTACGTGCATCACTGTCAAACGAGGCGGACTGATTACGTGCATCACTGTCATACGTGGCTGACTGACTACGTGCATCACTGTCATACGTGGCTGACTGACTACGTGCATCACTGTCATACGTGGCTGACTGACTACGTGCATCACTGTCAAACGTGGCTGACTGACTACGTGCATCACTGTCATACGTGGCTGACTGACTACGTGCATCACTGTCAAACGTGGCTGACTGACTACGTGCATCACTGTCATACGTGGCCGACTGACTACGTGCATCACTGTCAAACGTGGCTGACTGACTACGTGCATCACTGTCATACGTGGCTGACTGACTACGTGCATCACTGTCAAACGTGGCTGACTGACTACGTGCATCACTGTCATACGTGGCTGACTGACTACGTGCATCACTGTCAAACGTGGCTGACTGACTACGTGCATCACTGTCAAACGTGGCTGACTGACTACGTGCATCACTGTCAAACGTTTACATTCTCGTTGAAGATCTTCCCGAGAGGGGTAAATTGAAAAGCAGCGCTGGATGTCTAGCATCCAGCTCACGCTTCTGAGCACTTCCGTGCTTCGGATGTCACGTTAAACTGTCGGTCCCGGCTCTAGCAGTCGTTAAGCCATGACGGAGGCCTTAAGGCGGCCTAAAAACTCCGTCACCAGAGTTGGCCACTAATTCATACGAGCTTGCTTGCTTTTTTACGCTGAATTTACCCCTACTGACGTCTTTGCTGTTACTTAAAACTATGTACTGTACGTACCTTTATACCTACTGAGGCAATAAATGTTTTTTGTATTTGACTTTGCATTTGTATGAATAGATAGGTATGCTATGGCATCATTTAGAAGAAGCGTTGTAAATATACAACACTTCCAAAAGATACCACAAGATTTCATAAAAAAAAATACTGCACTACGTTTTTTATGATTGAAAGACATTGTTGTTTTTGCTTTTCAAATTTTGCACAATAACTAATATAATGGGCAGAAAAATATAAGTAATGTTCAAACAGTCTTATCTTTTTTTCTGATCTAGGGGATGAGTTTGGCAGAAATATTACACTAATAGGGATGACGTCAAAATGACGTCCACCACCAGCTTCACCAGTGGCTGAAACAAGTTTCGGCCGAGACATGACGTCATCCTTACTAGAGTAAAATTCTTCCAAACTGAGTATAATGCTACTGAGATGCGCTTTCACTTAGTTACTTTTACATCATGGAAGTGCGATACACAAGTTGGTAAAGTAGTTTTTTTAAGTTAAAAAGTACAGACGAGCGAACAAAGTCACAGGACAAACCTCTAGTATTAATATCGACTGTAGGAGGAGCGATTGACGCGTTAATATACGACATATACAAACTCTACTTTACCATTTTCACACAAAACTCGACCTTATTTTTAAGATATAAGAACTAGTAGAAATGCTTAGTAAGTTGTGTATCGTTCGATGGGTATCACATCGCGATATCTTCGTATCGAGTTGAGACAAAGTGATTGTGACGCGTCATTATGGAGTAATATTTGCGTGTCATTGTAAAGTGGGTTCGGCTGTTGTTTTAGGCCACTTTCAATAAGATTAGGATAAATATAGGTTGCTTTAAGTACTTATCAATCTCTTGTTTTCTCTAGGGAAATGCTTGTAAACGACTACTTTAAAAAAAAAAATTATTACGACGTAAAGTGTTTTTTTTTCTCGATGTGCAAAAAAATCTCGCCGATGAGATTGAAGACAAAGGAAAAAAAATGCTGAAGCGACTTTGCTTTACGATAGGTGCCTTCTAATGTCATGGGTTCAAATCCCCATGAAGATACTTTTTTAGATTTTATTTTGTTTTCGTTTTAAGGAATACAGCGAATACGTTTTTATTTAATTACATACATTTTTTTCATAAAATAAATGAAACTAAAGAATATTTTGTGTTTTTTTGATAATTAGCTGAGAACACAGTAAGTTTTTTTGTTTTTTTTTTTCATTTATTGTTTTAAAAATACATAATAACTTATTTTGTACTATAGCACTAAGGAAACCACAAGGTTTATAGGAATAATGCTACATGAGTCTTAGCGTCGATAGCCTTACATTAGGTAGGTATAGCTACTAGGTTAGATAGGTATGGGTAGGTAGGTAAGTACCTATCTTTGTACTAATATTCAGTGGTTGTACGTGATATGGATTGAAGTGGTTGGTCCAACACCTATGGGCCAGCCACTTCAATCAACATTATTTCCCAGTCATCACAGCGTGCATGCAGCGTCTTGGAATATAGGGTAGAAAGATACTCTGTATAAATCCTAAACAAGATAAGTTAATCAACTACTTTGTAGTTTACATTAGTGTGATAGTAGTACTATAAAAAATAATAATGAAGGATTAAAATTGTATAAAACACGTATACGACCTCACGTAGATACTAGCTAGTCTGCTAGGGCGGCCCCGCCCCGCCACGCCCACCGCCCCCGCTGTAGAATCCCCTCTTTTTTAATTCAAAATTCCAAAGTTCCAAACTTAAAATTTGAAATTTCTGACGGAACATTCCATCGCGAAGAATTCGCTCCGAAACTATGCAACTCAATAAAGTTTTTTGCAATTGAAAGAACGAATGAAATATTTGCAAGCATTGTTTGTATGAAGCCAGGGAAAGCATTTTTTTGTTCTAGCTAAATTTCACTCGCATTCTTGACAAATAACGATAAATTCGACAAAAATTGGCACGATTGTTTATACGATGTGAAAAAACTCACATATTACTCACAAAAAACTCACAAACGTATACATATTCAATCGAATTTAAAACTTAATTAATTAATTAATCAACTGCATATCAAAAACTATTTAAATTCAAATCAATTTATATAACTTTTCAGAGAACTACCTAAATGCTATTGAACTTTCAAGGTCAACAAAACAAATTGAAACACATAACATTATTTCAATGCTCTAAAATACAATAGAGTTTCTTTAATAGTTGAATCATTGACCACAATGGGAGGTAATTAAACCACAATCCAAATATTCTCATGTCTAGGCGGATCTCTCGCTGGTGGTCGCAATAATAAAGCATTTTCCAAAGAGTAAATCGTTTGTGCTTCATGTCAAATTTATTAATGCCTGCAGAGACCAAGCCTCTGTGATGCTACGCCTGGTTTTAGGGACAGTCAGTGCCAAGAAAGTAGAAAAGTTTACACTTCTGTAGGATACACAAAACACATGATTAGAGGTAATTGAATTGATAACGATGTTAGGTATTAGTAGTAGTTTAAACTTACCTACAGTATATTATGTACCTATCCACTAAAATTGAATCAATGCCGGACTGTTGTGAATAAAAGTAAAAGCAACTTTATTCGAATATTCTTTTAAAGTATAGCAAACAAAGAAACTAAACCTACATCTAAATAAAATGTTTGATAAATCCTGATTTTTATTTTCAATGTTGCCTATTTGAATAAAACTTAATTTGCTTTATCTGCACATC
The DNA here is from genome assembly GCA_947507515.1 of Eulithis testata. Lineage (NCBI taxonomy): Eukaryota > Metazoa > Arthropoda > Insecta > Lepidoptera > Geometridae > Eulithis > Eulithis testata. Next base: position 3,392,762 of record OX382194.1, read on the forward strand.
TGAATTAGGTACTCTATGGCATGACTGCGCACCCGCAGTGGCGTTCCCACAGCGACCTCCATCGCTCACCGAGACCTGATGAAATCATATCGATTAACATGATAAATCTATCGATACTCGATGAAACGATACCAATCGATATGCCACTGACAAATTATTACGCTCTGTCTCGACTGCGATTGCTGTTGATCTAGATTCGATGACGTTTGATTTGTGTTATCTATATTAATACAACGTTGTACAGAATATTATCTATGTTTCAGAATCAGAATTATTGTGGCACTATCACAGAAAAGTACAAAACTATGATAGTACCTCTGAAGACTATGGTATTATTATTTTACCATAGTCTTCAGAGGTATTATCATAGTTTTATTATTATTTTTCTCAAACAACGTAGACTTGTCCCGTCACGGCTTAATAACACTTGGCGAAAGTAAAGGGGAACTAGGACTGGCTATGCTCAGCAAAATAGATAAGAGATAACTAATAAATAATATAATAATAAATTCTTTATTTCAGAAAAGGAATTAGTACAAAAAGATGGAATCAGAAAGTATAAATTATAACGAATGTTTAACATTGCAATTGCACTTGACGAATTTTTTGATACTTCTCAATAAAAATCTGTCAAAAATGACTTAGTGACGATTCGGACAAAATATTTTGGGACAAATTCTCCCAATCGTCACTTTTGATTTTAATAATTTTTGTTGTGACGATTCGGAGAACATCAAATTAAGGAAGCCGTTGAGTACAGTCAGGTAAAAAAATGTTAAGCAAAATATGATTTAGCTATTTAAATTGCTTTGCGAGCGTGTGGTTACATTAAGGTGGTTCGATTTCCATACCAATTTATTTAACCAATTTGGGGGAAATTATATTATTATACCTAACAAGCAATTTTTATTTCTTTCTTGAATCATAGAAATTAAAATCAAGATCTATTTTTTTGATGACAGCTGTCAAACTTCAAACGCCCATATCTCGGAAACTACTCACCCTAGAGTTCTCGTTCCAAAACCAAATGAAAGGTGTGATCAAGATCTATTTTTTTTATGACAGCTGTCAAACTTCAAACGGCTATATCTCGGAAACTACTCACCCTAGAGATCTCGTTCCAAAACCAAATGAAAGTTGTGATCAAGATCTATTTTTTTGATGACAGCTGTCAAACTTCAAACGCCCATATCTCGGAAACTACTCACCCTAGAGTTCTCATTCCAAAACCAAATGAAAGGTGTGATCAAGATCTATTTTTTTGATGACAGCTGTCAAACTTCAAACGGCTATATCTCGGAAACTACTCACCTTAGAGATCTCGTTCCAAAACCAAATGAAAGGTGTGATCAAGATCTATTTTTTTGATGACAGCTGTCAAACTTCAAACGCCCATATCTCGGAAACTCCTCACCCTAGAGATCTAGTTCCAAAACCAAATGAAAGGTGTGATCAAGATCATTTTTTTTGATAACAGCTGTCAAACTTCAAACGCCCATATCTCGGAAACTACTCACCCTAGAGTTCGCGTTAGATTTTCTTATATCTTAAAACTTTTTACTTTTTTCGATTTTATTACATAACAAGGCGTTCTATGCACAATTCAATAATTTTTCATTTTATTTTTTTAATTTATTTATCGTTTAAAAAAACATAACTTATTTTGTATATAGCATATGTCTCATTCATAGCGTATACCAAATATACGCTATGAATGAGACTTGTTGGTTTTATTAACCTCCGAATATATGTGCCGACAATTATTAGTTATGTAACCAACTTATATTTCAGGTTCATTTTAGTCTAAAAAATACTTTTGATTGTGCCGGACAATAATGCAACCGACTATTCACGCACACAGACTAGGATCTTACTGTATTCTAACCATGACTCAATTTCGCCAGTAACATGTAAGATTGGACTGGTCAGTAGCTCCGTGATATTTCTACAACTACGGTACCGAGTTCAAACCTTAACATGTTACCTTAGCATGTTTTTGTTAGTAAATTTTTAAATTGTATGACTGTGATGTGAAGTATGGAAAGTATTTTTGTTGGTTTGTTCTTCACGTAAAAATAAAAAACAATAATTTTCTCTAGGAGAACTCTAGGGTGAGTAGTTTCCGAGATATAGCCGTTTGAAGTTTGACAACTGTCATCAAAAAAATAGGTCTTGATCACACCTTTCATTTAGTTCTGAAACGAGAACTCTAGGGTGAGTAGTTTCCAAGATATAGCCGTTTGAAGTTTGACAGCTGTCATCAAAAAAATAGATCTTGATCACACCTTTCATTTGGTTTTGGAACGAGATCTCTAGGGTGAGTAGTTTCCGAGATATAGCCGTTTGAAGTTTGACAACTGTCATCAAAAAAATAGGTCTTGATCACACCTTTCATTTAGTTCTGAAACGAGAACTCTAGGGTGAGTAGTTTCCAAGATATAGCAGTTTGAAGTTTGACAACTGTCATCAAAAAATAGATCTTGATCACACCTTTCATTTGGTTTTGGAACGAGATCTCTAGGGTGAGTAGTTTCCGAGATATAGCCGTTTGAAGTTTGACAGCTGTCATCAAAAAAATAGATCTTGATCACACCTTTCATTTGATTTTAGAACGAGAACTCTAGGGTGAGTAGTTTCCGAGATATAGCCGTTTGAAGTTTGACAGCTGTCTTCAAACATTTAGATCTTGATCACACCTTTCATTTGGTTTTGGAACGAGAACTCTAGGGTGAGTAGTTTCCGAGATATGGGCGTTTGAAGTTTGACAGCTGTCATCAAAAAAATAGATCTTGATTTTAAGTTCTATGATTCAAGAAATAAATAAAAATTGCTTGTTAGGTATAATAATATAATTTCCCCCAAATTAGTAAAATAAATTAATATGGAAATCGAACCACCTTAATAGCTACATCACATTTTGCTTAAAAATTGTTTACCTGACTGTACAATGCAGCTATTTTTAAAGTTGTCCGAATCGTCACAACAAAAATTATTAAAATCAAAAGTGACGATTGGGAGAATTTGTCCCAAAATATTTGGTCCGAATCGTCACTAAGTCTCAAAAATGCGCATTATGTCGCCTCAACACATATTTCCATATATTCACTGCATGCATATTTTTCAGGTAGATTATAAGAGATATCTCATGAAATGTATCTCATATAATATTCAAAGGCATTCCACTGTTCGTTCGTGGCAAATCTACAAATTTTCTTCTGGCTATCCACGCTTGGAACGCCTGTGCGGTACGTTAGATGGGTAGTAAATCACTGTTCCATGTTCTCGCAAAGGTCTAAGCTGAAGGTATTCAAACTATTCGGTCGACGTTGAATGGAAAATTTCTGAATAACATTGCCAAGAGTCGTATTTTAAAAGTTCGTGAGTCTGAAATGTCAAGCTAAAGAATGAAATAAACAAATATTCTTGGACAATATCACATGCCACACAACAAAAAAATCGCAGTAATTTGTGAATATGAAGTTAATAATACACATGACAGGTACATAAGTTACAGATATTACAGGTGATGCACCTGTGCTGTGTACAGTTTTGTTATGCGTCTGTAAGGTTTGGACTTGTTTTTGAATATCTTCTTACATATTTTTACAAAACTAAGACCCTATAGTACGTGCCATAACACCGCAATACAGGTCATTGGTTTATTCCATCCAGTCCTACTAGTAGTTCGATTATATAACTGTTTGGACAAAAATATCCAAAATGTTCGATCAGTCAGTCTAACAGTTTGGAATATTTTTGTCCAAACAGTTAGATAATCGAACTACTGGTAGGACTGGATGGAATAAACCAGGTCATTCACCCACCTTTACCACGACGTCGCAAAATTCAATTTATGAATGGTAAACAAACAGTACTACGAGATTCGAGCGATTACCGTCTTAGCGACAGGTTTGTATATGGAAAGCGACAGAATTAGCCATTCATAAATTGAATTTTGCGACATCGAGGTGAAGGTACCCACCTTCACCTCGATGTCGCCTGTATTGCGGTGTTATTTGGCACCTACTATAGAATATCTACCGTGCCTGGGGATTAGGTAGAGTAGTACCTATGTAAGTTTTTACTCCATGCTTTTACTTTAGTTTTTATTATTAATTTACTAAGACTAATTAAAAGACTACAACTTGGACGTTTAATTTCCAAACATCGTAAAATATTTAAGATTTAATTAATAACATCCCATTTAGCAAAGCCGTGTTTAAAACCACAATCCTTTCTGTCCTATCAACAGAATATTCTCATAAACCTACGCTAATTAATGCTTCAAACTAGTTTTTCCTTCCGGCTTTGCTTCTACGAGTACAGCATATTCTCTGGCAGTGTTAAAAGGGTCTCCAAGCGACTAAGCCTTCTGATTTAATGCGTATAAAACTATTATAAAACTAATTGTTTGCAACGTTTGTAGATAGCTCAACCACAGATCATAATATAATACTATACGCTCAACTGTTTCATGTGTATTTTGTAAATATTGTGAATATTCTAAATGTAGGTCATCAACATCTCCTTGCTCTTTTCCCACGTTATGTGGGGTCGGCACAACATGTGTTTTTCTTCCATGTTCTTCTATCAGCCGTCATCTCAGTTGTCACTCCTTTCTTACCCATATCATTTTTCACGCAGTCCATCCATCTTTTCTTTGGCTTACCTCTACTCTTATATCCATCTACATTCATATCTACTACTCTTCTTGTTACATGACATTCATCTCTCCGCATAACATGGCAATACCATGCTAACCTACTGCTCATCATCTTTTCATTCACTGGCGCCACTTTCAAACTTCCTCTGATTTACTCATTCCTGATCTTATCCATCTTATCTCTGCCGCATGTACTCTTCTTTTATCCGTCCCTTTCGTTACCCAACACTCAGACCCATACAAAACGACGGGACAGATTCTAAATGTAGGTATTAGTTGTAATTTTCTTTGCGAATAAAGTTTCTTTATAAAATTGATTTTGAATTATAGTAATGTAATGAGTTCTTAAATTACTTTACCTTTATTTCATTTTATTAACGTATATCAAATCTGCTTACTAATTAATATTAGAAACGGACAGACATGAAGACTACATTTTAAACATTAATATTGTTGAGAAGCGACGCTCCATACAAGCGCAATTAGAAAACTTTAGGGCCCTTATAAAGGGCCCATAAATCAGTGAAGGGTCGAACGCGATATTTAAGGGCACGCGCACACGGTGCGATCTGCACCCCTTTCGTCAATATACAAGACGTAATATTGCACAACAGTAATTATTATTGATTTGTGTTTATGGTCAATAAATTTTAGTGAGTTCGAACTCGAGTTAGTGAATACAAGGTTTATGTCAAAGTAGAAAAAACTTTACCGACTTAATTAATTTTTTTATGTACTTTAAGGCAAACAGATTGTAAGTAAAACAGAATTAAAAACTTTTTGAAGTGAAAACTTTTTTAGCACCGTTGTGATTTGAAAGTCAATGAAACGAAAAGATGAAACGGAAGTGACATAATGACATAGCATGACATGAATGAAGCATAATAAAGCATAATGTCATTATGAAGTGACATAATGACATAGCATGACATGAATGAAGCATAATGACAGCCGTAATTTCAACCATCGGGTTAGTCTCATAGTCCCCTTTGGACTGCGGTCGTTGGACTGTGGTCAGACCGACAACGGGAGCAAGTTTAAATCCAAGGCGACATTAAACTTTTTGCAACTTTTTACTTTTTATTTTGAAGTGAAAACTTCTAAAACTAAATAAGTAATGCATATTGGATAAGTACATAAAAATAAATACTACGCACTGGTTTTTTTAAAGGTTTCACTTCTACCACGTATGAATTACACACATATTTTTTTTTATTAGCCTGTTTATGGAAATAAGAACATATCTCTTCTGGACTATTGAAACCAAAATAAACATTGATTTCAAGCTTCGTATTCAATTTTAGTACAAATTTTTGTAGAGCCCCGTCCGATACAACCCAATATGCTAATATTCAGTAACTTTTCCGACATCACTTCGAGTATTCTGCCACATTCTGTAGCCCCGTGTGTGTTGGCCCTTAAATGCGTATGCGCATGAGGCGGGATCTCGTTAGCGTGTGTATGCGACATTTCACATGAGCTAATTGCGAGCATTTAGCCATCTTGATAAACTGCTTCATGGTCTACACGCACTCCTATGGCAAAGAGTACGCAGCCCTTTGCAACCAGGATACGATGAACCTCGTAGCAAATGGCAGCTTTTGGTTTAGAGAGTTCAAACTGTATCTATGAATCCACATCTTTGATTTCAATAAAATATAGCCTATGTTTCAATCCGGAAAAAGGGCTTCCGAATGGTATACGTTCCATTGAAATTGGTCCAGTAGTTAAGGCGCGCTACAAAAGAAGAATTCATGTTATCTTTGGTGATTTTTACTATTTCTATTTTATCTTATTCATTTTATTATTCAAATGAAAAAGAGACTCGTAGGTCCTATTAATATCATAAACGCGAAAGTTTGTAACAATGTATGTATGTGCGTTTGTTCCTGTTTCACGCGAAAACTACTCATCCGATTTGGATGAAACTAGGAATATATTATTGTCCATGACCTGGATTAATACATAGGCTACTTTTTATCCCGGAAAATCAGCGAGGTCCAACGGAACGAAGTCGCGGGTGGAAGCTAGTGTCTAATATTTATGAACGGATAATTTTAGGATCTGCCCTGCAATAGTTAACCCTGCATATGTCAATTGTTTCGACTTGAAAGAAGAATTGGATTTTAAGGAGTTTTTGATTTACCTACTAATGTAAAATGGTTTCATAGACAGAGTCATACCAAAATTACGTTATTTTTCTGACTAGCATTCTGACTAGAAAGTTTTTCATAAACAAAATCGTTGATGCCTACAGTCCCTTCTGAACCAAGCTCATCTTTGCTAAAATCGCCTCATTGATTTCCTTCCATTAGCATTCTAAACACTCTCTTGCAAAGAACGATAATTGAAACACGACCATAAACCCGACTCGGTATTGACCAACAATTTACATAGATATTATATTGTAGGTACCTACGTCCGTTTATTGATAACTAGCTGATATTTGCGACTTCGCGTGCGAAACTTTATTGACATTCATTCAACTTTCACCATGACATTATCACTATTTCATTATGTAGGTAATCTATAATATGAATTTACTACTGCTATCTACTTTTAGTACTATTGCTGCGCCCTCACGGGGTACATGACTGTTCTTTTAACTAAATAAGACCTAAGCTTTATATATAAACCATGTATGCAATCAATAAATAAATAAAGAAATAAATGAAATAAATGAACTTTCCACCAAAGTATCTGGCACCAGCATACGATGAACCTCGTAGCAAAAAGTAGAATAAAATGTTAAATAAAGCGCAGTTTCAACAACTATTATGAAGATTCCTTTGACTGTAAGAGATTGTAATATCATAAAGTTGGTACAGTTGTGTTTACACGCGTATTTTAATTAACGAGCATGCACTAATTGGTGCTGTTTTTCAACACTTTACTGAGAGCTTATTATTATCTCGATGACAGGTGGCCTTTCTGAATCCGGTCTGCGTAATCAGAAGTTATTCCGACCAAAAAATGTAAAACACACAAGCTTTTATGGTTCATACATCAGTTCATATGTCATGCAATATATATTGTGTAGTCGAAAACTGAATTATCGTTATTTGAATCATTCAAAGTAAACTGCTTTTATCTTCTTCTTCTAAATATTATAAAACTCTTTTGAAGCTGACGCACAGCCTAAACTATAAGTCCTAGAGGTATGAACATTTGGAAGGTAGTATCCTTATATAGTGTAAGGGTGCACTAAGAAAGTAATTTTGAAAAGTCGCACCTTATAGGGTTTAAAATTAGGATCAAAGATTTTAACCAAATAATATGCTGCTACCACGCGAGCAAAGCCGCGCGCGACAGCTAGTTCTTTTTAACCGACTTCAAAAAAGGAGGAGGTTCTCAATTCGGTTGTATTTTTTTATGTTTGTTACCTCAGAACTCCGTCATTTATGAACCGATTTGAAAAATTCTTTTTTTATCTGAAAGGGTATGCTTCCAGGTTGGTCCCGAACTGCCATCATAATCATCATTTGATGATGAAGGCGTATCAAATTGAAGTCGGTTTTTCCAGTTTTTTAAACTTATAAATTATATATAATATCTACAACGATTCACGTGTTGGTGAAATCTATTTAAATAAATATTTTACATCAAACAACCACAGACGTAGTCATCAACAAACCAATTCAGAACAAAAGAACATCGTAATGAACTTCGCAAAGGTAATTTCACGAGTAAGCTGGCAACACACGCTGCGGTGTTGCGGTGCATTTGCGCAGTAATTGATAATGATGGAAAATGATGCGTGACAGTAGCTGCGAGCTATGTGCTGTACTCCTAATCGCGTGTACGTGCCGATTGGGGTGTTGCTAGTTGCAATAATTTTCCCTATTTTTTGGGAAAATTTACAACGTTGAAGAACTAACTATATTGGTAAGTAGATGCTTATTACTTGAAAGATTAATCGCATATGCTATTAGATTGTTTTAGTAATTTAAGGTCGTACCTATACTTTAGATTTTTGTTAGGCTTTAAAAAGCAATCAACGACGATCTTTGCTAACTTGTAGGTATTTTTGAATTTAATTTAATAAGTCATAAGTCGATATTTTAAACCGTTTTCCAAGATTTAGGTATGTAGGGTATTCCAAAACAATGATCATTAGGTTGAAATCTAATGATCTTTGTTTTTAAATAATTAGGTATGTATACTCTGATACTAAGACGCGACATTTTTAACATTCTTAACCTACAATGTTTCATACCTTGTATGTATGAAACATTAATGATAATATGCTCAATGCTGTATTAATACATTGTTGGTAAGTTTAACCTTGGCAATACTGTAGTAACCTATCTACAGAGTAATCATCATCGGATATTTATTTAAACACTTGTGTTTACGCACTAATGACAGACAATAACCATTCATTTGCGAACTCGAGACACCTTGCATTGTGGTTTACTGTAAAGTTGTCTGTGATAGATACATTATCCGTAGACTCCAAGTACGGATATATACCGTAAATATTATTAAAATCTGGCACGTCTAAATGAAAACCAATTTGAAAAAGTTGATCCACTGGTAAAATCCCTATGAAGTGAACCCAAACGAAACCTTAAAGAAAACCTTAAGTTGTTGGAAGTTGAAAGCTTCGTATTCATATTATTATGTAGGTAAGTACTACTTACGAGAACCTTCTTTTACTTTATGTCATTTGCAGAGCTAGTCAGACTATTACCTTTCTGCAAATTTGGCTTCCCATACAGAGAATAGCTATAGTTTTAAGCAATCACAAATTGATAAAAAAGCTATTTCAGATGGAATTTCATTAGCTTTTATTTTCTTGCTGACTCCACCTCCGGAAAACACCGTTTAAAAATAATCAAACGAAGAATGAGAATTCAACTCGGCAACTGGATAAATCTGCCTTACAAAGTATGACCGTAAACGCACAAAGTAAGACATCCGTAAATTACAAGTTAACGGTAAATTCGAAACAGCACAACCATGAAATACAAAATTAAATAATAGTTCAGTCAAGCAAGACTAGTGCTAAAATCAGGTGCCGTGCTATAAAATTAAATGTATGTGATTATTTATATGCAAACGTAATGTAAATAATCACCAGGTGTACAAGAACCAAAGACAAATAAAAAATTACACAGTTTAAGGTCTGTTTATGTTGTTTAACAGGTAATAAGTAGTCTTATACTTGTTGTTTTGCTGTGAAATTAGACGCAGAAAATAGCAAGATGCTATTTTGCGTAAACACGACAATTCACCTACTATTCTTCAAAGGAACACAATTACATTCTGAAAAACTCTTTACAGCTTAGCATTCTGTAAAATCGAAATCTTTGTTTTATACTAATTTTTGTAGGTAGCTCTTAGGGGCCATCTCCACTAGCGAGTGAATCGCGACGATATTACGAATTTCTATACAAACTATCGCCGTGATTCTCTCGCTCATGGAGACGGCCTCTTAGGTGGGGTGCTGTGCTGACGCGTGGCTCAAGATCAAAGCCAGGGCATTTGCATGAGCACCTGATGGCGCATAATGTCACCATTATTACCTTTATGATTACCTAACTGTTGCCCGCGGCTTTGCTCGCGTGGTACATATTGATGATCCACCTACAGATACTGCGCTGCTGCGCTAATAGGTAACTCAACGAATAACTGTGGCTTAGAATTATTTTCCAAATTATTCAGTGGCCTACTTGGTTTTTTCTTCCGCAAAAAACGAGTATTATCATACAACGGGTTCAACTCTGACAATTATTTAAAAACACATTTAAATTACTCACAAACTCACCCTTACGCACTCGAAATAAGGGTCATCGATTACTTTACTACTAAACGGGTATCCAATAATAGCCGATGGGCACGCGACTATTCTCCCCCATTTGGAGTTCCGTAGTATTCAAAAAAACCTCAGTTATAAGGACAGTTTTGAGCAAGCACAAATAAAATTAGGCAAGTTACTCTACCAAACTGAAGCAAAATTTGAGTTTAACCGCACAAAATGAACTCGTATTTTTTTTGTAAAAACATTTCTCTGTCATGAAATCATACTCACAGACATACATAGTATACATACTGTGCCTTGATCACGAATAAATGTGGCAAACGCAACCGTATCGTAACGCTAGCGTATCCGAGATACACTGCGCGGTGACACTACAACGATTGGCAGTCGAGCTGGCGTTAACGCGCAATATAACTCGAATACGCTAGCGCGGTGACTGTCAGATATGTTCGTGATAGAGGTACTGAACATGATACGTGGTTCGACACACACACTTGACTATTTTATTTAGTCTAATGAAGGGATCGTTTCACCCTTAACCCAACAATTGTGTATGTCAACCCTCTCGATTATCGAACCATTTGTCAACGCGTTTTACATGTCCATCATTGTGCATATTTTTCAGCCCTTTTGTTGGTAGAGCTTAATAAAGCACTGATGACACTTATTACGATGTAAGTAGGAATGATTGATTGAATATTTTATAAATGAAAATAAAAACACGCATGGAGGTTGTGGGTCGAAACGGAAATTTGGGCAGAATGTGAAATATACTCGTAAATCTATATTTTTGTGGGTCAACGCCAAAATGTCATCTTAGGTTGAAACAAAACGAAAAATGCATGCTCTTGGGTAGAATAGAAAATAATAGCAACTAATTGAACAGACAATGTAGATTACCTACAATGCATCAGTTATTAAGTGCCAAATTTAAGAGTAACAAACAAGGTTTATCGTAAGAATTCTAATAAGAAGTTGTTAGTTACCATCAATAAATTACAGAGCCAAAAATATCAGAGACAATGCCCAAATAACCAGTTCTTTTTTATTTTTTACCAATTCCAATCCAAAAGCTAACATCTGACAACACAATGTTACCCATGAATGGCATCAAATGCGTGGGGCGACATTTTATAGGCAGGGATTGCGTAGACCGCGCCACTGTCTGGCGAGACCTCAATGAGGGCACACGGCCGTCTATCATAACATAAAACTGCCGAAATATTGGCAATCGTGTAAACAAGGATAATGAGAGAGTAGGTGGGGCCGCGCTGAAGACGCCCATTGGTTTTTTAACGTCGGCGTCTGGGCGGGCACGCCTTGCGTCCCACGCAACTCTCGGCCCGTCATGTTCGCCGGAACACGCTCGCAAGCCGACGGCGCCGCGTCCCTCTACATAAAAACGTAAACAAACAAAAAATCGCCAAAATCAGCAAGTTTTCGCGCGCTTTCCAACTGTCAACGTTCAACTGTAAAGTTAAAGTTTTATTTCGGCCATCTTGTGAATTTAATTGAATTGTTTACAGTTAAATTTTATTAGTGAAAAGTTAAAATGATACCGCGAATAAAATTGGTGTTGCCAACATGAAGCAGCGAGTTGCCAGCGGAGAAAAACGCAGAATGCCAAAGACATTCCATGCGGCCATAGTTTTCTTGCTGTTTCTTTTGTTCAGTATGGCGTGGTAAGTACATAATTGCAGCTCCCTTATCCAGTATTTTTATGAGAGCTTTTTACTCTTACGTGGTTTTAATAACAGTCAAGTCATCAACAATTTTACAACAAATATGATCATCTATTTATATAGTTTTCTTAAGAAAGATTGTTTGTCTCATCTTTTATAAACCTAACTACGTACATATTCGTTAAACAGGTACCTACTTATACTAAAAACAAACAAAACTTTCAATTAACCATGAATGAAAGCTTCTAAGATTCGTAAATGGAAGCTTTCACTGCACGATACCATCCTCAACGGCAGAATTCTCGTTTACATAACTTTATGTAAATAGATGCAAATTTAAAAGGTGACAATCAGTTTGTCTGCCACCCAATGGCCCGAGATTTACAGTATGCTAATGGGCGATACGCCGCTGTGTAATCGCTGCTTGCCCGTGATTGATATAGCGCAGAGGTAGACATTACTAGAAATGATTCTAATTTTCATTAAAATTATAATAAACTTAATTTTAGGTTACACAATACCTATAATACATAAGTATTATTGTACATAAGCACATGAGTATAGTAAAAAAAAGTAGGTATCTAAGTATTCTATCAGCAATCTAGTTCCCATAGTAGATACAAGCTATGCTTAGTTGGCTCATTTCAATAAAGCATTGTGTTAAATGTCCATGAATATTTATTTATATAATTAATTTAAATTTTGATAAATGGAAATAATATTATGAAATGACTAGGTACTATATTGCATTGGGTTGAACCTGTAAAGATATAATGTAAGTAAGTGAATAAATGAATAAATAAATATGCACTTGTGTATGTACCGTGTAGATAAATTTGTTAATAAATCTGTACAGCTGTTTAGCATTCCAATAGTTCCTAAAAAAAAGAAAGATTTTGAATGAATAGTTTTTAGTTTAATTTCACTTTTCAAAACTTACCTAAAATTTCCAGCGTAGTTTAAATGTTTAAAGGGAAAGGGGAGAATCAATAATAAATGGGACACAAGGAAAAAAATCTTTGAGAGTGAATTCAATTCTTAAAGTTTAAACTATTTTTTTGTTTTGCCCCATTTTTAAATATTATAGCGTAACAAAACCAAAACGGACGATAGTTCTAAATTCAAGTTTTTACATTTCAAAGAACAATATTTTTAGTGTGTAGTGAGGACTAGATCCTACTAATATTATAAACGCGAATGTTTGTAAGTATGGATGGATGGATGTTTGTTACTCTTTCACGTAAAAACTAATAATCCGATTTGGATGAAACTTGGAATATATATTGTCCGTGACCTGGATTACCACAGGCTACTTTTTATCCCAAAAAATTCAACGGGACGCGAACGAAGTCGCGGGCGGCACCTAGTATATTATAAGGGTATTGGTTACTTTTCCGGCATTTATTTCAATTATTAGAATTAATACTAATATTATTTGTAACAATCAGTTCCAGTAAAATACATAGGCTATGTTTAAGTGTTTATACTAATAGACGTAGTATGAACTGCGTTGGTGAGCTATAGTAGGTGCCAAATAACACCGCAATACAGGTCATTCACCCACCTTTACCACGATGTCGCAAAATTTCATTTATGTATGGTAAACAAACAGTCCTAACGAGATTCGAGCGATTACCGTCTTAGCGACAGGTTTGTATGGAAAGCGACAGAATTAGCCATTCATAAATTGAATTTTGCGACATCGTGGTGAAGGTGGGTGAATGACCTGTATTGCGGTGTTATTTGGCACCTACTATAGCCGATTTGAATGTCTATTTAGTAACCTACGTATCTTCTAAGCACGTAATTTATACTCTGATTTATTTCGCAGAGACCACTCTGTCTAAATACAAATTTGTTGTCTTTCGAGTCATAATTGACTTGGTCAATTTTAACTCAATCAATGCTGAGTTCGGTCCCCACCGAGAACCAACATTTAATTTTGTGTGTGGCAAATATAGATTTGTACTGTGTCTGGGTGTTACAATAATGTATCATAAGTATGTATTTACAAAAAATTGTATATAAGTATTCTTCCAACCTAGTTCCCATAGTACAAGCTCTGCTTAGTTTGGGACTAGAGGGTGTAGTGTGTAATGTGAAAGGATATTTATTTATTTATTTTATATATATAAACTCAAACTCATTTTGTTTGAAAGGAAAATTATTGTAAAATTAAACAATTTTATGATTCTTCATAACTTTGAAAAACTAGCAAAAAATCCACGCTTTATCAGTGGAACGCAACAGACAGCCATCAACCAGTCGTTAAGACTGAGTGATCCAATTAAATGTATTAAAACTCAAATAATTGCTTTAAAAATACCGCATGACGAGATAAAAACAATAATTTCGTGCTTTAATACCGTCCGGTAAAAAATAATAAAGTTGAAGTCAGAAGAATGAAATGCGGCGATACTCATTCAGAGCGCTATTTCAATACAAATTGTGGCTACTTGCGCGCCGGCAATTCTGCAAATACTTTTCTCTTCTCTATTACCTTCATTCAACAACATTTTAACTCCCGCGTACACACACAAAAACAATCTCTACAGCCAACAACATAAAGTTCTAAAAACTCTGCAAACACTCGCGAGATACGATGTTTTTCCGCGAAATGTCAGCCTCTGATTGAAATTCCGTGTACCAACAAAGTTTATACGTACTGAACCCTATTTGTTTACTATCTTGTATGAAGAAGGCACTTGATTTGTTGGAGATTGTTCAAAAAATACCAATACGTATTAGCGATAGTGTTACGCGCATAAATCCAATGTGCTTATCTAGTACTGAGCTTGGCTGTATAAATAAGCTACCTTATACTTGTCGTCCATTAGTGCAGTCCTTTACAAATCAGTCCAAGTTTTGCTTTATTTATTTTGCCTGCGATTAAATCTGTAATTAATGAGAGAAATCTAAAGAATTGTCTGATTACGTTGCGCTGAAGCCGAAGAATTTTTATAATGACATGTTTGGTTTCTATATATTTTTCTAGTATTTGTTTTATAAATATTTATCTGACAAAACTACATTGCAAGTGTGCGTCGTTTAAAATAATGAAAAAAAAATTATTAACGGCTTTCGAAGTACAATAAAACAAATGAGTTATGTAATTGAATTAAACACCCAATTAAATAAATTATGTTCTTATAATATGCTTATTTTGTAGGGAAACTAAATTTTTTATAGCGCCGTTCAGTTGCTTCGAAACGTTGTAAAAGTGTGCTTTTCTGTCGTTTGCTATTATCATCATCATCATCAATATATTATACAAAACTCTTTTGAAGCTGACATAGAATCAACGCACAGCCTAAACTATAAGTCCTAGAGGTATGAAATTTGGAGGGTAGTATCCTTATATAGTGTAGGGTTGCACTAAGAAAGGAATTTTTAAAAATCGCACCCTAAAGGGTAATAAATTAAGGTCAAAGATTTTAACCAAATAATGCGTATGCTGCTACAACGCGAGCAAAGCCGCGGGCGACCGCTAGTAATAAAATATATTACGTAGATATTTATATCTAAGAAGGTACATTCTGGTACATACTACTTATAAAAAAATACACTTTTATAGACCAACGCGAATAATCACAAAGAAAAATGATGACGAGCATTACTGTTGGTTACGTTTCATTAAAATCATTAAATGGATGTAGGGATGGTAGGAGTCCGACTTTTTTGGCGTTATCCGGCGTTTATTTAATTCAAATTCATTTATTTCTCAGATTTCAAGATCCATATTTTGTTAGTTCACGGTACATGTCAAATGGGTTAGAGTATAGATATTATTATTATACTTAGTTAGGTAGATACATATTTCACTTTTTTAATATACATATTACAAGATTATTGATGTGAAATCCTTCGTTTGAGCCCCAATCGAAAAGTCTGTACTATTTGATCAGAACCCGAACGAAAGACCTCTTAATATAGAACTCGTAGAAGTTGACAGAACGATTATAGCGTAATATTATAGTAGGTATTATAGGTAAGTAGATAGTTACCTAAGCTGTTTTTTTGTTACTGCACATAAACGGCAAGCTATTATGCCTACCTAAAATGTAAACTTCTGTTTTACTGTATTTGTGCATAAAAAAACTATTTAAAGTATGAAAGTGAACAAGAAAGGTCCAAGAATATTTATTATTATTATATCTCTCATTGGAGGCTTAGGTACCGAGGTACCTATACTTACCTGCCTGTTTCCTCATAATTTTTTGTTGTTTCTTATTGTGAATTACCGTGTTGTATCTGTGTTGTATTGTTTGCCAAATAAATATTTCTTATCTCTATCTATCTAACAAGCCCACAATGCTCATTAGTTAAAACGACCGACTTTTTTCATAAATCGTATCGTCCGGCTAAAGTATTTATCCAAAGCATCCCTAAACTGTTATAATACGTTTTTAGACCCACCTTTTAATGGTACCGGCATACCTCAGCCGTGGGAACGACTGAGATAACTACAACAGTTATGTAAAGAAGGAAAACAGTGTTTAAACTTTTGTTACGATTGTTTTTGGTGTTCCATTTTAAAATTGAGCGTGGAAATCGAAAGTTTTTAATTGGTGGCCAGCGTTCAGTTGATTTGATATTGAGTATTTTATTGCTTCGAAATTCAAACTTGGATTATTTATATTATTGTGTTTTAAGGTTATTTGTGAAGGCTAGGCTTGCTTAGTCAATCTTCGTCGATTATCTAAGTTAAGCACCGTTCTGCGTCACAATTTGGATGGGTGACCATTAGTTGCATTTACATATGAGCGCTTACGTGCTTCGGAGGGCATGTTAAACTGTAAGTCCCGGCTCTAGCAGTCGTTAAGCCATGACGGAGGCCTTAAGGCGGCCTAAAAACTCTGTCAACAGAGTTGACCACTAACTCCTACGAGCTTGCTTAAGCGTTATTTGTCTTTTATCGAACGAAAAAGAATATTAACTCAAGTGATTATGAATTTTTTTGTATTTCGTAGCACCAAATAAGGGCAGCTCTACGAACCGCTACGAGGGTCTACAAATAACCTCCCAAACTATTATTATTACTGTGTTTTAGTTTAATATATATTTAATTTAAAAAAACAATGTGTTATGATTATTATGGATTGGCTTTTTGCGCCTAAATTCTGAAGCACCAAATCTACAAACCGCGACGAGTCTAACAGTTACGAATATATTATTTATGTAAATACAAAAGTTTAGAACCTACGATGGAAAATACTGTTCACTCTTGGCCATTTTAAAAGCCTACAAATGATAAGAAACGAGACTTGGTAAAGACAAATGCATTGTAAATATTAGTACACATACAAATATGTGCAGTGCACATCCAGTATAGTAAACTAATAAATATCTTAACAATTTTTTAAATATTCGAACATAAAATATTGTTATCATGTTCTTACCTAAAAAACTTTGTTAAAAAGATTCATCAAAAAAGAGAAAAGATTACTTATTATTGAAATAAACAGCATTTTTTTAATTAAATATGTTACCGGCAATGTGTGTAATGTTGTCATTTTACAGAATGTCGGATTGCCAGTAACATACATAAATTTTATAATCATGCTACATCTGTACCTCTACCACGAACAAATCTGACAGTCGCCGCGTTAACGTATTCTAGTTATATTGCGCGTCAATGCCAGCTCGACTGCCAACCGTTGTAGTGTCACCGCGCAGTGTATCTCGGATACGCTCGCATTACGATACGTTTGCGATTGTCACATTTATTCGTGATCAAGGTATAGATAATGCTATTTTTCGTGACCGAGTCGATCTAATGACTGTGTCACGTACGTAATGTCGCATTTACACTTATCTGTCACACTTCCTGTAGATCTAAAGTAGAGCGCAATATTTTTGGTTAGTTTTGCAAATGTGAATGAATTGCTTACGGAAAATTACAACCAGAGCAAGACTCACCACAGCACAAATAGTTGTGACAGTCGTAATTAATAGTATATAATATAGATGAGACGAGATACATTGCGTGGTGATGCGACAATACTCCGCAGTCAAGCTGTTATTGCTGCGCATTGTATACAACTTGGATAGAACTTGGAGGGTATCGTTACGATATGATTGCCAGGAAGGCGAATTGTGGATATTTTTGAGCATTTTTGGCTCAGATTATTCAGTTTTAGCTTCAAAACTCAAAACACATTGAGTTCTCTAAAGTCAGCTTTTTTGCTTCTATAAGACTTTCCATTTCTTGCAAATTATCAAGTAATTAATTAATTCATGTCCAATGACCTGTATGTAATTAGGCTCCTTCTAGACTGTCTAAAATATCTAGAATCACCGGTTTGCAAAAGTTAATAGTGACAATTCATGATAAAACAGAGCTGCACACAATCTTAAGATCTAAACTATTCAATTAAAACAGTTTGCCACTCAAAATATTTACATGGAAGCTTAATAACAAATTGTTTCATTCTATTTGATAATATCTTAAGAATACGAATAAATTAATTATCCGGGCATAAGCAACCAATTAGTGACAATAAACTGGCAATAATTTAAAAAGCATTATGGAAATTATTTTGAATGGAATTATGTGGAAGCGTTAGCTTACAAAATATTATTATAATGTTTGATTCAAAGATAAGAGAATTGATTTTTGGACCACCTTTGGTAGAGCTGTAAAGAAAAGAGGCGACGTACCGGTCCGGTATGCTACAAAAAATGCGGACTCGCAAGAGTGACTCAAAGTTTTAGTTTTGACAAATTTCTATGAAAATCCGTAAAAAACAGATGCTCGTACTTTTCATTCTTAGTTTTGGCTAAGTTATACATATACACAAGTGTATTGTAGTCTAGATTGGTTGATTGGTTGTCTAGTAGAGATCGCTGTTTAGCGATAAGACCGCCTATTGTATGTCATAGACTTAAGTTGTTATGTTTCCTGTATGTTTAGTTTTTAGTTGTGGTGTGCAATAAAGTATTTTCTATCTTTTATCTATCTATCTAAATTCCAACCTCTTTAATCATATACGCCTGTTATTTTAGCACGCTATGGTGGTCACACGCCTTCTAATTTCACGACGAGTTGTCAAGAGATGTCGTCAGAATTTATGAGTTATCGTCTGACGACAACTCGTCAAAGATCCTTTTCCAATATGACTTTTGTTTCATTCATACAACCCACAATAAGCTGTTGTGTGTGTGGAATAGCTAAACTAAACAAATTGAAAAAGAAAAATATACAAGCATCTAAACTTCTTAAATTTTCTGTCCACAGCTCCAGAGACGACCGAGACAACATGCTTCCAACCTTGAAGCTGAACTCAGCTCTAACCTGCCGGCTGGTCGGAGGAATGACCAGGGAACAGAGATCCGCATGCCACGAGGCACCAGACGTGACGTCCGTAGCATTCGAGGGTCTACAAATAGCGATCAAGGAATGCCAGCACCAGTTTAGGTGGCATAGGTGGAACTGCTCAAGTTTGACAGTGAAAAGCAGCAATCCTCACACCAGTTCGATTATGAAAAGAGGTAAGAGAAAAAAGGTTTTAATAGCTGGGGTGACTTGTAACTGGTGGAGATGTAGAGATGCTTCTTCGATTCCTGCTGTGGGATAAAACTGTTGCATAAGATTTTATGATAGTCATCATCAAATTTATCATGTTACTATTCGTTTGTAGAAGTCCAATGAACAAAGGCGTAGGTAAGGTACCCCGTAGGCTTTCTTCAATTTTATTCTTGACTTGCTTCCGCCCGCGTCTTCGTTCGCGTTCCGTTGAATCCCGTTACTTTTCAGGGATAAAAAGTAGCCTATGTGTTAATCCACGTCACGGACAATATATATTCCAAGTTTCATACAAATTGGATGTGTAGTTTTCGCGTGAAAGAGGAACAAACATCCATACAAACTTTCGCGTTTATAATATTAGTATGATTTTGTGTTATTGCATTGCAATTCCAATAATTTCTTCTGCTAAGCTAAATCTATAACCAAAAACGGCCAAACGCTAAAAACGTATGAAAATGGTGCGACCAGCCTCTCAGTTGGTACTGTCAAAGCAGCCAATCATAAATCAATAGAGCACAGGCTGATCACGAATAGTCGCTGCATTATGTAAACCTAACGTATTTGAGTCATATTCCGCGTCAACGCCAGCCCGACTGCCAAGCGATGTACCGTCACCGCGCAGTGTATCTCGGACACGCTAGCGTTACCACTGTCGCATTTATTCGTGACCAAGGCAGGTCAGTAACATTCACAGTAAATTTGTAACTAAACTGACTCCAATCACGATACAATCAGCTGTGCCTAAAGTTAATCGCTCGTAATGGCCGAAAATCAACCCATTAGGTATTACACCCGATCGAGGTAACCGCTCACCGTACAAAGATTTACGATTCAAACTTGTGATGAAATTGGGATTTTGAACAGTCTTTATTGTTCTACAAGGATGACACAAAGGGATGCCACGATAGCTTATAGAAACTTTTATAGAAACAAGATATTTAGACTAAAACGTGACTATCGCTGCTTCTAAAATAATTTGATGATAATAACACCTACACTCAGTTAATCTGCTTTTCTAAAGAGCTTGATAAATGCTGGATTTTTTGCGCAAGCAACTTTGTTCTGAAATAACATTTTATTTTTTTATGGTTATCATTCCGAAATATTTTTTCGAACTAATTATAGGGCCACACGCGAAGAACGATAATGATTGGCACAAGAGTATTGAATCCCAAAATGTGAAGGTATTTTGAAACGGTAAAGTTATGAATTTATTTTATTCTCGTGTTGTTCTGTCATGAAAAAGCCTTATAATTTCATACCCTGTTAATAAACTCGATGCAACGTAAGCTTGGAATGGAATATGTAGTTACATCGTGTTTTGTCGCTCGATCGAATTTGAATCTGATTATCAACTACAAAACACAAAACACGGTGGAACTATTCCAAGTTTACACGAGTTTATTAGTAACAGGGTATAGAAGATTTACCAATAGATAATCATAGGGTATTCTATCTTTGTCTAAGTGCTCTTAACACTAATATGTTACTATCAGTGAAAACTTGTTATTAGCCTTCTGTTTCTAAGTGTTTGTTTATTGTGTTTTTAAGAGCTGTAAGTTTTCCAAAAATAAAAAAAATAAAAAAATCTTATGTTTGCACACAGCTTCAATTACATACCTTTTTTAAAAAAAATCTATGCAGCTAGATTATCTTCCAATTGATTAAAAAATATGATAGATACACTATGACAGTATTATATGATCTGTGCTATGACATTAGTGGTATGTAATGTACGCAAAATATCATGGTACGTAAAATTAAATATCGCCTTACGTCAAAATAAACTCGATTATTTATTATGCTCTGTGATCGCCAGAACTACCAATAATACGAGAGGATTACCAACTTGCAGCACCAGGTGTAGGTGGTGGCAATAATGCCAAACAGGTTTTAGCTGGTAATTCCATATTTTTTATTGAAAATGCAACTCAGCTCAAACCAATCGCGATCAGCCATTCAATCCGAATTTATTACGACGAAAAATTATTCACGCACATTACGATGCCAGGTGAAAGGAATCTTTATGTTGAATACACGTATTTACAGTACGTCCGTCTTTATGTCCGTCGGGTGTGAAAAGGCTTTGTCGACCCCGTTTTTTCCACATCGCACACGTTGACGTGGAAATTTACGAGCATGGAGGATGGGAGACAACAAATAATAAGATGGGCTTTGGTGGTGGCCAGGTGCGGGGAGCACCCGCGCCCCGCGATTTCACGCTACGTGTGGGTCCGTGAGCCGCGCGCCTCGCCTCGCCCTTCGCGCCGCACAGCCGTCGCCGCCGCCGCCCGCGCGCTTTCCAATTAATATCTCCACTAAAATTGCCCGGCTCCGATCTGGCTCGATTCTCCCCCTTTATCGCTGCACGCATTCCAACTCGGCATCCCCATAAAACTTCATCAACGATTCAACGACCACTCGAATTCCACACCATGTTTCTCAAACAGATAAACGCAGATTAAGACATGAATTGTGCGAGGATTATGCTTAAAAATGTTACGGGCTTCATTGTACTCAGACAGTATTAGTATTGGTAATGCTCCGTAACGACACCTTCCGGTCCTTCAACGACACGACTCCGTTTAAATTGAAAAATTGTGAAAAAACAGCGTAACTAAACACTTAAACATCTTTCTTAACGTCCATTGTCGAGGTCCCAAATTGAAAAGAAACAAGAAAAAAATGATAGAACAAATCGAGGGATGCTTTTAAATATAGGATAATAGCGATCGATGATCATAGTAGAAAGATAATAATGATTTCGGACCGCTGGCTGTTTTTGCTCGGAATTGAGATGCCGTCGAAAGTACTGCTGCATTTTGGATAGATCAGGGATTCGTTTCGCTTCCCCGCGATCCAACACACGTCGTTAGCGCTCTTGTTGTACGTGACGGTAATACAATACACCTACAAAGATTTAATGACTTTTGTGAGGCTAATGAGCGTATATTGTAGGAAAAGGTTTTCGCTTCGGGCGTTAATAGTCGATGGTAGGAGATAAGCGTGGCTCTCTCGTTGCGTGTCGCCGCGTGAGAGAATGGCGCGCGTCGGCCGAGCCAGGGTGGCGGACATGCGTCGATACAAATCTGACGGCGCGGGCGCACGTGACATGAATCCAAAACGCGAATGTCTCATAAAAAAGTGACATTTACTGGCGTTTTATATCAACAACGTGCGGCAGGTGACGCGGTGTCGACGACAATGTCTGATTATGATGCTGCAAAAACGCGATGTGTTGTAAGAGATCACTCTTATCTGTGGAAGTGTCGTGGGAATATAAGGACGAATGAGACATCTTATTTTTATCTGCATCCGCATATCTCAGGGGCTATTATTTTGAACGTCAAAATATTGCAGTAGTTTGCGGTTGAAATAAAAATAAGCAAAACGGATGATGATAGAGCATAATTTGAAAGGTTGAAATAACAGTTTTAAAAGTATCAGAGAAAAGGGAACGTGTCGAAATGTCTCAATGATGGCTGCCCTCTAATAGTGGTGATAACATCGCTCGGTGCGTTACTGAATCGTGCTCCTACAGACGCCTCCTAAACTGTGAGAAAAAACACACAAAAGGCTTTATAAAAGTATGATTTTGACCAGATCCCAGTTCGAGTTTGAAACGTGACATCGAGTGCTTTTTTGTTTCAAGTTTTTGTTACCTGTCGGATTATGAAGGCGGCTTTTAAGGGTTAATTAAGTCGAGAAGTGTGGTGGTGATCTTGCGATTTCGAGAATAATGTTTTAATGGAGCGATGATTCATTAAGATTTCATATTTATTTTGTTCTTATCTTGATTTGATCTCGTTTGGTGAGACAAAAAATTATGTCAGGTCAGTTTTGCTATCGAAAACGCTAAACTAATATTTTGCTCGTGCATAATCTTTCTAAATAAATAAAACTCTATTAAAGCTGACTGACAATCAACGCACAGCTTAAACTATAAGTCCTACAGGTATTGGAGAGTAGTATCCTTCTATAGTGTAGGGGTGCACTAAGAAAGGAATTTTGAAAAGGGTCTAAAATTAGGATCAAAGATTTTAACCAAATAATGTGTGTGCTGTTACCACGCGAGCAAAGCCACGGGCGACAGCTAGTTTACAATAAATAAACTTTATCAGCATGAGTTCGTTCATCTCTTGTGAATCTCTGATATCTATTTATTTCCTGGATTTGGAAGATGCAATCTGGTGTGTGTTTAAGACCGAAAAACTAAACTACCCCCCATTACTAGTAGGTATAGTAAACATACCTATAATTATACTTACGAACAGTGTTTTGGAAATTCTAAGTAAAAAACACAAAAAAACCTTTATCTTCATACCTCTTAATCAGTAACCTTCTCAAACCAGTCTAATGCCTACATTTTTGGCTTCGTCTTCATATTTTTCGGTTTCGGCGATTACCGATTCGCCACACATGACCAGACTCGAGGCGGAGTGCATTTACATGTGAAGCAGGTTTACGCTGATTTTCATTATACAAAACAACAGTTTTTGTGTTTCCATGTGGTCACACAACCGACTTGAATCTACTCATTATCTGGTATTGATTTGCTCCCATTCCATACGACGGCGTTGGGAAATAATATTATTTTTATGATGTCAGTGCGTCAATAAATGCTAGGAAGCCAGAAATGTTCAAAGGCCTAACCAGTATTCCTAGGTCATAGACACAGACAGTATATCAGCTTGATAAGTATTGCCAACATCCACGTACTCTATGTGCGACTCTACTTAGGGCGGATTCGTCCAAAAGTCATGATATTCCTGAATAAGTATCCCTTGTAATAACTTTACTCTTTGATTTTATTCTTAGATAAATTCGTTTTTGTTTTTCCATTGCAATCTTGAGAGTAACCAATCCTAGGTATTGTTATTCTGTATATACATACTAGTGGCTCTGGGAGCTGTAGACCTCGCGAGCATACTAAATATTCCAATATTCAACATCATCCATCAACATCATCAATGTCGTGTAAGGTGTTTTCTGAAAGTCTTTAAGTGCACTTTTATTAATTTCTAATTTAAGGCTTATTATTATGCTGATGCTCTTATTCAGTGAAGGAAAACATCATGAAGATAATTATCAGTTAGTATTCTAACAGCGACGAAACGCTTGCAGCCTGTCACGTATTGAAAACTAACTATAATGCAAAATGTTGTGTGTGTGCGTGTGTGTGATGTAATTTAATTTTGTAAATTTTTGAGGAATGTTATGTGCAAGTGCATTTTCCGTTTTGTGACTTTTTTGATCTTTTGGATTTTTTTTGCATCATCTTGTGTATAATGAGGTCCTTTGTGTTTCTCTCAAATTGGATTGAAAACCATCGATTGTTTGATGAGCTATCCTGTTCATCATGCTGAAGATCCTTATCAGATCTTCGCCAAACTTTTATGAGACCAACTTATAGTTACTACCTTTCAAATAAAAAAAGAATAATCGAAATCGGATCTCATTTGGTGGAGATATCCAGTATATCAAATAGCCTCCTTTTTGCCTTTTTTTTGGGGGAAGTACCCCTCCAATCAAAAATCCCCGACGACAAAAAAATTCTAATAAGTCATATAACCTGTGTACCAAGTTTCGTCCAGATCGGTTGAAAAATGCGACCTGTAGAGGAGAACAGACAGACAGACAGACATCCGGACAAACGCATTTTTGGCCAATGTGGAAACTGAGACGCTTCGCTCGCTTCGCTCGCTCGGTCAAAAAACCAACTTATTTCAAAATACAATTGCTTAGAGAGCCCAACGCAATAATACATGTGCACACAAATTATCCGGGTGTCAAGTTGTCAATATCTATGAAAACAAACAGCTGTTTTGTCAAATGTAGCAGCCACCATTAAAATATTCGACAGATAACTTGTTTATACCATAGATTTTGGCAGTATAAGATTTATTCTCGGATAGACAAGTTATTCGTGGAATAAGACTTGGTAGAACAAAAAGTTTCATATCACTAGAGTAATTATTGATTTTATTCGCAGTATAAGACTTATACTACGTATAAATAGTTTGGTCGAATCCGCCCTTACTACCACAGACGGAATATATCAAGTTATCAACAAAACAAAAGACAGTCACAGTCACTAGGAAACTTTAATTCATGGGAGTTGATGCTAGGGCCAGCTAGAGGGCCGTACCTGTATCACGAACAAATTTGACAGTCGCTGCGTTACCGTATTCGAGTTATATTACGTATCAATGCCAGCTCGACTGCCAACCATTGTAGTGTCACCGCGCAGTGTATCTGAGATACGCTAACGTTACGATACATTTTCGATTGTCACATTTATTCGTGATCAAGGCACTGCAGCTAAAAAAAAGGAAGCAGCTGAAGAGCCGAATTCATAGGTTGATTAGGATCGTTCATTTGTTTTCATAAATGTTACTTTCATGCCGGTAAGTTTCGGCTATAGTGCCAGAATAGTTTCTAAATGCTTCCCTTGATTGCAGCAAAAACCCCCGAGCACTACCGAATGTTATTGATGAGTATTATTTAATTCGAGCACTTGAATTATGAATGCCTAAATGATGACAGTGTTTTAATCGACTGACGTCATCGGGTGATGGCGATGAGTCAAGAATTGATACCTATTTGATTAGAATTAAGCCGGCCGTAGAATTGATTGTTCTAGATAGATATATCAATGTGTTGATTTCAATTTGTACCGTATGTGAAACGTGGTTGAAAATTCATTATGATATTCAAGCTTTGTAGACCATTATGTACGTTTAATGTTTAACCAATTATCTTAGAAATGGTTCAAAAATTCTAATGGAACATTCATAAGTATAAATTTTAAAATTGGAATATGATAGAGTATAAATTCAGACATATTCATTCAATTTAAAAATAAAACATTTTAATTCGCTCGACGAAAATCTGCACAAGTGCAATAAAAATAGCTGATTTGGTGAATGAATTACCAGAAGTCCCGTTCCAACCCAGGGAACGAACAAGAAGCTTTTTAGTAACCATTCAGCACCGAAGTAATATGAATAAATACAGAGGGTTTCCAATAAACTGACGAGACAAAAACTCGATGCCCGTTCATTCATTTTGGCGCCAGATTTATAAGCGAGAACCGTCACTAAAAACTTTTTTAAATGAACAAGTCCAAGTCATATTATGATAAGGTCCCAACTTCCAAGACCTCATTTAACCAAAAACAACAGTAGGCCGTCTTTTGTTTGTTATTAAAGTTTGAAACTCTATACAAAGCTTAGTCTATGTTTGTGTAGTAAAATACGTAATGTCAAATTTTGAGTGTCTTCTTCTTCTATTTATGTCCGTCATTTCGACAGACAATTCTGCCAGTGTCAAGTGAAATATTTGAAATACCTAATATCAGTCAAGTCAAATCGGCTGTCGTTGTCACAGAAAACTAAAAGGAAATCTTGTTGTTGCTAGCCACAGAAGCCACAAACCAAGAAGTTGAAGTTGATCTTGTTGTTGCTTGAGAAGCTTTAGGAGGTTCGATTTTGTCATTTGGCTCGGGATCCCTAAATATCTGAGTGCATAACATAAATCACGCATGATGCGCCCGCGACGCATGCGACGTCCGAGCACGTCCATGTACAGACACGCTCCAAGAACAATATTACACAACGCGGAAAAAGCGACCACCGCAGCGCGCAAAGGAAAAACACATCATTATGCGCATACTATTAAATAAAACGTTCGATCGACTACGTTTTTAAAAGAATCACGGATGAATAAAACCCCTCAATGATAATTGAAATTTGTGTTTACTTAGCTTCAGGTTTTTGCTGGTTCGGCGCCCTGTTCCTTATACGGAAATGTAGAGTTGCCAATTTAATACCAGCTTCGAGGAATCGTGGTGGCGCTGACCAGATGTCCTACTGATGGGTTTTAACCATATAACTTTAAATTAACCCTTTAACATATAAATATTTACTTCCAAAAGCGAATTACAAGTTTTTCCTCAGTTGAGCAACGCGTAATCCTAATCCAAAATGTAAATAAAATCCACAGATTTAAATAGTGTACCAGCTTTATGTTAATGTTGCAAATAATTAATTACAAATACAGTAGACACTGCGAGTGACATAAATCGCCATAATGTTTTTTACATTGTCGACTTGAAAATAATTACCTACCCGTCATGCATTATTAAAACAAACACGTACAAAAACTAAATGGACAAGTGTAAGGGAAGAATTTAAAATCTGTCACCCGTTGGAAATTCAGAGCATTTCGTTGGAAAAAGTCGAAAAAGAATAAATCGGAATTCATTAAAGTCGATTAAGGAATTCGGCACGGGCTTCGGATGTTGACGATTAACGACCTTATAGTCGACTAATTGGCACAAATTGGCACTAAAATGGGATGGGGTAATTATAATTCGAGCACGGTGACGTCCACTATTCGATATTCAAGAATTAATTAATCTGGATGAATATATTCGAACAGAATGAACGCATAAGATTTTATATTACTATACATCCAATCCTTATAGGGGCTCGATAACGATACAGCCATAACCGTATGGGCTTGAGTCACCAATAACTTGGAATCATCAAAATCGATCAATCGAGCGTGGTATAAATCGAGCCGTATCGATTCTATCGCGTCGCGGACGATCGACAAATATAAATTTGTCACTGGCAACTCAGAGAAGGCCGTTGGCAGTTTATAAATAAACAATAAGTGTACTTATTTGGTTTGGACACTGTAACATTGGTCACGGACCGTATAACAGCATTATATGAATGGTAACGAGAGATGTAATTTTTTCTTACATGAAGCGTAAACTTTTTACAGGCCCCAATTTTAAAAATTACTTTTCCTTTTTACTCATTGAGTTTAATATGATTTTTTACCATATATGATAAAAAATCATTCTATGATGCAATCAAAGAAATCACCATCAGAAACCCATGACTCGGACAAAAACCAATCATTCAAAATCGAGCATACCCAAAAAATACGCCGTATAAATTCCTGACTTCCACAAAATAAAAACGCCATTACCAATATACCATATCGCTTGGTGTCAATTAGGCTCACTCTATCCCGGGCCTAATCCAAGATAACGTCCCGTATTCAACTCTTGTTAATCTCTCGACACACGAGGATTCGTTTATTCGATTCTTTCGTATCGAATCAAGATACCGATACGAAAGTTGAATGATTTTTGATCAATGTTTTTTTTTATTGAAACCGTGCGTAGTTTTAGTATGAGTGATTGCTCATTGGCCATCTTTGCGTTTATACAATGTAACTAAATTAACATTATAGTGCTTATAAACACTACGACAGCGTCAAAATGCGAAGTTGACGAATCTACGCGAAACATTTCAGTAACGCTACGCATCTACTGCGTCGAAATCGGAGCACATGGAGCGAAAGAATTTGTTGTTTTGCATTGATTTCTATGGTACAGCGTACACTGGATCGGCATAACAGCGCATAAATATTGTACGCAGTGGACGCATATTTTCCAAATATCATTACGGTGACCTTATCAAACAAAAACATGAAAGGACCTCCTTCCCAGGTTTCAAAAACTGAGAAGGTACTCTTGCTTAAGGCAACTATCTCTTATGAAACAATTACTATAGCAATAAAAGAAGCGTAAAATAAAGCCAATCGATTAAAGATTAATGTACCACCACAGATATCCGAGCAGGTGGTATTGCATTCAATGTAATTACCCATTAAAGATAGCTCTCAGTCTTTGAATACCTACCCTGTGGTCTTGCACCTGTATTCGCAAATGTTATTGAGCAGATGTCAGCTTTGATTTACTTTTTTTTTTATTTCTGTCCTATGCTAATGACTCCCCTACGCCTACTACTTTTACCTACCTATCTATCCTACTAATATACGACTAATAAACGCGAAAGTTTGTAAGTATGAATGGATGGATGTTTGTTACTCTTTCACGTAAATACTACTACTAATAAACGCGAAAGTTTGTAAGTATGAATGGATGGATGTTTGTTACTCTTTCACGTAAATACTACTACTAATAAACGCGAAAGTTTGTAAGTATGAATGGATGGATGTTTGTTACTCTTTCACGTAAATACTACAGATCCGATTTGGATGAAACTTGAAGTATATATTATCGTTAATTTTTCGGGATAAAAAGTAGCCTATAGGCTACTTTTTATCCTACTAATTAACGGGCTACTAATTAACGGGACCCAACGGGACGCGAACGAAGTCGCGGGCGGCACCTAGTAGGTACTATTATAAAACAGTAAAAAAGCCAAAATGTAAAATAAAATGATTTAGATAAACTAAATATGCAGATCTACTAAATAAACGATTCTGATTCCGAAAATAGCGTTTGTCTGTTCATCTGTTTGTTTGTTCGCGGATCACGCTTTATCTACTGGACCAATTTCAACGAAACTATACCATTCGGAAGCCCTTTTTCCGGATTCAAACATAGGCTATATTTTATTGAAATCAAAGACGCGGATTCTTAGATACAGCTTGAACTCTCTAAAACAAAAGTAGCCATTTACTACGAGGTTCATCGTAAGCTGGTTGACAGATATTTTGGTGGAAAGCTTCGCACGCGTACGAAGTCGCGGGTATCAGCTGGTCATGTTTATGATTAATCTTACTTGATTTTAAGTGATGATGTGGTCGACGTTGTACCACATTTGGTTAACGCGTTTGTCTACACTTAAACTATTCCCTGCTTCTAGCAGTTTATGAATACGGCTGCTAGAGCACCAATGGCTTGCTAATTTCCTATTCAGTAACAATGAAAGCAGGTATTTACAATTAACTAAGCCGACCTAACTCAAATGCAAATCGGCCATCACTGTTTATGGTAAAAAGATTACATTGTGCTGCTATTACGGATCTTGCCACAAACGCTATCGCACTCATGATGTTTCACTGCGCACACTGGTTTTTTTTCATCACTAAATATTCCATCAGTATTGCAAAATTGTCATCTTGCGTAATAAAATTTGTGTAGTAGAAAATACTTTGTACTTAATACTTTGCCTACATAACCCGAGTCAGTATGGCTAAAGTAATGGGAAAATAAAAAAAACAAATGAATTGGAATTTTCGACATTTTAAATACCTAACCATGTCGCTTATGCAAGATTGATTTCATTGATGTTAAAAAACTTAGTTACACCTAAGATTTCTGTTTTTCCAAAAAATATATCTACATAAGTAGAAATTGTAGAAGCCTATCAACCATGGGTACGGGAATTTTTACGCATGAATTCAGTTTTCACATTTCGGTATAGGCATAAGCACATTAGAGTTTTTGAGGTTTTTTTATTAAAATTGGAACTGGAGTGACACAGGGAAGCGTATCTTTTCATCTCAAATAGATTCACCATTTAATTTATAGCAATAAAGTAGATAAATGGAGGTTGTAGACGTTCCGCGTTCCTATAAATCGAGAGTTGAAAGCTCCTGTGGTATGATAAAATACCTAGGTACGTAATAGCGGAGACAAATGCGTACTTAGGCCATCAATCCCTTGGGGCATAAGCGGATTCTCTCGCTAAGTAAAATCACTCAAATCTCTCGAGATTCCACTTCGGAATTTTGAAAGCTGAATTTATCATTCAGAGTCATTTTACTGTTAGAACATAATCTAAAATAATTAAATGTGAACCGAAAAGTGCTATATTTAGGGCCTATTTTAGGTAGCGCATTCCCTCAGAACCTGACAGTCGGAACAAGTTGCAATGACGGTTCCGCACGTGTACTGAACGACTATTTTTAATACAGTTGCGAAAAAATAAAGCAATTTCATAAAATAATTAAAAACTATTTGCTTTTTTCTCTTCTCTCCACGCAATAAATTCGTCGTTTGTAGACTTTTTGACTTTTCCGGTAAAATGTTCTCCGAAGCATTTTGTGCAATTATACTAAGTTCCGGTGGTGTTAATTCAAAAAAACTAGGGTCGAAATTACTCATTTTGTACAACAAACAACTAAACTCGCAAGAAAATTTCTGAAAAATGGCGCCAACCGTAGAATATAAGCAGAGATTATTTTTTTCTTCACCCGTTCTGGTAGGGAAAGGGAACTATACCCATACAGCCAAGTCTTCAGTAGTTTTTTTTTATTGATATGAAATGAAAATGAAATTTAATGAGATGAAATGAAATGAAACCTAACCTAACTCATTCAATCAAATCATTAAATCTGACATTGAAACAAATTAGTAGCTTCTTTTTAGAAATATACGTATTTGCATGAATCATAAAAACTGCTATGAATTTTTTTAGTAAAAACTTCATGGTTGGTTTTTATTTTTAATAGACATTATTTTGACAGTTGGGAAAGAGAACGCACGAGTTCGGCAAAGGTAAAAAAAAGCACGAGTATGTAATAGCCCACATCCCGAACGCTATACGTCCCTGCAATACGCCACTTTTTGAGCAACTGTATTAAAAAATATTTCAAACCCTAGAAATATGTTCCTAGTTACAACCCTGTTTGAAAGTTTCAATAGTATGATAGAGCACTATATCGGGATTATCGAGAAGATCGGTATGCGCCGCTACTCTGCTTGTTTTAATTTATATGAAGTGTAGAAGCTATCTAGTGAAGCAGTAATGGACAGCAATATGAACGGTGATTGCGATGAGATTATTATTGATAGACAATTAAACACCTTTTTTTTCGGGGGATTATTATGAAATTTTGATTTTTGATTTACATTTATTATGCTCCTACTATTTTTTATTAATAGCCAAGGACCTGCAGCAGAGATTTTATTATAGCAGTAAGTTTTTTAATTGAACTCAGACTTCGACAAGGTAGAAAAAAAGCACGGCAAGCGATCTGCTAAGGAATGTAGGTACACACTAGGTAACCGAGCCAGTAGACCCCACACCAAATATGGGAAATAAAAAGTCAGATGGAAACCACGAACATAGATTGAAACAACTGGAAGAGCACAAAAAGACATAAATACATAAAAATTCATGACTCCATTATGAGTATTTTGAGGGTTTTACATTTGGATGATAACTGAAAATAAATCAGATGTTCTAATGTACATTTAATTACATCAGAACCACCTAGTAGTATTTTCGAAATTCTTATATTTATTCAAAATAATAATCCTGCAAAAGATACAAAAGCGACAAGCGGTCAAAATAATGAAGTATTTTTTTAACAGTTACTTTAATGATTATTAATCATATTATTATTTACTTAATTTAATTTAATATAAATATTTATTAATTATTAATAATTAATTGCCTTAAGGTATTTTTTTAATTATTTTTATAAATGTGAAAATGACAGACAAGATAGTTCAATTGATAAATCAAGAACCGTCTAAGAAATACAACAAAAATTATTACTACAAATAGGTGTCATGTAAACCAAATATTTAGAATGAAAAGTAGAAGAAAAAAAATTAAATAGGGGTTCCCAATTTATCCTTCAAAAACCATGATGTCTCTTCCAGTCGCGAATAAGATTTAAATCCATGACAATGTTCCAATACTCAGGTCTATCGTACCGTCGAACGATTTTTATGCGAATGCAAGCTACATAGGTCTCTTTAATATTTAAATACGTTATTTATTTACTTGTCTGGCAGACTACAAGCAATATCTTCTGTTTACTGAATAAACATGAAGCTACTCGTATATGCATAAATATCAAGGCAATTAATGCTCGTCTGAATGTTTCAGATTACAGAAAAGTAAATGCTGAAATTACACTAGGCTTTTAGGCTGCGAAAACGATTACGAATGACAAAAAAATATGAATAATTTGCCTATATTGAAAAATATGACAGATTTTCATCAATAAAATCATATTTTGAAATTATTTTGTAAATATTTATTGAATTATTTATAGTTGAGTGCTTATCTCTCCATTTTTATGCCAAGCTTTCTTAGTCCCCTCAAAACAAAGAAGTCCACCCGGACGGAGTCGTCCTCAAAACTACAGTTGATTTTGCAATTACAAATACTTCACGAACGAAGACACCTGCTATCGCTAGTAAACTTCGATTTGCTTAATATAAGACTTATCTACGGTAAGTTTGCGTGTGGTCTTGTGAATATAACCAGATCAGAATTAAATAGAGATATTCAATAAACTACGGTTATTTCGATGATAAGATTTCAACAGTATTTTGTAGGGATAATATTGCTTCTATTTGTATACTAATTTATGTAAAACTATACTGACAGGACCAGTGGAGCTGTAGTTTGGATAAAATTAATATATTTTAGGTTGGTACTTTATCAAAAAGTAGCCGGTGTAGAAGTTGTAAGTCTCAATTAAATTTGTGCTTTGAAGCTATTCAGCAGTGAAATATATCACAGCAATGCTTTTAGAGCATTTTTTTTTAGTTTATTTGGGTAAACATGCGTTACTTACTTCAATACATACGAATAAAGTGGTTCAACTTATTGCTATACTTAGTTTTCTCACTGATAATTACGCAGATAGGTAGAGTCGCTGCACATGGATACTGGTCATCATTCCTACCACGTAGGCAACTTTGAATAAGTTGCACATAAAACCGATCTTTGATACTCTGATCTCCGATACTCCAATCGAATATTATTGAGCTGGACGTAATATCCAGAACTATGTAGTTAGCCTTTACATACTTTTACCACACAATAAACATACTTCTACCATCTTCTTCCATCAGGATTCCGCGAGTCATCATTCCTCTACGCGCTCACAGCGGCTGGAGTTGCCCACGCAATCGCCCGCGCATGCGCACAAGGCCGTTTACTCTCGTGCGGCTGTGACCCCCTCGGGTATAAAACATCCCATGACCCACGGGGCCGGGCGCGCCCTAACAAATGGGAATGGAGCGGGTGCTCCCACAACCTGGCTTATGGGGTCGAGTACAGCAAGAAGTTTCTGGACGTCAGGGAGAAGGACGACGATCTGCAGTCGAAGATCAACGTGCATAACAATAATGCTGGGAGATCGGTGAGTTTTGAAATAGAGATTTTGTTGGTGCTGGCTGAGAGATGAATTTTGCATGGAGTGGAGGTCACATTTCGGCGATACGCAGGGGTATTCTATACTTACTTTCTAAGCTCCATCAGCTTTTTTACGGCTTCGATAGCATGGATAATGTCATTTTTCTCAAAATAATCTTAACTTGCGTTTTTAACATCTAATGACCTAAAAACTGCAAACGAGCTGCCTCCTGATGTTTTTCTACCTACAAATAGCATGAATCGTTTAAAAAAAATGTCCTTAGAATCCTTCAGGGTAGGAAACGCACCGACAGTGCTCCTAGTATTGTCGGTGTTTCTGGGCAACGGTGACCGCTTACCATCAGGTGGATCATATGCCTGTTTGTCTACTACCAAAATAAAAAGAAATGGAAAATTGTATTTAAAAGTTAAAAAAGAAATTAAATAGAATACGTACTAAAATTATTTTGGTTTTGAAGAAAGGGCGACCTCGAAACGGTAACCAGTAAATTTCACTTCGTAAATTAAAACTGATTGAGGAACGACTTTCATTGGTAATGTGTTTAATGTCACGACTAAACTAATTTGTTACTTTCGAATGAGGAGAAACAGAAATGGAGACTAATTGTAAAATACTGCTCATTAATATAGTCTGCTCTAGAAAAATCTATTTATAACGTTTGGTTTAAACTGATAACAGTTTTAATAGACACCCTATAGTGACTATTGACAGGCGTCATGGCTCAGTCGGTAGTAGCTCTGCCTTCCGTGCTGTGGGTCGTGGGTTCGATCCCCACCGAGAACAAACATTTGTGTGGCAAACATAGATGTTTGTTCTGTGTCTGGGTGTTTCTATGTATTATAAGTATGTATTTACAAAAAAAAAAAATGTATGTATGTATTCTATCAGCCATCTAGTTTCCATCGTACAAGCTTTGCTTAGTTTGGGACTAGAAGGCGTTGTGTTAAGTGTCCGTGAATATTTATTTATTATTTATTTGATTGCGAGAAATACAGAGTTGGGCAAGCGCAGACAGGCAAGAAGTTTCGGATAAAAAAACTAATTTGTACAGTCAGGTCCAAAAATTTAAAAAAAAAAACAAAATTATGTACGTACTTTAAAATACATACAAATTATTATACAATATTGACCAGTTGAAAATCGGACCCACGAAGATGCGTTGACTGCCACTAGCCGTCGAATTTTTAAATATTTTAGATTTTTTGATTGTTTATATAGGTAGTACCTGACCTCGCATACACCTTAAGATCTTTATATTCATATCACACTTCGCAATAAAAAGTCGCCACTCCTCATAAATCAAAGAGCTCGCAGTCAAAAGCGTACTTCATCAATCGCAAAACAAATGAAACCTTTGATAATAATTCAAGGGGCGACAGGTTGAAAAGACCGCCTGCTTGATGGCACTTCAATTTACCTAGTTAGACGCTTGCATACTGTGGGTTTGATCATGCGGATTGAATTTCAAATTGAGCTTGAAGGAGCTTGAGCGAGTGAACGAAATGGAAGGGAGACAATGATGTGGAATTAGGTCTACGCATTGGCTACGTCTGCGCGATGCATGTGTAAACTAAAACTGTAATGTTTGAGTAGATGAAGTGTAGAACGGCCTTGTTGGCACCTTGTACTAAACCTCCTATTATTTTAAATGTGAAAGTTTAGAGATGTTTGGATGTTTGTGCTTCGAGGACGCTGCAATTAGGTACTGGTCTGATTTGGACGCAACTTGGAATATAGATAGTTCGTAGCTTGAATTAACACATAGGGTACTTTATAACCCGAAAGATAACGGACTGTTATGGGACTCTCGTGATTAGGGTTTTTAAAAAAGGATTTTAAATTAACACTACTTTATTTAAGGTGTTTTTACAAATTTACGAGGTCCCTGGCACAACTGTGCACTTTGAAGTTCAAACCGAGACTGATGGTCGAGTAGAAAACAGATAATTATTAAACATACCGGAGGGCTAACTCTGCATAAAATAGTACTAGTGTAAGCATTATTCGATGCAGAGCCAGGGTGTAACATCTCCCCCTTTAGGAGGAGACTTTGGGGATATTTTTACCAAAGTTCCCGAAAAATTAAACCTGAGTTCTAATTTGGGCAGGTTGTTCAAATTCCGGTTCGACGTCTTCTGCGTCTGTTTTAATAGAAATTGATTTTACTGATTTTAATTTAGGGGCTCGGTTGTTACCAGGGTTACAAACTTTAATGCGTTTATACACTAAGTACAGAAGATAGAATACAATTATGAGTAAAACTAAGATTACTAAAATGGAATAATGTGTTCCATATTTAACAATGTGTGATTCTGTGTCTATTTTCTCTAGGTTGTCTAATAGTGATTTTAACATGATCTTGTTATTCGAGTTTAATTTGTCTAAGTCTATGTTTTGTAAACGAACAGGTGACATATTTTCTACTAGGTTATTGAACCTTACAATGTTGCAACAAGAATTGTTGATAAGGTTGAAATCTGGTATACTATTGACAGGCGATGTTATGTTTACAGTATGGTGTTTAGGAATAAGAGTGGTACTCTTATAATGTCCGATACAATCAGTAGGTACAGTAAGTACCCCTGTGCCTAAAATAGTAGTTTCATAAAGGTTAGAATTTACACAGTCAATAGAGATTTTGTTGGGTTCAGATTGTACAAAAATCCATCTGTTATTTGATAACGGTTTCCAAACATCTAGTTTTCCGAATATAAACCTTGTATCGCACTGTTTTGGTATTTCTTTGATCACTTTTGTTAAGAGTTCACTCTCACATGTGGGTTTAGCGTCGGTCGCGTAAACGTTGGTTACGTCACAAATGTATGAGCCCGGGTTCACTTCCTTGCAGTTAGTTAAACTGTCCAAATTACAGTAGTGTGAGTTGTCTTTGGTCATTGCAATATATTTACTACTGGGCAAAATTAAACTGAATTTATTTGGTTCATCTAAGCTGTAGAGTGTGGGCAAAGCAATGTTATGGAACAACAAGTATTCATTAATACTAACTAATGGTATTTGTAAGACAAATACTATCTTATGATCTATGTAATAACAAACTAACTTAGAGACACCTAAAATATACTGAATAGTGTTTATATCTAAAGTTACAGGTAATTCCAAATCGCTAGGTAAGTGTCTGTAGTTATTGGCAAGCTCTCGGTACAGTTGCGATGTTGTGATTATCGCCGGATGTAGGATGTTTAATCTACTGAATAAAATTGCATTTGTTACATCTTCCAATTGGAAAGATAATGTGAGTATAGAAGTTTCCAAGTTGTTAAAAATTTGATCTACATTATAAAGTATGTGTAGTCCGTTAGTAAATTCAGATATGTTTCTAATATTAAGTGAGAGGTTGTCAATAGCTTCATTGAGGTTGGCTTCATTGTCTTTAATTTTGCTTAAGGTGTCATTGTAAGATGATATAATTGAGGTAGTTACTAAAATATTTTCTTTCATTAGTGAGGTTAATTGTTTTTGTTTACTTTGGATAGATTTGATTGCGTCGTTATATCTTAAGGCATCATTCTCGTCTAGGGTTCCAAAGATCTGTTTTAATATACTTCCGATTCCTCCTATCCAGGCGCGCTTTACCCGGTTATCAAATAAATGCGATATTGATTCGAACTCGTTATTTATGTCCTGGTGTCGTACTGTTAAGGGTTGAAGTCTATTGTGACATTCGGAATCGACTTCTATAATTTGAGTTTGATTACACAAATATCTAGTTGTCTCAAGGGCATTTTTAATATTTCGTATATGAGGGTCAAAATGTGAGATATCTAGTGGTATTAAAATTTTTAAGTTGCCGTTGTTGATTTTCAATGTTCCCAGATAATCGAAATAGAGCCCTGAACTCGATGTTATTGGTTGGAGATACGATTGACCCTGTGCCGAAGCCCTGTAATGATTAATACAAGGATAAGTAAGTACCTACGGGTTTTGAGTTAGGTTCCCATGCTAGTCCCAGTCTCTTAAGAGTCTGATTATCACAGAGGGGAGTCTACCTACGACCACGTGTAAGTATATCTACTTATGTTTAATAAAAGTAAATAATTAAAGATATTTTAAAATAAACTCTAAGAATAATTTTAAAATAAAATGTAAAATATAAGTAATTTATAACTAACTTAACTAAATTTCATTTTGCAGGTTTCTGGCGTCGGCAGGTTTCACCTGGTCATAATGGTGAGTCACGTGACGTCGGTTTATCAACAAGGTAAGTGTGTTATTCCCGTTAATCTTGACTACTTTGTAAGGCCCTTTCCAGAGAGGAGAGAGAGCCTTTCGTAACCTGAGATGATTCTTAAGGTAAACAAAGTCACCGACTTTATACGTGACTGGACAAGTGTGAGTATCATAATAGTTTTTTGAGGATTCTTTAGATTTTTTAATGAATTCGATTGCTTTCTCCCGAGAATACTTCAATCGGTTCTGTAGCATTTGGACATAATCGGAGTATGTGGTTCCCTGAGATTCATCATAGATAGAATTAGGTATATATGGTTTATTACCAAACATTAACTCGTAGGGCGTAAAATGTGTTGTCGAATGGACAGAGGTGTTATAGGCTAGCATAGCGGTGTATACATAACGAGGCCAATTAGTTTGATCCGCGTTTGTATAAGCTTTAAGATACTCTTTTAGAGTAGAATGACTTCTCTCCAGGGCCCCTTGAGTTTGTGGATGATAAGGAGAAGACCACAAGTTCTTTATTTTAAGAAAGGTGCACGCTTCCTTGAATAAGTTTGACGTAAAGTTAGTACCTTGGTCAGTGAGAATCATCTTAGGGATACCAAAAATAGATATGTAATGGAGGAGACACTCGCTTGTCTCTTCTGCTGTAATGCTGCGCATAGGGTAAGCTGAAGAAAACTTAGTGAGGTCATCTTGAAATGTTAAAATGAATTTCAATTTCGCAGGGCCTGCTTCGGGAAGCGGGCCGACGACATCGATGGAGAGACGTTGACCCGGTTCCGAAGAAGTGCTGGTTATCTGCATGGGTGCTCGATTGACCTTCCTAAGTGCTTTATTCTCTTGACAAGATTTACATTGCTTTACATAAGACTCTATATCGCTACGCATTCCTTTCCAGTAATACGTTTGCCTGAGTCTATTATACATGCGGGCTGAGCCAAGATGACCCGCTATAGGGATATCGTGATTTTCATATAGAATTCTTTTAATTTCAGACGGGACAGGATAGATGATGTTGTTGTGGTAGACATTAACCTTGATTCGAGTATCATGGAAAAGGTAAGTCAGGATATTGTAGATTTTTATGAACGAGTGTTTTTCGAAAGGATTTTTCAGGTCAGGTATGCCAATCTCATTTATACCCCCCATTGTTACTAACTCATTCCTTATTCTTTTCAATGTTTCAAAAATTTCAGGATATGACGCTTGATCAAAATGGTGAACCTTGAAGTACAACAAGTAGACCGTTTTGTTGTTCAGATCAAGTCGTTCAAATAGGAAGAGTTCTTTTTCAGAGTCACATACACTTGCATGCTTTTCAGGGTCACTCAGGACTTCTGGGATATATGGATTAGATTCGTCTAGGTCAATAGAGGTAGGGACAAGGATAACCTTTGCT
The DNA here is from genome assembly GCA_947507515.1 of Eulithis testata. Classification (NCBI taxonomy): domain Eukaryota; kingdom Metazoa; phylum Arthropoda; class Insecta; order Lepidoptera; family Geometridae; genus Eulithis; species Eulithis testata. Next base: position 3,432,950 of record OX382194.1, read on the forward strand.
GGACATTTCATGAGACTTTCGTTATGCTCTACGATTTCTGTATTAAACGTTCTAACTTTTTCTGACATTACTTTCAGGAACGTGGGATAGTCGTCAACGGGTGCATCTGGATTTGCACTCGTGGATGGCATTGGATCAGGCTGGGATTGAGGAGCAGGTAAGGATGGAATTTCCTGAACAGGTTCTTGGATGCTAACCTCATTCTCAATCTGATCTCTTAGTACGTCAGGGATATTATCTGGTAAGTCGATCTCGGGTAAAGGAAGGATATCTTCGTAAAGATCGACGAAGTCTGGATTCTGAGGAATAGCTTCGTCGGGATTGAATGAAGGAGGGGATATAAGCAAGTCCATTAGATCTTCGTCTAATTCTCGACTAGGTCCCACTTCATTGTTAGGATTGGATGTTACAGGTTCCTCGCGTTGGATAGGATTGACTGGGAACCGAGATAGGGCATCAGCATTGGTATTAATCTTGCCCTTTTGTGTCGGATATCATATTCGAACTCATCTAATTTCAAACGCCACCTAACGAGTCTTGAACCTGGGTCCTTACAATTAAATAACCATTGTAGTGGTTTATGATCTGAAAGGATTACGATACGATGACCATAAAGGTAAGGCCTGAACACCTTTGTTCCGAAGACGATAGCAAGGCATTCTTTTTCTGTCACACTATAATTGCACTCGGCTTTGTTTAGTGTGCGGGACGCGTAGGCAATAGGGCGATCTTGGCCAACGACACCTTGGGATAGGATGGCGGAAATGGCGTAGTTGGAAGCGTCACACGTAAGGTTGAATGGCAGAGTAAAGTCCGGATACGCGAGGACAGGAGCAGATACAAGTTTCCTCTTCAAGGCTTCGAAAGCTAGCTGGTGTTCATTCTGCCATTGAAATGGGACATCTTTCTTTAGTAAGGATGTTAACGGTTTTGCTAGTCTAGCAAAATCCGGAATAAATCTCCTATAGTATGACACTAGTCCAAGGAATGATTTGATATCTTTAGGAGATTGGGGAACCGGATATTCTGTCACAGCTTTAGTTTTGTCAGGGTTTGTTTTGACACCCTCTTCGCTAATGATATGGCCTAAATAGGCAACTTCTTTCCTAAGGAACTCACACTTCTCTGGTTGTAGTTTCAGGCGGAAATTACGGAGCCTGTTAAAGACAGATTTAAGATTAGAGATATGTGAACCTAGGTCGAATGAATATATGACTATATCGTCTAGGTATACGAAGCATCTGGTGCCTTGAAGCCCTGTCAGACAAGTATTCATGAGCCTTTGAAAGGTTGAAGGAGCATTCTTCAAACCGAATGGCATCCTTGTGAATTGGAAATGACCTTGGGGAACTGAAAAGGCTGTTTTTGTCGCATCTTCTGGAGCGATAAGGATCTGATGGAAGCCGGACGCGAGGTCTAAAGTAGTAAAGTACTTACTTTTACCGAGTTGGTCAAGGATTTCTGATATTTGAGGAATAGGATATGTTTCTCCGATAGTGATATCATTTAACTTCCGATAGTCTATGACTATTCGCCATTTTCGATTGCCCTGAGTATCTACCTTTTTAGGCACAATCCAGATTGGGGAGCTCCAAGGGGACGAGGATGGTTCAATAATGTTTTCATCGAGCATCTTATTGATTTGAGTTTCGACCTCCTTTTTGTGGAACTCCGGGAAACGGTAGGACTTAGTGTGGATAGGAATATCACTAGTCGTCTTGATTTCATGTTTTAGGGCGTTAGTGTAGGATAACTGGTCACTTGGCAGATGGAAGATGTCAGAGTAATGAGAACAAAGTTCTAAGAGGGCGTCGGCTTCCTCTTTGTTTAGATGGTCGATTCTTAATGAACCAATGACCGCAGTGGTGCGATCGGATGTGTGACGCAATTCAGGATTGAGTTGAATCGCGCATGAACTCAAGGGTTCAAGTTTAAGGCTCAGATTGGAATTGAAGTTAACGGGATATTCGGACGTGTTTGCAATCGTCAGATTCACACGTTTATTTTTTTTGACCTTCACGATGCAGTTGGAAATTAAAAGATCGTTAGATAAATGTTGGTTTTGGATAATACCTTCGTGGACGTCAGGATTTTCTACTGAACACTCGACAACGGTTTCGGTACGAGGTGGAATTTCATAGAATGGATGGAAAAAATGCAACTTGATGGTAAATCTCCCTATCTTTAGGACGTCAGTAGTGTAATCTATCTTACAGCCGAAAGTAGTGAGAAAGTCCGATCCTATGATACCGTCATACGGTAAGCTAATGTCTCTCACAACATGGAATTTGTAGGATACTGATCTGTTTCCAGCTATTCGAAGTTTAAGTTGGAAATGACCTTCTGTAGGGGTTGGTTCGTCACCGCCTATACCATTAAGTCTGATTGATTCTCTAATCAACTTTGGTCTTTTCCGAATGCTGGATTCTTTCAAGAGACATATAGCAGAACCAGAATCTACTAATAACGTCAGAGGGATATCGGATACCTGTGACTCGAGGAGAGTGTGAGGTAGCAACCTTTTAGTTGTATCTAAATTCACCTCGTAGACCTTCGTTGAAGGTTTATCACGATTAGGACTGTCGGTTTGGGGCTGGCTACCCTGTCGGTTAGTCCGGATATTAGGATATGGACTGTCTGTTTGGGGCTGGTTACCCTGTCGGTTAGTCCGGATATTAGCATGTGGACTGTCGGTTTGGGGCTGGTTACCCTGTTGATTAGCCCGAATTTTTGGATGTGGACTGTCGGTTTGGGGCTGGTTACCCTGTTGATTAGCCCGGATATTTGGATGTGGACTGTCAGTTTGGGGCTGGTTACCCTGTTGATTAGCCCGGATATTTTTATTGGTGCCATCTCCTAATAATTGTCTCGTGCGGCACCCTCGCGAGACGTGTTTTCGTTTAAATCATCTTGCGCGGGATAATCTTCGTCGACAAGAAGATCGTGCTCCTCTTCAGAGGCCTCTCGGATGTGATTTATCTTGTTACCACGGAAATTATTATTTTGTTGGTAATTAGGCTTGGGTTGGAATTTATTATTGTAAAACTCCCGTTTAACACAGTCTTTGATTTCATGACCAGCACTCTTACAATAGCGACAGAAAAGAGTGTCGCTTCCGGTCTTTGGCTGATTCGAGTTCGTCGAAGCAGACTGTGTGGAAGGCCTCGAGGGGCCCGGTTTAGGCTTAGGACTGAATTTTATTTCTGTATTTGGACGTTTATACAGACTTTGTTGAATGCGTTCTTCCGAAATAGCCATATTAATGGCTTCATTTAACGTCTTGGGGGACCTACATCTCACAATGTTTGATATACGTGGGTGAAGCCCCATTAAGAAATGGTGGAGGGCTAAATCCTCCATTGCCGCAACTCGGCCTGGCAATTCTTTCACCTTTGTATTGGATAAAGAAATCTCTGTGAGTAATTGTGAGAGGTAGGTCTCAATACGCAATGAAAACTGATTCACATTGTCTTGCGGGCCCTGCTTGCTCTCTTGGAGGTCTGTGAGGAGATGAGCGTAATGTTTGCGCTCACAGAATTGAGTTTTGAGAAACTCTTTGAGTTGCTCCCAAGATGAGAACTCCTTTATTGAGCAAGCAAGCTCCGCCTTGCCTTGCAATTGACTAAGGATGTACTTCAGCAGGATAGGCCTCTGAGACTCTGTGGCTAGTTCATAAGCATTGTTACAGTTTATGATGAATGAGTTTACGGTTTCACGACTGCCGTCATAGGATTTGATGAACTTAAACAATGTGTTAAGCCCGAGCTCGGCCATTGTCGCAGCTGCAGTGGCGGCTCTTGTGAGTCGCGGCGAACCGATGGGTGACTTCGATTTATCGTCACTAGGAGTGACCGCTTCTTGGATATTTAAGGTTAATTTACTGTCTTCTACCTTGGACACCTTAGGCATACTAAGACAGTGAAGTTAATTAGAAAATCTAGATAAATATCTATTCTAGAAATGGATTTTATATTAAACTTACAGAACCCTAAATCTTTACTTTATAAAGCAATGACCAAAGACTTACAGTATAGATAATGCGTAGGCGGCGGCGACCGATACTGCGAACTGGAACATTCCTGAGCGACGCGTCGCGCGTGATGCGATCCGGAGAGATGACGGCTTATTCTGGATTCGTTGACCAAGGTCAATAAATTAAATTATTGACTGGTTGTGGATGCAGGATACAGGAAGATCACGACGTATGACGATGGTAGTTTCTCCAGGAGTCCTCTCTTGCAGATGCAGTAACATTCACCAACAGCCGGAGTTGAGTAGCTTTAGTCCAGGATAAAGTAAGATTCACTTCCAAGATTCGAGTTCGTGTAAGTATGGATAAATTTTGGATTTAGGATGAGTCCGGTTTTATAACTTCCGTTAGGATATCGTAAGGACACTGGGGATTTTCGTATCCCACCGCTGCCACCAAATGTTATGGGACTCTCGTGATTAGGGTTTTTAAAAAAGGATTTTAAATTAACACTACTTTATTTAAGGTGTTTTTACAAATTTACGAGGTCCCTGGCACAACTGTGCACTTTGAAGTTCAAACCGAGACTGATGGTCGAGTAGAAAACAGATAATTATTAAACATACCGGAGGGCTAACTCTGCATAAAATAGTACTAGTGTAAGCATTATTCGATGCAGAGCCAGGGTGTAACAGGACGAACGGGATGCGAATTAAGGCGCGGGCGTAAGGTATTATTTTACAATTTTACAAATTTTTTACATAAACTGATTCATTTTACTCTACGCCGGAGCCGGGTCGTGCTCAAATCGATCGGTGGTTTGAACTTTATTTGTAAGATCACACAGCTGAAATTCCTCTGAGGTATTTTGAATACTCCCAAAGAATTCTTCAAGACAAATATCTGTGACTACTAGGCCGGGGGGTTAAACTAGACCTACTTATTAAGTATTTTTTATAAACAACTCATTCAGAAAACGCCATCAAATTACCAACCTGCAACATTTTAACGCGACAGATAATTTACGTTTATTTTGACATCACATAAAAACTACCAATTTAATGTCCAATTTGGGTTCGTAATAAAATAGTCCATGACATTGTGGTCTACAGGATAGGTGTCTAAATTACACCGGCGAGGCGTGAGGACTTCAAATTGGATAGTGGGGGGCGTGGCAACACCAACCAGCATGGGTGGTCTCTGTTATAGCGCACATGGCCATAAAATATGTTATTATATGGCACGCCGTGATCACACCCCACTTTATGTGCTATAAACTGTATCTGCGGTATTTATGCGCAAACAGTTATTGGTACGCGAAAACGATTGCTGAATTTGCTTTAATTAGCAGCATTTACATATTTTCGATGTTAATTTTGGATGAAATAGTCCGTTAGATCGCAAAAACAGCTCCCGTTGCAAAGTATTCATGTTAAAGAATCTTCAAATTTTTTTGGGATGACAATATTTTCTAAATTAATCTTCACCCTCAATAGTTTGTGAATACGAAAGAGATCTGACGTCTCGTTGTGAGAATATTTTTATCTTTGAACTATCTTATTCGGATAAGATAGTTCAGCACAGTTGAAATATATTATAATCTCACTTAAATCTATACTTTGCCATAAACTCATTAAAGCTTGACCATCTAAGCCCGCTAGTACATTTTATTTTGGTTTGTTCTCATTTGTTCTAAGAAATTTAACGTCACTGTCCAAAAGAAGAAATAACCATAGTCTTACTATTTTTTTCAGGGAACATAAAATTTTGTAAAGATCAATCCATCTTTATTCCTTTTTTTATTCTTATATTTTGTGAGGACTTTTGAGTCGCTTAGCGACTATGCCAGCCCTATTATACAGCTTACAATATAATTAATATCGAAATAAACGCACGAAAATAAATATAAAACAATTTATTAAATAAAACCTCATTTATACTATGACGTCATCAATAATAAACGAAGCTACAGAATAGTAACACTAGCTTATTTTACTTGACGTTTTCCGATGACGTCATGCTCCATGCTCCATAAGTAGGTACGAATAGGAACCAACCACATTTTTCCCAACTTGAAAGGCATACCACAGCTGTGCTTCCAATGAAATCGTATAACTTGCCTACTGACACCTAAAAACGTCTAAAGCGGTTATTAGTTACCGTCCACTAACTGATCTAAGCCACTGATATTGTAGCTAAGAACTGATAAAGCTAGTTCACTTTGTAGACGAGAATAATTCAATTAATGTAATTAATTAATGTTAGTAAATAATGAGCAATGAGGGAAAATCATAAAATAAGCATATTGTTGGGAAATTCTATTTTCTTGCTTTTTGTTTCTGATCTGGAATAAATCTTGCAAAGCTGCATCTACTAAATTACGCACAAAATTTCAGGTGTAAATTGCGAATTGCACTGAGATAATGTTGCTTTGATTCGCCTAGATATGAAAAAGTTTCCTTGTGATGTTATATATATTTTTTAACCTGTTTCGTCCCAATACTGGGCAAAGGTCTGCCCCAAAATCTTCCACTTTTCACTCTCCTGGGCCTCCCACCAACTCCTGTCAAAGGCGGTGGGAGGCCCAGGAGAGTGAAAAGTGGAAGATTTCCGAGGTTGCCCCGCTAGGAGTCGGCGTTTGCGATGGAACTTTTTTATTTATGTCCCGTTTGATCTAGTTATTAGCTGTGCCACTACCGAGTAACCGACAGCAAAGCCAAAATACCAGACACAGACAAGGATTACTCCTAATAATTTAATAGGCCTCTTCGTCTAATAATAAACATGTCAAAGTGATGTTAAATACAACTTGACCATCTTATATCTACAGTCAAATTAATACCCCACAATCGAAAATGGGCTTTATTTCAACGCCTAATTAGGCATATGTTATATTAAATTTGAGTAATATAGCTTTTGTGAGTTATATTATATTAACGAAATCTGACATTTAAGCGGCATGCCACGTCTCTCGGTTACTTATTATAGGGATTTACGATTGATACAATTTACGTCCACACAAGGTTTTTTATAATACAAACACGACGTTGTACAAGTTATTTAATTTGTTATTCGTTTATAGTTCTTAATTATGTGGGGCGTTTAATTTATATTGGACCCACAGGCCGCGTCAATGACATTTACAGCGGTATAATAAGGTCATCGAAATGTTATTTAAATGATTACAGTTTAGGCCATTTATCGAGTTTATATTTATCTTTTAATATTATATAATGTTCGTTTTTAATATAAATCATATGTGAGAGAGTTAAAGAAAAAGTTTACAGCTACGGTTTTAGGTTATCACAACGAGATATTAAATAATTTCGTTGAAGACCGACTCAGTGAATTATTATTAATTTATGTACTTACTTCTAATAGCTGTACTTTTAAAGGCACACAAGTTGAATTTTATATTAGCACATAGACTTCATGTATCACGCATTACAGCAATTATTTATCTCTACACCTTTTTAAAAATTAATTAACACGTGCCTCAATCAAAACAGAATCTCCAACTCTGTATTTTCTGTAAAAATTTTAACTTAAAATTCAACAACATACTCTATTAAACTTTGCAAATATGTACTTACCTTACTTTAGTTATACTTACCTATATTCAGTGTATATTACATACGTAATTAAACTAGGTAGATATATGTTGCTAATTTAAATATAAAAAAAAAATATCGTTAAGGTAAGATATAAAATGGTATTTTAATCGTTCTTTAATTGTCACAAAAACTACACGACTCTTATACGACCCATAAACAGAACTTTATAATTATCTAATTATTAGCCAAGTTTATTTCCAGTAGCAAATTGCAAAATAACGATTTGACATAATTTAAAATAATTTTATTAGACGTTTTAACGACTCTCTCTATGTGGTCGCGCATTTTAAGTCAAAGTTTATGGAATCTTACAATGTTGTATTTTAGTACATACTTATAAATAGATAAGATTGCGTTTATTCGTCTGCGAAAATTATGTAAATCAAATCAAATGTCAAAATTATAAATCAAGGGTTTCACATCAATAATCTTGTAATATGTATATTAAAAAAGTGAAATATGTATCTACCTAGCTATAATAATAATCTCTATATTCTAATCCATTTGACATGTACCGTGAACTAACAAAATATGGATCTTGAAATCTGAGAAATAAATGAATTTAATTAATTTAATTTAAAACGTTTCGAATAAGTCAATTTAATATTAAGTAAAAATGTTTTTACACAAAACCCAATTGAAATATTAATCTATAACCCATCAAGTCTTGAACTTCAAGCCCGGTGGTCCGACCATTGTTCCTCTCCTTGGTCCATCTTGAGGTCCATAATTAACAGCCTCCCAGTGAGATCTCTGTTAGACACGCTCTGTAATAACCCCCGCGATGATATTTTTATTAATGTCAAAATAAAAGCTACTGCGGTCACACAGTGCAGAATACACCCTCTGTTATAGCACATTATAGAGAGCAACCCTTAAAATTGGTTCGGGATCTTTTGGGTTAAAAATTTTCTTTTGGGATAGTCCGCTGTTCTTCTACAACCTTTGCATTTAAAAATGTAATCAAATCTAACCAATAACCATAGTTTTTATTCGACTAGTAGATAGCTGTTTCATTTGTATATTGTAAATACTGTGGGTATTAGTTGTAATTTTCTTTGTGAATAAAGATTTATTAGTTTTACAACGACGAATCGATATTTAATAAATAATGTTCGCATTACATTATGGTGTGAGAGCGTACCTACCTACCATAACAGCGGGGCCCATAAAAGACCATCCGACCCACACAAGAAATTAGGTACCACATTAGAGTGGCGAGGTGATAATTATGTTACAAAAAATCTATTCGAAGAGTTAATATTTTGTCTCGATGACTGTCCGATATCGATTTAAATATTATAGTTTTGTTGATATCATTCCTTTCCTTTTGTTGCTTAGATAATCGATCGACTAGCGACTTTGGTCAAGTCTATCAAGATTTCATAATCGTCAAAGTCTCACAATGTAAGATGCATTTTTGACACAAAAAAAAAACATTTTACAAACATTTTTGTTTTCAGTGAGGATCGAATCCACAACGAACGCAAAAGTAGAGATATTTCAACTGAGTACCTCTATCACGAACAAATCTGACAGTCGCCGTGTTAGCGTATTTGAGTTATATTGGGTGTTAACACCAGCTCGACTGCCAACCGTTGTAGTGTCACCGCGCAGTGTATCTCGTATCCGCTAGCGTTACATTTGCGATTGTCACATTTATTCGTGATCAAAGCACTGAACCGGGTGCTTTTCAACTAGAGGTAAGCTAAGTTACGTTGCTGGATGTGTTTGACATCCACCAATAGGAATCGTTTATTATGAAAACAAACGATCCTTATTGGTGCATTTCGAACACATGCGCAACGTAGCTTAGTTTAGCTTTGGTGAAAAAGTACCCTAAGACCATTCAACATTATACTTATACCAAGTTTAAATACAGAGATGCGATTTATTCGAAATACTTCTATTTAAAATGCAAATACAAAATGCAAAATACCTATTTTGTATTTTGCATTTTGTTGAACACAGCGCCATCTGTGGTTCAACGGCTGTATTAAACACAGCGCCATCTGTGATTCAACGGCTGAACTAAATAAGTAGGTAAGCCGATACCTAATTAATCTTTCACTTCGAGTACTACATAGACTAGTTAGCTAATTAGTTGAGACAGTTGCCACTGTAGGGCGCTGTTCCTTAGTATATATGAAGCCACATGGTCTCGCCCCGGTCTCTTTTCCCGGCAGTCGAATCGACTGATTGTGCCTACCTACTAAATTATTTAAATAAACGCTTTTGTTTCATGGCCAAGGATCTTCTTCCTCCTGCATTAGACACATTTAAATCTTTTAGTAAAAAATATTTTGTATTTTATTTGAAATACCTTTCGAGATGTATTTTGCATTTTTAATATTCATTTCAAAATGCAAAATACTTTGTGATTAAGTTTAGCCAACATTACCAGTCAAACAAAATGAAATGAACGAATGAATAGAATTAATTGATACGCGTACTGATAAATATGACCAAAATGTCATGCATAAGGTGCCATGTTATCAGATGTTTTTGTTCAACTCGGCATTGTGTGTCTATTTCTCTTCATAAATACCTAAAATAAATAAAAATATCTGAGTTTTGGTCCAAAGGTATTTTATTTTGAAAAAGTATTTTGAAAATACCTATTTCGCATTTAGCATTTGAAATACAAACCGCAAAACTACATATTTGGTATTTTGCATTTGAAATAGTAAATCTGAAAAGTATTTAGCATTTTGTATATAAATGCTTTTTTAAAACCATTTTGTACATCTCTGTTGAAATAATCTACACATCAAACAATGTTACTGTCTCTAACGTGGTCACGGATTAAAAATTTACAGTTAAACTGACAGACACTCCAATTTATTTACATGTAAAGATTGCGTCAGACGAAACCGCCATTTTGTGTTTTATGGATGCGAATGAACTGTCTATTGTAGTTTTATTGATTTGTAAGATAACCGTGAGAATGTACTATCATACTGCTATATATTTAGTTAATTTTAGGATGCATCTTATTATAATTTGAATTTCGAACAGAGCTGCTATTTCTTGATGAAACTTGCTTCGTAAAGCATCGTATATGTAAAAAAATATAGACCTATATTAAAAAAATCGTCATTACAAGGTACTAAATAATATCTTTCAGAGAAGGAATCTCTATCTCTTCAATATTTAATTTTTATAAGCTCCAATAGACCATTTATCATTCATCAGGCACATCTGCGCACTGCAATTTCTTTCACCTCTTTCTATATAGCTAATCGCCCACTAGTAAGTTCCATAAGGCCTCCACTTCAGCACGTTTCTTTACGTTCCTTTCCCAATTGAAACCTGGGAAACCTACTAATAAAAATAATTCATTAAAAACGCGCACTATTTCTTCAGACTCCTCTCCTTATAATGCTGAATTGGGATTACTTTATGTATGTACACGCAGGTTACTTAGTTGCAATGCAATCGTATGACCTGAGGGCATAATTATGTTTTCCCAGACCCTAATGACATCATGTTTAGTCTAAAGGCGACGGTTATTAACACGTCCGCCAATATAAGGCTTCGACGCTTCAATGATAATGTTGATTGATGACACTGTTTATATCGCGATGATTACAATTCATTACAAAAGCAATTTATTATTGAATGCAACGTTTCTTTGCTGTCAAGCAGATGCTTAGAATTTAATCAGTCAATGAGATAATTTAGTTTAAAAAATCATAGTAACTTATCTAGGTAGAGTTAAAGTTTGAACCAAACTAAATAGATCCTGATAGATAATAGAGTATGTTTTAGACTAAAGTTTACAATGATCTTTGTTTCCCAAAAGCCGTCGAGAAATGAACAGTTTCTTTATCGAAGGTAACAAAACGAAAAGGTAGTAAATTGCTCAATTAAAAGAAATAGGTCCAGGTGGTACTAAAAATAAGCAGTAGCCTCGTGGCTCTATCGACTCTTCCACGACGCAATTATGAAATACTTCGACAAGATCACGATTACGATGTTGATTGTTTTCATGGGTGGTATGGTATGTAATAGCTATAAAGGAATTGAAGGCTTGGCGTTACTAGCGCCACCATTAAGGGCTATTCAAGCCGCGGTGCCGCCGTGGCCGGTCCGCTTCGGGGCCCGTATTAGCCGGCCGTATTTCACGAACCGACCGTCGAGGTGAGAACATAATAAGCGGTTCGAAACCATTTTTAATATTCCGGCTTCATTACGGCGTATTACAAACGTCTTGGGTGGCGAATTCTATCGCGAACGCTCTTAATACCACGTTATTAAGGCCCGTCCGACACTGGGGGCGGGCCGAAACACCGATTTATTTGAATTTTTGCCCCGACTCAATTTGGGAAATTGTTCAGCCGGCGGCGTTGGCGAAATTAAGACGTCAACGTGATTGCGCCCGCGCAGGGCGTTTAATTATGTAAATGTTATGAGCTAGCTGGTGGGTGGCGTAATGGAGTAATTGCGAAGATGTGGTCACGTAAAGGGACAATTGGATTTATGCTTTTGTAAGGGATCGAGACATGCCTCGTCTGCTCTCTCGGCTTGGGATAATGATAAGTGTCGGCCCTTCGAGTCTTGTAATACTTTGTAACAGGTGATCAGTTTATATCATTCATGCTGTGCGTAATAAACTGAAATTCCCAAGATTTCATACCATTTAATAAAAAAAAATGTTTTCCAGATTCTATCATCGCACATGGAGGTGCGCTGCAAGTGCCATGGCATGTCCGGCAGCTGTCAGCTCAGGACTTGTTGGAGAGCAACCCCAGATTTCAGGGTCGTAGCTTCCACCATCAAGAGACAGTACAGAAAGGTGAGTAGAGTTAAGCACTTTCGCGTATACAATAATTTCCATGGTTATCGTGATTTTGAGCGATAAAGAGCCACGAAGTTTATAGACATATACACATAAGGACTCGTATTTTCGCATTACAGTAGTTTCTGATGGGTAATGACTGATTTGAGATGGAGTTTCCTGTCATCACTGCCAAATAACACCGCAATACAGGTCATTCGCCCACCTTCAAAACGATGTCGCAAAATTCAATTTATGAATGGTAAACAAACAGTACTGCGAGATTCGAGCGATTACCGTCTTAGCGACACGTTTGTATGGAAAGCGACAGAATTAGCCATTCATAAATTGAATTTTGCGACATCGTTTTGAAGTTGGGTGAATGACCTTTATTGCGGTGTTATTTGGCATCTACTTTAGTAACTAGTCTAGACTCTTGTTAGTCTTAGCCAGCATTGAAAGACCGAACAAAAAGTTGTATTGTCTCACCAATTCCCATTCCCGTCTTCGAATTTCAATTTCTGACTTCTCAGGCTCTGATGGTGGCACAAGAGGAGATGAACAGCGGAGTCAACGTCCTACGAGGACGGCCTCGGGGCAGGAGGCGGAGCAAGGCGAAACCAGCTCCCAAATCCAGTCTGCTGTTCTTTGAAAAGTGAGATTCATTCCAAAATGCACCTAATTACAATCGACTCACGACTGTAGTCCCAAAGAGCTTAGATCGAGTGCTGAGAAATCTGAGAGGGTTTCCAAAATACACTTAAATAAATTAGGTCCTTTAAAAAAGTCGATGTATCTAAGGAGCATCTAACTTGCCTTTCTCAATCCTACTAATATTATAAACGCGAAAGTTTGTGAGGATGGATGTTTGTTACTCTTTCACGTAAAAACTACTCATCTGATTTGGATGAAACTTGGAATATATATTGTCCGTGACCTGGATTAACACATAGGCTACTTTTTATCCCGGAAAATCAACGGGATCCAACGGGACGCGAACTTAATAATACGAAAGTTTGTGAGGATGTTTATTACTCTTTCAAGCAAAAACTACGATCCGATTTGGATGAAACTTGGAATATATTTTGTCCGTAACTTGGATTAACACATAGGCTACTTTTTATCTCGGAAAATCAACGGGATCCAACGGAATCTAGTCAGTAATTTCATCAAATACATCCAAGGTACTTTGGTAATTCACAAAGAAAACACTATTAGCACACAAGCTAACTAAACCTTACCTTCACCAGATCTCCAAGTTTCTGCGAGGTCGATAACCGCATAGATTCCGCTGGTACTTCAGGCAGAGTCTGCCGGATCGGACGCACCTCCAGAACCGGATCCTGCGATCTGCTCTGCTGCGGACGAGGACACGCGTTGATCAGGAGATCTAGTTTAAAACCCTGTAACTGCACGTTTCATTGGTGCTGCCGTGTGGACTGCCAGAGGTGTCGCGATGACAAGTGGGTGGCTATTTGTAAGTAGGAGACGATACTGCGCTTTATTCTCTTTCGTGTTAGTACCATACAATATGCTGATCTGATAGAGCTAATGGATTGCCACAGCTGGTACCGAATCAGTCCGATCGCATCTCTGGACTGCGTTCTACTCGAACACCTGCGTTAAGGACTTGGATCACAGATTCTTTTTGAAACAGACACTGGAAAGAACTGCTCTGATAAAACCAAAGCTCACTGGTAGACTACCATTTGAGATCATAAGCAGAATTGCTTTGTAAGTAGAAAAGTCGGATTTAATCAAAGCACAAGAAGTAACGTGAAAACGCACAAAAAATTGAATTTTTACAGCCATTTCTTCAGTATTGTAGTTTAATACTTTAAAGTTATAATTATATTGAAAAGACAAGGATTCACTGACTATTGATAATTCAATTAGGCTCATCCTCAAAAGCCTTGATTACTGGAGATTTTTTTTTAATCAATTGGCATGTGTATATTCTCATGAATTTAATACAATGGTTTTTTTTCTTAGCTTATGTAAGATTTTAATTAAGTTTATAATACGTGTAGTAACATTCCCAATGAAGTGATAATTTTAAGTAATTAGGTATTTATTGTTTTTTATATTTATTGTAATAGTTTTAAGATTGTGTACCGATGTAGTTATTCCAAAAACCTAAATGAAACTTTCTTTAGCCAATTTTATTTTTTATTTAAAACTAACCTTTTTTGTAAATGTTCAAGTCAAGAGCTAATCTCAGAAATGTTTTACAAACTCTGTATTTTTTAATCTTTAGATCGTCTAGTACTTACTAGTGCGTAGGTAAGGTACTAGGAAAGTACTAAATATTGGTTTTCTCAAAATAATATTATAAAAATCCTAAAATAATAAAAAGAGGTAAACAAAACATGACCCAAAAGCTCATCTTCCTAAGCAGCTTATTCACAAAAATAACAAATGATTATAATCACCCAAGTGGGCACTTACAGACGCAATGAACAAGTATCAATAACTGAAGTAGGCAGCACTTTTGTGAAGTACCAATTATCAAGTTGCTTCCGCCTTATTTGGGCCTTTCGAGGACCCTTAGCGAAGGTCCAACGCGTTGTGATAGGTATCATTGTACAAAGGAAAGCCGATTTGAAAAGCTAGAGCAAAATAACATGTGTTTAATGGGTGGAAAGTCCAAAGTAGGATAAGGCAAAAAAAAATATTTATTTTAAGTTAGTATTGCGTACATATTTAGATACTTAGGTAAAGTCAACAACACCAGCCACTTTATGATATTATTAAATGAGATGTCTAACTATGCTTGATGGTACAGTCATGATGCGTGATTCTTCTTCATTGACACCTCCACCTATGTGATAAAAGCCGTGGAGGAAACAATTTGATCCGAATAAATAGTATGCGAACAAAAGCTCTAACGGTACTTCGACAGACATGAATGAATTATTCAGTTTAAAATAATTTGAAAACTTTACGATACCGAAGGACCAACGAAGCACATACTCTTAATCCTTCTGTGACCAACAAGCAGAATGGCGAATCTGAATGGGTCCCTTTGTATTGACGTTTTAGAATTCAACTACACTTGATCGAATAGGCGTGACTAATATATTTTGAGGATCATGAGACGGATCACATATTGGACTTGCCAAATCTTTTCAAAACATTGAAACGTATTCGGTTACGTCTTACATTGATAGGGACTACTTACTTACCAATGACGGATGGGTTTTCTTCGAACAAAGGCAATCCTTATTTTGTTACTTTATTTATACGCTTTTGAATGAAAAATAAATGTTGAAAGAAATATTTCGGACATAACGAGCCAAACTTTGATAGATTCAGGGTAATACGACAGACTATATAGAGTAAGAACTTACAATTTTAAAAAGATAAGTAAGGAAGGATCGCTTGAGCTAGTTTCGGAGGAATGACCTTAAAGTGTTCGAGAAAAATATTGGGACATCGCCCAGGCCCGAGATAAATGAAAAAGTTGGGAAAGGCCAGGCAGAGGGCGAAGCTAGAAAAAAAAGTAACCATACTTACCATACATAAATATGACAACAAACAATTAGGAAATGTCAAAGAAGCCAGAGTATTAGCGAAAGCCGAAGATACTGAAACGGCTAATCATTACACTAAATCAAATTACATTCCGATTAAAACTATCACGCGTCCCCAATTAAAAGTAAAGGTATTCGAAGGCCACGTACTATTTATTACCTAATGGTATTATAGGAGATTAGTAACGTGGTCTTAATACGAGAAGCCCCTGGCACTTGAAAGGGCTCGGAGTGCCGGAGACATTTACCCTGGCGGAGTGTGTGGAGTGCAGACGCAAGGTGAGTGATTATTATGTTTATTATTCTAGAAAACAAACAAACATTTGCACAGAAAGTTCCATTGTAAACAATCGGAAGAGTAACGAGTACTAGAAGTGGATAGTGATTTAAGTGAACAGTGAAAGCTGGAGGTATGTTAAAAATATAACGGCTTTTTTAGTAGTAAACAGGTTTCCAGTGATATAGTAGTAGTAGGAAGAAAATAGTGGTATAGGTCATGATAAGACACTGTTATTTTAGTGTAGTTAGAAGTTCTATAAATTTATTCTAATGTGCGTTCGAATTATTCGAAACTTTGAAATCCCATTGAACTCGCAAACATCAGAGCAAAGTTAAACGCGTGTCCACAAGAAACTTGGTACCATCGTTAAACAGAATAAGGTAATGAATGATCCGAACAAGTACTGTAACAAGCATTTTCATTAAAACAACCTGAGCATTAACATTGCCGGGGTTGACAATAATAAAGGTTGTAACTTATCCAGCAGGATTGTTCTGTCAATTATATGTTCCGCTGCAAGCATGAAGGACGGCCTTAACGTAGCGTCCTTACCGAGCCCGGTGGAGCGGTACCAACTAGGCACCAAACTCGGTTCCGGAATATTCGGATCTGTGTACCGAGCCACTGACACCCAGGCAGCCGGCAAATCAGTCGCTATCAAAGTACAAACATACACAGACGACAATGAAATCCATATACAAGAGGAATACAAAATCCTCAGAGATTTTACGAATCACGGCAATCTTATCGATTTCTACGGAGTTTTTTGTGAAAAAACAGAATGGGCACGGGATATCTGGTTTGTTCTCGAGGTAAGTCAATGCTGTCTTTTAACTTCTGTTTGATTTATATCTTATTTTGAGACAGATACCGTATTGGGTTGTTTGTTTTCAGCTGTGCGAATGTGGATCTGTCATCGACATTGTCAGAAAACTAAGCGCGGCCGACAGAAAGATGTCCGAGGAACACATCGCTTACATCCTCAAATATACGATCAAGGTAAGACCATATTCGACTGACTATAAACATGCCTCTCGTCACATTCAAGTTGAGATGGCCGTTTATAAAACAAAGGGTCTGGCAGTCCACCTTTCAACGGCTGAATCAATTGGTAGATACTTTGAATGCAAACTCAATTGTTCTCGGATCTGTGTCCCGGCGATTTCTGTTCGCGTGACGTCGAATAAAATATTGGCCGGCGAATGTCCACGTACGTTGAAATACAATCTAGAGCCATTACTTAAAATGCATGCCGCTTTATTTTGATGTGATTCGCGACGGAACGTTCGAACTTGTCGATGCGAATGTCGGAGCGCGCCCGACAACACCGTGATGGCCCCCCATCGCGGCGCATCGCTCAATTATCGTAAATAATGCTCGCGCACACAAGATATACGAACCTCTGACGCGGTAGCCGATGATCCCTCTAACTCCGGCCCATCAGACGAAACCCTTCCTTATGACCTTCGCGTAGGGCTCAACGTAATAAATTTCAATCGACATCTTAAGCTCCAAAGGCATCGGTGAGTCTTAAATGCGTATTATCTTTATGCAAGCCACTTGGTTCACAATACCAGTGCTCAGTCCTTTCGTTCGGTTGATCTTTCATGCATATCTATCGATGTTGCATCGTGATGTACGATTGGACTAGGGATGTGAACATTATCGATGAACTTAAGTAACCATTTTCTACAATGACTGTGACACAATGCTACAGAATTTTCATTAAAGAGTTTATAAGAATTAAATGTTTATGATATAAGGGTATTTTTGTAGAATAATAATGGAAGATACTTGGGTTGTCTTCGGAATGCCTAACCTGGTGTAGACCGGCAGCTTTGGTACTTTTATCTATTTTCTTAAATGGATGATTTTAAAGCCATGAACAATAAATAATTTTTTAATGTATTGTATTTATAACAATTCCAATGGATCACCAAAATAAAGACTCATTTCATCCGCACATCACTAACAGCTAAACGGCCATAATGAACGCATTAAACACACTGATATATCAGACAGCGGAGTGCGCGGACAAGCCGCCTGCGCCTGCGACAGCATCGGGCCCGATACGTATGCAAATATACCCCAATGAATCTTATGGGCGTCGACCATTTGACTGACAGTGACGTTACTATCGCCAGCCTTAACAAGATGCGCCATAAGGGGCGGTCATTCCATCACTCCCTGTCAAACTCGCGTGTTGCCTTCTCCGATTGGTCCAATAAATCTCATGTAATTTCAGGCTCTCGTTTACTTGCACGAGAACAAAGTAATTCATCGAAATATCAGATGCAGCAACATTTTAATTACAAAAGATGGGGAGGTCAAATTATCTGATTTTGGACTGTCCTACAAATTGAATGGGACGATGGACAAGAGCAAGACAAATATCGGGTCACCGAGTTGGATGGCTCCTGAAGTTGTGACGTGTGGAGACGAAGGTTACGGGAATAGAGCCGACGTATGGGCTTTGGGAATAACCACAATCGAGATGGTTGATGGGAAGGCGCCTTTCCAAGATATGCACCCGACTGCAGCACTGTTTCAAATCGTGAGGAATCCACCACCAAGCGTAATGAAACCAGCTATGTCATCTAACGACATAAATGACTTCGTTTCTGAGTATGTTTTTAACCACTATGAATTTTTCATGGCAATATTTTTTCTTGCCCTGATCTTTATATTTTGCTATGTTACAGATGTCTTGAAAAGAACCCTGAACATCGGCCGTTTTCTGCTGAGTTAGAAGAGCATCCGTTTATACAATCAGTTCCCGAGAACGATTTTCATGTAAGAGATATTCTATTGCATTAATTTCAGGGCTGTAGTAAATTATCTCAAATATTTAAATTTCAGCTATCGACAGAGTTGAAGATACTAGCATTTGAAGTGAAAGATTTCGAAGCACCAAGTAAAATTCCAGAGCGGATTATTAAAAATGGTCTATTGACCACAGAAGGTTGTCCCGAAGCTGAGACAATGCAGGTTGAAGATCTTGCCGCTTTGGAAGTGTTGACAGAAGAAAAGATATTGAGTGAATTACAGACTAAACTTGCTAAAGGATCATTTACATCTTTCGTCGGGGAAGTTCTACTTATATTGAATCCCAATACAGAAGCTGATATCTATAGCAAAACTGTAAGTTACATTCTACAGAGCAAATTTTTCATTCCACTTTCCGCTTTTCAATAGTAAATATTTTCATTTTAGCACCACAAAAAATATGAATGCAAATCAAGATCAGATAATGAGCCACACATTTTTGCCGTAGCTGATAGTGGCTACCAAGACGCTCTTCACCACAGTGATCCCCAATACATAGTATTCTCGGGTGAAAGCAAATCTGGCAAGTCTACAAACATGATGCACGCACTATCACACTTGACTCACCTAGGATCTATGAAAAACAATACAGCTGAAAGGGTTCAAAAAGCTACAAAAGTTATCCAAGCCGCAATCAGCGGTGGAACACCTAATAATGCTCATTCGACGAGAGCTATCTTTCAGATACAAGTAACTTATGGCAGCTCAGGTAAACTGAGTGGTGCAATTTTTTGGCTTTATCAACTGGAGAAGTGGCGTGTATCTTCAACAGATATGTAAGTCAAAATAAGAATATAGCTTGAGAAAAGTAAAAGCTTGGCTCTCTCATGTTTAAGAATTGTTGTTACAGGTCTCAAGCAAATTTTGACTTGGTATACTACTTTTATGACGCCATGGAAGCAGATAATCGATTAGAAGAACTGCAGCTAGATAAAAACAGGAAACATAGATATTTACGTGTTCAAGATGAAAATACAAAAGGACCGAAAGGGGCTCGGGAAAATGCTGAGCATAACGTGGAAAATTACAAGGAAATTATTGAAAATCTAAAAGCAGTGGATTGGGAACTAGAAGACATAACATTTTTTGAAACCGTTCTAGCTGCTATTCTTGTGTTAGGAAACGTCAGATTCAAAGAGAGCAAAAATGGATCTGCTGAAATAGAAAACCCAGAGGAAGCAAAGAAGGTCGCTAAGTTGCTAGCACTAGATGAAACTAAATTTCTGTGGGCGCTATTGAATTACTGTTTGATAGAAAGTGGTACTGCTGTAAAAAGAAGACATTCTACAGACGAAGCAAGAGATGCTAGAGATACTTTAGCTAGTGCTCTGTACAAAAGGCTTATTGATTGGATGGTAAACATAATAAACTCAAAATTATCATTCATGAGATCTGTTTTGTAAGTAATATTATTTTAAGTTCACTGTTCCTTCACCAACAATTTTATATCTACTAATATTTTTTGTAATAATTTTTACAGTGGCGATAAATACTCAGTAAGCTTGCTCGACATGTTTGGCTTCGAATGTTTCCATCGCAATCGATTAGAACAGCTTATCGTCAACACCACAAACGAACAAATACAATTCTTATACAACCAAAGAATATTCGCTTGGGAAATGCAAGAAACCGCTGAGGAAGAGATTCCTGTCGTATCGTTACAGTTTTATGACAACAAGAACTCTGTAGACCAGCTGATGGGAAGACCACTTGGACTTTTTTATATTTTAGATGAGGCAAGTCGCACAGGAAGTGGACAAGAATTTATCATGAGTAAGTAATCGTTTACTACATAAAGGTTACAAGTAAAGAAACAATACGAAATGTACATTATATGTTTCAGGCACAATAAGGACCACGTGTAAAGGCCCATACATAAAGCTTTCTGGAAGTCACGAGTTTAGCGTAGCTCATTACACAGGAAAAGTGAACTACGACGCTAGAGAAATGTCTGACAAAAACAAAGACTTTTTACCCCCTGAAATGATAGAGACTATGAGAGCGTCAACTAATATAACTGTACAGCAGTTGTTTAGAAACAAACTGACAAAAACTGGCAACTTAACTGTATCGCCGAACCAGCCAAAAGCTTTAGAGGCAGCTAAATCGAAATCAGAGAAAGAAGAAGCTAATATGAAAACAAAGGTATGTTTTACCATTAAAAACCTAACCTTTTGATAAATGTAAGTGAATAATGATTAGTGAATTTCCAGAAATGCAACATAGACGCAAAAGGCCAATTTTCTCAGGTGCACCGAATGAGAACAGCTGCGGCGACCTACAGAGCAACAAGCCTTGAAATACTCAAGCAATTATCATCTGGGAGTGGTGGAACTCACTACGTAAGGTGCATCAGACCAGATTTGAACGATAACCCTAGAGGTTTTCAAAGAGAAATTGTCAGACAACAACTGAGAGCCCTAGCTATTTTAGACACAGCTAAAGCGCGACAAAGTGGATACTCGTGTCGAATTCCTTTTGCTGAATTTATTAGAAGGTAAATATATTTCTTAGTATTGTAAGAACAAAGAATAACAAAGCAAATTGACTAAATGACTCTTATGATTCTTAGGTATCGCTTCTTAGCATTTGATTTTGACGAAAACGTGGAGGTGACTAAAGACAACTGCCGACTGTTGATAATACGGCTCAAAATGGAAGGTTGGATATTAGGAAAGACTAAAGTGTTCTTGAAATATTACAACGAAGAATTTTTGTCAAGGTAACACTAATTAAATATTCTTAAAGCTAAGTTTGTTAGGGACTAATAATACAAGTATAAATATTTTTGAACAGGTTGTACGAAACACAAGTAAAGAAGATAATAAAAGTGCAATGTATGATGAGAGCGTTCGTTGCGAGAAGAAACGCGATCAAAAGCAAAGCCAAGAACTTGCACAGTAAGTAAAAAATATTGTCAACTCTTAAAAACTGTTAGCGAAGTCATATTTACTTTGGAATTTGATTTCAGTAAAAGAGCTAAAAAAACACCAGTCTATGAATGCATCGGAGGATGAAGCTGCTTT
This sequence comes from Eulithis testata, assembly GCA_947507515.1. NCBI lineage: Eukaryota > Metazoa > Arthropoda > Insecta > Lepidoptera > Geometridae > Eulithis > Eulithis testata. The sequence goes on from OX382194.1 coordinate 3,454,979, forward strand.
GTTGATACAAAAAGGTAAACTCGAAAGCTCTCTTGCTCTTAATAAATTATGCAATATCAAGAAAGAGAGAGCTTTAAATAACAACAGACAATCGAACAATATTTACTTACCTAGAGTAATATTGTGGCTATCATCTGGTTCTTAGAAGATAGGGCGTCCTTTCACCCGGTACGATGCTGCAGCAGTTTCCACGTTGATTATTTCAAGGATGTGGCGTAGCAAGTGGCGAAGACCATGCTGGAAATAAAAAATAGTTTAACGATACATAAACAGCAAAGATTAATTTAACTTGCATAATTTTAGCTTACCGAGGTTACGTAGTCCGGAAAGCTTATGGACCCCTGGTGACCAAAAGCACGGGACAGATAGATGAAGAGACAGCGTCATTCTTGAAGAGGTTTGCACAGAAATGGAAGAGTCGGTCCATCTTCCAAGTGCTGCTGCAGTATCGAGCTGTGAGATACCAGGATCTAGTGCATTTCTCTCAGCAGGTACGTTATGCAGGTGAACTCCAATTCAAATCTATCAGTCAGCAGACTGTATGGGAATAAGTATGGTAAAGTAAAATGTCTCTCATGTCTGTCTTAGAAAATCGAAGCACATTTTTAGTATTTTTCCACTTTCAGGTCCATATTTACAACCAGGGAGTATTAGAAGCCATTTCAGGCACAAGTAAATCAGTGCTACTGGATCGTGTTGACCCACATGCGAAGGCAGCTGACTTCCTAGGGTCTGTTCCACCATCGGTGTGGAAGCTGCCGTTTAGGATTGATCAGTTGCAGTATTACGATACGTCGTATATGTGCGACCCTTCGGCTAAGAGCAAGTGAGTGTTCTAATATAGTTATCACAAAATATATAAAGCCCATCAAACGAATATGGACACTGTTAACTGCACCAACACACAAGTATGTAGTAATTTAGAGAATCTGGTTTCTTTTTCCAGCGATACTTTTGCCAGCCAATACGACTCAGACCACGAGCAATGGGACGAGCCCTTAAAGTGTCGCTTCAGCTCAGCACCAGACGTCACAAAAGCTACAGCCAGCACACAAACCCTCATCGCCGTACCATTCTGTCGGGATCCCACGCAACCAGTCACAGTACTACCAGACGAAGACCAGAAAGTCACCGCTAAAGTTGCCAGTAACCGACCAGCAGTGTACAAGAAAAAACCAGCACATGCCCCTCAAAGCTACTACCAACCACCAGAACCCTGGAGTGGGGTAAGAGATGACACGGATATTCTAGAAAACAGTGGCCCTGTTCTGCGTAAATCTTCACACAGCAAAAGTATGCACGGACTCGATTCTTCAGAGTTGAATCCGATCAAGGAGTTGCAAGCTATGGCGAGATCGACCACCGACATGAGTGATGATGACCCACCGTTTAATTTCCAAGCTTTGTTGAAACGAACACCGCGGAACAGAGCGTCAATGAAACGTTCCGGGGAGTCCGAAAACGCTTCACTTGAAAAGCGAGTGTCATCTAGAAAGTCAATGGCACCATTACCTCCGCTTTCGACAACACCAGAGGTACCTATGCCGAAGTACTCGCCGTCTCCGATTCTAACAACAACACCGGAAGTTCAGATCCCTATTTATTCGCCGACGCCACCGCCATCTAGATACAGAGACCCAACACCGCCACCGATTAAGAACAGAACGCCAACGCCATCTAGAGATTTCCCCCGACAAGACTCGAGAGAACTGATTATTTCGGAACTAAAACGCGACTGCAAACCAGAGATGATCTACCCTATAATAGACAATAGAGTAGACAATAAGAAAATAGAAATAGCGCCAGGTATCACAGTGGAGGGGACTGTTACGGATTTGTAAAAAAAGATGTTATTTAAAAAATATATTTAATCTCCTTTGCATTGGAAGTCCATATTAAAGAATAGTAAGCAAGATGCGAGTCGATAGAATGACGAATTTTAATAATAAGTATGAACAGCAAACACCGACAGGTGACATTTTATTAAAAACTGATTTGGCTTTGTCTATGATCTTTAAGCCGCGTGATGTCGCTTACTTAATATTTATTATGGCGTTTCTATTATTATGTATTAAGTTTAAAAGCCAGAAGTTTTTGTTGTCATAACATTGTTGTTATGTATAAATAAGTATTCTCAATAGAGTTAATTTAAAAAAAATACTAGTCTTAACTTAAAGCAAATTATGGCGTATAAAGGTCACACGTCACTGCGTAACATACAATGAACGCAACGCTGCGTTCACGTCAAATACATTTTCACTTAAAAACTATTACTTAGATCTATCACTAAAAAAATATATTTTAATCCAATCAATATTATTATTATGTTTTTAAGTTAAATTGCTTTGGTAACTTATTTTACTTAATCTAAAGAGTTTTAATAGTTATGGCATTTTTTCCGTTAGTGTTTTTTTTTTTTGAAAGTATTTGAGCAATTTGTTACAAAATTGGATGTTTTATATGTTACAAAAAGGTAAAGGACCACTTTTGTGAGTACAAACGGACATACAATATTAATATTGTAAATTATATCATAATTCTTATTTTAAAAAGCTCCTTCGTATAGCTTGTACAGTTTGATATGTTTATCTTAAAAAATGCCTGAATTAATATTTTTTTCGATATATGTTTTGGCTAGAAACAATGTGTTCAATAAATATTTAAAGAAATGCAATTGTTTTTTACTTTATATTCCCAAAATCTATTTATTATATTATATTGTTACAAATTCTAATTTTAAATGTTTCTCACATTACATTTTTTTTATTTTCAATCGTATAACTTTTGAATTTAGGCCACACGTCAATGTCCAAATATATAATTTCGTACCAAAAATACTATACTTTACTTAAATTCTATAAAACCTCATTAATCTCACACTTTATAGTTATTGCCGATATTTTAATAATTGACTTACAAACTAATAGTTATAAGAATTACTTTTATAAAAATATCAGTATTTACGAGTAAGAGTAGTGTAAATTTTCCAAATCTTAAGCTCTAAGTATTCAATGTCTGTCATAACATAAAAACCAGAGGACATAAAACTAATTTCACCAGTATTTTTTAGTTTTAGTTTTTGTCGGGTATTTTTAGAGTTCCATTTCCATTTTACAAACGTAATACCAAGATAACTGTTAATTCAAGCATATTCGCTGGTCCCAAAATATATCCATAGAGAGTCCTTCAGGGTAGGTAACACACCGACAGTGCTCCTAAAGGCTGAATTACACCGGGACAACATGGTGCGACATTGCGGCATGCCACAAGGCCGCATGCTACAAAATAAAAAATGTCGCACATTGTGGCAAGAACCGTGCGACATGGCAGACTGTGATAATTAACGGTGTTGCCTCGGCGTAAAATAGGCTGCCGCATGCCACTAATGCCGCAAATGCTTTCGATTTGTAGCATGTCACAAGCTGACACATGACACAATATGTAGCATGCAGCACTGTCGCACGTTGTTGCCCCGGTGTAATTCAGCATTTAGTGTTATCGGTATTTCTAAGCGACGGTGACCGCTTACCATCAGATAAGCCGTATGCCTGTTTGTCTATTAATTACATAAAAAAAAAGTTGAAAAGAAAATTGTCTACTCGTAAATATGGCGAAATTACTTTATATAATCTGTTGTAAACTAACTTTTTAAATAAACACGTTATGCAGTACGTGGATACAATATTATTCATTACAGTAGTTTTGGTTTACAACGGTTTTTTTTTTTGTGATAAAACAGTCAGACAAACTGATCGCCCTTTTGATATTGAGCGTTTTTTTTTGCCATGATTATAAAAATAAAGATAGGTAGTAGGCACGTATCAATGATATCTGAGTTCACAGCTCAGTGTATGTACAATATGTACCAAACGTTAGTATTTGAGATTGGAATTGGGCATAATTGGGTTGAAACTGATTGTCGCTTAACGTGTTAAGTATTTTAAATATGTATTAGCAATATTATTTTCTATCATAATTATTGTTATATCTAACAAATTCTGAAAGCAATAATATTTGCTTTGTGACTTACAAAACGCATGACTTCAATGTACCTATTGAGATCACAAACTTAAAATTAGGATACGGAATAATTAATTATGTATTTGTATTAGGTTTAATATATTATTGCATATTTTTAGCTCGTTTTGAAGCCATTTTTTATCAATGACTCTTTTTTATTGATGGGTTTTTTTATGTTTTAAAATGGGATTCATTTAATCTGATTGGCGACATGCCAATCTAGAATCAAAGAATTTTAATCTTTTTTTAAATGTGATACAAATTATATAATTACTATACTTCAGTGTAAGAACCATTACACAACTTAAAATAGGATAAACCCAACTTATAAATTAAGTGCAAAAATAGAAACAAGTGTTTTAATTATGTTAAAGTTAATAATGCCGCTACTGGCCATTAAGTTATTTTAACTTACTTAGTAAATTGGTCAATCATTATTATAAACACTTAAATTTTACGCGACCAGATAATCTCACAAGTAAAATAAGTGTATAACCGCCCAAAATCACATGTATTAAAAATATCATTATTTATTTCAAAATTCATCAAAAATTGCTTAGTTTTGTTTTGAAAAAGTTTACAGAACATATTGCCTTTTATTTGTAATTTTATGATTTGATTTGAGACATACCCTAATTCGTAGCAGTTTTTTCCACTCCGTTCCCATCCATACCGACTTGTCCTAACAGCTGTGTGACACTGGGTTCGTTCAAGGTGAGTACAGCATGGGCCTCAACCATCACAACGAGTGAGTTTCTTGCCTCTTCGTGTGGTATTCCGTGGGAGCGAGTCGCGTGTGTGTACCAAGCGCCAGTGGATGGCAGCACTGAGACACACCATTTGCATGATAGCCTGGAAAATCAAAAATTATTTTTAAAGTGAAGTCAAAATGCTTTTATTCAAGAAATATCACAGATCGCTTTGAATCGCCATATATGGTTTTATCCTATTAATATTATAAACGCGAATTTTGTAAGGATGTATGGATGTATGTATGTTTGTTTCTCTTTCACGCAAAAACAACCGATCCTGATTTGTATGAAACTTGGAATTATATTGCCCGTGACCTGCGAGCCTAAGATGCGCACCGCGAGATATTTGTCGTGTCGTTCTGTCAAAATGTAAGCATTTTGTACCAGTTTAGGAACTATTGCATTATCTGTGGTACCTAATGGTGTCGACAAAACGCGCCATAATGTACACTTTTGACACTTCTTAGTCGTCGTACCTCTCTGAGGACGAGATAATAGTCATGCAGAAGTGTCAAAAGTTGAAAATTCAAAGGCGCGGTTTCTCGACAACATTACCACAGATAATGCAATAGTTCCTAAACTGGTACAAAATGCTTACATTTTGACAGAACGACGTCACAAATATCTCGCGGTGCGCATCTTAGGCCCGCTGGATTAACACATAGGGTACTTTTTACCCCGGAAAACCAACGGGATCCAACGGGACGCCAACAAAGTCGCAGGCGGAAGCTAGTTTATAATTTTTCGGGCTAGTTTTTCAAAAAATTTGCCTGGTTATTCAGGGTTATATTATTTTCATAGAAAAAATATATAGTTATGATTTTACCTGTTTGTAACATGACGGGACTTTACATGCCTCCGTCTATAGCCCCAGCTGTTGTAAACTCGGGGGCAGAATGGGCATGGAAACGATGGACTAGCATAGCAAGTGTTCTTTGTATCTGAAATATTTTATATAAAAAATTAAGCAAACCTGTGCACAAACAATCAACGGTCTAAATCACCCTCTTTTATTGAATACTTATCAATCACTTTGACGAAAATAAAATACTCATACATTTCACTCAACGCCAAACTATGAAAAACTTATTGTGCGTTTTGTTGGAAATACAAACATACTACAAAATCCAGAGACAGAAGAAACACTCATATGTGTGAATCCTTTGGGTAGGGATCCAACCCACAACTAAAGAAAGATCTATACCGACTGACTAAGCTGTGTCAGCTGTCTCAGCCAAAAATAAACTCACCCTTGCAATTATGAGCTTCGCTGGACACGGAATTTAGATTCTCCGTTGTAATGCTCAGTGACTCCACAATCGTACCACTTTGCAGAACAGTTTCAACTTCTTTATCGATCTCCACACTATCTTTATCCTCATCGACATCAATAATATTACTTTTATCATTAGTTACGTTTATAAAAGGCTGTGTACTGCTGACTTCACTTATCCACTTCTTGACGTTCCGATCGCCAGATCCCGTGGTGCAGACCGACTTTCCCATTAAGGTCTCAGGGGTGATGGGGTATTTCTTCTCCAAGTCTTCAAGTAAAGCTATATCTGTGTCATTAGTATTTTCTCCGGAATAGTCCGTTAGTGGAGAGTCAACTGGCTCTACTTTTGGGATGATGGTCTGTCAAATCAAAACGAGAAATAATTAGCAAATGAAGCCAAATAGCTTAGTAGAAACTGTAAAAATGCCAAAAGATAAAATTAAAGATATGGATAAACTAAATATGGCGATCTAAATAAACGATTCTGATTCCGAAAATCCAGTGTCTTTTTATCTGTTTGGCTTTGTGTATTCGCGGATATAACACCTTAACTACTGGACCAGTTTCAATGAAACTTATACCATTCAGAAGCCCTTTCTCCATATTGAAACATAGGCTATACATAGTATACATAGGCATATTTTAATGAAATCAAAGACATGGTTTCTTAGATACAACTTGAACTCTCTAAACCAAAAGTAGCCATTTGTTACGAGGTTCATCGTATGCTGGTGACAGATGTTTTTGTGGAAAGTTTTGCATGCATACAAAGTATCGGGTATCAGCTTGTTTTATATAAACTTACATTATGTTTAGCTGTATCCAAAGTGACATTTGGTACAGCATCTGGCTTGACTAGATTTTGTTTTTTGGGTCGGTTATTGTTGTCCTCTTGCACACTTTTCTTGCGTTTCTTTGATTGTGTTGTTGCTGTACTTTTCTGAAATGGAAAGTTTTTCGTGAAATAACTTACCATTGCAGAAATATTCACTCACTAGTGTATTGATAAATAAATAAATAAATATTCACAGACATTTAACACTACGCCTTCTAGTCCCAAACTAAGCAGAGCTTGTACTATGGGAACTAGGTTGCTGATTTAAATTATTTTATGTCTTTTTAGAAAAAAACAAACAAACCTCGTCATCTTCTTTAGATTCTTTAGCCTCACTGCCAGTAGACAATCCGCAGATCCTCAATGTTTCAGCCGTTTTCAACAGTACAGGGAGAAATTCCTCAGTGACATTCACCTCGCCGTAGTACATAAACATCAGCAGAGTCCGTAGAGAGGCATTATTGATGTCATGGAGCACTATAATTGGATCTTTGTGGGGGTTTTGCTGTAAAAAACGCGTGGGAGTCAATCGATATCCTACCCATAGAAAACCATCATGCCAACGCTGGGAACTGATAATACCTGGAAAATACTCCTGAATACAGCACTGTTTGCAGACAGGATCACCTTGTGGGCCTTGAAACTCTGCCCATCAGAAACCAATGTCACGTCCGAGAGACCCTCGTCTTTGAACAACTCTTTCACGTTCAATAATATGTTGTTTTGATAGCCATTCCACTTTAAACTTATCTCTTGGTTAGCCATAACGCGTTTTTATTCATACGAACCTATGAAATGCACAAACTAAATCAAATTCAAAAGAAAATAAACATAAATGAGGCGATGCAAATTCGCTTTCAAGCAAAACAATCAATACCATAGACTATTTTTTTTTAATCCTCGCCTCGATTTTTTTATGTCAAGTCAAACAACTGTCAACCACTATTGTCTATGTCGAATATTAAAAAAGATAACAAGAACGAGCTTTTAAAAAAAAACACCATTTCCGGTAATAAAACTTTTCTACTCCACGCTAGATGTCACTATTCAAAATTCTTATCTTTAACTAATAATCCACTCAACGATAGATGGCAGGCAAAATGAGACGAGTAAAAAAATATTCAATGCAATTTCAGCAACTTCAGCACATTAATTATGAAAAAATTTACCTACTAGGTTCGTACCTATCTTTATTTGACTACAACAAACTCTATCTAATCGAAATGTAGGTACCTACCTATCTATAATAATAACCTAGGTACCTAACTAGTTAACACAAAACATGCACTTGAAGATAAGCAGACACAATATTAGGTATATACCTACCTACTTCTTACCTATCCTACGAATTGCTATGAAGAACACAAGTAGGTACCCAGGTACAAACACAATTAGGTATAGGTACCTATTAAACCAGTGCCCATAAAATCAATGACATTAAATAAGTAATCTTGACCAATGTTTTGAAATATCTAACAATAAGATTAAAGTATACCTACCTACCTACACACCTATTCGGTTCAATTATATATAGGTATGACCTAGGTTGGGTTTTCACAGTCAGAGTTGGCCTGAAACCCGGCTATAGGTATAAAAGTCATGTACCTACCGTTCGAATTTACTTAGGATAAAGGCCGATTCAGATTAACATAAAAAGCGAAAATATATTCAAGGGCAATAATACATTTACCTACTTTCAATCAAATTCAAAACCGTGTAGAGGAACTTCTAGTCTAGAGATAGATTCTGACGCTACGATAGGCGACTGCTGGTTGAAGCAGTTATGTAGATTTCACTGAGCATATCACTAAGTTGGACTTATCAGCCTCGATTTTATAACTCGCTGGTTGTACCTCTCAGAATATTGAACCTAGGTAGTCTGAGTTGTGATGATGATGATGATAACTATAATGCAACCTAAGATACGACAAATTAAAAAAAACTGATTCTAAGAAAACTTGCATATGTCCAGACTGTGGAGAAATTTATAAGGAACCAATAATTGAAGACTGGATTGTATGTGTAGCTTGTAATGAGTGGTGGCATGAAGAATGCACGGCAAAAGTAGGTAGTACTGCTACTGCGGGTTTGATGCGTATCGTCAAAACTGATTTTTGTAAAGCTGTTCATATTGAATATATATCCCCTGATAAGTTAAGTGCGCAGTCTTAAACCACCCTACCCTACCTAGAAACTCTAATATGTACCTACCATCAAATAGCTTCACCTTTTCAACCTTTGTTCAGAAACACTTTAGGCTACTCGCGATAGAATAAGTGGGACGCCACTCAATAATCCGATTGTTGTCGATAGTTTTAATCCTAATCTATTAATCTAGCTCTTGTGGAACTGTTTTATAACTGGTAGTCAATCGTCGTCTTTCTAAGTAGTCGTTGACTCCTTATAGCTTTTAAAATTAATAATAAAAAGCCAGATTATTGGCTCTGATTTAAATCTAAGATGAATTCAATACTGAGCTTATTCTTCAGTATTTCCCTTTGCAACGCCTTTGTAAACGGCATTGATATTGCCAGAACTGATTTAGATATTCTTGAAGACGCCAGACTTGATACTGTAAGAGTTTTTTTATTTTACTCGAAGCTGAATCTATATTTTCATTATTTTTTTTATCAGAAAACTGTAAAACCAGTTTATTTCTGGGTACTGTGTGCATTAGCAATCACATTGTTTCACGCGGTGGTTGACCATCTTCGACCAATACGCTTAGAGTTATTTTTCGCTAGTAAACTCTTCTGTCTCTACCACAGTTTAGCCTGATACGAAAATATGGCTACCGCTGCGAGATCCATCGTGTGTACACTGAAGATCGGTACATCCTGGAAATGCACAGAGTGCCTCATGGGAAGGATGATACTCCAGGTCCAAGACCAGTAGTGCTACTCCAACACGGACTACTTTCGTCATCCGCTGAATGGGTGCTTATGAAACCTGGAAAAGGACTCGGTGAGTTTTTGAATAAACCGAATAATGCAGTGTTGTTAATTAACCTGATACATACGGTGCGATGTGTTTCACATTTTCCTTTTAATTCTAAAATAAGTTTTGTGCTGTTATTTTGTTCAAAGGTTTCCTTCCTTCAATTCCTTTTAGATTGAAACTCAAAGGAAAAATACAATGATGTTCAGATTCACTTTTCTATTTTGCAGCCTACATCCTAGCAGATTCAGGTTATGACGTATGGATGGGAAACGCTCGCGGCAACACCTACTCCCGAAGACACGCGACCCTCAAACCTTACTCCAAAGCGTTCTGGCAGTTCAGCTGGCACGAAATAGGCTACTATGACCTGCCAGCCATGATTGATTACGTACTTTCCGAAACAGGGGTCGACAAGTTACAGTATATCGGGTTCTCGCAAGGGACCACCGTTTTTTGGGTCATGACGTCGACAAGGCCAGAGTATAATGATAAGATTAGTGGTATGCAAGCGCTGGCGCCGATTGCATACATTACTAATATCAGAAGCCCTTTATTGAGAGCTATAGGACCATTCACGAACTCATTGGAAGTAAGTTTACTTACAGATTTATCATCATCAGACGTAGGTACTTGTCTGTTGTTAAGTCCTATGGAATTTTCTAATAAACCTCTCAAAATGTCCTAATAGTCTGACATACACGTCGTACACAATAGTAAGCCTATTCCTAGTGTAAAAATTCTAAATATTAATAAAACACTGTATTATTTTCAGACTATGTTTAGAATACTAGGAACCAACGAAATTCTTTCAAATGGTAAAATCAATGATATAGCAGGACAACACCTCTGTATCGAGGAGGCTATCACACAAGTGTTATGCACCAATCTGCTGTTCCTTCTTTGTGGGTTCAATGAAGAGCAACTGAATGCGGTAAGGAATTACAAAGTGGTTTGGATCAAAATGATATTTATTGTTTTCAATTTTTCATAAAACAATTTCAGTAATTTATCTTCAGAAATGTTGAAATGTGCAAGTCTATTTTTATGGTCACTAAAATAATTCCAATAAACTGCCATCATTCGTAAGATACATATTCAATTAGGCTGCGTGTTTAAATGTTTCGTCTTGGTTAATTTATTACTAAAGCTATCAGGGCTCCGCCTATAGTACTGATACATCTGAACGATCATCATCACCATCATCTGATGAATAAGTCAAAAAGTTTAACCTTCAGTTTGATTGAACGCAGCACTTCGAAAAATACTAAAATAAGTTCCTTACAAATTCCTAATTTAATAATGTTATGTTTGGCCTATTCTCTGACTGGACACGGTTGAGATCATCAATCAAACCTTTATTATTATGCTTTCCACGTTATGACGGTGCTACGCTATGCTACGTCGTAGCACTACCACTACGTATGAGGTCCAAAAATGTTACAGTACTAACAGATTGAGTATGGCCTGGCTTAACAGAACTTTTCTATGCTAACATAATTACTTAATGGGTAGAGCATTACGTAGAACATGTATTTTATTACTTTTACGATTGATACAATGGTTGGTTCATACGCACACCGAACTTTGTTCAATACTTGTTTTGTCCGCAGACAATGCTGCCAGTTGTAATGGGCCACACACCAGCGGGAGCATCAACAAGACAGGTGATCCATTTTGGTCAGCTGTTCAAATCTGGCAAATTCGTAAACTTCAATCACGGTTGGTTCGCGAACCTCCGCCGATACGGCAGCTTCCGACCTCCCGAATACAACTTGAGGAATATTAGAACACCGATATTTTTACACTACGCTGGCAACGACTGGCTGTCGACACCTGACGATGTTTATAAGCTGTCGAAAGAAATCAAATCTGTCATTGGTCAGTTTAGAGTGCCCATGGAAAGATTTAATCATTTGGATTTTGTATTTGCAATTAATGCTACTGAACTTATTTATAACCGCTTGCTTAAAATTATGGACAATTTTAAATAAAATATATATCAGTTTCAATTTAATTTAATTACAATACAGTTACACGCACATTATTATTGTTTACTATTTATGTCTATCACTGGTATCTTTTGTAGACACCTGAAAATAAAAGCTTGATTAGTATTGGTGCTCTATCATCACACTGGTTTGCGGGGGAGTGAACTCACTTAAAGCCTGCCTCGAAATCATACACGGTGTAAAGAATCTCTGGAGGTAGCTTCTGGTTGAAAAAGATTTGGCAGTCTGTTTGAATGCCTTCTGTTATAATGCAGAGGTACAATTTAAATACTCTATCCACTAGCAACTTCACATCCAGTCTATCTTTACGTAGGTTATTGTGTTAGATGTTATAACCACATCAACGCTTATGTACTGAAAGGTTTCCCACAGCATATTACAGGGTACTATAGTGCCTGTGGCAAAACGCAAAGTTGAAAAGCAGAGTAAACTGTTCAGATAAATACAAAATGTTGCACTTACAAAATTGAACTCGGAACTAAGTTTTGACGACAGGGTAGAGCAGGAGGGTGCAGATCTGCTCGAGTTAACTCTGTGGAACGTAGCTTCGATGTCAGAGGCTTGCTTTTTAGGGCGGTGTCGCCTCTCGTTGGCTATGCTAATCTCCCGTTTCACAATAGCTCCGAATGTGTTTTGTACTGAAAATTGCAAGATAGTAGTGATTCTAAGATTTCTCTAGTGCCTGCCTACATGAGGTATGGAAGGAACGCCACCTATCACGCACAAAGAGCCGATCTCCAGCCTAGTTGCGGAAACCAGTCCGCCCTACAAGAACACATACAAGATTAGGGCATGGTAAGGACCATGCCCTAATCTTATATGTGTTCAACGTTTTGTAATATTTTTTTCCTTCTTTATATCAAATAGTTCAAAATTTAATGGAATACTAGTTCAATCGTTATTTATTGCTATCTTTACAGATACCAATAGCGAAAAGATGATGTGAATTCACTGTAAAAAAACTGGTCATGTTCTGTGATTTGGGATCATCCTCAGAAACCCAAAATCTTGAGTTTATTCTGAATCTGAGAATATGTTTAATCTCTGTGCTTTTTTACCGAAATATCAATAGCAAAAAAATTGATCAATAACAAAAATAATAACGAACATATACACCTACCTTTAGTTAGTATCTCGATGGGATCTTCCCGTTTACAAGATCGATTCCCAGAATCTTCGATTCTTGGTTCATTCGTCTTGTGAAGCACTTGTAACAGGGATACGTGCCTGAAGTTCTGAAATCACCTTTTATTAAACTGTAGTGCTCTTTTTTCATCATCATCATCATTATAAGAGCCTGTAGGTAGAAGTCCGCTGCTTGACATAAGATTCTGAGAGTCAAAATGTCTGTCTTACCGAAATTGATTTTTCAAAAACCTATCTTGATATCATGCTAGAGTCATGGATTTATAAAGTATGGTAAGGACGAGAATGTTACGATACTTGAAACTGTAATTGAAGATAGAATTGCCCTTTTTAGAATTAGTTCTTTTTTATTATAATTATTCGATATAAGTCAGTAAAAGTACGACGAACCTCGTGTTTACACTTTTTCATAGTAATGATCATTTCTGAATCAATATTCTTCGCCGGATCTGGACAGTTATCTTCCAGAGGAACTTCAAAAGGCTTTGGCACCAGGGTATGCTCGCATCTATCAGGACAATAGAAAGCAGCTTTCCAAGGACAGCTCTTGTACACATTCTCCAACTCAATCCTCAGAGAGTTGTTCTCTCTTTTCAACCTTTCTACCTCATCGATATGCCCGTTACATTTGTCTTGCAAAACCTGTAGGTTCTTCTTGTAAGCTTTGATTTCTTCTTGTTCCTTTCCCAAAAAGCACGTCTCGCAACCAGTGTCTGCAACCTTGACATCTGCATTCGTACTCCGACTGAATTTCTTACGAACTCCTCTGTTTCTAGTATCTTCTCTCAGGTCAGTTCTAGTTGAGTAAGCATTTCTTGTTCTCTCAACGTGTTTGGAGAAGTACTTGTCGTCTGCTGGCCAGGACTTTATAGTACGCTGTGACCCTTCTTTGTTTTCTTTTTTAGGACTACAACTCCTCAACAGTGGGACCCTGTTTAGAACAGGATTGACGTTCTTCACGTACATGGCTTGCTGTACCATTTCGTTTTGCCAAGTTTTTGCTATAGATCTTATGCTGTCTCCGCTGTTGCAGTCAGACTTACATTCCTCGTATTTAGAGATGTTTATATTGAAAAATTTATCGATGATAATTTTCCAGAACATTTTGATACTTTTCAAAGCGTCCAGGCATCTTTCACAAGGCCACTGACTCGTTTCTAATTCTTCCTGTAAAGTGCCTGAGTTATTTTTTAACTTGCTAAACCTATGGCAGTCACTTCAAGTACGATATTTTATGGTTGGATTATAGCATGGCCCAATAAAGGTCTTGGCATATGCCTACTACACATAGCTTAAGTGCTCTATTAGCAACTAGAATTTGATCCAATAATTAATTTGGTTACCTCTACAAAGTACTTTTCAAAATTTTCGTCTTGCTTCAAACACTGCCTCATGGCGTGGCATGATGTGCATATACTGTCAAGAAGCACCTTTGATTTGCATTCTGGGTGACATCGGGGAGCCACCTGTAAAAAAAACAAGACTTAGCTACCTAAATACTTAGGCTAAGCTTCAATTAAAATTCAACAAGAATCACGGAGCTAAAACTCAAGAAATGGGGGCTTAATTCCAGGGGTAGACAAGTAGGTAATTGTGATCAGCAAGTATCTTTTTCATATAAGTGTATTGTGTTGCTGAAAAAGCAAGGTCAGAAACATGCCGCTCAGAATTTTTGTGCACTGGGACGACATTCATGATATCGTGTTTTTGAATAGGGACAGCTGAGCTAGCTCAGCTTTCCCTATTCAAATGTGACTAGTCACATTTTATCCATCATGTACCAAGCAAGCAAAGTTGTAGGGAATAAGCTTACCCTTCTACGACTCCTGCACGTCATCGTTCTCAGGAAACCAGTCAAAGTGCTAACGGGTATGACACAAATGGGCATATCGCACTTCATCCATTCCCTGAGATGGCGGTCTCTGGCACTCACGTCATGGCTCCAAGCCCTGACGTCACTGCAAGACTCGTAAGACTTTATCTTGCCCTCGTTGCGTGCTAAAAGTCGTAAGTTATGATGTTGTGTATAACTCATTGAGTGGTTAAACTATTGGGGATTATTTTAGATCGCTGGTGGTCCATTTGAACTGAGAAAAAATTGTGAAACATAAAATTTGGGGTCCTAAATTAGTGCTGAAAACTTGTCGGTTTGACACGTTTGGCATTTGAAATTGGAGCGACATGACATGAGTAAGTAAACCTACTTTGTAGGTATAAAAACTCTATAAAAATATGTCGTGTTAGAAAATGAGTGTTTTGCAGTGCTTTGGATAAAACTAAATTTTATAGCCAGATTCCCAAATCTTGCCTAAACTCAATACTCCAGACCTATAACTTCCTCAGGGTAAAACATGAAATAGATTTGTCTATGGTAAAAAGATTCTGGCTAATTTAAAACGATGACAGGATGAATTCAAAATTGATGTCATTCTATTTCAAAATGCCACTTCGCCTCGATTACAAATGACGTTTTCAAAATAATATTTGATATTTTCCTTATTTACAAGCAATAAAATAATAATTGAGAATACAGTTACTAAAATCTTACCGTTATGTATAAAATGGATGGCGGAGAAAAGTAGAGTATATTCATGTTTATGTTTAGAGAAATTATTTTTATCATAAGGAGTAAATCTCGGATTCGATATGTCTTTTATAACAAAAAGGGAGCGTGTATTTAACGAATATGACTTATTTGATTTACCGGCGAGGAATGAAGGGAAGCTCAAGGCATACGCGTCTTGTACGGACGCGCGTGCATGGTCACACTTCTGTTCCGACAAAAGTGAGCACCTGGTTGATATTATAAAGAGAAACAACGACAAGTGCAGGCCCAAGTATGTTCCTACTGAAGCCATCGTGAACACCTTGATGGTGGGCAAGAATACAGAGATAGCGCGTCTTCAACGTAAGATCGAGGAGTTTGAACAGATGATAGCTGCGTATGATGACTTAGATCTGACTTGCGATCAAAAATGCGAGATTGCCAAAGCGGTAAGTGCTTCAAATATATTCTGCTGCGGCTTAAGCCTTGGTCTCGCGATCGTAACGCACAACACAGCGGTATGCAGCCTGCAGCGCCGGACACATAATTGTATGCAAAACGTCTAGTATGGTATTTTGTTACGTCGCAGTCTGCGTCAGCGGCGAGGAGCAAACGCGGTACTCTGCGTTTACTGCACACCGCAGCGTTGTGTTACGATTGTGAGACCAAGGCTTTATATAGGTGATAGAGTAAGTGGGGTTCCATATGACACCTGGTTTCTGTTTTAGCATGCTGCCATAAAAGAGGCTAACAAGGAGCTTGATGGTCTTGTAAGTACTTCATCCCTGATTTTATTATATAAGACCCCTGTTATTTTTTTTTTATTATTTATCTTCTTATCTCTTCTACTGTGCTATTTCTACTACTCTTCACATCTTTTTTTGTAGTGTGTTCTCTTTGTATTCTACCTTATTTGTCACAAATAAATGTCTCTAATTCTTAAATACGCACTGTAATAAAACTACTGATAATATGTAATTGTAAGTATTTCACATAATGCATTAGTGTTCTTTAATTAAATAAGAAATAACCACATTATTATGGTTTTTCTAAATGCCTAATTCATGT
The DNA here is from genome assembly GCA_947507515.1 of Eulithis testata. Lineage (NCBI taxonomy): Eukaryota > Metazoa > Arthropoda > Insecta > Lepidoptera > Geometridae > Eulithis > Eulithis testata. The sequence continues at coordinate 3,471,570 of OX382194.1, forward strand.
TGTTTGTTTTAGTTTTTGAATCTGGACCTGTCTTATTTTACTGAGGTAAGTGAATCAACTACTTTTTTTCAGGAAGGTTGCGTGTTCGAATTCCGCTCGATTCATTAGAGATGTTATGAATACTTCATTTTGATATTTCATTAAGATAAGCGGTATTTTACTTGGTTATTATAATATTTCGTATTTTCATTTTCAGGGAGGTGATTCAGAGCCTTTTGAGGTAGATACAACGTTTTAAATAACAATGTGAGCATTTTTAGGATATTTCAACAATAAATTTATAAGCTTTTCTTATATTTTAGACTGGAAAATCAAGAGGAGACGCCGAGGAGGTTTGCAGATACTTAGTACAATAATATTATTTTTTTTATGAAATTATAAGTACCTACTTTTTTTACTTTTTTTATTTCAGCCTTCAAGACTCGAAGACGAACAGGTAATACCTACCTGATGTGCTTTTTATGTAATATGAAACATCCTTTTTATTTATACTAATAATTTTTTATATTATATTTAACACTCCGAAATCAAAAGGAGGTAATTTTTTAACTTTTTTACATTAAACTTTATATCGTATCGATATCTCTTGTATCTGAAAATCATTTTTTATTAATTCAAACAATTATATTTATATTTCAGACTCCGAAATCGAAGGGGGATGAGGTTTGATTTTTTAATGTTTTTTCTTTCACCTTTTTATTTCTATAGTCCTATGATAATTATCGCGAAAAAGAAGTTTATCTTTTCATTACATATTATTATCCTATAGCTATTTATTATTTTTGCAATTTCCGTTTGATGCTACCATTTTTTCCCTCCAGACATCTTATTTTTTATCACAGTGGACATTCGAAAAAGAACCAACACTCACGGATTCTAAAAGCAATCAAGCTGGGTTATCTTGCCCTTGTGACGCCAGCACATGTAAGCTATCTAACAAATTCGGTATTAATTTTATCAAATTGTGTAAATATGATAGCTGTTATCTTTCCGCAGCTGCTGTGGACCCGAGAATTCAAGAGATGCAAGAATCTATCATAACAAAAGATGCTAAGCTGAATGCTATGCAAAACACTATGGCAGTAAGTTGTTTGCTATCTCCAATCTGTCGCACTCAGAGGCATACGTTAAAAGATAATCAACGCTTAGTTTATTTACATCTACTACCAATAAGTAATGACGAACAGTGACACCGCTTATTTTAAATAAGAGTGATGTCCCTGAGTGTGACACTTCTTTTATCAACTCCTTGAGGCAGGTAAAAGATAAAGATTGAGGTATCTGTAGCATATTATTATGCATTGAGCAAATTATTTTAGTTGAGTGATCATAAATGATTCATTTTCGGTGTACTAAAGTAAGTTCAGCAGATAAGTAAAAAAATATTCAAACGTAAACATTTTCGATTTCAGGTACTGGAGAATGATGTTTGTGAACCGTATTGCATTTACGCTCACATATATACAGCACTTGAGAAAATATTTGGAATTCTATGCCAGAACGACAAATACAAACTATATTTGGATTTAATGGTATCTATAATAGAAGTTAAATTAGCCAGTCGTTGCCTCTCGTCTGTGACACTCTGACGGTCCTGCGACAATCTCGTCTAGGTCTTGCCCGCGGTGTTCGCAACCTCGTCTGCCTATCAACTGACGTATTCAATATGATCAGACAATTCCGCGTTTTGTTACGTGAATCGTCAAGGGTATGAATCCCTAAATAGGTCCATACAAAAGTGCAAGTTGTAAAAAGACGTAGTTTCCAATTTTCATGGAATAACCTTACCACTTCTATGTTTCCAGACGTCTGGAAAAGATACGCGCTGTATCGACATAAAAGGCAAAATTCTCTTCAAGCTAAAGGTACTGGAGAAATTCAGTCTCGCCCTCATAGCTCCTTGTTCGCAAGACTTCACCACTACTTCAGAACAAGACTGTGCCTGTTATAGAGCTGAGGTAGTCACGCGAATAGAAACAGCATACGCGCTTACATCTGCAGAATCGAAACAACCATGCCTAGACAACAAGAGAGCTCAACTTGTAGCAGACATCATGGAAAACGATGAAATGAAAGAAATACTAAGCAAAGAGAACGCTTCCTTAAAACAAGAGCTTGAAGTCAATGAGTTTGGAATAGACAACTATAACATAGACTCGGAAAACTTAAAACGCCTAAAACACCTCCAGGAGAATTATGACGATTTGATGACTTGCTATGAAGCTCTGAAACACGAAAAAGACTGCTTAATAATCCGGTGTCGTAAATACGAGGAGCTTGAACAAGAGTTTGAATGTTTAAAGTGTCAACTTCGAGAGTATAGTGCGTTGTGGAATGAAAAAGAGCATTATAAAAAACGGTCTGCCGATCTTGATATTTTAAAAGAACATTTTATGGTACTAACTGATGAAACATCAAACCTGGAAATTCAACTCAAAGCGGAATCTGAGATCAATCACGCTAAAGCTAAAACTATTGATGATTTGAGACGCGAAAATTTATTATTAGAACAGAAACTAAATGAAGCTTCAGTGATGTTTGAAAAAGAGAAAAATTACCTACATTGTAAATTAAAGGAATGTGACTGTAAAGCGTTATGCCAAGATCAACAGATTAAAAGTTTATCAATTCAGGTGGATAGACTCCTTGAGCATGACTCTGAAAAGGTATAACTCGTATTTTAACTATTTTAAACTTATCAAATTTCTTGAATATTATTTGTGTTACCTTTCTCCTTGCTAATTAACAATATTCATGGGCATTTTACACAACGCCCTCTAGTCCCAAACTAAGCCATGCTCGTACTATGGAAACTAGGAATTGAAATGCTTATTACAATTTAAAAACAATACAACGCACTAGTGAAATGAGTCACGAGTCGATTAACAAAGTATCTACTTTACAGGTACAATCTAATGAAACTGATCAATCTTCTATTGCGCTCAAAGATGAAGTAAACTCACTAAAGGAACAAATAGATAATTTGAAAGATGTTTGCTGTTGCAACGAAGAAGAGAAACGTGAAATTGAAGACAAATTCAAAAGTCAATTGATTTTCATCAATAATCTCAAAATGGAAGTTGAAGATTGGAAAAGTAATTTTCTTCATACATAATAATAAGTTTTAATTATTGAACTACAAAAACGTTTAGTGAGTTGATAGTAAAAATGTAATATACCTAATTAAAATTTCAGGTGCATACGAAAAAGCATCGCAACGAAACGAGTCATTAGAAAAATACTCAGATGACTGGAGAGATGAAGTTCAAAAGCTCATGCAATCTAACCATTTACTAACACGTGATGTTGAAGAAAAGTCAACAGCGTTAGAAAACCTTATGAGCCTTGTCAAACATAAGTCTCAAGATATAAACAGACTACACGAAAGTATAGAAATGAAAAATAAGGAAAATAATGAACTTTGTAAAAAAATTGAAAATCTTCAGGAAACATACAGCAGAAGTTTTTCAGCATTTGACAATGAAAGGGTGCAGGCAATAAAATCTTTACAAGTAGCTAGGCAAGAGAGCCAGGAAGTACTGGAAAAGGTAAAAGATTACGACGACACAGAACATAACAGAGATGATTTGGCAATTTCCTTACAGTCAGAAAATGAAGAATATAAAAAGCTGAAATCTTTACTAACAAAAACACAAGACCAAAACAAAAACCTCCAAATAGATTTAAGTAGTCGTGATAGCAATAATTCTATTTTACACCAAGAGATACGAAGACTTCGTGAAGTAAATCAATTAACAGCAGCAAGCATCAGCAGTCTAAAAGATGAAAAAAACAAATACAAAGTTTTGAATGACCTTACAAATAGAGAAAGTAAAATATTACAAGATAAACTACATAAATTTGAAGACTTATCAGATCAATTGCAAAAACTGAGAATGTCTCATGAGAGGCTAGTTAGAGATAAAGAGCAGCTTGAGAAAGAACTTCAAAATAAAACAAAAGAACTTGATGATGCATTTGATTCAATGCGATTAAAACGACAAGAAAGTGAAGAACTGGTTAATAAATTACATGGATCTGAAAGTTTAAAAACGGACTTATTTGAAATCAAAGAAGCCTATAGGGCAATCAAATTAGAAAAACAAGCATTACAAACTGAACTTACCGACAAAATAAATGGTTTTGACAAACTCTTGCAATCGTTTGATAATCTTAAATCACAAAATGAGATTAAATCTGAAGAAGTAGGATCACTAAACCGCGAATTAGCTGAATTAAAAAGAGTTTACGATAATTTGTTAGCAGAAAAAAATATACTTCAAGCAGACTCTGATAACAAATCCGATGAAATCAATAATTTATATAACACCTTAGAAACCAAAATAGAAGAAAATAAGGAGCTAAAACAACGCCTGACAAATTTTAAACATAATCATGAAATAGTTAAAACCAACATGGACTCTTTACTAGAAGAAAACATTTCAACGAAAAGTAATTTAGATGCTTTAAGAAAAGAAAGTGACGAATTAATGGAAAGAGTTAAATATTATGAAGCATTAGAATCAGACTACGATAGGTTGAAACGTGATAACGACAAATTACAAGCAGAAAAAAACAAACTTGAAAAAGTTTTAGAAAACCAAGTATCTGACATAAGAAGAATCGAACGTGAAAATCGTGATCTTAGTAGTCACAGTCAAGATCTGCTGTCACACAGTGAAATTTTGGAAAAAGCATTGATTAACGCAAGGACTGAGGTAAAACCATGTGTTGTATTTTCTTATCAAGATGAAATAACCTAAAATATATATTTTGTTAAAAACATTTCTTTTACAGCTTATCGTAAAATCCAGTCTTCCAGATAATCCACATGTCGAAATTATTAAAGAAATCGAAGACTTGAAACAAGAAAAACTGAACCAGCATAAAAGAATTCGGGATCTGCTTGATAAATTAGACGCATCGGTATATACGACCAGTTATTAAACATACATCGATTCTAGAGTTATTACTATTAATCATTTGATCAAAATAAATAAAGTTGTCTGTCCCTCTCATATAAATATTTTTCGGTTTCAGGAAAATATAATATCCAACCTCAGCGAAGATATTCTAGCCCGAGATGATAAAATAGCTGTATTAGAAAACCACATTAATCAATTAGAAGATGAAGTGCGAATATTACACAGTAGCTTAGCTGAAGTGGTCGATACTGGAGAACAAATAACAGATTACAGTTCTAAAAAAATTAACCAATCTCTAAAATCAATGGAAGCTCACCGTAAGGATTTTGGTATTTGGACCCATCTTCATGATATGAACACTGTATCGTTGTTTAATAAGGCGCTATAAAATTCTTGATATTGTCATTACACACTTTGACCTTAATAATTGTGAATATGTTTACAGATTCAAGAGCTGCTCATAATATGAAAATGGAACTTGCCAAACTGCAAAGTGAGAATACAATGCTAGAAGAAAGATTATCCGCTACTAAAATAAGAAACGAAGAAACTGCTAGAGACAAACATAAATATTTATCTCAAATTAGCCATCTGCAAAACGAAAGGGAAATTATCATAACTGATATCAAACAACTAGAGATGAGGAGTGTTGGCGACAGTGCACTCTCTCCAGAAAAATGTGACGTTGAAGATATCTTAGCCTCCCTGGATAGAATTCGAGTATATTTGGATGCTAGAAGCTCTAAGAGCACTTCACTAGAGCAAACATTACTTAGCGTTCAAAACTCATACCAGTTAGTACAAACTAAAACCGACGAAGCTAAAAAAATTGTTGAAAAAGAAAAACAAAAAATAGTGAATGAAAAAGAAGAAGCAATAAAGGATAAAATAAATACAGAAAAACAGCTAATTGATCTAAAGAAACAGCTTGCACAACTTGAACAAAAAATATTGCGAGACAAAAATGTAATAAAAGATTTGGAAGGTGAGATACAAAATCAAAAATTAATCATTGATAAATTAAACAAATCAACTCAAAGTTATATATCCAAATTAGAAGATGAGATGAAAGCTCTTCAGCTACTCTATCAAAACGCATTGGAAAAAACTTCTACATTAGAAAATCAACTCCAATCGTTAACTAAAGAAAAATCTAAAAATGTAAATATTGTTGAAAGAATCAGCAGAGACCTAGAAGAAAAAATGCAAGAAATAGTACTACTAAATAAAAAACTTGAGGAGCTAAAAAAAGAACCTGGGCGCCATATAAGTATCCAAACATCGGGTATACCAACAAACAGAAATGTGGAAAGTCAAACTGATAGTGAACTAAAATTTGAAGAGTCAGAAAATACATATTTAAGAGAAAAGTATGATAATTTGCGTGACAACAATGAGGTCAACCCAATTCATATTAATAGAACAACACGTGAAAATAAATACATTCCAAATAATAAAAACAAGCCTGCAAATGAAGTGCAAGTTCTTGCAGCAAATATTGAGCCTACCTTTGATTACGTCAAAAGTAGTTACTTAAATTATAAGTTAACACAACTTAGTCTAGGACGTCTCGAACAATACACAGTTTCGTGTCCTAGCGAAAACGTCGTCATGAAAAATGAAGAGTTTTCAACGCCTGTTGGAAAAATTACAACTCAAGTAGTTTCAAAACCAGGAAGTAGTTCTAAAGTAAATCCTAAAACCCCAGTTATAGACATTTATAACAAGAAATCTATGCACACCAACTCATCAAAATTCATAGATAATGGTGATATTGAAAATGAAGTTGCCGAGAACATTGGTGCCAGCCAAACGAAAAGCCCTAATAATAAATCAAGTGCTTTCACGGGATTTGGACTAACTAATGAAAGTTTTGGAACTGAAAGTAATATTAACAATGAATATGAACACAGCAATCTATTTGGTACAACTTCAGAAGGATCTACAGACAAAGATATGTTTTTAATATACAAAGACAGTGAAAGCAATCAAGATAAGTCTTACGAAAAGAAAGGTCCTTGGAATACAAACGGAAATTCAAAAATTGTTGTTGAAGCAGTAACCATTCATCAAAGTAAAAATAATCAAATTCAAAATAAAAAACATCGACCTAGCAGCAAACATAGTAAGAATAGAGAAATTGTTAGCGAACCGTTTTTAAATGCAGAAAACGAAGAGTATGAAGATGACGATAGTATCAAGCCTAAATTAAAAATAAGTTTACCAAGAGTAGAAAATGATAGTCCTTCAATTGAAGCTTCAGACGCTGATAAAAAATCGCTAGATTCTTACACAATGGCTATCTATCCATCGCCTAAAGCATATACGTCGTCTAACTATAATGCTGACAGCCATGTGAAATTTCAAGGTAATCAATTAAAAACACATTCTACAGACTCTATCTCTCATGACAACCATCAATACGAGGATGAAAAAAAAGACAGCCAAAGAGAAAATAAACGAAGTTCCAATAAAAGAGAGTCTGCTAAGAGGGATAAAAATAAGTACATTGAACCAAAACCAGTATTTCAAGATGATGAAGAATCCCATCACAGGCTTTCTCGTGTTGGAGCTGATGTTTTGCTTATAAAATCTGAAGAAGATCAAAGTGATCCTATCGAGTCTTCCTCTACTAGGCGACAAAAGTCAAGAGATTTTGGACTTGAATATATTCTCGACAGCCACAATGATCCTGATAATATTAAAACATATAATGCTGCCAAAGCAGTTCGTAAAACGCGCAGTGACGAACGTTTCAATTTGATTAAGCTTTTAGATAGAAATGATATTAGTCCTTCAAGGCTAAGTGAACTCAAAAAATCATCAACAGATTACAAAACTATATCAAGTAATAGCTACAGCAAATCTACTGATAAAAATCAGCTAAAATCATTCAACGAGTTCAGTGTAATGGTTAAACTAGATACTGCTGAAGAATATGAAAACAGAATTCAATATCTTACAAAAACTCTTGAAAATATTGAAAAGGATTACAAGAAGAAGATTGACGCTATAAAAATGCAGTATGACAATAATATAAAGAGTATTTTAAATGAGCACAACCAAGGTGTTGAAAGTATACAGAGCCTACACGAAGAAACTTTGCAAGACATTCTAAAAATACATGAAAATGAAGTCGAGAATTTGAGAAGCATGAGCATCGAAGCAATGCGTAAGGCAGATAAATTGGAAAAAGAAAATAAAACGTTAAAAAATAAGATGTTAGACAGTTCTTCTTGTTTAGATGAGGTGAGTGAATGAGAGACGATTGATAATATCAAGTTTTTTTTAATGCTATAACTGTTTTATATGTACAGGAACCTATAAAAATTTCGACCCCGGAGTTACGACGTCGAAAACGGTCTCGCATAGACCCGAAAGCGCTGACTAAGACAACTGTGGAGGCGTTTAATGTTAAACCAAAGAACAAGTCTTACGGCCCTTGCACCTGTTCTCTCGATATAAACATTTCGGACACCATTCGAAATATATTTGAGCAGGTTGACGTGGAACAGCGGAAAATGGCAGAGTACACTTATTTGAAGTACATTGCCAACAAAATATTGAACGGAAATGTCGATGTAAGTAGCTACTTTAATTAGTTGGGTTGCTGGGGGATAAGGTCAGCAGGGGGACAATGCACAATACACCACAACGCGGGACAGCAGTACAGATCTCATTCCCCCACGACGTATTACAATTAAAATTAGCACCTCAGCTTTCAATTGCATCATTGAAACTAATCACATGAATGACTTGCATGTACTTTTCTTGTACCTATACATAATACATTTTTAGATTTAAATCTTTTTCTACCACTTACAACCACTTCATCATCATCATCATCATATCAGCCCGTAGAATTCCACTGCTTGTCGTGGGCCAATTATTTTAAGACACTTGGTGGATAATTTACATTTTTGAGGAGAACTATGACAAATTAGCCAACGGATACAACATTTGTTGAGTTGAAATGTTTATGTTCTTTTGTCGCAGGCCTTAGACACTCAGGAGCTTTCATTTCTCCATCTGAAAGTGTGTCGCATATGGAAAACGAAACTGACGAAAGAAGAGTCCCTTCAGAAGAGGATAGACTCGCTTGAAGCAGAACTGATCACCAAACAGAAACATGCGCAACAGAATAGTACGTCTCTAATATAATTTACTAAACATGACTTATCTTGTCATGACTGACATGATAATTGCAAAACAACACCAGTCTTTAAGGTGGCTCGTCTATTGTTCATTGCAGTCCTGAACTTCTCTCTCGTTCTCTCTCTCTTCTCACTTTTGTGAAGCTTTCGATCATAATGATTTTCCTCTTTGAAACAATGTCACAAGTAACTAGTTTATTTCTCAATATTTATGTACATAGGTATAGTATTAGGCATTTATAAAAGTAACATCTGACATTCTATTGTTTATTGTCATTAGCATGAGTTTGCAATTGATTTAAAGGACATTTTATTCAGTTAATGGAAACTGCAGCGACAAATTAACTGATAAAGTTAATCTACCAGTTTAGACCGTAATGTTAAAAGGTACGGTTGATTTTACAATGATCGATACTCGTATCTTCATGAAGGCTAGATTCTATTGGGTAAATATGGTACTTTTGTCTTCAGTAGCAGAGCTGGACCGTAAAGTGGCGGAAGAGAGACGTCGTCTCCAAGAAGTGAGGGAAGCTGTCTGCCGAAGGACTCCAAGTCCTACTCACCACGGCTACGTGCCTCCCGTACCACCTCCCACCGCTGACAAGGACTTTCTGTTAGTCCCACCTTCTATCTTTGGCTTTAGTTACTGTTCTTGTAGTTTATTTGCTACAAAATGTTAAGTTTATACTTTTGTATGTTGATTTAGTGGTTGCTGTTGCACCGGAGCAAGCCACGACCTCGGTGAGAGGAGGTCGGGCGGCGACCTCGCTGCTCTACCGACCGGCTTGCGACAAAAACGAACCCGGAACGAAAGCAATCGGGTAAATAGATTTATTTGTCTAAGGGCGGATTCGTCCAAAAGTCATGATATTCCTGAATAAGTATCCCGTGTATAACTTTACTCTTTGATTTTATTCTTAGATAAATTCGTTTTTGTTTTTCCATTGCAATCTTGAGAGTAGCCAATCCTAGGTATTGTTATTCTGTATATACATAAAAACCAACTTAATTCAAAAAACAATTGCTTAGAGAGCGCAACACAATAATACATGTGCACACAAATTATCCGGGTGTCAAGTTGTCAATATCTATGAAAACAAACAGCTGTTTTGTCAAATGTAGTAGCCGCCATTAAAATATTCGACAGATAACTTGTTTAAACCATAGATTTTGGCAGTATAACGAGTTATTCTCGGATAGACCAGTTTTTCTTGGAATAAGACTTGGTAGAACAAAAAGTTTCTTATCACTAGAGTAATTATTGATTTTATTCGCAGTTTATGACTTAAACTGCGTATAAATAGTTTGGTCGAATCCGCCCTAAGAAGTAACACGTAGGCACACATACAAAAAAAAGAGCAGGAACAGAAGTAGGTATATCGGTAAATCAGCCTGTACGCTACAGTAGCAGCAAAAAGGTACACTACTTACCACCAAAATGTATTTTGCGCTCTTTTTCTTTCGTGATCTTCTGGCAATACTTCTATGAAATAGACTAACTCTTTGATTGTCTTCGAGGTAATCTGACAGCCACAACCGCACATGACAGCACCCTCCTAATTACCATGTTTATAAACAACAAAAAGATTGTGGCGCCCTCATTTTTTGCGTAGCAGTAGCTATAATAAAATCTACTCGGGGCGTCGTCTTCACCATGCAACTTCTACGCAATAATTACGTGGGTGCTACGCTTTAGCTACGCAGTGACTACACAAGTGCTACGCGAGAGCTACGCCAAAGCTACGTGATAGTTACGCTGCAATATGCTACGTTACGCAATAGTTACGTGAATTCTACACCTTGTTGTCTAAGCCAACACTTCTAATAGTTGCAACGTTGGTAGCCCACGTAGCTGTAGTATTTTAAACTATATATATAATTATAATCTATATCTCCCTCGTAGCTGTTACGTAGCTGTTACGTAACAGTGGCGTAGAAGCGGCGTAGAAGATGCGTAGCAGTTGTGTAGCAAAAGCGTACGATTATGTATTTTCTGATATGCACCTTGTACGTACAACGGTTGCAGTCGGAGCCTACTTCACATAATAGAGTTACTAAATAATGTATTTCCTGTAATAGGCTGTATTGGCAAAACTCGACGCCGAAGAACGGCGCGATCGAGAAAAGAAGATTTACACGGACGAACTCCCGACGCGCTTGCGCAAGTCACACGACCGCCCACTGCGTCCCACCAAGAAATAACACAAACACTCGCGCGTCGGATGTTTTATACCCCGCTGCTAGAGGTATAGAATGCCCAATGATACGCCAAATCATGGACTACGGCAACCTGACTTATCAACAAACAAATGACATTGTCAAATGCCTCTGGAGCGAATGTTATCAAATAGAACTCTTCTAGATTTCCTGAAGCGTCGCCGTGGCTGCTGGTTATTTTGGTCAAAATTTTGTGAACGTGTTTTATACTTTTATATTGTGTATTTATTTTTTATAACTTATTTACATATTTATTACAATAAAAAAATTGTGACGTAACTTTTGTGGTAATAAAACGCTGTAAAATAATGTTTTGTTCAAAAATATTTATTTTTATGAGGAATATACACAGTAAGTACAACTTGACATGAAGATGAGAAGATTAACAAAAATGGAACGGTACAATTGTGCTGATAAGGGCATGAGCACGAGTTACACACTAACGGCTCGATTAACGATCACTTTGAACTGTTAGAGTGCCAATCAGCAATGCACGATAAACACTAACACATCACATGCCTTACTTTATGACAGACGAATAGTTAAACAGTTGAATCAAAGTCACTGTTTGGCATTACCTGTTAGTAGGTGACAGCAATAATTTGAACAGCTGAATAAAGTTATGCAGCGATCATATGGGGGCACATTTCGAATGTCTTTTTTCTTCTTTTATTTATAGCATCTGTTCGTCATTTCGACGGACAATTTTGCAAGTGTCAAGAAATAAGTCATTCGGCAATTCGGCTGTCGTTTGTTTTGAAGGCAAAATGGTGGTTCTTTTGTTCCATTAAGGCAAGCGTCCACAGGCCCGCATCGCACGCATCGGATGCATCCCACGCAACGGATTTTAGTTTGCTTTGTATAAAAACTCATACAACTGCGTCCAGTGATCCGCACCGTACGGACGAGTTTTTTTACAAGGCAAACTAAAATCCGTTGCGTGCAATGCGTCCGAAGCGTGCGATGCGGGCCTGTGGACGTTAGCCATTAAACAGAATCTACCAAAAAGAGTAGTCACTATTATAAGTTGTTGGCACTATAGTTTGACATAATACTATTATTTTAAGCGTACATTACCTGGGTTCAATGTTCGTTTATCAGTTATATTTATTAGTTATTTTTATCTTTGGTTTGCATTATAAGCTGGGTTAACGAAGTTGACGTTAGGATCTTGATATATTGGGTTTGAGACGTCGAAGCCAGCTTTAGTGGCTTCTTGACAAAACTTTTTGTATTCTCTCGTATAGTAAATGTTTGACGAAATTTTCCAGATGGCGAGAGTCAGTAAGCCTACTAGTAGGATTCCTCCTAATACACTTCCAATGGTAACTGTAAGTAATAAAATTGTTTTAGTTAAGAAGTCAGAAACATTTATTCGCGGAATGTAAGTTGTAGGTAACATTGGTCTTAAATGAATTATAAGCGACGCGTGACCCGAGGGCTGGTGATTATCTAGGCCAGTGTATCAGCATTGCTATTCAGCGCGTCAATGCAGCCAGTGTCTTGGGCACGCTTCCGATTGGTACTGATTTGGACCAGTTGAGCTATCGATAAATCGTTTGTAACGGTTTGTAGATAGCTCAACTGTTTCATGTGTATTTTGTAAATATTGTGAATATTGTAAATACTGTATTCGTTGTATTTTTCTTTGTGAATTAACTTATTTTCAGAGATCTATACATCCTACCATTTGCTCTGGTGTGCAAACATTTTAAGGAAAATTATGAGACACAATTTATTTTTATAGAAATTAGGTACATATTATTTATGTTTTTCCGTATTGCGGTGCTGACGTGTTGTTATTCGGTCCACACTAGTAATGAATAATCCAGAAATATAGACACATTTTTTTAGAAATGGACCAATCATGGTCACATTACCGGTGTCTACTCTGTTGTTTGCTACTTTCTAACCAAAAGTATTTTAAAAAATACTTAAATTCTTAATGTTTATATTAAAATTCAACTTAGCTTAAACACTTATGACAATCCTAAATCATTTTATAATCAAATACTTAGAAATTTTAATCAAATAACGTAAAGAAGAAGAAGAAGTTAATAGTACCAAAATATGTTGGTAAATTTGAAGCAGCTGAATTAAAAAAAATTTTTTTTAAGATTCTCAGTCAAATATTCGTTCAAGTCGTATGCTAATTTGGAGTTAGGTTATTTTCTTGTTTTTTTTTATACAGCTTTAGATGATAAAACAAGCCGTTGGCTCTGATATTAAGGGTGAACAAGTCGAACACCTTTCCATACAAACGTGGAAGGGTAACTACCCCACTGTTTGACGTTGACCAACCAAATAATAAATAAATAAATATTCTTGGACATTACACACAACGCTCTCTAGTCCCAAACTAAGCAGAGCTTGTACTATGGAAACTAGATTGCTAATATAATACTTATATACTTTTTTTTTTTTGTAAATACATACTTTTATAATACATAGTAACACCCAAACTAAGGATTATATCAATTAATCTCGTCATAATAGATGTAATGTTTAAATAAATAAATAAATAATCTATGTCTGTATACAGCCCAAACCGTAAAAAAAGTATTAATGTAAAAAAAATACAAGCCTTCTAAACTTTCAATACAAAAGTTTAGAAGCTTGTATTTTTTAAATGAATACTTTTTTAACGGTTTGGGGTGTATACATACATAGATTATGACGAGATTAATTGATATAATCCTTAGTTTTGGTTGGTCAACGTCAAACAGTGGAGTAGTTACCCTTCCACGTTTGTATGGAAAGGTGGGCGACTTGTTCAACCTTAAGTGGTAACCATTGCCTATAACAATGCACTGAGCACATGTACTGAGCACATGTACTGAGGACGTGCGTTGTGATGCATTGCACTGCGCCCAACACTCTGAGACAAAGATACTTCTTCTTCTTCTTCTTTTAAACCTATATGGCCTGTGTCCGTCATTTCGACAGACAATTTTACCAGTGTCAAGTAATGAATTTGTAATAATATAAGTCAAGTCAAGTCTTCGTCAAATCAGCTGTCGTTTGTTTTGAAGAGAAAATGGACACGAGTTTTGTCATTTTTTTAAACGACTCATAGCACTTTTATTTTAATAGTTTTTCTTGTGTTATTGTGAGTAGTGTTGTTTAATTTTGGTGGAATTTTAAAGAATAATACTTAAGGTCGTAACATAAAGTGTGAGCCATTGGAATAAATGGGTGTAAGGGTGTTTTTCTGAATGTGAAAATTCGTGTTAGGTTTTGAAGAGAAAATTCACCATTTTCTTTTCAAAACAAACGACAGCCGACTTGACGAATGACTTGACTTGACTTATATATTACAATTATATCACTTGACATTGGCAAAATTGTTTGTCGAAATGACGGACAGAGGCCATTAATAACATGAACCTACCCTTACTCTATGATTAATAAAGAGAAGAAGAAGAAGAGAAAATGGTGGAAACCTGAAACGAATTTTCACATTCAGGGAAACCACTTTACACACATTTATTTCAATGGCTCACACCTTATATTGTGTGATCTAAGTATTATTCGTTAAAATTTAACCAAAATTAAGCAACAATACTCACAATAACACAAGAAAAACTATTAAAATAAAAGTGCTATGTGTTGTTCCAAAAAATGTCAAAACTCGAATCAAAGGTACCTGCTATTGCGCCGCCGCCGGCACCCGGCACTCATACTCTTCAAATCAAAACACAGTCATGTGAGCAACGCTGTTTGGCGGCAGAAGTAAGTACGATGGTAGTACTTCCCCGGACGAGCTCTTTCAAAAGAAGCTAGTAAGACGAAGAAGAAAAATAGACTATCTCAGCCTGCTGGCTACCGAAAACTATTAGCACTTACTCCAGATATTAGCCACCGGTGGCAACTCCACCTCGTCTTGGATCATCAGCTTAATTTTAGCAGGTTCTGTGGCAGTGCTCGGTATAATAATATATTTGTAGACGAGTACACTGTTGTTGTCAAGCTTTTTTCTGCAGCTGGTTGCTGTGCTTTCAGCTTCTAAAGATTTTCTGTCCATTATTAAAACTTCTTCCACTGATGTTTCATTGTAACTGAAAATATTTTTTTTGCGTTGTTATATCACAGAGTATATAATGACCGGTATTGTATACGGTGGTCCAGATAGTAACATCTAAAGGAAAAAAACTAAACTCCTAAATTGTCCTAAAGCATTTTTCAACACACACTTATACTTTATATTCTTGTTTCATACTTGTTAGAGCGTGACTTTTCATTTCATTTATACATTACCAATACACCAATACCTACTTTTAATATACTGTAGGTACTAATCATTCACTGGTATAAATTGTTTCTATAAAAGAGCAAGATTATTTTTATACTTACGCTATGTCCTACGCGTACCTGTTATCGCAGTCTGTTTTACTGTTCTTCTCGTAGTTACAGTTGGCGTACAACTTGAGAGACTCGCACAGCTCCTTGGCGCAGTCTTTACAAGACTCGCAGTATTTTCCATAGTAACTTTTATCGTTTCTGGAATCGCATTTACATTCCCCGCACTTGCATTCGCCTCTACCAGAACAAGGCTGCAGTATTAAATGTTAAATTTTTATTTGTTTAAAAAGTTAGAGTTACATAAGTGTAAACTAGTGCTACCTAGTAGAGAACACATTTATTTATTTAGTTTTTGGGAAACGAACAGCGATACAAATGGCAGTGTTTTGAATGCCAATTATAGATAAAAAAACCAAGTGCTACATATACAAAGTGTTAAACAGAGACTGCCAAAACGTAACCTCAGTAGTTTTTAGAGCTTGTTAAAACTATAACTAAATAATCTATACTAAAACTTAAGAGATACCCGGAATAGGCCTTATATTAGGCAGATTTGAGAAACTCACCTCTTTTGAAAACGGTCCGATACATTTTATATTGCTGACTAAACAACTGCACTCTGGTCCCGTCCACATAGACTTGTCCTTGCAAATGCATTGTCCGAGACTGCAGTCCCCTTTATCTTTTGGGCATATCATACGGCACTTTGCATCATCAAACTCACAATGGGTTCCTGAGAAGTCTTTTTTGCATATGCATTTGCCACAGCTAAAAGTACAGAGACTGCTTAAAGGCTTAAATTTCTCCATGCTAACGCGTCGTCGTCTCGGCCCCTGAATGTTGACCGTTCGTTTACAAATTTGCAAAATTACATTCAGTGATTTTAAATCATTAAAAATGTTGAAATGTGCGAGCAATAATTATGAGTATGTATGTAGATACCTATGTATATAAATTATTTGTAACTTACACACAATTTCCTTGTCCGCTACAGGGAGACACATCGTTCTCGTCAGGCTTGCACTTCTTCATTAAATCAGGATTATTTGTATCACTACATGCAATCTCACAGAATTCTCCACTCCTGCAATGAAGCGTTCTGTTACCTACAGGGAAAATAAATTGAATTACATGTCTGTAATCAATTTATTTACCTACTAAAATATGCTGTTGTTTCAGTTTCGGTCTTAGGGTGCGAATTTGTCTCAAACCCGATTATCACAGAAACTGTTAAAGCTATATAAAATAACATAGATGTGTTAAACATAGATGTTTGTTCTGTGTCTGGGTGTTTCTATTTATTATAAGTATGTATTTACAAAAAAAAATAATGTATGTAAGTATTCTATCAGCCATCTAGTTTCCATCGTACAAGCTTTGCTTAGTTTGGGACTAGAAGGCGTTGTGTTAGTGCCCGTGAATATTTTGAATATATATATATAATATATATTTGAAACAGCTTTAGATCTTATTTATCAGAAAATTTGAAAGAAATTTGAGGCAGAGATTTTTTAAAATTTTCATTATGAAAAGGTTAAAAAAAAGGGATAAAAATGTTCAGACTAGTCAATCCGGTGGATTTAATTGAATATCATTTGAAAGATGTTAATTTGTAGGTTCTAGACAGTATTAAGTTTTTTCAATAATACACCATATTTTATTTATGATAAAAAAAAATACAAAAAATCGCCTGGTCCCCTTATCTCAGAAGTGTATGGAACGAAAAGTTCGAAACAATTAAATGAGTATTCATAGTCTTTTACGCGGTCTTGTTTTTATACAAAATTAGAATTTCGACACGTACAATATACAATCAGTACATTCAATATTTTAATTACCTGCCATCATCACATGTGCAAACTCCACATTCCTTAACTCCACTGCTTTTACAATATGTGCTCTTTAGTTCAGTTATACCTTCACAATCACACTTGCAATTCAACTTGATATTTATAGTGAGCTTATCATTGCTCAATCCAAAAGGATTTACTTCGAAGTGTGAGGTTTCGGTGCAACTTGATGCCATGAGCTGCGCTTTCACATGTACAGTTGCGTTTTCCTGAGTGCTTACACAGTTTCCAGGGACATCACAATTGCTTGTGAACTTGAGATTGGATAGATTCGACACTTGAAGTTTAAGATTTTTATACGCAGTCTGTAATTATATTATTTCATAAACTAGCTGATACCCGCGACTTCGTACGCGTGCGATACTTTCCACCAAAACATCTGTCACCAGCATACGATGAACCTCGTGCCAAATACTGCTTTTGGTTTAGAGAGGGCAAGCTGTATCTAAGAATCCACGTCTTTGATTTCAACGAAATATAGCCTGTTTCAATCCGGAAAAAGGCCTTCTGATTGGTATAAGTTCCATTGAATTTGGTCTAGTAGTTTAGGCGTGATTCGCGAACAAACAAACAGATAAACAAACAAACTCGATTTTCAGAATTAGAATCGTTTATTTAGTAGATCTGCATATTTAGTTAATCCATATCTTTAATTTTAGTTTTTGGCTTTTTTACAGTTTTATAATAGTATAGATAGATAAATTGATTGCTATAAATCAAGGAACCAGTCAATAACATGCACATTTTACTTACAGTATACGCATTCTGAATTATCTTTAAGAGTTGATCATCATCATCATTTAGTTTCACAGTATTTGCTGCGAATATTTGTTGTGCCATAGAATCATACACACTGATGAGGTATTCAGGAACAGCAAATACAATCCTGAAGTTGTTCTTTTTTGCGATATAGTTAATTTGACTCAAGGACGGGTAGTCGTAAGTCAAAGACTCTTTTACGCCGTAGGTATTATCTTCATCTAGGTGGCATTTCATATCATTAGGTTTGTATGCGCCGACCATTTTGCCGTCGCCAGCGCTGTGGTACGTAGCCTCAGTTGCTAGAATAATGATCCTCCTGGACTCTCCATCGCTATCTGAGTGTCTCCAGCCGATTCTGTCTCCGCATGTCATAGCTTGCATTAGGGCATCGAGTCCTGCTTCTGGGGAGTCGTAGTTAGAGCCTACTGGCTTGTAATATCGTTCGACTTCTTTTTTAAATGTTTTACTGTCGTTTGTTAGAGATAAGTGGTGTTTGAAAGCATAGCAATACTGCTCTACACTGAAACCAAAAGATCAATTGCAAATTTATGCTAAGCCAAAGACGATCCTTTATTTTGAAAAATATATAAACTCTTGGCAAGCTAAGTATTAATATTCGGCTGAACAAACATTTATCTAATACCAAATATGATGTCACTTTATTAATGAATTATTTATTTTTAAAACATGTCCACTTACGGGTCAGCATACGGGAGAGCGGGCTTTTCCACGAAACTTCCTATACCCAATCGTACATTATTTGTCATTTTGCTTAATTCGTGGTAAATTTTTATGGTCTGAGCGGCAAGTTTTTTGCCATACTTTTGCATAGAGTATGAATTGTCCATTAAAAAATACATATCTAGTGGGAAATCTTTAAGTGGCTTATAGTACATATCAATAGGAACAGGAACTCCAGGCCGTAACGTTACATGAAGTTTTTGAGGGCGAAACTGGACTTCTTTTCCTTTTGTTGCACTGAACTCTCTGTTTTCATTATTTTCCAACGATGGATCAACAAATGAGTCGGGGTCCTTTATTTTATCCGACGTGCACCATGTTGCATCATATTCATCATTTTTAAAGACTTCTATCCGTGACTGGCATCTATCTGGTTTATCTGAATTCATAGTGTCCTAGAAATATGATGAGTAGGTAAGTAGGTACATATCTAAGGCATTCCTTAGATGAGTTTATAAAAACTCCGAATACTTGACTGCTACACTATCTGGACGAGGTATTCGCTTGCAGTCGCTTAGACGGACACAGTGAAGCATGGAAGACTTGCGAAATTATAGTTAGAGATTTTAACCAAATTTTGAGTGTACAAATCCGTTACTAGACCGTTTGTACTCTCAGATATTTTAAATCGAAGTCATTATTTATAATTTTGTGCAATAAAATATTAAATAAATAAAATTATTTTTGAATAAACTTACCTGCGCACACCAAACGCACCTCGTTTTTGCATACGCAATGCAACTTCCACAATTCTTAAATTCCTTACACGCGGTAACCCAACCCAAATGGGCCACGCACAGTAATAAAAATAATAAAACAAGGTTCATTTTGGTCTGACGATAGACACACTGAACAGTTGAAACTAAACAAGTTTATTAAGCGTTCAATAACAATGTACGGAAGGAAAATGTTATTTGTTATATATAGTTTATTTATAACATTTAAATATGGTTTAAGGTGGAGCTACACTAGTAGGATTGGTGCTTGAATTCAAGCTAGCTTAAGCTGCGGTCACACACAGCGAATACTCGCTATGAGTGCATTACGACGACATTACGACGAGACGATTAGCGAGGGATGAATAAGATTAAGTAAGTAACAGATGAATGAGTTTGTACACCAAGTCGACAGACCGACAGGCGTCATGGCTCAGTCGGTAGTAGCTGTGCCTTCTGCACTGTGGGTCGTGAGTTCGATCCCCACCGAGAACAAACATTTGTGTGTGGCAAACATAGATGACAATATTTTTGTTCTGTGTCTGGGTGTTACTATGTATTATAAGTATGTATTTACAAAAAAAAGTATAATATAAGTATTATATCAGCAATCTAGTTTCCATAGTACAAGCTCTGCTTAGTTTGGGACTAGAGAGCGTTGTGTGTAATGTCCAAGAATATTTATTATTATTATTATTAAGTGAAGTGATGCCCGCCGTAGATACGTACCAACTCAGATGATTTACAGTAAGTATAAGTAAATTTTATTTACAATTTGGTAGGTTTTAACTCAGTATTTAGACAATATCAACTTTCAAAACTTCTTTTAGAAAGTTCAGCGAATATTTAATATTTATTTTCAACGATTTTATAAGTTCATAGGTAAATAAAATCATTAAACAGTCACATATTTTATATAGAAATTATTGTTATTATTCACATATTTATATACATACCACGTTCCGCCCGCGACTTCGTTCGCGTCCCGTTGGATCCCGTTGATTTTCCGGGATAAAAAGTAGCTTATATGTTAATCCAGGTTACGGGCAATATATATTTCAAGTTTCATTCAAATCGGATCAGTAGTTTTTGCGTGAAAGAATAACAAACATACATACATCCATACATCCTTACAAACTCTTTACATTATCATTTATAGTGTGTACCGGCCTTACAAATATTATAATTTAACTAAACTTTTCCTCCTAAATAATAATGGCAGCAAGTAACACTCAGTGTACTGTTTGAATGTAAGCGATTGTCACGATGAACACCGTTACCATATTCGTTTTTCTAATTGTGTACCCAAACTTCCTCATAGCTGTTTCCGATTCATGTTCTAGACATAAAACTTGTAGTGATTGTATAAATGATAATAATATCTGTGATTGGTGTGCTTCCGTAAGTTTTCTTATAGCGTCAGGTGCCTTATTCACGAATAAATTTGTCAATCGCAAATGTATCGTAACGCTAGCGTATCCGAGATACACTGCGCGGTGACACTACAATGGTCGGCAATCGAGCTGGCATTGACGCGCAATATACCTCGAATACGTTAACGCGGCGACTGTCGAGATTTGTTCGTGAAAGGTGGCACAGGTGTGCACTTGGACCAAATTCGTCCAAGGGTGTGCCACGATGTTTCACCATTCACTTATCAAAATGCTTATTATAAATAAAAATCATTTATTTTAGGCAACATAGTATAAATTTACAACTACACAGCTCATACTAAAGAACGTTAAACTAAATGTATACATAAGTATTATCTTTAAAAAACATAGCACGTAGCTCGGTTATACAGTCCGTCAAATAAATTAAATATTGTATAGTAGGTACAGACTGAATGACAGCTTACCTTTGCTGTTTTTATATACTTTTTCATTTTTTATAGATTCATGGGCATGTTACACAACGCCCTCTAGTCCCAAACTAAGCAAAGCTTGTACTATGGGAACTAGATTGCTGATAGAATACTAATATACATATTTTTTTTGTAAATACATACTACATACCCAGACACAGAATAAACATCTATGTTTGTCACGCAAAAAATGTTTGTTCTCGGTGGGGATCGAACCCACGACCCACTGCACGGAAGGCAGTGCTACTACCGACTGAGCTATGATGCCTGTCTTAGCTTCCAGCAACTGCTGCTGGTGTTGGTTGTGCTGGTGCTGGCCAGTTGACGTTTAACTTTTAATATTTCATAGAATCGCTAGGACTTTATTGCTCTTGAAAAAATGATGTTTTTGATGGCATGACCACAGAAATAAATATAATAAAAATATCCCTTATTGAAACTTCGATATTGAACTTGTAAAATATATAGTGTGTTAACTAACCTTAACTCAATTTCCAGGGTTTTGGCACCTTCAGATACATAATCCCATCGCACATATCATACTCTAACAAGCATTAATTCTTTACAGACAAGTCCATCCTTCGATAGCGAAGCACGATGCCGGACCAAGGACTCGTACGATCCAAAATGGTGTTCAGGTTCAATAGACCTGGCTGAGGAAGCAGGCGCTGTTCCGTCAGATAATAGAGACTTTAGTTCAGCAACTGAACAAGTCGTTCAGATCAAACCACAAGAGTATAGTGTGAAGCTTCGTCCAGGGCAGGCTGTACCGTTCTCATTCTCATTCCAAGGAGCTAAAGATTACCCAGTAGATTTGTATGTTCTCTTAGACGCATCTAAGACCATGGGAGAAATTAAAAATAAGATTGTGGATGAGAGTGTTGTTATTTTCGAAACAATGCATAAAATGACCAAGAACGTGTCAATGGGGTTTGGAACTTTTATAGACAAGAACACCTTGCCGTTTACTATGTAAGCACCTACTTTTGTAACTTTAGTATACTTTCGAACAAACTGACCCTTGACTGTGACACATCATATAATACGATTGTGATTGAATTCCCAGAAAAAAAAGCGAAATAAATATGACATGTCAGCTTTCATGATGTATCACACCATTTTTTTGCTGTGTACCTACTTACCTACTAAATATAATTATTTTTTAGCCCAAAAGTCGACACCAAAGGCAAAATGACATATTCATTTAGACACAATTTAAATCTCACCACCGAATACAAGCAGTTTAGAGACGAAGTAGATAAAACTCAATTTGGTCTTAACTTTGATTTACCTGAAGGTGGGTTTGACGCTCTTGCGCAAGTGCTGGCCTGTGACTTTGGCTGGAGAAATAAATCTAGAAGAATTGTTGTGTTCTTCACCGATAGTTCACACCACGTGGCCGGTGAGGGACGTGCCGCAGGTATCTTCGAGCCTTTCGATGGTCAATGCTACACAAAAGAAAGATTTTACACAAAAGAACTTGAAATGGATTTTCCGTCAGTGTCTATGATCAATAAACTCGCTTCTGATAATAAAGTAACCATTATTTTTGCACTGCAAGATACAGAAAAAGGGGAGTTGGAGCCAATCTATAACAAATTTAAAGATGCTATACAAGGCTCAAAACTGGCTCTTTTGAGAGGAAAAAATATTGAAATGCTGCTGAAAGAAAGTTACAGGGTATGTAGGTAGTTGGAGACTGTAGTACACCTTGATAATTACCTACTATACTCTGTTTTGTGCCGGAAGTTTTAAACTGAAGCAGCATTGTATCGGGAAAGCGGTATATAATGCCTAATTTGTAACTAATATTTCCTTATTTTTCAGGAGATCAGCACGAACATTATATTGGAGGTACAGTCAAAACATAAAAAAAACTATGATATCAAATTTAACCCCAACTGTATCAAAAATGGTGCACAATGCGTCGTAAACACTGAGCAAAAACTAAATTTCACAGGAACTATAACCCTTAATGAATACTATGGACAAAATAGTGAAGTAATCGATATATTTATCCAGGGTATGAACGAGAAGCTCAGATTAAATGTAGAGGTTATCAAATGCTCTTGCGAAGCTACCGAAGAACAGAATGCAAAATATTGTAATGGAAAAAAGCGCCAGTGTGGAGTTTGTATTTGTGATGAAAATAGGTAATTTACTAAGTTTTATTGTAATGTGGTATATTATTATGGCATGACTTCCGTTTACCGCAATTTTCATTTTGATGTCCCGAAACAGATAACTTAGAAAATTGCTTTAAAACTATTATTTACATGCTTCGTAAGTAGTATTTCTTTATTTAACCTTTTAGTAGTGGGAACCAATGTCAGTGCGCGAAGGGAAAGGATGATAAGAAGGCAACCGAGAGTGAGCATTGCAGGGATCCCGAGGGCGAGTTGTGCAGCGGGCTCAAACGGGGTAAATGCATTTGCGATAGCTGCCAATGTTCCAGTACCACGTAAGTTTGGCTCATTTCCGTTTTCTTCTGGGTGAGTCCCCTGCGTAGGGAATTTCTGGAACGTTTGTCCAATAATCCCCTTAGCGACCCCAGCGAGTGCCGGCAGGGGAAAACTGAAATAAAATTCCAGAAATACCCTTAGGGAAACAAATACGCAGCTAGCCGGCTCTGCTCGTACCTATTAATCTTGGTTTTCCTGTGGATAAGACCGACTTAGCTAAGAGGATGGTATAAGTACTAGGCAATCATCACCAATCTCATATCAGCCTGAGGAGATCCTGGGCTTATCTTACAGGTTTGCAGCAAGACAAGAACGATCTTATTCGCTCCAGGCCAGTTGTGCACGCACATGTCATTTTCTATTTAAAATATGTTATCGCGAACGATATAGAAAGATATCGTGAGCAATGCCATAGGTTAGGTTAGGTACTCCACAGTCCACACGTATTTATATTCACTATATCTTTTCTTTATATAGGGCCGGTTGGGTTAGGCCATGAGAAGGGCTTCATACTTATTGAGAGTTCAAATTTGTTATATTTCAGTTTGGGTAAATTCTGTGAATGCGATCGTGAATATTGCCCTGGCGTTAAGCGCGAAAATGGCATCATTACCAGCGTCTGCGGTGGCCACGGCAATTGTACATGTGGTGAGGTTGAATACAATGGCCGGAAAGAGGTCTGCTCTTGCGAAGAAGGTTGGATACTAAAGCCAGGGGCAGAACATTTAGGATGTACGTGTCACAATGTCACACAATCTTGTATTATAAACGGCCAGAGTAGCACGGTGAGTACATAGATCTGTTGTACGATACTGTGGTGGTGGTTGGCAGATGGTACTAGTAGTGATCACGTTTATTTTTTAGTAAGAGGTAATTCTCATAACTACCGGACCGATAAAAAAATCGTTCGCTGTTATAATTATATTACATATGAGCCATAGTTTATGTTTTATTGTGATGAGTTTAGTAAGTACTAAATCAAGTTAGAGAAACGCAGACGAAGATGCGGGCAAATCAGCCAAAGCCTAAGCTGACCAAAAGCTGAAAAGAGAAAGATTATATTTTCGGTAGGTTATCCCTCTTTAGACCTAAGTACCTTAATGTTTCAAATTTTTTTAGATTTGCAATAATCGAGGCAAATGTGTTTGTGACTCGTGCGTGTGCGATGCGATACCAATATGGGACAAACGCAGCGAACAAGACTCCCATTGCCAGGTGAAGCCAGGCCTTGACCATCGCAGCATGCAATGTACCTACCTACGAAACTACGTCAGCGACATAATGGACTCAGGAAATTGTAACAACCACTGCGATGGTGTTAACCTAGAGCTAAAATATAAAGAAATCCCAAAAGAATTAAAAGATAGTCCTGAATGGCATCTGTGCGAAAACCAGAGAGTCAATTTGGGATGCTACACTAACTTCGTGTACAGATACGATGACGCAAATCATATGATACAGCTGCGCATGGAAGAAACGCCCAATTGTGCTGAGAGTTACTACAGTGAGTTAAAATTAAAACCAATTCAGGTTCCATTCACCATACGAGTAGAGTCCTTTCCATGAAAGAAGTCCCGCAGACGCGGCGCTGTAGTCGACCTTAAGTATTATTTCTCGGGCAGCACTTTTAACAACTTTATGCATTGAAAACCAGACTTTGATCACAGAAACCAAATAAAAACGCACTAGCATCCGAACACATTAACAGCACCTGACAACTAATTTAAAATTTAGTTTTAAAGTTTAGTTCCGGAAATTTCCGCGGGACTTCTGTCATGAAAAGGACTCTAAAGAGAGTTGTCATTATGATTATTCAGTATGAACGAACAATTTCATTCAGTGAAACACACCAAACTTCAAAATAACAACGTTCGTGCATATGCGTTAACGCCATCTAGCGGCGAGTAGGAAAACATTGTTACATAGGTTGTAGCAAAACAGTTATTTTGGCCGAAACTTGGTTTACAACGTAAACAGGTTTTATAGTTTTATTTGCTTTTGCTCCACCCTATAAGATGTTAGGTGTTAGGATTAATGAACTTTTTAGTTCACTAATCCCCGGTACGAGTTCGTATCGGCATCAACGGGGAATAATGAACAAAAAGTTCAGTAATCCCCGTTGACGGGGTTTGTCAACGGGGATAGTGGAATAAGCCAAATTTTGTGCATGTGCTCGTGAAGTCTACAGGCGCAGAACTACGTACTAATACTTAGTATTTTTTTCATTTCAGTGTACGGCGGTATACTCCTTGGAAGTATTCTTGTAATCGGCATCTTGACGATACTGGCTTGGAAGTGTCTGACTGCCTACGCGGATCACAAAGAGTTTGAGGCCTTTGAAAAGAGCCATCAAGACGTGTTGTATAGTCCTAGTGTTAATGTCCTGTATGCAGAGCCTACGACTACCTTCAGGAACCCTGCGTTTAATAGGTCTATAAAATAAATTAGGTGCCTAATTTATTTTTTGCATGTTTAATAATTTCAGTGTGGTTATGTTCTTATTATTATTTTACTCTTTATTGCACAAAATGAACAAATGTACAAATAGGTGGGCTTAATGCTTATGCTATAGTAGGTGCCAAATACAGGTCATTCACCCACCTTCACCACGATGTCGCAAGATTCAATTTATGAATGGCTAATTCTGTCGCTATCCATACAAACCTGTTGCTAAGACGGTAATCGCTCGAATCTCGTAGTACTGTTTGTTTACCATACATAAATTGAATTTTGCGACATCGTGGTGAAGGTGGATAAATGACCTGTATTGCGGTGTTATTTGGCACCTATTATAGCTAATGTTCTTATCAAAAGTAGAATGACCTTTATTGACCAAATGATGGACCAACTACTTGTGTATGTGTAAATGTGTTATTTCCTCGTACCTACCTATACCTATGTATTATTATAAATGTTTATTTCTCTAAGTTCAAAGAAGGAGGAAGTTTATAATTCAATCGTATGTTTTATTAACCTCCCAATGAAAAAAAGAGGTGTGTTATAAGTTTGAGGCCAAAACGGTGAAATCCGCGTCTAAGTCAGCTCCGTTCATATTAATCTGCTTGGTATTTCCTGTGGCACAGATTATTATGGACCCTGTGGATAAGGTTTACTAGGCTAAAAGGGTGGTATAGGAGCTGGGTAAGCCTACTCCATAGAACACCTCCACCATTAAATACGCTTCGGCTTCATCATCAGATCATGGAGCGCTCGTGGCTAGGCTTGCTTAGTCAGTCTTCACCGATTAATTATCTAAGTTAAGCGACGTTCTGTGCGGTCACTATTTGGATGGGTGACCGTTAGTGGCATTTACATCTGATCATTTCCGTGCTTCGGAGGGCACGTTAAACTGTCGGCCCGGCTCTAGCAGTCGTTAAGCGATGACAGAGGCCTTAAGGCGGCCTAAAAACTCCGTCACCAGAGTTGGCCACTAACTCATACCCACTTGCTTGCTTATCATCCGATGATGATGATGATGATGGCAGTTCATTAGGATTGTTCTATTGATCATAAACACCACTGAAAAGTCACAGGAAAGCAAAATACGCAATGTAGTGTTCGTGGATGACGTGTTTTTTCCAGTTATTGTTATTTAACTGTCAAACTACTGAACCGATTTTGATTAAACTTTTATGGTAATCATTTTTTGAAGTTGGTTAAAAATATGAGAAGCAGAGGTTCAATATTTTCCTTATTTACCTCATCATTTTGTTGAGTCATGGACAATATTATGTATTTTTACTTATTACCTATATTATGTAGGTATATTAAAAGGTAAGAATATTCGTAAGTAATCAAAGTCAAAGTTCACGTATATGGACTTTAGAAAGTTCCCAGATCAAAAAACCGAAATTCCGGAGTAGTAATTTGAAGAACAATCCGGACTTTCGTGTAGATATAAAACTACTATCGTTTTACTATCGTTAAAAGAATGTGAAAAAAAAAGATGCTGGTATCACTAAGTAGTTCAATAATGGAAACAAACAAGAGAACTGCAGGGTGAGATTTATATTTACGTGAAAGTACCCATAAACTAATGGCCGGTTTACATTATTCCAGTCCAGCGATCCAGTCCAGTGATGGATTGCTTACTGGAAAAATGTAAACCGGCACTGGAATGAACTGAATCCAGTAAGCATTCCAGTCCAGTAACTGGATTTGTGGTCTACTTTTGAATCCAGTGCGATCAATCTAGTGCAACTGGAATAATGTAGACGGCCAATCCAAACTGATCTCTTTTTGAAATCATTGTCACTGTAGTATTTACGTTTCAACGGCTTCTAAATTACTGGAATAATGTAGACGATAACGAATCCAGTTCAGCACTGGACTGGATTACTGGACTGGAATAATGTAAACCGGCTTTAATGCTTAGAAACGCAAAAAAAAGTAATGTTTAGGGCCATAGCAGCTCTGTCACTGTTTGACATAACGTTATTTTTTTTTTCGCTCCTCGGAGCAGGCTCTAGTTTAGAACCATACCACCTGGTCTTACGTTATGTTTTTCTCATAAGTTAGTTTGTTTAGTTGCATAACCTGTTAGTAAGAGACAGCAATTTAAACAGCAGTCATTCATGTAGTCGGTTGACGTTTGGCATGAAAAAAAATACATACCGTAAAACGAGGCGACTTTCAAATTACGGGGCGTCTTTGATGATAACAAAACGGAAGACGGGTCCTAGAAATATCGGTATTCGTATTCGGTTTTGTTATCATCAAAGACGCCCCGTAATTTGAAAGTCGCCTCGTTTTACTGTAGGTACATGATTTGGCCAAAATTATTTTCCGATCAGAAAATCATAAAAAAAACATGAAAATCAATGAGATTTGCAGTTGATTACGTCACTGGGGATAGCGTGACGCGAAGAGTTTCCGCGAATTTTCCTCAGATGACTCATCTCGCAAACAGCGAAGATATTCTGTCTGTCAGAGAAAGAAAAGGTCGCCTGCCTAGTCTAGTCTGAACCGAGGCGTTGAGCGGAGCGCGCGCATTTCGTATACGAACTTCGCGCAAGACGTTCGAATTTCAAAATATAACTTTTTTAATTTGACGCTCGAGAAGAATAAAAAAGTTTCGAGTGCGGTAATACCCAACGAAAAAAAACACCAAAATGGCGCAGTGGTGTGTGATTGTGTTGTTATTAGCTCAATATATATTTGCTGATGATAACGTTGATAGCTGTGATGCGTGCATTAGGATGGGATCAACATGGTGCCATGAAGACACTTCGCTGGTATGAATTAAATATATTATTATATTACCTAAATACTGAAATAAGATTACCCACAATTTGTGAACATGTATGATGCCTAAGTAGGAAAGTTCGAAGTAGTCCGAAAAAATACATATAAGCATAGTATAGGTTGATGATGAATACTTATTCCTACAAAAAAATATCTATACCGTAGGGCACTTACTAGGTTTTTACTTGGTAGTAGGCTACCAAAATCGTAACAGGCAAACAAAGTCTCACCAAAATCATAACAGGCAAACAAAGTTTATGATTTCCATTACCATCACGCTTACCGGGCAGCAGAGGTGTACCCTACCCCCACCGTGTAAAATTAAATTGATTCATTAATAACCCTTCGCGGTAAGGCAGCTGATTAGACTAAAGAGATTCTGAAATTTGTAATCCTACCTAAAACAATTTTGTATGATACATTATGGTACAGTCAGAAAGCAAAGTTGATGAACAATTAAAGATTTTCCAACTCAATTTTAAAGGCTTTTAAAACTATGCATAGAGTTACGAAAGTTAACCATTTATCTTCGAATTATAGTGGGATAGATACAATAGTGTCCCTACCAGAATT
Organism: Eulithis testata; assembly: GCA_947507515.1. NCBI lineage: Eukaryota > Metazoa > Arthropoda > Insecta > Lepidoptera > Geometridae > Eulithis > Eulithis testata. The sequence goes on from OX382194.1 coordinate 3,501,380, forward strand.
ACTTACTTAGAACATTTTGCGACTGCGTTACGTGCATTTTAAGAACTCAATTTGTTAATCGACTTGGTGGTGACTGTACCCAGTACCTGTTTGTTTATTTATTTATTTTATTCTGTAAGAAAACCCACAGCTCTTAAGAATAATGGCGAATCTTAATTTTAAAGCAGATATTTTGTTTCTATCATCTTGGAATGCCATTATTTGATTCAAGAAACGGATGAGAGACGAAAGGAAGGAATCAATTGAATCGCCTATAAGAGGTTGATGGTCAGAGATGATGGCCTTTAACACACAACGAGCCTAGCGTTTGTCTTTATGTTTCAATCACATAGGTTTTAATTAAATAATTGGTGCATGTTGCAAATGATTACGTATAGAGTTACATAATGGTAGGAATAAGTAGGTGTGGGATGAAAGGAGAACCATAAATCGAAAGTTTAGGCCGAATAGAGAAAACTAATAATGGGATGAAAAAACTTGGGTTGAAAAGAAAAATACACGTATCTTCCTAACTACTGCAATTTATGGTACCTAAATAGATGTCAATAAATTATGCGTTTGCAACCTAAGATAAGATAACGTTTATTCAGCCACCACAATAAAAAAAGTGAAAACAAGAAATAAAGGTAAAAACTAAAATAACAAACTATAAATATATCTTATATATAGACGAAACCATATAGAATAAATAATTCTATATGAACTCATAGTGGTGGTGAAGAGGTCTATAGCTCAGCATGTGCTTCTGTATGTTTCCATACAGAAGCGCTGGTCTTCCGCTTAGGCCTACATTGATGTCACGGACGCCTTGGCTTGAGTAAGAGTAGCCGTACAATATATATTAACAACTAAAGAAAATAAAAGTAACATAGAAAAATCCTACCTAAGTTGAAGATTTTTCCAATTACTTAATGTGTTAGGAACTACTGACTATTTACTTTGTAACTTTGCAAAATGTTTCAATGATAGAACTACTTTTAACATTTTTCGACTGCATATACATACTTGGATTTTTTTAAAACTCAATTTGCTCATCTGTTTACGTTATTGACTGTACGTCTCTGAGAGCGAGTGGAGTCGCAAACATTCCTTGTGATATTCTGACTGCTATACATAAATATTATAAAGCTATTATAGGTAGAAGTAGGTACCTATAGAAGTTTCGTAAAGCAACTTGGCCTTTACCATCTCGGTCAACCTCTTGATCTAAATAAATTAAAAGCATGACATTATCGATTAGTCATCCCCGCCGGTGGTCAAAAGTACAAGTACTTAGACCTAATTTGCTGTCGACTGTACCATCAGCGTTCAACTACGAAAAGTGTACATTCTGATATAATCGATACAATTTCCTGCTAACCCTATTTTCCGATATCCGCTACTTAAACCAAACATGCCTAAGTACCTTTCTGGTTAATACATTAAGTAAAATGGATCAACATGAATAACTTTGTTTTTCATCAAAAGTGATTCATATAGCTATAGCATTATATGATCGGGTATGATACATTCAAGCTATTTATTGAAATTACTATAATCTACAAGCTGACCCGGCGAACTTTGTTCCGCCTTTAGAGGCAATAAATGAGCATATTTTACCTACAAACCCCTAAAAACCCTACAAATATAATGAAGTATTATCCTGGTTCATAAATTATTGAATTTTTGATCTACGGTCACGAGTTATCAATTATACAAATATCAATCAATTATAGTAAAGGTTTTTTTAACGTCAAAAAAGTTACTGGCATGCAATAGGAAGATCTAGGAATAGTAGAGCAAATGATCAAAACAAATACTACAGGGCCTCTACTCGGAATAATGACTTACGAAGATTCGGTAGCGTCGTTTCTGTTACACTGCGCAATGACGCTGTCACTTCGCAAGAGCCCACGTCATCGTTCGAGATGACCGCGCAGTGTAACACAAACGTCACTACCGAATCTTCGTAAGTCATTATTCAGAGTAGAGGCCCAGTCTCAAGTCAAAAGTCCCACTCGTTCAAATGCAAGTAAAATACGTAACTAATAAATAACTTTCTACTTTATACGAGACAAAAAGTAATCTTGAAGAGCTCACGTTCATGCAATCATGTCATGGCCACCCAATTATTGTAAAGCAAACAAAGAAAAGTGTTAAAAAAGCAATTTGCGATTGGTAATCGATTAGTCTTTATCTGGCGTAAATAATTGCTTTATCTGGCGTAACTTTTCGCTTCTTTCATAGAGAAAATATTAACGTAACCGTGCCAGAAACTAGGATCTAGATTTGGAAAAATGTAGGTAATCTAGGCCTGCCAAAAACATGCGTTTATCAAACTTTAGTATACCACTTGCCAACTTAATTATAAAACCTGAAGACGGCTGTGTTTAAATCATAACATTTCACATATAAAAGTGCGGCTCTCTTCGATCTCAGTAAAACTCTACAAAGATTTAAAATATGTTTGTGATCGTCAACTGAACAATTTGGTTGTGTAAATACAATTTTCGAGTTCATGATATTATTACGTATTGTATTCGTAATTATAAAGCCAATATGCTTATTTTATGGGCGTTGTTGAAGTGGTGATTTGGGGTAAACGGGGTAAATGTCAGGTCGTGGTTCAGAGTTGCGCCAGCTTCATCCATCACGAGCAGAAGGCTGTGATTACACCCGATTAATTGCGAAACGGTATTTACAGAACCAATGATAAGTGTCGAAACCCGCAACTTCAAAAAATTCAACTGACAGTTTTCGATGTATTTCTGCTTCTTCTTCTCTTAATGGCCTCTGCCCGTCATTTCGACAAACAATTTAGGCAGTGTCAAAGATATATTTGAAATAATATGTGTCAAGTCAAGTCATTCGTCAAGTCGGCTGTCGTTTGTTTTAAACGCAAAATGGTGGATTTCCCTTCAAAACTTGAAAACTAATTTTCACATTCAGAGAAACTACTTTACACACATTTGTTCCAATGGCTAATACTTTACGTTACGACCTAAGTATTATTTGTTAAAATTCCACCAAAATTAAACAACAATACTCACAATAATACAAGAAAAACTATTGAAATAAAAGTACTAAGAGGTGTTGTTTCAAGAAATGTCAAAACTCGAATCCCTTAAGCAGTTCATGTCATGACTCATGGAAGAACAGACAGACGAACGCACTGGAGGGTTTACTGCGAGTAGTGTCCTGAACCTGAACCCTGAATAAAGACCGGAATAGATTATATAGATAAGTAAACAAACATGAATGAATGAAATATTTATTTGACTTAATATTTAGGTAACACAGTTAACATTTCTAGGTACACAGTCAGATTATAATAAGTTAGTGCGTATAGTAACTAATTTACATGAATTTTATTGTTTCTAAACTAACCAACTATCTACATCGTTTACACATAGTCATACACCAACATTTTTACGTCTCAGATTATGGCACGTCGTCAGTGGACGTCCTCGGTGAGACAATGCATTGATAAAAATAGAGGTTACCACAGGTAGGCCGCCTGCTCATTGTAGGTATATAGGCTTCTAATGTATAGCAAAGAATATGTAATACGTAGTGTAGTTCCTACGTAAGAAGAGGCGGGACTCCCATTCTACCAAAATTAGGTAGGTAGGTAGGTACACACTGAAAATCTCGATTTGTATGAAATTAAATTATCAGTATGACCCGTTTTCCCGTGCTAAGCGCAAAACCAGTAAAGAAGGTAGCTAGTTCAACATGATTAATGATAGCCCGCAAGTTTCATCAACTGTGAGTACGTTGTTAATGATCTTCCATGGTTACACTGACGTGCATGAAAATTGTGTAACATTTTTATTTAAACTCAACTAAATATAGGTCAGTATGTTTATAATTTCTGAGAATGATGTGATTGCACGGATGTTTGATTTTGTATGCACTTTGCCACACACGTAGTTTACTGCAAGTCTATATGAGACGAATTACATTGTACTGCAGTGTATTAACAACATTGATGTTGGGAATTGCTTTGATTTCTGCTGAAGAGGTTATTTTTAGATTCAACGGAAACCTAAACATCTCTATAGGCTATGTACCCGCAGATAAAACACTTCTTCTTTTTCAACTTCAACTTTTTGGTTTGTGGCTTTTGTACTTCTTCTTCTTGTATTTATGGCTTCTGTCCGTCATTTCGACAGACAATATTGCAAGTGTCAAGTGTGATATTTGAAATAATATAAAGTCAAGTCAAGCCATTCGTCAAGTCGGCTGTCATTTGTTTTGAAGAGAAAACGGTGGATTTTCGGATAAAATACGTTTGCATTGTTCTAAACTATGTTCTGAACTGAACCGATTTGACAGCATAAAAATGACAGCTGTTTTTATGATTTGGCAACAATTTTAGTGCTGTCAAATTAGTTTACAATAATTAAATAATAGAATCGGGAGCATTGTTTTCCATGACAACGAAAATAGACCATAGTGACAACAGATTTAGCAGCCAACCAAGATAGAAAAACTCTTATCTAGAATAGCCAATGCATACGCCTAGGTTCACATTGGTCTTCTAACATTAGATAACTCTAGCTTTCGCCCGCGATTCGTCCGCGTCTCGTTTGATCCTGTTGATTTTGCGGGTTAAAAAGTAGCACCTATGTGATAATCCAGATTACGAACTTTCAACCAAACCGGACCAGTATGCAGCGTGATTGAAATACAAACATTCAAACACGTAAAATTTGACATTTATTTATATTAGATGAAGCAAAAAGATCTTAAAAAAGAGATCCCAATGCATATCAATCAAATCAATTAAGCCGCTCCACTTACCCATTAACACGTCGATGTGTAAAACATCTCGCTTTTTTAAACTTTGCGCAATGTTACCTTTAAAAATTGGTGGTACAAAGGGCGTGTTTCAACTTTACTTGGATATCGCAATAGCCACAGCTGGGATGTACCGGCTAGGTCACTTATTCCTGGTAACATTAAGATGAACGTAGATACTGGCAATAACTTACGATCCGACCAAAAAAATTATTTGTAGTGGTTTTATTTACTACTTTTCTTTTGAACTTGATTGGATAAAAATTATATTTATGCTAATAGGTAACCATGCACACAACATAGCTTGCGATTTTTCGTAAATAATTTCAGTGATTTTACACGGTAACTCCCATTTGTTCTATAGGACTGTTACGTCATTTTTTATCCCTAGTTCAATGGTAGTAGGACTATTGAAACGAAAACTAGCCCATTTGTTCTACTATAGAACTAATAATAACTGGTAACTTCCATTAGTTCTATAGAACTGGTAGTCCATGGAACTGTTAATTTAGTTCAATGGTACTGATAGGATAGACATCCTTACAAATGTTGAAATGTGCAAGCGAGAAATTTGATGCTGGTCATACTCTGTTATTATGGAGTGTATCAGCTTTTTTCACATTTAATTCATTTATGAGGCTGATGTATGAGTTGATATCAAGATGCAAGTGGCAATGGTCTTGAAGTTAATTTCAGTTGCAAATAACTTTATTTGTTGCTCATTTATTAAGCTTTTTAACCTTTACGTGAAGTTTAAGGGTCATTTTCGGTCACTTGATTACCTTTTTAATTTTATTACCACAAAACATTTAAGAAGTTTTTTTTTTATTGGCGTCGTACTAGTTTACTTGGCTGGTTCTCCGATAAGATAAGAATATGTGGTAACTTTTTGCAATAAACTTTTCGGGATATTTAGTTTTAGAACCCATTGCCCCGTGCCAAATTAGTTTACTTAAAATTGCATCAACAGAATTGTCTTATCTAAAGAAAACAATGCAGGTATACTTTAAAACTCTGGTAAAGTTTAATAATAATTATAATTATTACTGATAATAATAATTTAAACAGCTGAATGCATAATTAAGCAGTTTAAAGCTAGAAACGATATTGTGCTATTATGTTACGGTATGTCACATCCGAGAAATAAAGATTTGAGCAGATATTTTAATTTCAAAATCTATGCTCGAGTCTGGTTCAGTACTTGAGCGGTAAATAGAAATACGGGCCTAAAAGTACTTACAGTAAAACTATTTGGCAACAGTCATTGTAGATTAATAGCACCAGTGTCAATGCCCTCAAAGTCGTTTGGAGTACTGCCAGAGACTTGATCGATTTTTCCACATGTTTACTTCGTCTGCGACGGTTTTCATCCTATTTGCTGAACGAGCTTATATTACTTACGCATAGTGCGATGAACTGTAAGTACCTACCTACTACGTGACCGCTTATGACGATGGGTATCTTATGGGTACGTAGTTCATACAGTAGGAACCTTAGCAACTAGCTCCTAGAAGTCAATCGCTTTGATGTTGTAAGGCTGTTAGGTAAACCAGTAAAAGTTTGACATTCTAAAATCGGTAGAGTCGGTAGATAATAGAAAAAAACTACAAAATATTTGGAAATGAATTTCCGAACAAAACGTCATGTGAACATTGTCATAGATTATTGCACATTTTTTGTTTCTTTATTTTCCCTTCAAGATGCCTTCGAAACAAACGACAGTCTACTTGACTAATGACTTGACTTGACGGGTATTATTTTAAAAACAATCCACTTGATACTGCCAAAACTGTTTTTCGAAATGACGGACACAAACAAAAGAAGAAGAAGAAGTAAGGGAAAATATTCAAACTCAAAAATGTGCATGAATATAATGGAATGTTCACATGACGTTTCGTTCGGAAATTTATTTCTATACATTCGTTCGAAAATATTATAGCTTCTTAGATACTTTTTAGCTTGTTCTTCCTCATCTTTCATGTTAAAATGACTAAAGGGTTTGGAATTACCGCTACACATGCGGGTGATCTCATTTCAGCACAACAATAACCCAAGTTATTGGTTTAACTATTGTTTGAGTCAAGGAATCAAGTTATTAATAATAATATTTGACTAATTTCCGTCATGCTATTCGGTATAGTGCTACATTATCAACATGGGGACTAATTTATCTGAGAGGTTAAGTGTTATTGAGATAGGTATTAAAAAGAAATAAACAAAAAAGCAGCGAAAACTGTGACTTATTATACCTATGTATTTTTATTACATTAGAGAATGAATTACTCCAAGAGCATCTTTTAGGCTAATACTTACTTAGGATTTGATATCCCCAAGAACAACAATTTTACTGCCAATCAAAACCGAAAATAAAACGGCAAAAACTTTTGAAAAGAGCGATTAGAACGAGATTGGCTTGGCTAGAACTACCGCATTAATAATCAGTAAATATTATATGATCTGTGAATAAGGTTAAAGTAGTCCGTTCCTACCTTACAAAATCCAAGTCAGAACTAAGCAACTTCCTTTAACCTCACAACTTGTCCAAAGGATGTCGTAACAGGGAAACTACATTTCTAGGCTGTATATCTTACCACCCACACAAAAATCTACCTCAAAACTTTCATATCGATACCTCCGTCTCTTTTCCCCATACCATTGAAGAATGGGACAGAGTGAAGCAATCAAAATAGGGCGAGAATATCGTCGACATCTGTAAGATTACTGAGACACCCACGTTTTGTGCACTAACAAAGAGTTTATTGCACTTTTAGTGCTGTTAGTTATAATTATATGAGGTTTATTAGGCACTTGGCTGTTGGGAAAGTTCTTCGGTTTTACAATAACAATTGCATAGGTATTGCCTATTCTAGTCTAGGCTACATTTGACATAGACCACAGATTGGTTTTCACAACGTCCATAATAGAAATTAAAAATAAAATAAAAATATAAATCTGAATTGGTTTTTATTGATAATACAATTTTGAAAATAATTTGGGTTGGGATCTCTTCTTTTAAGTTTACAACCTGTGTTAAATTCCTATCTTTCTGTGGTTACTAAAGAACACACCTGAATCAGTATATATCACAACGTAATTCTCAACCGTTTGTTTGGAAAGTTTTTGTTAGTAGCAAATATTTAATTTAGTATACACTACTTATAGTATCCAAGTATAAGTATTCAAGTTCAAATGCTTCGAAGAATTAAAACTATTTTCGTCGATTAACCGATCTAATGCGCACACACATGTTGAGTTCTTAAGATGCAGTTAGATTTAGACGTAAAAGTCTTGCCATACCGTTGCAATCTTCAAGAATACAAATTCATAAAGGGCTCTTAGTATAATATTACAACTACATATTTGGAAGATTATAAATTAGTCCTCAACATGGACAGACGACATTGTGAAAATTGCGGGTAGTCGATAGATGACGGCTCAAAATAATTCTTCCTAAACATCTATGGAGGATTAGGGGACTTCTTTAGGTTGATGACGATAATTAACTATTTACGCCTTCTTTTTAACCTAACCACAGAGTAAATAGTACTACGCCCTAATGCATGCGGTATTCATTTGCCATTGCCCTCCCAAGTCGGCTAGGATCTACGAGGTTCACTTAGATTATATTGGTAGATATTATGCCATATTGCCCTCCCAAGTCGCCCTGGGTCCAGGTTCACGTAGGTTTACTATATCCTCAAGCCGATCCGTGGGTGTAAGTTTCCTCATCTCCATTGTAATTATGTGCAATGAATATTTCATGGTGCACGCTCAAATTGTTGCTCGTATACCAATTTTGCAAGGGTCCATTAAAACAGCCATTTTAACTCTACCGACACGACATCTCCACGGTATCGGCCGAAAGTTATTTGATACATTTAGTACTAAACTTATAGGTAAATACCGTAATAAGTCAATCGCTGTAAATTTACAGGGGTGTTCAGTACGCGAGGGATAGCGCGTAGAGCGGACCACAGGAGTATTTTTGACAAAGATTCATCATCAGTATAATAAGTGCCTCTCTCCTCTGAACTTTTCAGGAGTGATTTTTCGAACTGAACTATTAAATGACATGTACTTTCTTCTTCTTCTATTTATGGCCTCTGTTCGTCATTTCGACCGTCAAGTGAAGTATATATTTGAAATAAGTCAAGTCATTCGTCAAGTCGGCTGTCGTTTGTTTTGAAGGGAAAATGGCGGCTTGTCCGTAATAAACATCTTTTTTTACGTCGTGTCGTAGAGTAATGTAGAGTGTAGAGTCACGTGGTAAAGTGTCAGATTGATCTCAAAGCTGCATCTCCGTCTGCAATTCCTGCATTCCATCTCATCATCATACAATCAGCCTAATGAGGATCCACTTGCGACTTAATTTACTCCTAGCTACGAACATTCTTTGGAAACAAAGAAAAACAACGTGCCATTTCAATGTCCAGGTATGGGCAAAAGTTTATACCAACCTATAGTATCAATAATTAATTATCTCAGTACTACTTCACTCCCTGCTATAAGCATAAAGGGTGTCAATAACCATTGGAATGATATAAAGTGATGCTTATTTTCCTTATAATATGAGACACAATTATACATTTCTACCGTCTTACGCCGCCGTAGCACCAGCAACTTTATTTCGTAAGGGTGAAGTGAAGATGAAGATAGAGATGAAAGAAGAAGAAGAGCTTATTTTGTTTTTTTTTCTGTATTTTTAGTTTTCACGGCCAGTTTTTTAACCCTGTATAACCAGCACAGACATAATCTGTTAAAGACATGTCCGTATTAAAACGAGTTGTCTCTGGTCATTACATACCGTAGTGCTTACTTAGTTGAACGGCGCCGCCGCCCGTCAGACTTACTACGAGTTATTGATAATGGAAGTGCTTGGTTCCCGGAGCATTTTCCAAGTTATTATCATGAACATGAATAAACTACATTTACGGGAGTGGACCTAAACGTTATTTGCATTGTGGAAGGGAATATCGAATATAAAATATTGAATACAGTAAAACTTGAAAGCTCGCAAACTCGATTTTCGGAAACAGGGCCTCTACTGCGAATAATGATTACCGAAGATTCGGTAGTGACGTTTGTGTTACACTGCGCGGTCGCCTCAACTGATGGTCCAGGCTCTTTCTAAGTCAGCGTTACTGCGCAGTGTAGCACAAACGTCACTACCGAATCTTCGGTAATCATTATTCACAGTAGAGGCCCACGATCGTTTATTTAGCAAATCTTCATATTTAGTTTATCCATATCTTTAATTTTAGTTTTTGGCTTTTTTACAGTGTTATAATCTCTGTAAAATGGATTGTATAGTTTAACGCCCTTGTGTCACTTCTAGCATATCGATTAGTTTGTGTTCACTTCACAGCTCGTGCGATTAACTGGTGCCAATCTCTGCATCATTTGACTGTACAATTAATGTAGGTAATTGTACTAGAATCAGGTGGCCCATAAAGAGTGACGGCGATTAAGTGGTCGTTGTTACCGTAGACGGAAAATATGTTTTAATTGACTTATTTAGTATACCTTTACTCCTTATAAAGTAACTTTGAATAAGTATCTATAATAACAAAGCTTGTACTAAGCAACATAAAAATATAAAATAACTAGATAAAGTAGGGCTCGATATTATAGAGCATAGGTTAAAATTTGAAAGGTAGTATCCTTATATAGTGTAGGGGTGCACTAAGAAAGGAATTTTGAAAAGTTGCACACTAAAGGGTCTAAAATTTGGATCAAAGATTTTAACCAAATAATACGTATGCTGCTACCACGCGAGTAAAGCCGCGGGCGGCAGCTAGTACATTATACAAGGCGAGGCTAAAATGGCCCATAATATAAGAAGTAGTTTTACTCCGCGTAGATTTGGAATTGAGCTTGGGTTTATAGAGCTTTTTGTGCAAGGATGTGAAAAAGTCATTTTTGTTCACAGGGCCACTGTGTTGAAGTCACCACCGACGACGGCTGCCCAATGGAACATACTGAGAAACTACCTTCTAGACACATAGATAAAAATGGAGACTTGTTCAAGCCAATGTACGCGGAAAGAACACTCTATATATCTGGTTATTCCAGGGCTCATACGATGCCGGTCACATACACGTCACCAACAAAGAGAAATGTAAGTAAATACCTGGAATATTTTGGTTTGTCCTACTAATAGCGGTCTCCAGTCATGTTACATAACTAGGGCCTAGAACCGAAATAATTTGGGGTTTTTAGCTGGCAGTCTTAGTTATTGTCAAGACTATGTGCCAACATGGATGCCTGGCTTCACTATTGTTGTAAACACAAAATTTCATTCCTGCGACCATACAATGAAGTCACCCTACTGTTCCCTAATGTATTGTATTCCTAAATGTTTTGATCTAAGTGTGTTACTTGTTTTTATCTTTACTATAAATAAATAAATAAAAATAAATAAAATAAATAAATAAAATTGACAATAGTACCCACGTGCACCAATAAGCAATGTCATGCGCTTCAAAGTTCATCGACAGAGGCAAATACTTAAAAAAAAACAGCCTGTGTACCATTTACATGCAGAGTACGAACCTTCAAAACCGGTATCATGGTTAATTTAGCCCACAAGAATAACACAATTTGGGGTATACAACATGGTTAATTGTGTACTGTTTATACTGTGTTTATAATGATGATAATTGCAGTGCCCATTAATTTTTGATGACATGAAACAACCGGTCTCACGCTTAGATTTTGTATGGGCAAGTCGCGAACTCTTACGATATTTGTGTCGAATCTATTGTTGTATTTTTCATAACAAACCACTGACGGTGCTAGAATTAAAGCTGTCTTTGGCGTTTCAGGACGGCCACAGTTTTAGTTCTATCAAATTAGGTTAGTTTAGAAAAAAATATTCTACCCCATGAGCAGTTCAATACTATCTGAGTTTCAGGTTCTAGACATCTATTTATTTATACTTATGTACTGACCAAAAGCGTGTCACTCACACGCGGCAGATAGGTAATATACACGCCTTGTTAAATCAAATCAGACGTTGAATAAAAGTTACTTGGCTGATATAATGTCATGTAATTTTATCATTATGAAGTGTGGTAATACATATTATGCTAAAATTAAATCTTCTCTTCCTCAGGTCACTCTCCGTTTCGTAAACCAGACGACTGAACAACCCAAAATTGATATAAACATAGTGGATAAGAATTGTGTTGATTCGGAATGCACAGTAGAACTGAAGGCAACGGTTCGGATAGATTTCTGTTCGTACTATGAATTTGTTGACGTCATGGTTGTAGTCGAAGGCTTTAAAGAAGAAGCTCAGATAAGGTACCACGTGCCGTGCTCCTGTCCATGCACCAAACTGATGGAGAGGAAGTCAAAAAAGTGTAGCCACCATGGAAATTACACTTGTGGGATATGCAGCTGCGAAGCTGAATGGTTAGTTAAGCTGCAAATGAAATGGATAAAAACAGTCTCACAGTCACCCCCCCTATCTTATAAAAAGATAGAGTCATTATGCCCTGTGCCTTGATCACGAATAAATGTGACAATCTTCTTCTTCTATACCTATATGGCCTCTGTCCGTCATTTTGACAGACAATTTTGCCAGTGTCAAGTGATGAATTTGAAATAATATAAGTCAAGTCTTCGTCAATCCGGCTGTCGTTTGTTTTAATGACAAAATGGTGGATTTTCGCTTCAAAACCTTAAAAGAATTTTTACATTGAAAGAATCCACTTTACACACATTTATTCTGACATTACAACGTTTGGCAATTGAGATGGCGTTGACTTGCAATATGATTCAAATACGTTAACGTGGCGACTGTCAGATTTGTTCGTGATGGAGGTACTGATTACATATGGCATAAAGTGTGAGCCATTGGAATAAATGTGTGTAAATGTGAAAATTTGTGTTAGGTTTTGAAGAGAAAATCCACCATTTTCTTTTCAAAACAAACGACAGCCGACTTGACAAATGACTTGACTTGACGTATATTATTACAATTATATCACTTGACATTAGCAAAATTGTGTGTCGAAATGACGGACAGAGGCCATTATTGAAGAGAAAAAGAAGATTACGTATGGTAATCAGGACAATAATTATCTACTCTAACTTTTTATAAGAAAATCAGCGCTATAGGAATGATTAGTCTTTATTGCTTCCATAATATGGACATGACTCTTGACAAACTCTTGAGTGGGCTTCGAACGTAGTTTCACAAACTTGAAACCAAATATTTGCATTATGGTGGATATTCTAGTAAGTAAATCTATATTTTTTGGAGTTATTTATAAATTTATATTTGACGTTACTGTTTTCATTAGGACTGGTGCAAAATGCCAGGAGGAATGTTACCGTGGTGACGGAATGACACCTGCAGACTGTCTGGGAGAAGTAAGTACGGTATACCTATGTAACGAAATAAGTAAATATTCACATACATTTCACAAAACGTCCTAAACTAAGAAAAGCTAGTAATATGGGAATTTAGATTGCTGATAGAATGCCTTGATATTGTACTTATATTTTTTTGTAAATACATATTATATTCACATAGTAACACCCCACAGAACAAACATCTATGTTTGACACACAAAGGTATGTTATTGGTGGGAACCCACGACCAAGCACTGTCGGCAGAGCTAATACCAACTGAGTTGTGATGCACGTCAAAGTCATCATCATTCTGTTCTACATTTTTAACTAATAGCGACGCTCTGCGCGATCACTATTTGGATGGGTGACCGTTAGTGGTATTTAAATCTGAGCGCTTCCGTGCCTCGAAAGGCACGTTAAGCTATCGGTCCCGGCTCTAGCAGTCGCTAAGCCATGACGGATGCCTTAAAACTCCGTCACCAGAGTTGGCCACTAACTCATACGAGCTTTCTTACTACTTATTAATAAGGGGTAACTCCCATTTGTTCTATAGGACTGTTTTTAAAACTTTTTTATCCCTGAAGTTCCATGGTAGGACTATTTCGTTTCAATAGTCCTACTCAAATGGAAGTTACCAGATATTAGGGATAAAAAAAGTTTTAACAGTTCTAGACGTAACAGTTCTATAGAACAACTGGGAGTTACCCTTAATAAGTGGATACTTTGCTAAATTGTTATTATGTTTTGTTAAGACGGGGCTGTGTAACGGTAATGGCGAATGCCCATGCAACATGTGCAAATGCTTCGATGACATAGAAGGCTCTCAATACTTAGACCCGAATAATCAATGTGAAGATATCTGCATGCAAACTCATCAGTGCTCTGATTGTCTACTGAACGCAACCCTTGGGACCTGCCACAGTTGTCGATGGAATCTAAATATCATAGAGTACAACAAAACCATTTTAAATGTCAAAGATGAAGCTGGCCGGTAAGCTAAAAACATACCCCCTATCTTATTAAAAGTTAGAGTAGACATTATGTCCTGTTTGTTTACGTATGGTAAACAAGACATAATGTTTACTCTTTTCATAAATAGTCTTTCATTTCAATAAAATGTAGCAGCCTATATGTTTCAATCCGGAAAAAGGGCTTCCAAATGGTATAAGTTTCATTGGAATTCGTCCAGTAGTTTAGGCGAGATCCGCGAACAAACAAACAAACAGATAAACAGACAAACTCTATTTTCGGAATCAGAATCGTTTATTTAGTAGATCTGCATATTTAGTTTATCCATATCTTTAATTTTAGTTTTTGGCTTTTTTACAGTTTTATAATAGTATATAGATAATTTATTTTCATAACAGGAAAATGTGGGTGCATTGTAAGCCATCTGAATTTAACTTTGAATATTACACGATGAAAAATATCACGACATACTACGTGATGATGAACGCAATCGAAGGACCTGGGTACATACACGGAGAAGCGACATCGAGCAAAGGTAATCTATGATTTGAAGTTACAGTCCAAAATAATACATAGGTATCATTATAGCGAACCAAAGGTTACAAAATGCGGGCAACTCCCATTTGTTCTATAGGACTGTTTTTAAAACCTTTTTTATCCCTGTAGTTCCATGGTAGGCCTATTGAAACTAGTCCATTAGGGCTAGTGTTTGTTTCAATAGTCCTACCCAAATGAAAGTTACCAGATATTAGGGATAAAAAAAGTTTAAACAGTTCTAGACGTAACAGTTCTATAGAACAAATGGGAGCCACCCAAAATGTTGGCTATTGTAAGATATATTTTCATAGCTAGGAGTAAAAATGTCATGATACTTTATTATGAGTTGATCGAACAAAGTCAAGTAAAGCTTTGAATATGGAACAATAAAACTATATTAATATTTACACAGCTGTCACTTGACATCTCATTGTACGATACACACACATAATCAACAGATGTTTTTCATCATATTTTGTCCCTTTCCTTTTGTATGCTTTCTTCTCTTTCAAAAGAACAATGTTAGTTCAATTTGGCCACAGCTTGCCAGTTTTTATCAACATTATGAATGTTTGCTGTTGGTGACCTCGGACCGAGTAAGGAATTATTAATTAGTCCTTATCTTATTACTTGTATACTTCTTGTAATTTTGTTTTGTGTGGTTTCGGCATGCACTATTTATTACAAACAATAACTTAGGGATATACCTACCTATGTTACGTGTCAGTTGGGAGTCCCAACTGACACTTTTTATTTGAGTTTTGTAATACTGCCGATTTAATACTGCCGGACACCATCAAATATACCTGTTCTTACTTTTGAAAATAAATAATTTAATATTTAGTGTAATTGGGCGTGCGTGTGTGTAACATAGGTAGGTATATCCCTAAGTTATTGTTTGTAATAAATAGTGCATGCCGAAACCACACAAAACAAAATTACAAGAAGTATACAAGTAATAAGATAAGGACTAGTTGGGACACGTGTCCTAATAAATTGTGTACGTATCGTCAGCATCTCACAAATACAATGACATAAAGAAATACATAAGTACACGATATGATAGGTATACAAATCGACTCTTAAAATTCTTCTCTAAAGGAATACCTCTAAAGAAGAATTTGTGTTTGTTGAACGCAATCATAAGATTCCAACATACACAAAGGAGGTACTTAAATAATGTATTTATTTTACTTTGATATTTGTCTCCTTGAGTTGTTTTTATCAGTCAACCAATGCTCACAAGGAAACTTAGCAAAATAAAATAATAATGAATAATTGAAGAACCAATAGCAAGTTTACAAAGCGCTATGTTACATGTTTATCCAGTTTCCTTTACGTGACATTGCGGCAATACAATACCTACTACATAAGCGAGATAGGTAATTCTAATTACTTATACATGATTTATTGAATCGCAAAGTATGGATTTTTGTATGTTACTAAATATATGTAGTAATATATATGTGATATCGATGGATTTGTACCAAATCGCAGAAAAGTAAAGAAATACTTACCTACTTCTACCACGATTATGTAGAACTTTGTTGAACACTTTGTTTTCATTTTCGACTTTGTGACGATTCGGACCAAATATTTTGGGACAAATTTTCATGCATTATGTAGAGTCTCGCCACAGACTGGTGGCGGCCACTCGCTACACCATATGAAACTATAAAAAGTGACTGTCGCAGGCCACCGGTGGCTGTGGTCGGTCGCCCGTTCGCTTTCTAATTCTAATTCGTTGTGGATAAGATAAGATCGGCACTGACGTCCCGCGTTGGGGTGTATTGTGCATTGCCCCCTGCTGACCTCACCCCAAGCAGCCCAACTCCTTGAAGTAACGGAGAAGGACTTTGAGTTGATGACAGCAATGTTCCAGCATCCCCGATGGTGTTGTGGATGCCCGTTTGCTTTAAACTTTGCATGTTTTTACCTTTAAAAACTACATTCATAACAAAACATTCTTCACAAATATTCATTCCGCGAACACTCAGGTTGTGGAACGATCTTCCTGTCGGGGCTTTGCCTAGTGACTACGATATGGGGCACTTCAAAAAGGGTGTTTTAGAATTCTTCAAGGGTCGGGAACGCGCATGTGATACTTCTGGGTGTTGCAGGCGTCCATAGGCTACGGTAACCGCTTCCCATCAGGCGGGCCGTACGCTTGTTTGCCTACTTAGTAGTTTAAAAAAAATCATAGATTAAAGAGAATTCAAAGGTTAGCTAGTAGAGAATGCTATTTTAGCATTAATTACGCCTGTACAGTATACACTACTTTAAGTTGTGCAATAAACAATTTTCTATCTATCTATAGATATATTTTCTCTTCCAGTACCCCTGATCCTTGGAATACTTATTTTCATCGCCGCGGCCGCTGCGTTAGTAGGAACTCTGATATGGAAGCATATGAATGCGATACCAGCTTTGCCTACAACAGACTCTCAATACGCGAATTTAGATGCCGAGGACTGTACGGGAGAGAATCCATTGTACAAACCACCAACGTCGTCTTTCAAGAACCCTACGTACGGGAAATGGTAGTCTCGGTAAGTTTCTTTCTAATTATATTAGATACCTTCTTCCTCAGATTGTTGTACCATTGTGGTGGAAGAATTTACCAGACTCTATGTACCTCTGCGATCTGCGCTACCGAATTCATGAATGAACAATTTTTTTTGCCACTTTCAAAATATATTATTTTTAAATTAAGTTAATTTTCATAATATTTGTTACCAAAAAGTACCATTTTAGAGCCAATGGTTTAGCTAGTGGCGTTTTGTTTTAGACTCCATCTCTACCATGACTAAGTAACTGGCCGACGTTTTCAACTGTATGACTTTAGTATGATGAATTTATTTGGTAAACATATGAGCCTAAGAAAGCTGCAACATTTGACCTATTTCGTCTATACCTACCTACATGTGTTCGTTACTCATTGACCACTAAACCAAACTTCTCGTTAAATGTTTAGTTATGTAGTACCCGGCTCCCACGGACGAGGTTCCAACCACTAATGGCTAAAACACTTAACCGCGTTTTCTGATGCAAGCTTGGTCAGAAGCGATTAGAAAAAATATAGCTACAAGTACAAAAGAGTAGGTACAACATGTCCCTGCTAACTAGAAGTCGATTCTACGACCCTTTTCTTAGCTCGAAATTTTTGCCAAAATGTACCTATAAAAGTTCATCAGAAAATCTGAGATGGATCGAGAGTATTCTGTGAGAGAACTTTCAGTATTACACAAACCCGAGGATAAATGGATTAGACAAATAATTCATGCTAGTCACAGATCATTATATACTATACCTAGAGTCTAGCTCTAGCTATCTAGAGGTTCAATATTCTGAACATCTAGGTATTAAAAATAACTTGCTAGATTGCCTGCCGGGTGTCTTGTCAGGGCTTGAACAACATTTACTATCTCCAACCTTGTACGAACCATTCACTCGCAAAAGTCCACAGCATAATAAAGTCGTTGTTTTATGCGTGTACTTATAAATTGCAGTATATAACTGTAGTTATAAGTTATAACCTAATACTGAGGCCTTTGCATCGAATCTGGAAGATTTATCAGGGCCGGGTATTTAGATGATTGTCAAGGGCCACTTTTTACTCATTCCCCGATGGGCACTGTAGAGAATAGACTCGGGAACATGATTCTTAGAATTATAACCTGTAAAAGTAGGTAAGTAATGGTTTTGTTTGGGAACCAGGACGGTAGCCCACAGTAGCCCACAGTTTTAAGGTAGTTCAAACATGCTTTTTTCTAAATTAACTATCGTTTTATAAATCTTAAAAAGCAAGCTACTCTATGTGAGTCTATTCCATAAGATTCTGGTGTAAACTTTATTTAAATTAGTGACGCCTTACTTACCACAGAATAAAAATAAGGTCAATCCTTTCTTGCAACACATTGCATTCCTATGTAGGTAACATCTATTACTTTTGCCTTTACAAATGCGGGTAAGTTCATGTACCCACCAACTTTTCGTATCATAAAAGGTGTTCGAGTTAATGCAGTATGCAGTTTATGATAGCGTAAAACATTCATAATTGAATGACCTGCTAAAATCTTGTCTACAATCTCTTAGATTGAAGTCAAGAAATAATTGGCATGTGTGGCGAAACCAGCGGCACTTTAACTATAAAACAATAAAATGTTATAGCCAATGAACATATAAAGCAGTCATAAATTAGCTATAGGCCATATTTATTGGTTTTAAATTGTTTTCACCGTTCTTACTTAATTACTTTTAATAATTAATTCGAAACTGTGCTCTTACTGGGCACTCATCAGCATATCAGCCTGTAGAAGTTATTAAATTAATAAATATTCACGGACACAACGCCTTCTAGTCCCAAATCAAGCAAAGCTTGTACTATGGCAACTAGATGGCGCATAGAATACTTATATTTTTTTTTGTAAATACATACTTATAATACATAGTAACACCCAGACACAGAACAGACATCTATGTTTGCCACACACAAATGTTTGTTCTCGGTGGGGATCGAACCCACGACCCACAGCACGGAAGGCAGAGCTACTACCGACTGAGCCATAACCCCTGTCTGTCTATTGGATGGATAAAGATATTTCGATAGATTTTATGATATATTTTGGATGTTCTACATCCGATTTTAAAACTCTAGAAAGCGCAATTATAATTTACTGCACGAAAATTTCGAGTCAAACACTATTTAAAATTTGTAGAGCTCTTTGACTTCGTTCCTTTCTCTACGCGTTTTTCATTCACAAGACAAGGTAAAGATACCCATTGAAAAATATGACAATATCTAACAAAAAACCTAAGTGCCCATTGTGTATTCAACATCAATAACTTGACATAAAAAACTACTAATCCGTTGTGTTCTTCGGAACCCGGTTTATGTGAACGAGACTGGCTGGTTTGGTGTGACTGTGACCGACACTGGCCAATACCACAACGACATAGTTGTCGTCAGTAGTCAAAAATATCGGAATCGCCGCTCTCTGTCGATATTGTGGAGCTGTCGTATCGGTGGCATCGTCAAAACAGCCATTGGAACATTCGGAACCCACGATACACCGTTATCATTTTGTAAACAACTCGTTTCGTGTCAACCAGATCTCCATAATAGCTTCTAGTATCTCTAATTCACTAGATCATTGGTAGAAAATGGATGTACTTACTTAATTATGTATTTCCATTAGAATGGTTATATTTTTCCATTAATAATTTATTAAAGAGATAAAGCGACAGAAAACGATTCTAATTCAAATTAGTTTATTACACGCCATTGCGTATTTTGCTTTCCTGTGACTTTTCAATTGTATTTACGATCAATAGAACAATCCCATTAAACTGCCATGTTTATCATCTGATGATGAAGCTGTATCAAATTGAAGTAATTTTTTTTCGTTTTTAAACTTATAAATTATATCCGACGACCTGCGGGCCTAAGATGCGCACCGCGAGATATTTGTCATGTCGTTCTGTCAAAATGTAAGCATTTTGTACCAGTTTAGGAACTATTGCATTATCTGTGGTACCTAATGGTATCGACAAAACGCACCATAATGTACACTTTTGACACTTGTTAGTCGTCTTACCTCTCTGAGGACGAGATAATAGTCATGCAGAAATGTCAAAAGTTGCAAATTCAAAGGCGCGGTTTCTCGACAACATTACCACAGATAATGCAATAGTTCCTAAACTGGTGCAAAATGCTTACATTTTGACAGAACGACATGACAAATATCTCGCGGTGCGCATCTTAGGCTCGCTGGGCCCTACTACAGCAACTATAGGTAGGTAACTTTTTACTAATATTGAAACAAAAACTCAGTACCTACTCTTATCGCGAATTCTCCACTTATCCCTTATCTCGAGCATTAAAAAGAGTCGCTTGATGAAGTATCTCATTAGAAGTGCCTTAAACGGGCAGTGACTGCAGACAGGTAACTTTACCCTACTTCGTAGTAGAGTAGATAGTTGCTACGTGCAGAATCTCACGTAATTTGTTCAGTTCACATTCACATACCATATTGTACTAAATATTATGTAAATTATTGTGTTATCGACGTCGATACGGTGTGAAAATTTCTTGCACTAGAATTCACTAGATGTTTCAAATGAGCTCTCCGACGCAAATGTCGTGCAGTGTAACGGATATAAACTGTCAAAAACAACCCTGAAACTAAGGTCCAGGGTATTTGTGATACATAAAAGCATTTTTTCCTGTGGAGGATTTTGGTCCTGATTTATCGAAGTTTTTATTCCCTCCACATCAATCTTAGAAATTATTCTTAGCTACTGTACGCTCTACGAATGCAAAATACTTACATAGTAATGATTTTAACTTGCCAATAACTGCTTCCTATAATACAAGTCAGTGCATCGCTGATAATGATAAAAATTATTTATTGCATATTATAAATCAATTACGCTCGCAATGCGCTCCCTATGTCACGAATTGCTTTGTTTTTGATATGCCTGTCTAGTCTGCGACCGAAATGGCACGTTCTTTATTGTTTTGATAATAAATTCAAAACATTGCAAGCATAAAAAGCTTATATAAACACACTATGAGTACACACACACACACACCTACATGACTCTACTTACGGTACTCTCTAAGAGCCTGAATCACATTGTTTGGGCATTCTAAGTAAAACTTCTAGAGAAAATAAAAGCTAAATTGCCGTTGAAGGTCCCAAGTTACACCGTCTTTTATAGACTTACTAGCTTCCGCCCGCGACTTCGTTCGCGTCCCGTTGGATCCCGTTGATTTTCCGGGATAAAAAGTATCCTATGTTACTTTTAATACCTCCAAGAATATGTGTACAAAGTTTCATGATGATCGGTTAAGTAGTTTTCGCGTGAAAGCGTAACAAAGAAACTTACATTCACATTTATAATATTAGTATGATCAATAAGTATAAGAAAGTATAGGCTGGGCCTATACTTTCGCCTATACTTTCTTATACTTATTTATACATATTTACACAGTTTAATAGCTCTTGGCGAAAGTGGAGAGGAATATCTACATCTATTTAGGTAATTGTATTGAGTTCTATTTTATATCTCCTTCGCTGCGCAAAAGAAGAGGTTCCAAATTACATGCATTCTTCAAAGCCCCCGAAAAAAATGCAGAATCCCGTTCAGCGTTTTATTTACGTTCATATCTCCAAGATGTCCTACACATTCTCAAGTCCAAGCGCGCACACACCATTACTCATACCGTGGTTTATTTGTTCCTTTGTGAAAGGAGCACAAAATATTTATTGACCTTCGTCGGAGTTCAGTGAACGTTAAAACTTGACCCGTCGAGTGCGATCCCTGCTTTAATCATGCCGTATAGAACGGAAGTGGAGTTACGTCTGCTCTGTTTGCTATTTTAGTGGCAGGAACTTGTAATTTCATAAAATAAAGTAAAATAAACTGGCTGGATAGCTGACGTGTTTACGAATTTAGTGCAGACAGTGGTTTTCTTGTTCTCATTTTAACATTGGCATGTCTGTCCAGTCGATGGCATATAAAAAGAAGTCAAAAAAGATTGTAGGGTACAGTACAGTCAACAGCAGAAGTTTAATACTGTTTCAAAATCATAACACTGGTTTCATCATTACAAAATTCTACTTACATTTTTATGTAAAGTGCTCTACACTTAAAATACATGCACAAATTAAAAGTTATTTCTGTTCTGACGCTGTAATTAACCACTTCCTCTAGTGATATACGGAATGAGAAAAACTACAGTAGGGGTTTCCACATTGTGGTGACCAGTGATTGAACAACTCGTGGGGAACAACGTGTTTCTGAAGTATGACGCCATAGTTTTGTCATTATTTCTTTCTATTAATAGATATTGTATATTCCCGAAAACAGGAAGTTTATTCCGATAAGGTTACGATAAACGATTTAAAAGCATGATATGAATGTTCCCTTTTTACAAGTTAGTTTACAATGCGAAAGTAAAATTACATAAGAAGGTAAAGTAACCTAATAAATTGCGTCTATATTTTAAATTAATCAAAATACTTCACTGAAATTACGACAGAAAATTGCAAAAACTTGCTTACCTACATGAAATGCCAGCATACCTGTGGTTGCTTTTTAATTAGAGTTATACAATTAACGCCATGTAAACATTCCAAACCCATATACCTGAAAGCAATCGTCTTTTATTTTTGTCATTATCATAGAACAGTTTGTGATACCACGAGAGACGATATTCGCACCACGTGGCGCATACTCGATATCTAGCACTCGCGTAATTATAAATTGCTGCGTTTTAAACTTACACACAACATTAACATGCTAACGAATGCAAAGAACTATAGTAGACAAAAAACCATTGTCAATAAGACACGGTTAAATATGCATTTATTATAAGCGCGCCCCGGCTTTGGCAATCAAAAAAATCCGGTTTAATGTTACGCGACTGTGTTCTTTATTATAGCGACAGACCAGACCCAAAGACTGGTATTTATAGTCTGTGGTGGTGCTAATGCCCTAAAAGGCAGCATGTCAAGGCAGGGCTTCTAGTTCTCACAAGGGCCTCGTAATATTATGGCAGACACATGATACGGGCATATTATACACATAATCCGTGACAGCAAGAAACTTTGTAAACACTGAGAATTCGAGTTTATTTTTTTAGAGGGTAGAGCATGTACTCTACATATTTAAAAATTCGATTGCAGCATACTCGAGCACTAGGCAGCAGAGTATTTATTTGCCAAATTAAAAATAGTGTTGGCTAGTTTATGACACTTCAGCGGGCCTAAGATGCGCACCGCGAGATATTTGTCATGTCGTTCTGTCAAAATGTGAGCATTTTGTACTAGTTTAGGAACTATTGCATTATCTGTGGTAATGTTATCGAGAAACCGCAGAAACCGTTTTGACAGAACGACATGATAAATATCTCGCGGTGCGCATCTTAGGCCCGCAGGAGTGGGATTGAATTTAGGTTAAATACATAGCAAAGAATATGTAGTACTACATAGTTTATAGATCCTTGAAAATTACACCGGAAAATCCCATTAAACGACTTTTTAAATGGTTAAATTTGTACAGAGTCATCTATTTTGTCTCTTACCGAGCCTTGAGTGCTCTAAATAAAATAGTGCGCTAGATCCTAAACAAAACAAATGACAGTCACAAAATAAATCCGACTAATATTATAAATGTGAATGTAAGTTTGTTTGTTACGCCTTCACGCGAAAGCTACCCGATCATCATGAAACTTAGTACACATATTCTTGGAGGTATTAAAAGTAACATAGGATACTTTTTATCCCGTAAAAACAACGGGATCCAATGGGACGCGAACGAAGTCGCGAGCGGAAGCTAGTTATACATAAAATCATGTTCTAAACTTAAGCAAGCACATCACACAGTCTACTAAATTCATAGTTCAATGCAATCGACCGCAATATTCTAGAACCAACTAAGTGGATATCGAATTTCATATCCTAATTTCGCTAAGTGCTTCAAATTGACAAATAAATAACGACTGAGCGTGGAGGTCGAAGCATTAACGATTTCTTTCTTATCGAACACACAAACTAAACGGTACTACATTCTAGTTTTTAGGGTTCCATACCCAAACGGTACTGAACCCTATTATAAAATCACGTCGCGCGTGGTTACGACTGTTCGTCATTACCTATATCAAAGGACTGTACTTTTTATATGAAGCTATAAAACTCGGCCGACCTCTACTATGACTGACTATAACTATGACAAATTGACAAAAAACGGCAAAATCCTGAAAAACTGAAGATCTTTCCGCTGTACCCTATCTGGTGTTTAGATTTACTTATCTACTAAATAAATAACTATTTCGTTTACAGCGACGGAACTCATAGAGTGCGAGTGTGATTTGCGCTTAGCTAATTTTCAACTTAACTTTTTGGCTCTGATTTATTACCGTAAATGAGTTCGTAATCTCGATGATCAAAATGAATGAAAAAACTCAAGCGCTTCAAGCATAAAAAATAAGCGATGTGAGTTATTTAGGTGACTCTCATTCAACAACATGACTAATACAAAAACCCATTAGAGAATTTCACGCGTCATAGTTCGATAGTAAACGTACATACCTATTTATTATAGTGTTTTGCTTACCGCGTGTAAGTATATGAACCAAGTTGAATTCACAACCCAGCAAGTCTCGATGAGAAGTCAGTTACACTGTCATGTGTGTTGTGTTCTGATTTGAAGAGTTTGTGTCCTGGAACAGGCACAAGTTATGGGCGCAGTTTTATCACGGAGCACGTCCTCAGTGGACATGCATTGGTTACCAGCGGGCCTAAGATGCGCGCCGCGAGATATTTGTCATGTCGTTCTGTCAAAATGTAAGCATTTTGTACCACTTTAGGAACTATTGCATTATTTGTGGTAATGTTGTCGAGAAACCGCGCCTTTGAATTTTCAACTTTTGACATTTCTGCATGACTATTATCTCGTCCTCAGAGAGGTACGACGACTAACAAGTGTCAAAAGTGTACATTATGGCGCGTTTTGTCGACACCATTAGGTACCACAGATAATGCAATAGTTCCTAAACTGGTACAAAATGCTTACATTTTGACAGAACGACATGACAAATATCTCGCGGTGCGCATCTTAGGCCCGCAGGTGGGCCATAGGCAAGTTATAAAATGGAAAGTATCTGATTGAAAAACTTGAATCGGAACTGAACTCCAGTACTTTATGCCATTGTGTATCGAATCCTACTAAACTGTAAACATGTCAGGGTGAACAAACACAGGAGCTACATAATCTTAGCATTACAATCACAAAGGGCACAAAATGTATACGTCGAGGCCGCGATTGTCCCATGTCCTTCCTGTAACGTGGGATGACAATGACCAATGAAAATAATGTTAATGAATTATAATGTAAATTCCGTAAATTGTTATCATCCACCACTTCCTTTAAACATAAAATACGCATTATATTAATATTTTGTCGTTATTTTACACATGTAGCGATCACTGATGTGTGGTAGTACTACAGCCCTAACGAACGCGCAAAGGGTAAATGGAAGCTAGTAGGTACATAGATGAAATAAAAAAAAAATTAGCAAACAAATATTCACCGGTGTGGAATCAAACCTAGTAGGTGCCAAATAACACCGAAATACAGGACATTTACCCACCTTCACCACGATGTCGGAAAATTCAATTTATGAATGGCTAATTCTGTCGCTTTCCATACAAACTGTTGCTAAGACGGTAATCGCTCGAATCTCGTAGTACTGTTTGTTTACGATACGTAAATTGAATTTTGCGACATCGTGGTGAAGGTGGGTGAATGACCTGTATTGCGGTGTTATTTGGCACCTACTATAGACGCATCCCGTCCCTTCGTAGTTTTTTTTACAAAATTTTGACGCAATGGACTTCGTGTATTCGGATAAACAAATAACAATGATACTCGATTAAATTGCTTTGAATTAGAAACACTTCAATAGAAATGGAATTAATCATGGGAGGCACCACAGGGACAAAATTACCTAGTAAACTTTATGGTAGACTAAAGTCTAGCAAAAACTAGCAAATTGAAAGTGAAAAAAAATATTGAAATAACATCCAAATATAGTAAAGAGCAAAAATGCCGAGCCATCTATAAAAACTTGAATATCATGGAAAGCATGAACGCTAGCAAAGTAAAAGAAATTATGTTTGAATTAAATAAGAGTAATTGTTGAATCGCACTATTGGCTTACATTATTTCAATTAATAGTCTCTAAGATATTTATGTTTTGAAAGTAGACCTGTATCTTTTGCTCGCAAGTGATAATATAATAATAGTATGTTAACAAGTGCTACTGCCACGAATGTTTAACCATGAACCAGTCACACAAATATTGTGTTTAATGAGTCATAGTAGGTGCTACTACGGTACCTACTTCATACTTCTTAACGTATTACGAAAGTCGTTTGTGATCGTGTCTCGGGTGCAAATAAAGGTCAAACAGATGATTTGGTAAAACGTGAATCAACATTAGATAAAAAAAAATACGGTTGATTTTACGTAATATATTTGTTATCAAACTATAAAATATCCTGGTGTATTATTACGCTTTTTATTTCTTATACATATTTAAATACCTCACCTAGGGCGGCCTAAAAACTCCCGTCATCAGAGTTAGCCCTAACTCATACGATCATATATGATTAATACCTTTAGATTAATACCCAGTTTATTTTTCAAAATGTAATTAAAATTCCTGATCTTTGTACAAACCTAATTTATGGACATCCGGTCAAATTAACCGCAAAATTAACGGGTACCTAGGTTTATTGAGAAATAATGATTCGTGGAATGAGAACCAATCTAGGTTACTTTACTTGATACGTTTCATTCTTAGAAAGGTAACGTGCTTCTAAAAAATAACAAACAACACCTCTTTGCGGAAACATGAAAAAACCTTCTATGACTCATCAATGGTGACTTATGGTAACTAATCGGGGTAAAAATCAGAGAAACAAAAAAAATATATCTCCATCGTCGTATTAAAGAAACGTTGCATTATTTCACTGTGGCATATTATGTATGTTAGATAATAGAGGCTGTGTTGTAGAAGTGCTCGTACCAAAGATCTCGATGTTTATTGATCTCAAATATTCGTAATCTTGTTATTACTAGACAAATATTCCTTAGTTACCAGTAAAAGGGCTTAGAAAGAACTTTATACAACACCTTGAGCGCTTCATGGACTGCAATAATTAGGTTGTAGCATTTTGAATACTCAGTTTGCCGGATATCGAATCATGATCATGATCATCATCTCAGCCCGGTATCACTGCTGGGTATAGGCCTCCTTCATGTTATGCCAGACTCCTCTTTCTTGTGCGTGCCGCAACCAGTATTATTAGTACGGACACCAAATGTAGTCACAAACAAAAGGACAATCAACATAATATTGTGCAGCGATCTGCTGTGACCAAATGCTCTTGTCTTTATGTAATCCAATCGGACACCTAGTCAATTACCTATAGACACCGCACGGCGCACTCTTGTCACATAAAGACTGGTTAAACTTCCAAAAGCGCACCCCACGGTCTCTTATTATATGAATGCCGGCCAGAAACCAAGTCGATTTAAGACACTACGTTCCTTTCCCGTGTAAGAATGACTGGTCAAATCTCCAAAAGCGCAGCCCACAGTCCATAAAAGGACCAAGTATGAATGCCGGTCATTTTACGCGTGCAGTGGCCACATGATACCACTCCAGAGATAAGGGGTCAGGACCCCGGTCGTATAAGGACCCGCCTGTCCCGGGACGCGGATGAACTAATAAAGATGCTTTCTACATTAATTTATGATATTCGTATAGGTTTTATTGACAACTTTATTCATAAAATAAGGCTATTGTGAAATTATAAAGTAAAAGAACAATGAAGGCTTTGTTTTATAAAGCAATTATGATATCCGCTGTCATTTTCGGGAAGTCAAGAATGGGTCATTTGTAGGACAGTGTTTTTCTACAGCTATTGACATGCGGGCCTAAGATGCGCACCGCGTGATATTTGTCATGTCGTTCTGTCAAAAAGTAAGCATTTTGTACCAGTTTAGGAACTATTGCATTATCTGTGGTACCTAATGGTGTCGACGAAACGCGCCATAATGTACACTTTTGACACTTCTTAGTCGTCGTACCTCTCTGAGGACGAGATAATAGTCATGGAGAAATGTCAAAAGTTGAAAATTCAAAGGCGCGGTTTTTCGACAACATTACCACAGATAATGCAATCGTTCCTAAACTGGTACAAAATGCTTACATTTTGACAGAACGACATGACAAATATCTCGCGGTGCGCATCTTAGGCCCGCTGGAGTGTGATTTACCTTGTAGCACGGTGCTACGAGCCGCGTCATCCTAAAGTCAAATGTTTACGTCAATGCTCTTTTTTTTCCTCCGTATTTTAGCTATTTATTTAATCACACATTTAGGTCGAGCCAACGTCTTAGGTACCTAGTGCGATTTGGTTATTTGCATAGTTTTCAACATCGAATCAATTTTGATTCCGTACAGCACCTACAGTTATCTAGGTACCTAGGTTGATAGCACGGCATGCAAGATTGAATAGATGCACTGGCTTTGCGCGCAACTGATCATTTTTTTTATATGAATTCCTCTGGCGGTTTTGGTCGTACCAGCTCGACTAACCAGTACCAGCAGCACCCTTATCGTGAAGTGAAAATAGTAATGGAGTTAACGCCATTACCACGTTTACTTCGCGATAAGGATGCTGGTCTTTTGGATCAACTCTACATATCTCATGGTTGTAGGTAAATATAGCAGCTATAGTAGGTGCCAAATAACACTGCAATACAGGTCATTCTCCCACCTTCACCACGAGGTCGCTAAATTCAATTTATGAATGGCTAATTCGGTCGCTTTCCATACAAACCTGTCGCTAAGACTGTAATCGCTCGAATCTCGCAGTACTGTTTGTTTACAATTCATAAATTGAATTTTGCGACATCGTTTTGAAGGTGGGTGAATGACCTGTATTGCGGTGTTATTTGGCACCTACTATACCTGTGTACGTAGCTCTACTGCACGCCAGCTAGTTTACTAATATTCACCGGTAACATAATAATAGACGCAATATCCTATTGTAGGAGTTTGCTTATGTTCATAATCAAACCGCCTATTGTCCTTAGCGTTGTAGGTACACTCATTGTTTTGTTCCTACAAATTGATTCGCTGTTTTACCGACAATAGGAAGCCAATTGACTGGATTCATCAATATTCGTTGCGTACAAAAAATGATATTTTCCTTGAAGGGTACAAGGAAAATAACATATTTGCTTATGTTGGAACTTACAATACATACATTCCAATAAATATGTACCTACCTATCTCGTGGATGGAGTGAGGAAATATTTTTGTACCAGATTGTTTAGACCTACTGGAAATTCATTTCATGTCTAGACCCATATTTTGTTAAATGCCGCACCGTAAACTTCAACATACGTACACGTACCTACCTACCTCTATTTATTTTACATACGTAATACGTAAGTCCCCTACTCGTTAGGTATATTAGCGATCAGATCATCGCTATTATAATCAGCCGAGCTCGACAAACACGGTGTTTATTTTCTCTTATAAAACATCTTTCTCATTATGCTCGTTGGACCAGCTCTTGCAAGAATGTTTAATAGGGCGACCGGTCTCGAGCCCGTGGGCGTTTCGACGATGAGTAGGTAACTCAGGTTTATCGTAGGCTTATAGTACCCTGCATTACGGCTCTTGCAACGATTGCGTATATTTGCAACTATCATATTTTACACGGTTGGTACTTGTCTTGCTTCATAGGTTTCTACATTGCTTGTATTTCTCGCCTAGGTACAGTCAGCATCTGTACTTAGGCTGTCTGAATGCTAGAACTACTAGCTAATATGAATAAGTAAATAACATAGAGTAATAATGGATCGTAAAGTCTAGAATACTGTATGTATGATTTTGTGGTAAATAATGGCCTAGTTCAGAAAAGTCATTAACTTATGACGTCCACAGTGCATACATTACATAGGTAGGTAAGGTCTTATTATTGGTACCAGAGCGCGGAGCTTGGTTTGTTTTGTTTATCCGGACAATGACGGCACTCGACAGGAAACGCTTTATTCCATAAATTTTCCTGTAAATGTTTCTTAAATCAAAAATTATAGCTAAACAGTACATTCTTGAAACCTATTTACGAGTGGTAAATAAGTCCTATACAACTACGTAGGTAGAATCTAATATTCGTCATACTAATGTCAAACAGAAGTAGAGATTTGATTGTGCCCGCTAAAGCTAACACGATTGACTCACAATCTGACTCATCGGTATGCGTTCTTTTCTCATATAAAGTTTTATTTCCCCATAGGTGTTACCTGCCTCTGAATCACCGAGATTGCCACGTGGAGTCACGGATCTATTGGACTACATATCGCCCATGATATGCCAGTTGACGGTCCAAATTGGTCCTATCTCGTTACCCATTCCACTGCCTGTGATCATCGCGTACGAAAATTGCATTCGTCCGGTGTTCGCGTCGCTCGGTCGATATTCACCAACACAAACCACTGGTTATCATAACCGACGCAAACCATAGCAAGATGGCGGATGCGAAAAAGCGAAGGCGTACAACTTTCACTGGGTATTGTGATCCAAACGTGTCATTCGCTTAGGACGTTTGAAAACGTCTGTCATTTCAAATGCGGTCGGTCTTAATATAACTAAGTTGTGTTTGTGAACATTGACTTAACTAGATTATTTTTAGGTTAGTTTTACGCCTTGTTTAACCCACCAGAGGTCTAGTGCTAGTTTTGTGTACGTGTGTACTCGATTGTACAGGATTTTGTGTCAACTGTGCGTTGCCCATATTATAGAAGTCTCAATAAAATTGTTAAACAAATTACCTCGCACTAGCCCTCAGACAATGTAGGACAACAAATGCCAATGCATCTCTATTAGAAACTCACTAGATTTAAGTATCATTGTTGATCCAATGTAGATAATAGTCTACACATGCGTCATTTAAACAAGGCTTTGAGATATTCTGATAGTGTATTATGTAATTACTGTGATATTTAAGTTTGTGTGGGTATGAGTCACGATTAATATGATTTGTAATCTCCACTGTTAGTTGTACTGAACTGTACTTGTTCTGACGTAGTGTTGTAATGTCGTTATCAATGTTGCATTGTCGTACGTACCTATGTATTATATTTGTATAATTAATACAAATAATAAACTTTAGCCTGACCACACAAATTCTGCAGCGGGATAAATGGAAAACCCTCAAATATATCTGATTTCTTAATATGGTGTAACCTTTTTACATAGGTACTTACTTTACTAGTTATAGATATAGAACATTCAGAAGAGCAATGTAGGTAGAGCAAAATCTCTTCTTTTTTACTGCTTTTATATTATATAGTTATTTAAATAGGTATCAAATGTAGGTAACTTACCTATACTTAAATTCTTAAGAAACTTTAAAAAACGTAATTATACCTAATTTCCTTATTTTTATGAACATATTTTAAGTTTTGAAAAATAATTATAAATTGAACTAGACTTACGTACCTATTGTTAGCCAATTAGCCATTTGTCCTGTTGATTCATTGTCTCCTGACTATAAATATAAATGTGACTGTATTAGAGTCCATACAATAACATCTAATTAAACTAAGTACCTATTGGATGACACCGTTTGCACAAGACTAAGAATTAAGCAAGTGTACTTATTTCTATTAGAATTAGAACAAGAAAATCATGTATTCATTAAAATCACAGGGATCATTTAAAATCGTCTTATACCTAAGTAGATTGATTTGATTAAGCTAGTTCTTGAGTATTTGTCCCATAGCCCAACTAAATCGAGGCCCGTAATCTGATAAAAAATGTATTAGCATAGATTTTTAACAGCTCTCTTTTAGATTCTCAACTAAAACAAAGATATTTTTTATTAGAAAACTGACAAAAAAACTGTATCTATTGTCTATGCTTATTTTTTTTAAATCATAAACCATAGCGTGTATGGAATATTTGATGTACATTTGATATTATTTTTGTAGAGTATGTACTTGAATGATCGAAGAGAAAGCCTAGTGGGAAGTGGCTTAGGTGTGGGTGTCAGGAGTCGGCTCATTGTTTACGTTTTGCGGGCGATGAGTAATGTGACGAATTATCTTGGGACACGTTGGGATAAACCCAAATGCAAAGGACATAACGTCCTCGTAATATCGTACTTCTTTACCACTAAGCCCGTTCGACCAACTGCAGAAAACTCTATTGTCTAGAAAAAAATATTTCCGTTCTTAGAGGTTTAGAGTAAAGACTAGGGGGTTCATATTGGTCTTCTAAAGCTGAGCTAACTAAAATGATTGTTAAATATGTTGTCTTCTCGTTTCGTCGTCATACAAGTGACAATGATAGAGCATTTTTTAAAGCCGCGCGCTAAAATGACAGTTGAATATGAATAAATGGGTAAATGACGTTTAACGTTACTTAGAGTTGGGCGAATTCGGCAATGTATGGCCCGCGGAAATGGCATTTTATTCATATTTCGGTGTCGTTTAAATCAAATACCTACTGTAATTTTCTCAATGTTTCTATTTCCATTGTTAAGTTCCTAA
Source organism: Eulithis testata (assembly GCA_947507515.1). Classification (NCBI taxonomy): domain Eukaryota; kingdom Metazoa; phylum Arthropoda; class Insecta; order Lepidoptera; family Geometridae; genus Eulithis; species Eulithis testata. Next base: position 3,534,173 of record OX382194.1, read on the forward strand.
AATAGTTTGTTCATGGTTTGTAGTAGTTAAGTACCTAATCTTTACTAATATAACAAAACTAAATTAGTTAAAATACACTAGGTACCTATAATTTTGAGCGAGATTTTGTAACACCGCCAATCTGTTATTATGTAGGTATTTAAATTACGATTAGCGAATCTGAAAGGAATTTATTGCTATCAGACGAATTGCTCCATGTGGCCTTTTCAGGCTTGTAAGAAGGGCAAGCATAGGACGGACTCGCCCAATGGAACGACGACATTGTTAGGATCACTAGATAGGTGGTAGAGAAGGCTTCCTACAGAATTAAGTATTGTAGAATTCTGATGATTAGTTATTTTTTTTTTTTTTTTATTAAGTATTTGTACAGAAGTAAGGCTATGTTTTTATTTAGGTAGATTATTTCATGTAAATAAGTAGGTATTTTTATTAGAGGCATTACTATTAAGTTTGTACATTTCGCTTAGCCCCGCTTATCCCGAAAGGAGAAGTATACTTAGGTACATAATAAGTTAACATCACATTAATCTCAATTATGAATAAGAATTTGGATGTATTTACTCATGATTAAACATTAGTACTATGAATAATAATAAACGATAATAATTAACAATCTCTAGAGCTAATTTAGGTCAAACTCATTACGAGATTACGAGAACTAATTTCCAGGATAAATTATAATCTTGTGTCATGGCCTTGTTGAATTAAATTTGTGCCTATTTTTTGTATTTTTGTAAAAAGCTAAGCTAGTCAAATAAATGATGAAAAGCATGTACCTGTTTTCCTTTTTCTTGCATTTGCTCCTAAGGTAGATACTTCAACTTGATTTCCATTACCGGCTATCAGATCCTGCACGGAATAGAAACGAACTAAATTAGAATTCAAGATGATATTTCACACTTTACTAATAACTGTGCAATACTGTGCGTATTGTATGACAGGCAACCCAATCAGGAACTTGTCATCTTTGGTTTCCTAGCCCAGGGAGCTGCTAAACTATTTCTTCACAATCACCTATGGGTGATTGTGAAGAAATAGTTTACTCGTGATAGAATCGTCGTAGTTTTATGGGGTGTTACTGTACAATGTGTACATGACCTCGTCAAAAGTGATGAATCCTGTAAGTGCGCCAAGATTGTTTTTGCCGTAATAGAAATAATGGGATATAATTTATTTTGGAAAAACACTAGTCTCACTATTTCTATTTTGTTTTTCCATATAAGTAGTGGAATACACCAGATTCTTTGTGCCTAACCGTTTTTCAGTATTCAATAAATTTAGTTCTTGCTGTGCTAACTGCGGTTTCCTTGATTATAAAACCTTTAATAACCTACTATACTACTACCACCTACTACTAACTTTCGGGTTAATCTAGCTCTACTGCTCTACTTACGGTTTTTGTTTTTCCTACTCTATTCTGTTATGTCTATAGCTTAGATGAGTGGTCTATAGCCAGAGGAATTTTGATATCCTCTGTGGTATTTTAGAATCGATGAACTTTACTGATCCAACTGCAGGTTGGGAATCACAAAAATAAAACCAACATTTCCAAAATTAAATAACTTCTTTTATTCAGAGTCAAATTTGTTTCCTACATACGTGTTAGAATGACAGACGGCGTAACATTAATTGACCATTTACACTAATGGAGCGCCGATAGCTGTTACTTGGTGCAAGTGGATGGTCAGTGAATTTATTATTATTCTAACTGTTAGTTCGCGCGTCATACTTCGAGGAATTCGTGTGCGAAGTTACATTCCCCCACACGCAAACAAGGAAGATGTAACCAATGGACGCGAATACTGTCCTTGCCCGTCGCGTCAACATAGCAAGAACACGTCACAGCTTATTATCATCACCCAACTAAATGAGGCGGTCTCACTTTACTTGTTTGTTGAAACAGGAAAAATGAATTTAAGTTCCGAAATTATCTACGCAGTGTGCAGTTAGACCATCAGTTTAGCGTAAAAGGGTCAATTTCGTATCCAGTGGTTACAAGTCCTGAGTGTGCACATCACAAACGGTTCCCCTAATTAGCTCCCGATATGACTCGCCGGCTATTTATAGCCGCCTGCGCTCAATCCTCGTAACTTCATCACGCGAATATCCGTCGAAACGACGCGCGGCCCAACCTACCAGATAACTTACTACCAGTTTCAATACAGACTTTTTTTTTATATTAATAATAATAATATAGGTTTTTTTTTATATTAACTATGCAAGTATGATCACAAATACCCATGAACCAAACGCGTCTCCCCGAGATAACAAACTAGTGGGCCGGCGCAGGCGCAGGCGTAGGGCTGCACAGTTTACTCTTACATCTGTAGAATACATCACATTGGGCACCGCCCCGCTACCGCGCCAACCACAATCCAATGCCACAAACACCTAATTTTAATCAATAATCAACAATTATCGCCCACCTCTAACACTACACGCTTTATTAAATACGATCAAGTGGAAAAATAATTTTTGATCTTCCATCGAAATTAAATTAACATCTTCCATGCTTTATAGACATGGCAAAACAAAGAGATATACAAGGCAAAGTCCGGCGCACGCCGAGAGCGTCCTCTGCGACTTACAGCTACGCGTTACAGGCAAAGATGCTTTCTATGGCCTGGGGCCTGTTGCACAACGTACCGCAAGCTTATTATATTATGTTTTACTCTTTTAAATATCACTTGCTGGTAAATGATTGTGCAACAGGCTCAGGAGTATTCTACAACTAAATTAATGAACAAGCGGATATGCTCTCGGCTGCGCGCGCAGGTCTTGGTAAGACTAATACCTACTCTCCATATGCTTATAAGAACACTTCATAAACCAGCATTATATACTACACAATTTACACATTTATATTAAGGTTTACATTTTTACACAGCAATAATAATAATTGTTTTGTAGTCTTCGTAGTTAATACTCTATATAATTCCGAATGCTATATATTGTCGCATATTAAGCTTTTTTTTATTTGACACCGAATGTTCGATGGTGTCAGCATAATTTACTCATCCAAATACTTTTTACCGCCCCTCTTGCTTGTGGTAGATTTCTAGTGAAATTGATTTGATAATTAACAATAAAACTTGCATGTTAGTTACTAAAACACTGATTCGGTAAGTAGCGAAATACAAAACTAAAAAACTAAGTTTCAAAAACTAAACTACACGAGTTTTTAACAATTTTTAACAAAACAGACACATTTAATAGATTTAATAGATGTTCAACTTCACAAAACAGAACGAAAGTTAAAACAATAAACTATAAATGCTGACAATATTGTCTTTTGTCTGGAATGACACCTTAACTTTTGCTAAACCAAGTTTGAAACAAATCACGATAAGTTAAAATTTCGACGACTGATCACAATACTAATCAGAACTACACAAAAACCATGCTAATAAAATTAAATTTTACAAAATTTATGGCAAAATATTGGCGAAGTATTGCGAATAAGCCCTCCACTAATATTTATCAAAAAGATCCAATAGGTTGACACAGCAAACACTAATCCGAGCGTCTACTTACAACTCGCACTGAAAACTAAAGAGGTCATGTATCCTAATTAAATGTACACGCAGATGCGATTAACATAGCATTATGGAACTTTAACAGGTCTTATTGTAACATCTATAAATCGTTACACGTTAGCACAAAACAATAAAACGGGTGAACGGTGAACAAAAGTGATATTTACATAAATAATGCACATTATTAATAAAATATTAGACATAATAATAATGTCTTATGATCTTATGGTATTTATTACGTTTTATTACACTATGGCATTGCAATTCTGTGACTCGGTTGCGGATACACAAGATTATCTCATTTTAAAACAATAATTTCAAAGTTGTATAGTGAGATTGTACATTAAAATGATCTTTGCTTGTAAAGTATCAAAACATCGCTTCCGATACAAGCCGATAATTAATAGATCTTTTAATGTGGCTTTTGTAATAACAAAACAATGCCCCCGATTCTGTTGTTTCTAAATTAACCTAATTTGAAAGCCTAAAATTATTGCCATTCGTTTCTCATGAACTTCTTCCACGTCGAGACAACAACTCTAAACTAGGTTCGAATAAGGACTTCGCTACTTTCACCCCATCATCTGTTGCGTTTTTAAGGTCATCCCTTGGCACATAGGGCACACAAGCAAATAGGATATCGATTGGTTGACGACACACACAGCTCTATCATTTTAGTGTTGTCAAATTAGTTTAGAAAAATACACCAACAGAATCGGGTCCATTGTAAGCTTTACGTGTGTGTTATAGTTGTATATAAAGCGAGCACTTGTTTCTAATTTTGGATGTTACCATACTAAAATACTACGCATACCTAACGAGTTCGTAGTGACGTTTTTAAATTACATTGCTTAACACACGGCTACTCTGCAATAGGCCGCGTACAACGCACAAAGCGACCGCGCAATGCAACTGTCACTATCGAATCTTCGCTTATTTTATCGTAGACGCCGAGATCGGTCTACGATTGTAGTTGTAACAATCTTACAGAAACATCGACCATAGATTGATTTAGGTTTGAATTCTCAGAATCTGTCTTCGATTGTACATTCTTAGATCTTCAGATATCACCGTGTGTATCGCAAAGATAGATTTAGAAAAAGATCATACATTCGTAGGATCAGCCTTCAGATGTCACATCGTGTGTACCGCAAACGAAGTCACTCCCGTAGAGTGGTCTCAATATTCACTAGTGCCTAGCGCTGGGCGAGTGAAGCCGGGTGCTGTAGCCACTGAAGCGAGAGAACAGGCGCCATACAACCGGAGCTGACGCGTTATAGATCCCTGGAGAAAATAATGAATATTAGTAGATATTTTCGCACAGCACTAAAAATAAAAAGTCAATGCTGAGTTTTTAAATAAAATAATAAGAACATTCTTTTAATAGATAGAGTGATTCAAGAGGAAGGTTTATAATTATGTATAATACATCATCATCATCACTGCATTGCACCCGTGCGAAGCCGGGGCGGGTCGCTAGTACATAATATAACATAATACTGAGTTGCACTAAAAAGCGCACCGTAAGACGATCGTTACAAGAAAAGACTATTCTAAGAAGCCGTTGGGGTAAAAGATCGGACGGTCTTAAACATATAGCGTACGTTTTATGGCGTGGTTGTTTTATGGGCGAAATTATAAAAAGATCAGTTGGCATACATCAAAGCTCTACCTTCTGTAGATTGTGGGTTCGTTTCGGATTATGTATGAAATAGTAAAGTAGTTAAGTGTATTTACATGTATGTCAAGATTTGTGTTTACCGTGTCCGCTATCCCATAATCGAAGCAGCGTAAGTTATATTTTTCTTTAAAGGTCTGGGTAAAGCCGTGGATAACTATGACTTTTCTGACGTAAGTAGAACGTTTCCATAATAATATTGGATGCATTATAAAGCGTTATACAATTTATCAAAAATTATGTAACTAAAGAAATAAACTACTTACCACTAGATGGCGCTGCTCGGTAAAATAGTGTTTTTTTTATAAATATTCAAAACCAAATTCGCAGTCTGACTGGACATTCCCACTATAATATTATAAGTACATGCAAAATTTTAGACATATTTTGTGTCTTAATCATGCCACAGTTATGGACAGATTTATTGTACTTATACTTACTATAAGTGCTAGAAAAAAATTTAAAATAAAAATAAATTTTGACTATTTTTTTTTCCATACTCAGGCCGTTTTGTATCGAGTCGCTAAAAACGTCAGAAAAAATAGTAACTTGCCAACTACCTCAGAGTTATCGATGAGTATCTGCAGTGCAAGTACCGTTCTTGTCGATCGCATAATTTGACAAGAATTTGATTCGTCAAAATTCTTTAAAAATGGTTTTATCGACAGTTGCGGGTACGTTACCAACTTAGTCGATCGGTAGACAAATTCCATAAATTTTAACGAATTGGCAATGGTGTATGTTTACTTTGTTTTTATTCTGACATACGAATAATTTCGATAAAACCTGGACGATCGTAAGGCATTGTTAAAATTTGTCGACAAGAGATCCGTACTCCCATGGAACGATACGATTTGACTTTAGCGATCGACAACTAAGCGATCGATAAGAACGGTACTTGCACTGCTGGTAGGTAGCATTTTATCGATAATATGCTGGTGTAATTGAATAGTTATTATTAAAATAAGCATGTTAGACCACCACCAAGGCGATACCGCCACCATCCCCGGTGCATGCGTATAATCATCAATCGATCCGTACCTACCTCATCCACTGCGACGAACTATTGTGTGAGGGAGTTGAAGGCTGGTGCGATTGTGTCGCCACCCTCTGCACCACCTGGAACCAGAAACAATTTTATTTAGTATTTTATTGTTTTACCAGTTACAAAAAAAAGTTAAAGTTATATTAATATCCTACTACATAAATATAATATTATAAACGCGATGGTTTGTAGGTATGGATGGATGGATGGATGGATGGATGTTTGTTACTCTTTCACGTAAAAACTACTGATCCGATTTGGATGAAACTTGGAATATATATTGTCTGTGACCTGGATTAACACATAGGCTACTTTTTATTCCGAAAAATAAACGGGATCCAACGGGACGCGAACGAAGTCGCGAGCGGAAGCTAGTGGTTTTATAAATAGAGGTCCGAAGTGAAAAAGGAAAGAGATGAAAGAGTCTGGCCTGCATAGAAACGCTATTTAGAACCTGTGCTCGAAGCAGAGTTTTATTCATTGGAATTTAAAAAAGTGATTCGCAGTTTCTGTATGGCAAAAGTTGATTTCGTTTTACTAAGCTATTTTTATCTATACAAAAATTGGAGAAAAATTGTTTTCGTTTCACTAAGTTAGGTACAAAAATTACCTTACATTTTTTACAAGTTATTTCGCCAAACCAAACCAAACTCAAGATTAGAGGCTCTGACGCACCTCTGACGATCAGCCCTTTACAAACTCCATTATCTTTGAAATAACTAGTAGATAATTATTACTTATGGAATAGTACTGCTTCCTGTTGATGTTTTAAAGTTTGATGTGACAAATAAACATATTATCTATTTATCTATCTATCTAAATAATGGACTGTCGTCGCATTATGTTTGAATACGACAGGCGTCATGGCTCAGTCGGTAGTAGCTCTGCCTTCCGTGCTGTAGGTCGTGGGTTCGATCCCCACCGAGAACAAACAGTTGTGTGTGACAAACATAGAGATGTTTGTTCTGTGTCTGGGTGTTACTATGTATTATAAGTATGTATGTATTTACAAAAAAAAGAAAGTATACATAAGTATTTTATCAGCAATCTAGTTTCCATAGTACAAGCTCTGCTTAGTTTGGGACTAGAGGCCGATGTGTGTAATGTCCAGGAATATTTATTTATAACTTTGAAAGTTAAAAATGAACACGTTTACCTGTTGTACGAATGCGCGCGTGAGATGCGGCGCGCTGCGCTCGGCGAGCTCGAACGCGTGGCGCAACTCTTCGATAGCAGCCGCGCTGCCCGACCCGTGCTTACGGGACAACTGAGAATAATAACATTTTTTTGATAAAGCTCGCTAAAAGCATACCTAAATCATGTTGATAGAGCTCAAATTCCCGTATCAAGGGGAAGGTCTGTGGTTCCCAATGCATAACTTTTGGGATGTTAATATAATCTTCGTGATTTTCCTTAGTACATGTATAGCACTTTAGCAGTAGCAGGACCATTTGAAACATGGGACATCTATAAATTTTGACCTAAAATACCCTAGGGAAGAATTTATTGATACATTTAACTTACTTCATTGAGTAGCGGATAGATAAGCTGCTGCAAATAGGGGTGCTTCCTGACTTTCTCCTCGCCATTCGGCCCTCTGTGGTCGAGCGGCGATGACTAAAATTAAAAAAAAAAAAAACAATTTAGCATAAATCAAAATTAGTTTTATACTAGTGCTTTTTATTCACTGAAAACAGTGAATAAAAAGCACTTTTACTCACTGATTTGGCGTTTGAATTTAGAACACACTAATATATTTGACCTCCATCTTATTATTGTTTTTGCGCAAGGAGGTTGTATAGCATTGGCTATACAACCTCCCATCTTTCTTTTTCTCGTAGTCATGGTATAAAGTATAGTATGCAACTCTTGAATAAAACGGATTTATACCGAGGGCCATGAACCACTCACGTCGTTCAGGATTCTAACACTTGAATCTACGGTCGTGATTCGGTCGTTAGAATCCTTCACTTGCTCGTGATTCATTTATGGTCCTGGCTTTAAATCCGTCTTTTATTCACTAGTTGCATAATATACTATTTTACTGTAAAAATGTACAAATCTTTTTAAGACATATCTGAATCGGTTAAAAAAAGATAGTAGTTGGTAAAGTTAAATTTACAAGTGTTAGCGATGGAATAAAAACTTACTGCTTTATTATTATAAACTACGCTGTCCCGATTGGATGGCTGGTGGTCTTGCCTCTCTTTCCTGTCTTCTCTGTCGCTCCTATCTCTGTCTCGCTCCTTCGAGCTCCTTTGCTCGACCGGCGGCGCTGGCACGATTGGTGATTGTCGCGACTGGAATATTATTAAAACATTTTTTATTAAAATCTAATGATTTTTATATCATCAAAATGTATGACTTGAATTATCATAAGACTCTTATCAAACGTCCTGGTCGAATAACCGGTGCCGGGTACTCAGCGACTTCATTATTAAATCAATAATTATCTTAATAAAAAAAATATATCATTCGAAGTCTTCGAGTGTTTTTCGCATGTTGTTGACCGGCTCCTTGCTTCTCGTCAACTAAACATTCTGTTTGTATAATGTAATAAAGTACTACCAGTTGGTTGACCGAGCTTTGCTCGTTATTTTTTTAGTATTTATTTTTATGTACATAACCAATATTCAGTACTTATTTGGTTAGAAAAGGTTCTATGCTCAACACTGCCATCTATTAAATAATAGAAGTATAACTTCAAAAAATAGCATTATTATTCGCCAATAGATGTCGGGAAGAGTCACATTTTTCTGTTTAAGTGTTTACTTGAAAACACGAATAAAACGACATTTTCTGAAAATGAGTGTTAGCTAGGTCGATTTATCGCCGCCGAAGTCCCCTGTATACTAAATTTCATGAAAATCGTTGGAGCCGTTTCTGGGATTCAGAGACAAATAAATAAATATACAATAATTGCTCGTTTAAAGGTACATATTAGATATACTTACAGTTTGTTTGTCAGTAGTGTTGTTGTTGAGTGGGGCTGGCTTGGTGAGCGGCAAGTTGTCAGGAGGCACTGGCTCCTCGCTTCTAGTCAACGAACCGTTCTGTTTGGGTACTGCCGGAGACATCGGTGATGGTATCACTGTAATTAAACAATATTTCCTAGCTGTCATTAGAACCAAATGATGAACTATTTCTACGTAACACAACGCCTACGTCCACTGGCAATTTTACGTTCCTTTCTTAATTAATAGCAGTACTTTACAAAATCGACGACGTCGTAAATCGCAATGTTCATCGAGGAAGACAAGTGTTCTACGTGTGGCATGTCATTACGTTTATCACACACGGACTTTCGATTACGTTACCTCCCACTGGGCGGGACTCTACGATCATCTCCCTCCCAATCTGGCAACGGTTTAAGCAGAGGTTCGGACCTAACTGGTGCCCTTGCGTTTGTTACCAACAAATACTTTGATATGATCTAGAGCAGTGTTTTTTAACCTGTGGTATGTGTATGGGGGTCCGCCGTCTATCTATGGACATGCTCTTGGATAAGTACATCAAAAACCAAATACAAATATAATCCGAAATAGAAGAACAAATAGAAAATATATTTTTTCTTTAGTATTCCTCTTTTTTATTAAGAGGGTCCTTGAAAATGTGCTTGATTCTCTAGGGGTCCGCGGACTGAAAAAGGTAAAGAAACGCTGGTCTCCGTCACCAGAGTTGGCCACTAACTCATACGAGCTTGCTTGCTTACCAGTGTCGTCGGCGAGGCTTCGTCGTTTGTTGTCCAGCTCGTGCGGCGGGTGCGGCGGGTGCGGCGGGTGCGGCGGGTGCGGCGGGTGCGGGGGGAGCAGGGCGCGTGCGCCGGCGCCGCCCCGCACCGTCATTATCCAAGGCTCGTCCGCCTCGCCGTCACCGCGACTGCAATCTTCCCTGCAACCAAACAAATACCCATTTATAACTGGGACTAGCGACCCGCCCCGGCTTCGCACGGGTGCAATGCTGATACTTAATATACTACAGAATGTCTTTATAATACGGTGTACATTAGTACATTATTTTGATCTTGGACAGGCGTCATGGCTCACTCGGTAGTAGCTCTGCCTTCCGTGCTGTGGGTCGTGGGTTCGATCCCCACCGAGAACAAACATTTGTGTGGCAAACATAGATGTTTGTTCTGTGTCTGGGTGTTTCTATGTATTATAAGTATGTATTAACAAAAAAAATGTATGTATGTATTCTATCAGCCATCTAGTTTCCATCGTACAAGCTTTGCTTAGTTTGGTACTAAAAGGCGTTATGTAAGGGTCTGTGACATCACATTAGAAATATCTACAATTGACAGTGATTCTCTACTATATTAAGCATGTATTATACATATAAACAATCCTCTTAAATCACTCTATCTATTAAAAAACCCGCATCAAAATCCGTTGCGTAGTTTTAAATATCTAAGCATACATAGGGACAGACAGACAGCGGGAAGCGACTTTGTTTTATACTATGTAGTGATGACCCGGCCAGACGTTGTCCTGTCTATGGCAAACGCCATTAAAAAAGATTCACAGTCAAACATAAGGCCTCTAACGCTAGTGCATTAGAGGCCTTATGTTTGACTGTCTTGTCGACACAGCGCCTGCAATCTTCCCTTCAAGTAAACAAATACGCATTGTAGCGCCATCTAGCACATTCAGTCGCAGTCGACAGGGAAGTGGGCATGAACGTAATCTAATAGTGCGTTCACACTCAGCTCATGCAGCTGCCGGACTTATTGCCACAGTAACATCGCTTTAATAGCAAGGGCATGAACATGGTCACGAGCCGGAACAGAGGCATGATCGTGTTTAGACTATGCTCATGCCCAGTTCCCTGTCGACTGCGACTGAGTGTGAACGCACCATAATACCGCGTAAACTGAGCATGGAATTGGGCACGAGCATAGTCTAAGCACGATCATGCCTCTGTCCCGGCTTCGACCGTGAAAACTCACGATGACTAGATAATTTTTAAACTTAATAGATACTTACGAATCTGAATTCTCTGATTCAGTCTCGCTTTCTTCGCTCCGTTGCGCCTTCCATTTCTTATACCTATCTATGAGGTCCATTAGATACGAATTTTTCTTAGCCTTTCGGATGAATTGAAACTTTAATAATTCCTTTGCTGTTGGTCTCTGAAAATTGAAAACATTTAATATTATTTGGATTCAAATTACTATCTTACTAACTATAACTACTAGGTAGGACTTTTTGTAAGTTCATCCGGGGAAGTACAATACACAGTACATTGCTGTATTGTATTTAAAAAAAAACTCCACAACTAAAGGCCTACGCAGACCGGGACGGCATGGCACGGGATTTTAATTTTTACTAATGGACATTCAACCGTACTGTTACAGAAATACGACATAAATTGCTATGCTTTTAAATGATGCCGTGGCATTGAAAGGGATTTTATCGCACGGCATTAAAAGACGCGCCACAGGCTTCCGTGGCGCGGTATCTAAGCGGCCAGTGTGCTCTGACTCACGGCAAAATCCCTTGCCATGCCGTCCCGGTCTGCGTAGGCCTTAAGGCGAGGTTATCCAAGAAGTTTAGGACGAAGACGTCTAGACGGGCACTGGGCGCGAGCGCCTGAACGGGCTGAACGTATAGATTTTGATAGTTTTCTTTCACAGAGAAGAATAATAACTAAATTATAATAAAAAAAAATTACAGTTCCCTAGTAAATAATAAGCCCTATCTTTTGATATAACTTTGACATGATTTCAAGAAGAAACATCGTAGTATGAACCGTTTGAAATATCGATTTAGTGTCATCTTTACGATTTTTTTTTATCGAGGAAATTATTATTATTCACGTTTCTATCTTTACAAAGCTTTAGGATATATGTTCAATTTTAATAAAATATTTTTTTTCGTGCACCTTTTGCACTTCCGTAGAGATCAGTTGTTTAAAAACCTAAAAGTTTCGGATAACCCCGCCTTAAGTCATCTGCTTTTTCCATCACTTTTCAATAAAATAAAACTAAACTGCCACTTTCATAACTTCATTTGATTGCTAACACACTTACATTTTCGGGGTCCTTATTCAAGCAAGCCTCGACAAACTCTTTGAACGGCTTCGAGTAGCTCCCCGTGAGTTGCGGAGGGTTGTTCTTAGGGATTAGGAAGAGCACTCTCATTGGATGCAGCTCGGAATTAGGCGGCTCGCCTTTAGCCAGTTCGATGGCTGTGATACCCAGGGACCAGATATCGGCTTTGCTGTCGTAGCATGACTGCTTGATGACCTCTGGTGCCATCCAGAAGGGCGTGCCGACGAATGTATTGCGTTTGCTGGTTGTGTTCGTGAGCTGGCCCGCGACACCTGGAAATTGAAAGAGGACTATTGGTAAGGTTTACGTTTTAACACTATCAACAAAAAAACCTACGAGTATTATCATTATTATATTTTTAGGTGGATTTGTCATCATTCAGGCCCCTATTTAATAAATGACCGGATAAACCGGAAAATGTCGGTCTGCGGTAATAAAATAACAAAAATATTATATACCTGTCCATATATTTTTAGGAAGCTGTTTGTCTCGTGGGTCAATAATAAATAAGACGTATGTATATATGTGAAGATATGTAGAGTTCCATTACACATCAGTTCAATATCGGTTGTAATTTTTTTTTAAATTTGCAACGGTCGATGTTTGTAATATTTACGGGTTTCATTTTTTTTGTGGGTACTATTCGGCGTAACTTACTGTAGGTACAAGCTAGTGAGAGTATAGAGTTAACAACTTATTATATAGAGTTAACAACAGGTTAGATAGGGTCATGATTAAATAACAATTAATAAATATACCATTATAATCGTACATAGCTACCTGCATGCGGTAACCGTATCCTTATCGCATTATTGCGGACGGAAAATACCACTACGTTATAACACCGCAATAATTTACATGCTATGATTAATAGAATCAATTATTTCAGTTAAATTAGTGTGATACTTTTTGTTGTCATGAAAAACTGACGCAAAGAACTCCTAACTTTACAGGAACGGCGACAAGAAACTTCTTTGTTGACATTCGATTGACCTACATACAAGCTGCCGTCCAGCAGTTCCAGAAAGTATTCCGCAGCGAGTCGTCGACAATAATTGCTGAAATGTATGTCAAACATTTGCAGCAAAACGTTCTGTTTGAAGAAGCGCAAGTAAAATTGTACAAAACTCTTCTGAATGCAAAAGAGCGTTCAGCGTTTGCTTTGACGCTGAACAAGAGCCGCCTCGCAATGTTCAAACATTGGCCGAACGCCAGCACTCAGTGGCTGTAATGCGGGCTTAACTTATAATGCAACGTCTTGTATTGTATCAGATCGGCTTAGCGAGTTCAACTTTCGACTTACGTCTTCATATGAACCGCGCATTTCTATAGATAAATACAATGTTTCAATGTCGTGACCTTTTCTGTATCTGCTCAACTTTACTTCCAACCTAAATATACAGGAAATAATAAGTACCTTGGTTAGGTGATACCTTGATTTGAATGTGTGAGGTGTCATGTTATTTCAAAATTATGTTTATTTTGGGAATGATTCTATACGGCGGAGGCGGATGAATTTATCACTTCAGTACGCACCGCTACTAGTGATAATTCCACCTTTCTATAAAATCGATAAGTATAGCTCGAGGATAGCCTTGATACGCAAGTCATTCATCTGAAACGATCAATATGACGGTGATCCACCGCGATAAGGCAGTAACAGTAAATAAATTCGTGCTCAATCTTCACGCATCGTTCGCTCTACATCGGCATACGGAGCGGCCGGCCATCCGTTACGATTCTATTCGACACTCGTATCGCCGCCGCTGCACATCGATAAACTACGATAAAAACTTTACTACACGATATAACAGAGAGAAACTCAAGATGCTATGGATTTTGGGACAAATTCTCCCAATTGTCACTTTTGATTTTAATTTGCGTCACGTTTAATAGTGTTGGCATAAAACACTCTCATTCAACAACCGCATTCTAAAAAAGGGGAGCTCTACTTTCAGAGCTACGACGACGGCACAGACAAACACACAGACGGACAGACATACAACGCCGCCGTCAAACTACATATAACAACCCATCCGTTTTTCGGGTGGGGGTTAAAGACGAAGCGATACGTGGCTATACTTACTTAAATCTTAGACTCAGTCATCAAAACTCTCTCACACTGACATTAATATTTTAATTGTCTAAGCTCAACGATTGCCTAGTCATTAATCGAGTCATTTTTACAATTAATCGAATATGTATTTTTGACAATCTAGCACAGATAACACTGATACGAGAGTGATTCACGTAACAAATATCCAAATATAATCCACCAAGGGTATAAGTACATGTGTGTCAAATAGTGACTGGAATAATTGTGTGTCAGTCAGTGGTCATTAAATTACATAGGTACATTACTAATCTGACAACAGTTCCTATAGATTTTCAGAAACTGTTTTTTTAAAAGCCTACGTAATGTTTACCTACCTATAACGATTGTCAACATTTTTACAGGACTTTCCCCCTAATGCTCTTATAGATTATCAAGGGGGTTAGTACGACCAGCTTCTGTGTAACTTACCAAAATCCGCGAGTTTTACGTCTCCCATTTCACTGAGCAGTACATTGGCGGCTTTGATATCCCTGTGCAGTTTCCTCTCCGAATGCAAATAGTCCAGGCCCCGTAACACCTCCCGCAGTATCACAGCTATGTGCATTTCCTCGAAGCTGCCCGCCTTCATCAGGTCGAGGGCGGAACCGCCCCCGAGGTATTCCATTATAATCCATAGTTTTGTTCCCTGGAAAGAGATAACGGGATTTGATTATTGGGTATTTGAACTAAACCTGCAAAACTAACCTAACTTTGCCTGCAGGTGCATGTGGCGGTAACACCTTCTCTTGCTACATTTCGAAGGTATCCCATACGGTCAATAAAAGAGAATGATTGCGCATCACGAAGCACATACGTGGTATATAACGCGGTTTATGATTATATTTGCTATCAACCGAATCAATCTATCTATAAATAAAGCTAAATAGCCTAGAATTAGGCTCATTATCTTAAAACATACTATAGACACGAACGAAAGTGTAAGAATCGATCATTACAAGCAACTCTTCAGTCGCCCACCCAGAATTATACAAAATCTTACTCCTCAACAAACGTTATCGAAGATAAATGCTAATGATGGGCGTTAAATTTGCATAGGTACCGTTTATTGTGTAGGTGAAAGAGAAATCTGGCCGATAAATAACTTGAGTTACGCCGTGACGTACGTTTGTTTTGCACGTGTTTGTGAAATTTAAGAAAATAATCACGTTCAAATCCAAATACCAATGCTAAACGAGTAATGTTTACGAATTAGAATCCATTACAATTTAACTAAATTGCACCCAGCTTGGTAAAAAAAGTACAATATCACCTAAATACCAAAGAGTTTTGTTTATAAAAAGCTTATTAGGTAGAAAATTAACACACGGTGGCGTATTTTAGAAATTCCTTGAACTGAATGATCGATCGAATAAGGTTCTCTTGTCAATAACTAACATAAAAGTCCACAGTCCAAAACATATCCATTTTAAAGTGTGAATGAAAATACGAAAGGCGAACTCCGACTTGGAAAATGTCGAGACTCGGTTATAATTTATTGGTAAAGTTTACACAAACCAAGCAAGGCAAGTTGTTAAAATTGATAAGTCTGACATTCACTGATTACAGGGAAACTCCCATATTTTTTTAATAAAAAGTATCGGTGATGGTACTTGAAGTTTTTATGATAATCGTAATGATGCTGTTGCCATATGTTGAAGATTGCAACATTGCAATGACGACGTAAGGTTAATGAGTAAAATACATTAAGTTTTTAACAGCTTTTCAATCAGCAAAGCAAATCAAAACTTGCCTACTTGAGCAAATTCATATTCTCGGTTACTTTTAATAGTCGTCAGCATTATGAGGATTATTTTAACCTATATTCATAATATAGTAACTATCTATTGCGTTATATTTTGTCTTGTTCAACTTATTCGCAGCGTCCAACATCGACTTTTGTATATCAAGAATATTACATAGGCAGCACTATTTCAACAAAATATATCGGCTTGTGTAGAGCAAGAGCAAGCCAAGCCAAATTAGAAAGGGATAGGCAACACGAGATTGTTTCAGAACAGGAACAATACGGCGATAACTCATGTGCACCCCGACAGTGTCGTCACATATTGCGGTACATGCACGCGGAAGCGACAATGGGCGCACCGGAGCGAGGTTCCGTCGGCTCATTCACGCTCCATCAACGAGCATGCTCTACTCCACCTTTCAGCATCTGTAGGTAGACTAGACATCAGTGTTTAGTCCATTTTGAACCGACTAATGTCTCAAAGATGGAGAATGTGTTCCTTGACTGTCATGCTTTACATTGTTCTGACTAAACTTGAGTGATTTAATTCCAAGAGAAGCTTAGTTGAATGCAACACAATAAGAATATTTGTTCGGCAAATAGCAAAAAAATTAAAATACTTTTCACAAACCTCGTGACGTAAAATTCAACGAAACAGCAATTTTGAAAAGATCAATAAAGTTAAACACCTCAGGGCTCTTTATTGCAACTTTTATCAAGGTAATATTTGAATGTCATAAGGCAGAAACTGATCTTCACAGTCGTCGAGATTGTAGACAAAGCATTTTCTTGAGTAATATTTTATGAGATGTCAGAAGCCAGCCTGTCTTGATAGAGGCTTTATTCCACGGCCCACACGTCGCCATTAAATTACTTGTTAGATCTTTGACGACATAACTTTTATGGGACGGACGACGTCAAAGAAAAAGGATAAAAAGAAATAAACAGAGTATGAGGTGCGTTCTGAGAATTGACAACATTTTGCGCGAAAACATTTATTATTATATATTACAAGTACAATACCTACCGAACCCGAAGATAGAAGGCAGATGATACACATATATATGTATATGTATATTTCCATAAGAAATAAGGAAAGCGACATTCGAACAGCGGGATCCCTTTCAAAAACTTTCTTCGTTTTTATCCAAATTGGGTAACGTTTTTTGTTGCAGTATATACAGAAACCAATGATTTTTTATACGTAAACATTCTATCGGAGACCAAACGGAAGTGTCCGAAACTGAATGACTGCATTCGACATTTCAGGGATGGTTTTTTCGTCAAAAAAATATATGGTCTTTTGCTAAATATTTATACGCGAGTATTACAAAAAAAATTAACATGACTACATTTTCAAAAATCAAACTTGACGTTAAAATTTTGTTTCAGCTATTGTGAATTTGTAACAAAGCAAGATCAAAATCAGCAGCGAAGAAACAGCTAGAAGGAACAAGGAGACATTCGAAAGACAATAATAGTGAAATTTTGGAAAGAAAATATAAATAATTCTATTCAGATTTATTTGTTGACCGTACATCCGCAGAACATCCACATTGGGTATACAATATGGAATAACATTATGTAAAACGAAAGCCCACTGTGCCAACAATAACATGCAGATATTGTACCTATTCCAAGAACTATGGTTTATGTGTATCCCATGATTTTGCTTGGCACGAAAAGTAACAGGTTATTTTGCTTGGCAAACATATAATTGTATAGGAGCTATAAAATGTATCAATCTTCGTTGAATAAACTAAGTTAATATCTAAGGTTTTCTATATATTGCGTGATGAAGACTTCATTGCTGCGTTTGCATGTAAATTCTGCAAATAACGCGAAGTAAGGAAGAAGGTTGCTGAAGCATTAAATAATAAAAAGAACGGCCCACTTCTAAGCGCAAGTACCTTTATACATTGCCTCACGCAACTATTGTAAAGGAAAATTCAAAGAGGAAGGAAACTCAAAGGAAGTCATTCATAATAAGCTTTTTTAAGCTCCTACCGAAGGTATGTTATACGCTAGCATTTTAGCATCCAGTAGGTATTCGTTGCCATGGATACCTGATGGCGTCGGCCAACGACCCCACCGCCGAGACATCCAAGTAAAACAAGAAAGGTACTTACTATTTATTTAAGGCGGTCAAACCAGGGCATTCAACAAAGCAAGTTGCATACAATTCTTTTCGGATTAAAAGCCAAGAATTCGTTTTAATAAGCGTGCGATAAACCTATTGAACTTCTTAATTCATTGTAACTTCATTCGTTATGTTGCTTCATTATGAAGACGGGTAGGCAGGCGTCAAGGAGCGTAATTACTTTTTAAACGTATACGTCAGAAAACTCAACAAATAAGTAAAATAATATTGCATGAAAATTAGCACTCGACACGAGTAAGAGTCTGGCTTGAATGCGGGAACAGGGTGTCTCGACAAAATAAGGCATGCACAAAGGACGCAAAGTTTAGGGAACTTTCAGTGGGATCAATAGCGTCGGGAGCTTTACACAAAATAGCAAAAGTTTTGTACCTACCTACCTGCATTTAAAATCGTGTTATTTTTAGGTAGCTTTTTGTGGCAGGTTATATGTTATAATGTAAACGATTGTTTTTTAGGCCGTCTTTTGTAACAATATTTATTTTATGTTTTGTAGTTTAACTACATAACATACACTATTCAAACATCGATGTTATTTACACTGTAGGAACATACTTGTAGTAACAAAAAATCTACCATTTCTGTTTCTATGCGCCTCTTTTGTTTGCTTTGGCTCTCATGTGGTCGGAAACTAAATATTTGATTTAGCAATGCTAGGTCTAATACGAAATTCGAAGTAATTACGATTATTACTCTACATCAATAAGTCTTTTTATTATGACAATAGCCAAGCAAGTCGAATAAGAACTAAGCAGGACACAGTAGTAATTGGGGTCGCTGGTAGTGGTTGGGGTGGAGTTCATCATTCGTTTAACTCATTCAAGGCTCGCGTCGCCATGGAGACGGGTCCTCTTCTCCGCCTTCATAATTTCCCTAACGATAGGATTCCTCAACTGCCTGTAAACAGTTGTGCGGCCAATTTAAGTTTAAAACAAGTATTTACTGGCGTCTTAGTTTTTCAACTTCAAGATAACTGGAAGCCAGAGGAAAATAGTTTTCCGGGCGGCTGCACGCCGGCGATGCTACGTTTAACTTTCCCAATTAATTTGAACTTGCAGCAAACAAAAATGTTAGAAGGCAAGATAGAAATGTTCCATCGCGTTTCTTATAAACTCTATTTCTACCTTGGAAGGTTTATCGATCCATCTTATTAATACAAATCTTGTAAGAAACTGAGCAATTTTCTACGATAAAATACGAGAACTTTTCTATCAACGACGAAATTAAATTCGATGCAGTTCAATTTACACAGCGCCTAAAATGATTTCTGTTTAAAGTGGACGGAAATAAGAATGATCTTGGGATGAGCGGGAATAGAAGAGATAGGCCATGGACACAAATTCGTATGGTCTAAAAACGATCCAAAAGCATGCAACTGATCACCACAATACTGTATTACAATGGTGTACCCCCAATTACATTTTCAAATTATTACTGCTTCCTTTATCAGATTGATAAAGAATTCCCGTACTGCGGGAGGTAGTAATACGTTCTAGGATTTTATTAGCGATTGCAATATGGTGTGGGACATATTCGTAGAAACTTATTTATCATTACTGGGAAATGTAAAACCGTGTAGAGTGTTTGCAATGTAGCGTATTAATTTCAAGAATATGTCTGTGTTTTTAATATATTAAAAAAGAAATCCTGCTGCATTGCATGCGTGCAATTTATTTGACAAGTAAAACCGATGTCTCCATTCAGACTTTTAGAGAAAACTTGCGCTTTGTAGCCAACGACATGAGATTATTGTAAAGCCAGTTTTGGTTTCAAATCTACAGAACTTAAATATTTCAAGAAGTTTATACACCACGTGCGTGGTGTCTTCTTGAAATATCTAAATACACGACCAAAAGTTACATCTTCGAGTATGTAGAGGCAAAAAGTAGCTCGAGTCAAGATCTTCCCATTTGTCATTACGAGTGAGACGGGTCCTGAGACGGTGTAATCCTCAACACAACAAGGAATTATCCAGCAGCACGGCCAACATGCCGCACTAAACTTCTCGGGAGGCTTCAAAGTTATAAACCTACTCAGAACAAATAGTCAAACTTCGCTCTCTCGAGAACAAATAAAATGTTTCGTCATTACTTAGTGCTGAGTTATGAAATGATAAAGAGCTCGCACGAGCCGCGGTTTCCCTGCCAAGAGATAAGAGTTGTTAAGATAGTCTGCTGGTCGTGTCATCTAGCAAACATTTCAACGGAGGCCTATCTCTGTCGACACCGTCGAGCGCCAGAGACTCTTTGTGTAAACAACATCTTTCTTTTTCTTAGGAATAACAATAAAAAACAAAGTTTATTACAAAAAGGAAATAAGAAATTCATAGGACGCCTCGCGCATTAGTCTCGTCTCGTGCCTAAAGATTTAGATGTCGCCATAAATAGAATCTGCGGGATTGTTTGTTGCACGCTCCCCGAAATAGATATCTGTTTGTGGATATCGCGTTCCATTTCCTAAAGGACAGGTAATATAAAGCGGCGGGTGCCGAGAATGGTTTCGCTGTAACGTTTCAAGGACCCTCATTCGGCATCGTCCCACCGGCTATAAAACCTTCAGTACCACCACACCATAAAATTCCCCTTGAAGACTCCACCGTGTCCGAAGTCGTAAGAAAACTCAGGTGGAATTGTACAGTATCGACCGTAAAATTTTCTTATGGATGTAGGAGTACGTATTAAAAAGTCAACGTGCGTGAGGTTCGATTTCTAAAGATACATGGTTTTACGAGAGCTACCCAAATAAAATTTGTCATAAAGATTGTGCAAAAAGCGAACAAATCTTTTTACTGTACAACTCTGATAAGAATAGAGATTTATGTGATGGAATTGCAAATAATATCTTGCTTTTCTTTATACAAATGGAACTAGTGGCGAAGGCATGTATAACGTCGCAGAGAAACACAAGCTTCCATTTAACCTCAAAATTAATGTGTCTGGAAACTCTTACGATATATTTATGTTATTCTCAACAAAGGATTTTCATATAGATTATAATTTAATGACGGGCAAGGGTGTATTACACTGTCAACTATTTGCTAATACTAGGGGTGCTCTGGAAGCATCTCATAATTGAATTTCTTCAGCACAATATTGTACTTATCAATTTAATAACAGCGTGGTCGTGCACTCGTGGTAACCTCATAATTTGAGATCGATAACTTACTTAGTTTCGTGGCTTTGACATTTTATCTTATTCCGCATTCTTCACCATAGTCATTGATAAACAAGTTTTAAGATTTATTTTAGCATCAATGAAATCCTAGGCAAAAATGCTCAGTTGGGTGTTTATTGTATCATGTTATTGACTAGCCTATCTACTCTTAAAACTAGTTGCAATTTTTGACTATTATATACTTCGGTCCAAAAACACCTACTAACACTTTATATTCTAAAATGTACTAATAAAATTATTGTTTAATAATTTAATTAGCAAATACTGCCCCCCCAATGTAAAGGTAATCAATTTGTTTAAAATGTTATCTTACCGGTTCTTTCGCAGTAAAACCTTTACATCAGCATTAAAAGGCTCCATCACCATTAACCTATTTTAAAGCAGTCTCAAGCAATTCGGTGTAACAAGCACATGAAGTCATAGCGAAATTACGAGGGGAATCAAATTTTGTAAGTCGTAAAATGTTCTCAACGATAACTCTCGGTTTTTATCGCATAAGGTAATAACATCTTCCAATTTATTGAACATGTTTGTTTGTGTGAAAAAAAACCGATGACGCGTTATGAGGAAGGCGCGTGCGCATACGCATCGCCCTCGAGCTACGCGGTTGTTAGGTTAAGTTAGCAATTTTTTTTCAATAGTTTATTAAATTTCATGGGAACGAGTAATGTGTATTTACATTGTTGGAAGAGAACTTTATATTGTTGAGTTGGATCGTTGTGATACTGATATAAGCATTCATAAGTACATATTTTTTACACATTTATCAACCGGATTCTACTGCAATATAAAAATATGCAATATAAACAGCTTGTCACAGGAAGCTGAATGTAAACAAAATCATCCGCTCCTGTGAACCCGTGACATTTAGATGATCGTAATCATCACATCCTGCGCGGTCTACTAATTCGCCATTGAGACAATCTCGTAAATTATGGTTTAGGTATTGTATTACATAGAGGGCCATTAATTCAGTTTGCAGGCTGGTTCGAAAAAAGACTATAGCGGATTGTACGAGGTTGTAGCGAGAAAGGAATACCTACGGGAAATTCCGCAATGCGAAGTCACAATCAAGTTGATATAAGACATTTGATAAGCTCGAAACGATTCCCCGAGGAAACAACCACGCAGCACTAATCGCGTTGTAACGGGACGGTAGTTACGCTCCCCAACTCAAGCTTGAGTTTCCTTCGGATATTGACGGAATGCAAATGTTAGTAATCCCATTCAAGTCCCGTTCCCAAGGATAATTGCTGAGCTGTGTCTTGTCTGTATGTACGGCTTCGGGCAGAAGCTGAATTATTCACGTTTATTAGATGAGTTCCAAGTTCAATCCTATCGTAGTAATCATGAAGTTCTCTTATATTTCGAATGCCTTTCGACATCCAACATGTTAGTCAGTATAAGTACATTCTTTCAACGGGCAGCGGGCAGCATGTTTTAGGTATATAGAATTTGGCATGGTCTACGGTTACGGTGAGACAATAGGAACCGTCGTGCACTCTCGAAGTGCGTCGATAATGGGTTTCCGTGGACAACCGTGTATTGAAAGGACCGGAGCTGAGTCACCGGCGACACAATGCTCCTGATTGGCAACAAGACGCAGGACACGTGCAAGATACTTCACGTTTTATAGGACAAACTAAGGTCGTAAACTATGATTTCAAACTTGCAGTTGTTCGATTCTAATAAGAGCTGGAAATGTTTTAGATTAATAAATTCACTCGCTTGAAACAGACACCAAGTTGAACTGATTTTGTGCGCCCGTCACGTACGAAAAGGTCAACCTAATAATACTCGTGCAGCCAGATGCAAATTATTAACGATTTACACAGAGCGTCTATTTACAGGTTTCAGAGCCTGAAATTATGATTATAGGTTTTAACATTAAGAACTAATGAATGTAGGAGTGACATTACCGAAACAGTATGGAGGCAATTGTATCATAAACTGTCGAGATACAAAATAATGAACAGACAGTAAAAGCCGTATATTCAAATGACAAAGAGATCGCGTTCCAGCAAGAGAACAAAGCCAATGGTCCTTGACCAACAACGCAACCGGCCGGCCAACATACTTTTACTATTTTACAAAGCCTGTTTCATTCACTATTCCTAGACTTGAGCGAGTTGATTCAGTACGTCTTTCACTAGACAATGGATTTAGAAACGTTGTCAAAACATTAATCAGGTTTTTTTACGATTGTCCTTACTATGAATGGGTATTATTTTTACATATCCGAGTAGTCCTTGTCTAGTTCATCAAACCAGCCAGTTAAAACTAAGCATTACTGCTTTAGAAAATGTTCCAACAATAAAGAAAATTCTGTTTTCAAGATTTTATCACAATAATTTCGTTCCAAGTAGGTTGTATTGTAACCTCGTCACCAAAGTTACAATTCAACCAGCTTTCTCAGTCCGGGACAATGTTCGCGATACATCAGCTTATTTACGCCAGAGTGGTACGAGGTAGGTATCACAGGGAACACAATGGAACGACTCCCACGCGTCAGCAAGAGTATTATGCGTGCGGCGTTACCAACTTGTTATTGCTCGCAGTAATAGCACTGGATGTCGTTTTACTACTCATTATACCGATGAATAGCTACTAACGTGACGAAAGATTATACTTTCTAATGTTGTTGCAATGCCGCGTATTCAGAGTGTTTTTCATAATGATTATGCTCGTTTTAATTGTTTAGTAATATTTCTCGTTATATATGTTATCACTTTTTTAAATTTAGTTATAGACAAAAATGTCTTCGTCTTTATAATAATCTCTTGCATAAACCCCTTCACTCTCTGATTATACATGGTTTATTATTTCAAAGATTGTCTAGATAAGTATAAATAATTACTTATATATTATGAGCTAATTTGATTAGTCCTACTTTCTTTTTGGTTCTAAAATATTGTCCAAGTTATGATCAACAAGCAAAGAATGGTGTTGTAAACTAGTTTGCCCATTACTATTTAAAGGTGATCTGATGATGAACACCCACTATTTAAATATGAATAAATCAATAAAAAGTAAAAACCGGTTGGCTATCACAGTAATCTCCGTGGCCCCGATCTGACACGGATTCAGAATTACGCGGACCGAGACCCACACGCCCGGAATAAGATGAGAATTTGAATAATTTCACAGAACTGCCGTATACCAACACAAACAATTGGATTGCTAGCCAGTGCACTTAAAATAAACTAGCTGTATATGATGTTTTTTTTTTTGCTTTATTTTCTTTTCTTATATTATTCTCAAAGTAGTCACAATTTTTAGCTCTATGCTTTTAAACTTCATCAACGAACTTTAATTTTTTTATTGCTAGTAAGAGAGGTGAGGTGGCAAGTCCGATCAAAGACGTTTTTTTGTTATTCATTGAATTGTGCGAATGATTGTTTGCCTGTAATTTCTCACGGGTTCGTAAGGTTGACGTTCTAGTATGTAGAAATTTAAGACGCCAGCGGT
Source organism: Eulithis testata (assembly GCA_947507515.1). Classification (NCBI taxonomy): domain Eukaryota; kingdom Metazoa; phylum Arthropoda; class Insecta; order Lepidoptera; family Geometridae; genus Eulithis; species Eulithis testata. Next base: position 3,559,123 of record OX382194.1, read on the forward strand.
TTAACCCTTAGATCTTTATGTCCATTCATTATACTTGTCTTTAGCTGATACCTATCTGCTTATATTTTACTGAGGTGCCTTTAGAACTAGTGTTTTTTTAAGCTTTTGAATGAAACAACGGTTCTTTCTCTTTGAGCATGATCATGTTTTGCAGTTCTACACGTATATTTGACAGTATTGACCTTAGCTCCTTTGCACTGGAAGGTGTTTGGAAAGTCACCAGTTCCAACAAATCCCGTTGTTGACTCGCGTGTTGTGGCGTATGCTCGTGACCTAACGGGCCCTGGCGTTGTGCTGCATACGCAGTTGATGTGTGCTGATTAGTTTTCGTGGAACAATGGTTACTACGAAAACCTCAGGGTTTGTGTAGGTTACATAAGATATTTGATGTTGGTTTTGTTACCAAGTAAGACAAACCTACAAAAAATTGTCTTGGTATTATAAAATTCAAGCTAAGCAATATGCAGTCAATTTGAGGATAGAACAAATCTAATGTGAACTTGCTGTACCCTAAAGAACTTCGCAAATTATATTATACAAAAGACAAAGATAAACAGATAATGGAAAAAGGAAAGCTTACAAATTAATTTACCTTCGCACGCCATTGTAAATTCAATTTTATTCTAATTTGCGGCGAATGAAATAAACCCACCGTTTATAATGAAAATTGGATTAGAGTGCAGGTTTGAAGAGTGAAATCTCATTCGTAATCTCATCAGATTTTCACTAGAAACGACGATTGTTGCCGCATATTAAGACAACCAAGAAATCGACTGTAATTAGCTCGTTTTAGGAAATAGACGTTTCGGCTAAATTCGCATGTACAGACCTTCCTCTACCATATAATAAATATCTTCGAGTTAACGTACCAAGCACGACGACTAACCCAGCTACGCTATCGAAGTTTTCTCACAAAATTAATGAATAAATGAAAACTTCGGAATCATGAGTACAACCTAAAATTTTTTGTATTGCTTCGTCATATTCTTGGGACGGCAGTGAAGAGAAAAATATAATTATCTAAATAACACTCCTAATAAAGGGCACCTATCAATTTATCGATAGGTTTAGGTATTGCCAGTCTATGCCATAACCAAAGCAAAATTAGATAATCGAAATACATGTAAAATTACATCATACCTACTTTTATATGAAGAGTTTAATAAAACGCCAAAGCTAGTCGAAGGTTTCATCCCGTGGCTTGCTGCTCACCCACATGGAAAACATCGTCGAGGAGCGTCTACACGTATTTTCTGAAGTTTACAGTACTTGTTTTATTTAGTGAGTAAGAAACTAAAAAGCTTGTACAAAGTGAGATATTTTCCCTCCACAGCAGGACCGCCATCGAGGGAGAAGCGAGGCAAGGAGACGTAAACAATTTAAGAGTGCCCACTGCACTTCAGGCGAAGCAACGGAGCGAATAAACTCGACGCGCTAACCGGGTAAATACGACGCTAGTTCAGGGAGCGGTTCGTCTTAGAGACGGAAGATGACTTGACCATTTCGTATCTTATGCTTGTATTTATGAACCCGAGAGATGATATGATGATCAATATTTATTCAGTAGCTATACCTAGGTATATTATTTCAATTCTCAACTAAAGATATATTTTGTTTTTAATAATAGGAGGACTTCCGAAAAAAGTATTCAAGTGAAACCAAAAGCCGGTGGTCCTTTTTCAACTCTGGCTGGATTTTAGATTCCGGCTTTTTCGAGGCAAAGCTCCATGACAACTTTAGGCTGACTAGCTAGACGTGTCTTTGGCCTTTCACACAAAACCACCTTCTACCTATTTAAATTGGAAGCTAAACAAACTGCCAGCGATGGGATCCTTCGCTGAACAGTTATCTTAATGAGGTTTTTTACGAAAAAAGCTCAAAGGACCACTCGAATTAATGAGGTGAGTGAGATAATAAGAAATAGAGTTGTTTATTTTAACTCAACAGCAGATCCCGATGGGAAAACAGACCACTAGTGTGTTTAATTTTTACAGCCTACTGCAGACATAACAATAGGTATGTTCCAATATTCGGTTCTATGTAGATAAGTGCATTTTTATAGGTGAACTCTAGGGGGTACCTATGATTATACCTACAATATTTTCTTTCTAAAGTATTTAGATAAAACCTTTTAGCTTTGTTTATTACATTGTTAACTGATAAGTGACGCAACCCATACGTATCATATCATATGGAACGCGATTAAACTAACATTCAAAATGTATTCAGGTGAAATCATAAATGAATGGCCAACCTTGAATAGTGATACATTGTGTTCCATTCCAGCAAATCGTATAATTCAACTTAAAAATTACCTGAAATAACAAAAAAAATGGTTAAAATCATATCAACTATAACATTCAAAATGATATCCAAAGTTTACTTTAACATGCCTAGGGATGTTTAAATTTAAATTTTATGATGAGGATACAAAAGTAGCAAATACATAGGCACTGGCAGGTTCATTTAACTGCTGACGCAAGCAACAATACAAATTTAGCCCATTTCATACGATCACAAAGATAATTTGGAAAAACAATGTCTTGGCAAGGCGTTCGGTATTCGTAGCCAAACGGATTCAAGAACTGAAGTTTCCAAATTAGAAAGGGCGTAACAGGAACAAACCTGGGGGGCAATTCTCGCCTGATAGACATAAAGTCTAATTCGACATTATCTCTAAAAATGACATTTTTGTCGTGAGAAAACTGAAACCGGTATTCTCGCATTTCTAAACTAGACATTTGTCTATACTTTTGTACACGACATTGTCGTTTTCAAGTCGACCGGTAAACATCAATCGACATTACGTTCTTTGACAGACATTTTGTTTATTTTTATTGCAGTTTGTGGTTTTGTGTTTTGTTAGAACAGAAAATGGATGAATTCATTCAAGCGTATGTTAGCGACGTGTTGGAAGAAGCTATCATCGCCGCTAGCTCATCACGACGACGAGCTTCGTGGCGAGTGGATCCTTTCCTAGAAACGGATCAAATATTTCAAAAAAACTTCCGTCTCAGCAAATCTTTGGTCCAAAGTGTGATGGGTATGGTGGAACCCTTTGTTACTACTCACGACATCGACTTAAAAACAAAGGTGCCAAGTATTTCCATAATATCATGACATCTATCAACCATTACAAGCAAGGTAGGTTAACCTCCTTGTTTTTATTATTTACAGGTCCTTTGCACTCTAAACTTCCTTGCTACTGGAAGTTATCAAACTCCTACAGGGAATAATAGTCAATCACTTCTCAAACTGTCACACAATATGTCAGTTTTTAATAGTTTTTAATTGCGTTCCACCCACAGAGTAATAAACTTTACCTTTTCAATAGAGATTTTCAAATGTCTATAGTAGAATGTCGAATAGGCGCGAGAATAGGTCATTTCCATTTTAGCGACATTTTTGATAGACTTTTTACCAAGTGACATTATGTCGTCATAGAGATAATGTCTATTTTGTGAGAATCGGCCCCCTGGGCCTCTACTCTGAATAATGACTTACGAAGATTCGGTAGTGACGTTTATGTTACACTGCGCGGTCATCTCGAATGATGACGTGGGCTCTTGCGAAGTGACAGCGTCATTGCGCAGTGTAACAAAAACGACGCTACCCAAACTTCGTAAGTCATTATTCAGAGTAGAGGCCCTGGGGGGCAATTCTCGCCTGATAGACATAAAGTCTAATTTGACATTATCTCTAAAAATGACATTTTTGTCGTGAGAAAACTGAAACCGGTATTCTCGCATTTCTAAACTAGACATTTGTCTATACTTTTGTACACGACATTGTCGTTTGCAAGTCGACCGGTAAACATCAATCGACATTACGTTCTTTGACAGACATTTTGTTTATTTTTATTGCAGTTTGTGGTTTTGTGTTTTGTTAGAACAGAAAATGGATGAATTCATTCAAGCGTATGTTAGCGACGTGTTGGAAGAAGCTATCATCGCCGCTAGCTCATCACGACGACAAGCTTCGTGGCGAGTGGATCCTTTCCTAGAAACGGATCAAATATTTCAGCAAACTTTAACTTAAAGCAAAACAAAATCACCAAATGATGGAAAAATTTGAAAGTTTAATTGAAGTTTTTAGAAAATATAAAGTAAACAAATAAACAAAATCAGCCACATTACTGTCAATCACTTCTCAAACTGTCACACAATATGTCAGTTTTTAATAGTTTTTAATTGCGTTCCACCCACAGAGTAATAAACTTTACCTTTTCAATAGAGATTTTCAAATGTCTATAGTAGAATGTCGAATAGGCGCGAGAATAGGTCATTTCCATTTTAGCGACATTTTTGATAGACTTTTTACCAAGTGACATTATGTCGTCATAGAGATAATGTCTATTTTGTGAGTCTAATTTGACATTATCTCTAAAAATGACATTTTTGTCGTGAGAAAACTGAAACCGGTATTCTCGCATTTCTAAACTAGACATTTGTCTATACTTTTGTACACGACATTGTCGTTTGCAAGTCGACCGGTAAACATCAATCGACATTACGTTCTTTGACAGACATTTTGTTTATTTTTATTGCAGTTTGTGGTTTTGTGTTTTGTTAGAACAGAAAATGGATGAATTCATTCAAGCGTATGTTAGCGACGTGTTGGAAGAAGCTATCATCGCCGCTAGCTCATCACGACGACAAGCTTCGTGGCGAGTGGATCCTTTTCTAGAAACGGATCAAATATTTCAGCAAACTTTAACTTAAAGCAAAACAAAATCACCAAATGATGGAAAAATTTGAAAGTTTAATTGAAGTTTTTAGAAAATATAAAGTAAACAAACAAACAAAATCAGCCACATTACTGTCAATCACTTCTCAAACTGTCACACAATATGTCAGTTTTTAATAGTTTTTAATTGCGTTCCACCCACAGAGTAATAAACTTTACCTTTTCAATAGAGATTTTCAAATGTCTATAGTAGAATGTCGAATAGGCGCGAGAATAGGTCATTTCCATTTTAGCGACATTTTTGATAGACTTTTTACCAAGTGACATTATGTCGTCATAGAGATAATGTCTATTTTGTGAGAATCGGCCCCCTGGCCGATATAATGTTCGCTAGGCACGAAAACCTGCTTACGTCATGCCTAAGCTATTTTTAGCAAGGTATCAAGTTTATTTATGGGTATAATAAAATAACTTGTTAGGTATTCGTATTTCTAGATTGCGATGCCGTTTCATTGTAATTTTTTTTTGCTATATTTATCGTGTGTATTTCCAACGCCATGAGTTTTCAATAAGTAAAGGGATACAACTAAGCCGGCACTCATTCTCGTAACACGAGAAAGTGGCTTAGTTAGGGGATTCGACAACTCCTGAACAGGGCTCATGAAACGGATTCCAGCCATTCGGTACGCTCCAAACAGTAATCCAGCCAATCAACCCAACGTGTGGGCCACTGCACAATTACTGCTGACGCCGAGTGCTGACTCCTAATGGCAATGATTCTAAAGGCTATCATTATAGAATACCTACTATGCAGAAACAGCAACAGGATTATACATTAAAATAATGAATGATAATATTTAATAGAGTCCACTATTTTTTTTAATCTTCTAATGGAATTTAGTTGCTGTTGTTAATCATTCGTATCAGTCATGTCGCGATATTGATTATCATTTCCTTGTACCATTTGATTGTCATTAATTAGTAAAATGTTATTAACATTATCAATTTAGGGTACTTAAAATATTGATATTTACCTTTAGATAAAGCTCAATTAAAATTTTGTGCCTAACACGGTGTTTTTGTATTTAGACTAGATAAAGAAATAAAATATTATAGAGCAAAATAATATTAAAATAGCTATATGAAATAAAAGTCGGTGCATGCCTGATGCAGTGAGCCAACCGATTACTACCCCGGACACTATAGCGCCACCATTGTAAAATGCGTCCTATCCTATTAGAATATAAAGCCGGGTCGAGACGAGCCCTACCTCAACTGGGAAATTATTATCACAGTCATAAATCAAGCTTGGTTCACAAAAAGACGCGATGAAATTTGTCCCGGTCCTGTCAGCTTTTTAGGTGGACCGACTCTTGTCCGACAGTTGACCGGCTTTTGCGAGTTCCTTGGATAAGGCTATTAGTGCAATGAAGTTCTTTCCCATTATCGATATATTATTTCAGGTTTGATTATCGGGTTAAATGAGGGCCACCATCTGTTTTCAATTGAAGCCATTTATTTTATGTCGCGCAATTGGTTCCGCGTAATAACTCGGGAATATTTTAAGCTGGGAGTGTTTCAGGTACGAAGCACTGTCAGTCATTCATACAGGACAAAAGCCAGCAAATCCTTGAATTATCACCGGATCCATTGTCAACGTGCACAATAGATAGGATTTGCCTCGATTGCCACGCGCCGACACACCGGCAGCGTCATAACAAAAAAGAAACTATAAACATTGATATAATAATCAACACAACAAGGTCGACCGAGTCAGAATCAAAACAATGTATTTTTAAATCAAACATCATAATAACCCAGATGAAAGGCAAAAGATTTACTTTATGTACCTACCTACAATCATGCAACAGAAAACAGGAGAAAATTGTTTTCACTAAGTATTCTGGCGAAGATGCTTATAATTATATTTGACCCAATAACTTTGTGGCCTTTGGAGGTTCACAGTCGGTTGGCTTCGCCCGTAATTCGTCAATGTCAGAAGGGGAACTATTAATGCTGGCAATGAAGATGTTTAGGATGTGGGTTATTATCAAAGAGCACATCATACTCTTGTGCACGCTTGGTCCATGGACTAACTAACACGTATCATTACGTGTTCGTTCATTGCAGACCTGTTGTTTTGTCACAGAATATAAAGGCATTCGTTCGCGATTTAGCTTCCATGGTACCCTGTAAAAAATGGTGTTACATAAGTTACATTCCGTATTATCTAGCAGTGCAGTGCATCTAATCAGTGCAGTGCTGGATTGATGAGGTCATTAATATTAGTAGAATAGCATACCTATTTAGAAAATCACAGCTAAGGTTGGAAAGAACAATACCGCAAATCACGTTTTGATAGCAGTCGGTTTTGGTGACTTAATTCGAATAAGTACTACTAATAAACTGTTTTGTTAAGGTCTACTATGATGATTAATGATGTTTGACGGCTTTGTTGGTCACTGAATGAACTTCCTTACTGGAAAAAAAGTGTTATATTTCCGAGAAGCATAATGTTTAGGCGACCACCACCGTTGACGTAGGCACGTCAGAAAACTGTTACAAGGGCAGTTAGGCTGACCCTTTTTTATAACAACCCTAATTTTACCCCAAACCTTTTCTTCTTGGAGGCCCCATTCGTCTTTATATTCATAGTACCTTGTAAATACCATTTAGTATATACTTATACCTTCTCTTTATCTAGAACTTTGGGGTTTTCGTTTGATATCATTACCATTATGAATTATCAAATATCGCAAAGCCTGAACTGCTAAACTAGAAAGTAAATTGTAGAAGTAATTGAATGAAGCAATAAATGATGTAGTTTTTAGTACCATACGGAAACGGGCTGACGAATCTGCGAGCAGGACAGTCAGTCAGATATAAAATGACATCTTTACATTACCCATTAATTTCATTATAGCGCCAGGGAAACGAGGTCCCCCCATTATGAATGCGATGCACTCGTTCATTATGAACTAGTTAGCAGTAATGAACACTTCAAACAAATAAAATGGATGGATGAAAGTGGAGCAGTATTATTGGAACACTGAGAAGTGTGGTGCCATAGGGAGAAAAACATTTTCTGCAATTTTAAAACTTTCGTCTGTTTATTATCTTTCCTTAATTTACTACTTACAGTGTTTACCTACAACAAAACACTCTTAGCAAACTAAGTTGGAGCAGAAAACTCATAAAATTAATAGTTCTATCAAACTACTGAAAACGCCATTTTCGTGGACTGACATTAAATCATAGAGGCACTTACCTTTCGACGATAACGATAAAGTAGGAAACATAATTAACATTAGTGGTAAGTACTGATAGACAGGCGTGTGGCTGCGTCATCCTCATCGATCGTGGACTATCAGGTATGTATAGTATACCTTCATACCGGGGAATTGAAAGGTAACATTGTTTGAAACCCCACACAAAGACGAAGGACGTACCATCTCGAGGGACTATTGCATTAGAGTTCATTATTATGCGCTGATGTAAGAAACAGATAGTAGGTTGTGCAATAAACGAGAGCACTGTTGGGTACAAACAAACACAAAATAATGAAAATTGTAAGGTAAGCTTTCGAGTATAATAAACCGAAATGAGGGGTCTGGATGAAAACACACAACAAAAGAGCTGAAATGCTTAACTGCAGGGCATCTTTAGTGCTTTTCTTGCCTTTTTGCGAAGAACCGTGTGCCATCCAGTATGAATTTAAAATGATTATACGTAGCGATCGGCGGCAGAGGCGGCGCGGCGCTGCAAAATCAGATGATGCTTGAATTTTCTAGCCATAACAACATAAGTGCACTCGTATGAGTAATACGCCCGCCCGCGGCGAATTTGGGTTAAACGATAAAATTGTGTCGCAAGCAAACCAGCCAGCTGAGCTTGTCAACGATGATGCGGGTAACAAACTTATCAAGTACTCACTGATACAGGATCGATACTGTCACGCATCAATAAAATGTTATTGCTATTCTTACAATGTGAACGATATGCAAGCGATGTGGAAACACATGAATGCGCTTTCTTGCTCGCAACAATAAATTTGCACGATGATGAATTTCACATCACCATTTGCAACTCACGCGCGCTACCAAATAAGTCGGGGAGACATGTTGGCGTAAACAATACCCAGTGATTCACGCAGTCTATTGCAATTGTTTTGGTATGCTCACATAAAATCTCGACAAGTTTATTCAGGTGGTTTGTTATGACGAGAATTAAACGCAGCATACTAGACACCTGTTTCGTAGGTAATCGCTACGACCAGACCGGCTCTCCCGTCCGAAAACCAGTGTGTAATTGGCTGAAAATCAAAAGCCCGGCAATTAGCGCGCAGCAAAAAACTGTCTGACGCAACGGGGATTCAATTACAGCGAATTTGTGAACTTAATCAGATACCTGACTGTGACTGGACTGGTGGCAATAATTTGACACTGCTAACATGTTTATTTCTTTCCCTGATCGTGTGATCCATATTATTAGAGAAAGCAACATAATAATAAACTATGCACAATAAATAAACACTTACCTAATTCACTAGTTCATTAAATGCTAACTCCAATCAATGGTTAATTAATTAGCAATACAGAAATAGAGCCAATTTAAATGCATATGGCCTTAAAACTAACAAATCAGTTGAATGGATTTTGAATGTGCTTCAATAATTGGTAGAGGAGCTTCTCGTGTCGTCCAATTTAGTGAAACCGCACCAATTCAGCGTTTATTTGGTTTGATTGATGTGATGTTACTAAGTGGTTAGTAGCCACTGGCAAGTGCTATACAATATCTTAATATCACTACTACAACATATTATAATGAAACTGATTGAAAAGCACCTAACATTCAAAACGTCAAAAGCCTTTTGGAAACTGGAAAAGAAAAGCTATATATAACTATATATAACAAACGGTGCAAGAGAAATCACAGTTTTTTTGCAATCAGTACATAGTGTACAGTGCAATTAGCTAATTTATATGGAAAAACTAGATTATATCATTTACCTAGGTTTAACAGTACCAACAAGAAATTTGGCGTTATTTGGTTTTGTGTAGTAAACAATAATAAGTTATCTATAGATATTATATCGATTCCAATTCGATATAATATAAACTACGGCAATAATACTGTATTCCAAATGGCATAAGATAAACCGAGTTCTATTCTAAATGATAGCAACTAGTTCACCAATCCCTTTTTTGTGGAACTACGAGAACTTTAGAAATAGATTAGCTCGCGGCGATTCAATTATTCCAACGTTAGATTACATACGACCGTGTCAATTCGCTAGCACAAATACCTTTTTTGTCCACTCTCTAGTTCAATCTGTAGATCCAATTTTAGTATCGGGGTCGCGGCGTGGTCGTCGCTATTAATTGAAGACATTTCCACTTCAACACCCGCCACTTATCGGTAATTTATTTTCGTTGGTATGCCATTACAGTTACCTGCAGTTCCAGGTATGGCTACTTCACGACGATCAACGATTGAAACGAATACCTGTTTCGAAAGATACGGGCAGGTTCGTTATCCTTTGCCGACCTTGCAGCTGCTATAAATTCAGTTAAATTGGCCGCAGGAGCGTATGCGTCACCCGGCCGATGCGCTCGGTTTAGCAACGAAAGCGTGATGTAATAAAGTCCAGTGTCGATCTTTACATGTAGCTTGTAGTTTGATCGGGAAGGCAGAACCGGATCGACGCACACGCAATGCCACTTGCGACGTAATTCCACCTGTAACAGATAGCTCTGCAAGTTTTTACTAACGCTGTTATGTATCCGCACTCACATACCTTTTTGTCTGGCATTACTTGTCGTAAAGCGTTCAGATAATTTACAATATATCCCTCCAGGGGTCCGGGTTTGTACATTCCGTGTCACGTGTCACATGGACAATAGAACTCCCTACGTTTCCCATTTTGCTTTACTTTTGCGTCCTGGGGCAGCTGATTGAAAGGCGACGGGTGTCCGTCCCTAAAGGATGAGATAAATTCCGGATTACTGGACACAGCTGATTGTCCGCTTGGAAAATTGAAGTTTGCGTTATCTTCCTTTTGTTCTTGATTAAAAACGTGGCATCTAAAATACCCAGTGTATTATCAGTTTCATCGCAGCACATTTGTTTCTACGACAAAATATTTGTTTATTTTAAAAACACCTAGCCGCACTTGATTGAACAGTTATTTTTAATAGTAATTTTGCAATACTTTCGTTCTAATATAAAATGTACTATCTAGCCAGTTGCTGATGTGGCTAATGTGGGACGAGAGGCAATTGAAGCTAGCCAATAAAACAACCACTATCGGCGGTACAAGGCTGGTTTCTCCGTGATGCACTGAACCCGTTACACCACATGCTATAAAATATATTCCCAGATTATGCAAGATTCTGGACAAAGCCACACGAGCCATCCCGGAGGCTTTAAACGGCATCGACAGAATAGCGACAACTTACCTCACTAGTAAGAAGTACAAAGTGGAAAATCATGAACAGACGGAAGATCACACCTCCACTCCCAACGTCTATCACATCTACACAGATGGCGCCAAGCAGAAAGCAAGAGCGGGCTGTGGATTCTACTGCCCTGAGACAGGGCTTTCTCATTCGCAACCCCTCAGCAACTCAGCGACCGCTTTCCAGGCAGAGACCCTCGGGCTCTTCCTGGCAGCAACAGAAATGCTTCGGACCATAGCGCCAGCAACTGGCGCAGGCACCGCGAACGAACTGGCAAAAATTCATAACTGATAGCGCAGCACTCATGAATGCACTGAGCAGATCTGTCACAAGGTCAGAATCCATTGCAGCATGCCATACTGCACTTCAGAATCTATCTGATAAACATATTGTCAAGATAAGATGGACAAAAAGCCACGGCTCATGTTCAGGCAACAATAAGGCAGACTCACTAGCAAGAGAAGGCGCCAGACAAACGCCAACTGCAGAAAACACAAGTCTCTGCAGACCCACCTTGGCAGAGATAAGAAACAGACTAAAAACAAATTCCAAGAAGGAACATCAGAAACAATGGGAGCGCAGACCAGACTGCAAACACACGAAAACTATGCTTCCAGCAACGGACGCGCACATAGCAACGACGCTGCTTAAGCTAAGACGCGAAGACTTGAGGATGATGGTGGGTATAATCACGGGCCACTGTGATCTAAACCACCATCTCCTCAAGATCGGAGCGACAGACAGCGACCTCTGTCGTGGCTGTCTTCAGGAAAAAGAAACAGTAGAGCATGTCTTGCTGCATTGCTCTGCCACCACCGAAGCCAGATCCAAAACGGGACTGCAGGAGCTGATCGGGTCTCCTTGGCATCCACAACACCATCGGGGATGCTGGAACATTGCTGTCATCAACCCAAAGTTCTTCTACGTTTCTTTAAGGAGTTGGGCTGGTTGGGGTGAGGTCAGCAGGGGGACAATGCAAAATACACCCCAACGCGGGACGTCAGTGCAGATCTTATTCCCCCACGACGAATTAGAATTAGAATTAAATTCCCAGATTATTTATAATCGTATGATTTACCGTGATCATAGACAGGCGTCATGCCTCAGTCGGTAGTAGCTCTGCCTTCCGTGCTGTGGGTCGTGGGTTCGATCCCCACTGCGAACAAACCTTTGTGTGTGGCAAACATAGATGTTTGTTCTGTGTCTGGGTGTTACTATGTATTATAAGTATGTATTTACAAAAAAAAAAAGTATTCTATCAGCAATCTAGTTCCAATAATACAAGCTTCGCTTAGTTAGGGAGTAGAAGGCGTTGTGTAACATGTCCATGAGTATTTATTTATTTATTTATTATTTATATCTACTCGACTGACTGGCTTTATAGATCCATTGAAAACTTATTCAAGCTTGAACAGTAGATACCGTTCCTAGAACAAATGGATTAAAGGTCAAACACACTTTTCAACAGACAGTTCAATGAAACGTAAATTTAAAGCTAGTACTCGTATTTCTTCTTGTATTATGATAATAACGATAAAAGGAAAATGCGACATACGAGTATACAGAGTCTGGTCAAGGACGGGGCCACCGTAGTATTATTGCCGTCACCGATGTCAGAGTTAAGTGGCGTGGCTCTCAACGTATCCGTACAAAGCCGCTCTCTCCGCTTTGTTCCGCTTCTTTGTTTGACTTGAAAAAATGTAACACGAACAAGGGCGACCTGCCGCCGCGGTCCCTCGGATCTTGGAGTAATCTTTATTGAACCTCTCTCCGGGTTTTCATTTGGAATATGTTTACCACATGATTAATGGGTTACTTGTGCCCAAAATGGTCGCGCACGCTAAATCTTCAAAACCTCTTTCCCTTAATTGAATTTCCCTTACACATAAGGCGAACATTATATAAATCGAATTGAATTCGTTTGCCGTCTGAGGACAGCAAAATATTTACTAATAGTGTACTCTCTCAAATTACACAAAATTCTCTTTTGTCCCAGACGTGATGAGGCGTCAACTCGCGGAAATGATCCATTGTGGTCCAGTCCCTCGATCAAGTCTTCACATGGGAGTCCTCCATCGCTATTTGCATTATATGATGATGGGATGATTAAGTACCTCTTTATGAGAGGGGGCTCTTAAATTACCACTGAACGGACCAAGGTTCTTGTTCTATGTAGGACAAACAGTCGATAAATTACGTTTTAATGTTGCTCGTAAAGAGGAAATCCTGGAGGCGTAGTTAGATTTCGGAAATTAAGTGTGGAGTTAGATTGATCAAGAGTCTTTACCATTGCTGAAAATAGTCATACAACTTCGACATGTGGATCCCGACAGTCAAACGTTTTACTGATAGTGATCTCTGGTCTATTTACGTAACACTGGAAACTACAAAATAGATACTTTTTGCGTAGTGCGTAATAAATCGGCTCTAATTTATATGCGCAGTATTCCGAGTAAACAATTACACACGAGAAAAACTATATTTATCTTGATGATAAAAATATGGTGCCCTAGAGTTTTTTATCTAATCGAATACTTTCATAACTTCCTCAAATGTAACTGTATTGCTCAAACAATACCCACTTGAAATCCTTGAAAATAGAGGATTACCTGCTAGTGGCTAAGTAGTAAATACATCTACAAGTTTTAAAGATAAGCCGGGTAGATATAGAGACAATAGATTTAGGAAAGAAGTTTAGTTAGATAACCTTGGTAGACGCAATTGGACCTTGAATCTTTCCAACGGCGCTTTGCTAATAATTACTAAGAGAAAAACTTTCACGGAACCATTCGTCTTCTGAAATAACAAGATTATACAACGACGCTAAGAAAGCAACCTCGCTGGAGAACAATCTAAGGAGCGCCTTTTATCGTATAACTTTGTATATTCAGTCTTCAAACAAGGTAAGAAGATAAGTGGTTGCTAGAATACGTTAATATTTGATTATGCGCGTCCTTAGAATATCTGATGAAGTTTGGCAACAGACAAGGCATGAAATGTTGATAATTTTGCGTGAATTACGCTGTCGAGAATTTGACGAAGGGTAGTCATAAAAGTTTACTGAAGTTATAACGAGTATGTGAATATGTTAGCTCGTATACGACTTGCTTTATGGAGCCTCCATATACACGGAAAAAAAAAACTGTGTAGAATCAAGAATATATCTATTGGTCAAGACATTCCGTGTTTCATATATGGGGAAAACAATATATTCTTGTCATTAGTAAATATTTGTCTTGCTAGACATATTTCGTCCAAGTATATATTTACTATAACCAATATATCATTTATTCTTAAAATAAAAAAATAATGTATTCTCTACTTAAGTAAATCATTTATTCTTAAAATAAGAAAATAATGTATTCTCTACCTAAGTAAATCATTGTTTTTAAGTCAAGGATCTTGAATTTTTGAATCAAATCGAATTCGGTCTTAAATCTAGTAGTCCGTCATACTAAATTACTCTTGGCCAAATCAGCACAGGTTTTTGTTCAAGAATATCTTTATTGGTCAAGACATTCCGTGTTTCATATATGGGGAAAACAATATATGCTTCTACCAATATAATATATTCTTACTGTAAGTAAATATGTAGTTAAGTGAAGATATTATTCTTACATCTAGTAAATATATACTTAAGATTAAACATTATTGTACGAATAATATTATTCTTGGGTAAACAATTTGTCAGATTAGGCAGTATTGTCTTTCTCCAAGAATAATAGTTTCCGGTAGAGAATGAAGAAGGATTTAGAACAAAAATTATAATTATTTGATTGAAACATATTACTTTAGTTTCAAGTACCGGTTACTCATTGGAAAATTTAATTCTTTTATTTTGAAGACATTCTTTACTTTATTTTGTATCAATTTTTTTCAATGAAAACATACGGAATTCTTCGTTCAATAAAACTAAATTTGGTCCAAGATTTGTCTCAGTTAAACCAAATTTTAACAATCTTGTTTTAAGAAACGCAACTATTGAACGAATAATGAACTGCTTTAACTGAACTATAATTAGTTATTCAAGGAAAACAAATCTTCTCATCTAAATACTATGAAGTGTTAATTTGAAGCAGCGCCAGTTCTTGCTTCAAACAATTCTAGTTTTCATACGGAGATCTGTTTATCTTTGATGAAAAATCTCAATAATCTTAATTTAATCATCGATGTTCTTTAGTGAAATATCTTAAGCTCTTCGTTCAGTAAATGTGTGCTTCAGTGAAGAAGTTTCAGTTCTTAGCTCAATTTATTACACGTTTCGTACGAAGATTAGATTGTTTATTTTATAGAATATGAATTGTCTTGGTTCAATAAAAATATATTTTACTCTAAAAAGTATCAGTTCTTGGTTCAATTCTTTAAGTGTTTCATACGGAGATCAGTTGGTCTCATTTGAAAAAACCTATTCTCTTGGTTCAAAGATAGTATATTCACTGGAAGAAGTCTTGGTTCTTGGTTCAATTCACTACATGTTTCAAACGGAGACCAGTTTGACTCATTTGAAGAAAACCTATTCTCTTGGTTCAAAGATATTCACTGGAATAAGTCTCAGTTCTTGGCTCTTGTCGGCCCGGCATTGCAATGCCGCCGGGATCCGGCGGCACTGCAATGCCCGAGACGGGAGTGGAGCGTGCTCCGAACATCCCGGCGCTTCACAAAAATCAGTTTAATATACTGATCCCTCAGTGAGGGAACTTTCAGATACTAAGCTGAGAAGAACAGATACAGATACTGCACTTTGATCTTAGCCAAAAGGCCGAGAAGCGAAAGCAGGTCATTCAAAGCCGTGTGTTTTCGTCAGCGCGATGCAGGATTTGGTCAAATTTAACAGCGACATCTAGTTGTGAAATTGGAATTAAGCGCGCCGCTTACGCAAAGCCACAAAACATAACTAGAGTCCGCGCCACCACTGAAGTCCGATAGACGCGGCGATGCTTTCGCAGAAAATTTTGAGTGGGTAACACCGTTCTTAGCTCAAGTGCTTTTCAAGAACACGATTATTTGGATAAAGAACCGGTTCTCTATCCAAGATAATGGTTTTTTAGATCCAAGATATGGTTTTATAAATCCAAGAATCATGTTCTTGAATTTTCTTGGCAAATATAATTACGTACGAGAACTAATCGTGTTTCGACTTGATAAAATTACTAATGTCGTAAGCTAAGCTACATGAATTATGAAATTTTTAAATAAATAAATGTAGTCTTTTTTGTCATCTCGTTTTGTTGAGTTTTGCGAGTTTGATGCTATAGTCCCGTCAATATAGACATTTCAAATAACAAAAATTTAATAATTTAATAAATTTAATTTAAATAACAAAATTTGAGTCAAATTTTGACCTTTGACCCCTAATAACTTTTGTAGCACACATAGGATCGATGGGGACTTTTGAAACTTTATTTGTAATGGTAAACCCCAGCTCTCAGCCAATATTTGGCTCTCCGGGAATTTTGTTATTTGACGACTATTTTTATTTCTAAATTGACCGGACTATTAGTTTTAATGTCTAATTTTCAAGTTGCTTGATTTTTCCTGCGCTCGCTAGAATCAGTAACGTTTCTTTACACGCATACGCAAAAAATCGAACGTTTTTTGTTTAGCCAACATTATACCTAATATGAACTTACTAAATGGCGGACTTACTAACTTCCTAAATGGCGTTATTGCCTACCTACTACTTACCTACAGCACAAATCATATAATACTATCCTACAGGTAGGTAGGATGTATTTACCTACCTACCTGTTCAATTCCAACCCCGATGAAATAACTAGGTAGATTAGGTAGGCACTACCTACCTAGGTGACAATGGTGTGATTTGCTGATGGAGTCAGAAGCTATTCAACCGAACTCCTCATTGAATGCTGGTGGTGTGCAGTGCACACCTACTTAGGTAGGTAGGTACATGTAGAGGATTTTTGATACGTAACTATATTACCTACTGAAACAGAATAACTCCAGGAAAACTATTATACATTGTTTATTTTCATCAATGGTATATAAAACAAGGGTCAGGCATTATCTTTTTACAATCCAAATTCAATAAACTCAAATCATAACCAAAACATTTCTCTAACGTCCCTACTTCATTTCAATTGTCTACTTCATCTTCTTTTTTTTATAAATCCACCAAATCAATTACAAAGTTTTATGGGTTGAAAGAAATATAAAATTAATTGAGAATAGAAACTACCGATATAATGTCAGTCATTCTTTTTGGTGGATTTATAAAAAAAAGAAGATAAAGTAGACAATTGAAATGAAGTAGCAAAAGTTGTAACGTTGGAAAAAATTTGGATATGATTTGAGTTTATTGAGTTTGGATTGTAAAAAGATATTGCTTGACCCTTGTTTTATATACCATTGATGAAAATAAACAATTTATAACAGTTTTCCTGGAGTTATTCTGTTTCAGTAAGTAACTACCTAGGTATATAGTTACGTATCAAAAATCCTCTACATGTACCTACCTAAGTAGGTATCCACTGCAAAGTATAATACCAACCCAAATATTGACACAAACAGTTACAGATAAGAATTGAATATTGATAAGAAAGCTGCATTATTTTTAAGTTAAAATGAAGAGTGTTTACAGTTGAGATTTTTTTTTGGTAGGATAAAAACTTTGTTTTGGTTTAAGTTTAATGTATCTTATTCAAAGAATACCAATGCAATAATTGGTCAAGAACGAACACTTTCAGGTTAAGAAATGTATTCTTTGTTGAAGAGTATTATGCTTTTCAATTGAAAATATGTATTATTTGACTTGAATACTTTATAGGCTTCAATTCAAAACTACCAGTGTCTTCAATTAAGTTATTTTTTATTGTTTGAATACAAACATTATTTTGGTGTAATTACAATTTATTTTAGTCAAAGAATATTAACCAATAAAAAACATTTTCAGGTAAGACATGTTTTCACTTCGTTGAACATTGATAAGAATTTCAATTGAGAATAATATTTATTGACTTGAAAGCTGCATTATTTTTAAGTTAAAATGAATAGTGTTTACAGTTGAGATATTTTTTTTTTGATCGGATACAAACTTTGTTTTGGTTTAAGTTTAATGTATCTTATTCAAAGAATACCAATGCAATAATTGGTCAAGAACGAACACTTTCAGGTTAAGAAATGTATTCTTTGTTGAAGAGTATTATGCTTTTCAATTAAAAATATGTATTATTTGACTTGAATACTTTATAGGTTTCAATTCAAAACTACCAGTGTCTTCAATTAAGTTATTTTTTATTGTTTGAATACAAACATTATTTTGGTGTAATTACAATTTATTTTAGTCAAAGAATATTAACCAATAAAAAACATTTTCAGGTAAGACATGTTTTCACTTCGTTGAACATTGATAAGAATTTCAATTGAGAATAATATTTATTGACTTGAAAGCTGCATTATTTTTAAGTTAAAATGAATAGTGTTTACAGTTGAGATATTTTTTTTTTGATCGGATACAAACTTTGTTTTGGTTTAAGTTTAATGTATCTTATTCAAAGAATACCAATGCAATAATTGGTCAAGAACGAACACTTTCAGGTTAAGAAATGTATTCTTTGTTGAAGAGTATTATGCTTTTCAATTGAAAATATGTATTATTTGACTTGAATACTTTATAGGCTTCAATTCAAAACTACCAGTGTCTTCAATTAAGTTATTTTTTATTGTTTGAATACAAACATTATTTTGGTGTAATTACAATTTATTTTAGTCAAAGAATATTAACCAATAAAAAACATTTTCAGGTAAGACATGTTTTCACTTCGTTGAACATTGATCAGAATTTCAATTGAGAATAATATTTATTGACTTGAAAGCTGCATTATTTTTAAGTTAAAATGAAGAGTGTTTACAGTTGAGATATTTTTTTTTTGATCGGATACAAACTTTGTTTTGGTTTAAGTTTAATGGATCTTATACAAAGAATACCAATGCAATAATTGGTCATGAACGAAAACTTTCAGTTAAGAAATGTATTCTTTGTTGAAGAGTAATATGCTTTTCAATTGAGCATATGTATTAATTGACTTGAATACTTTATAGGTTTCATTTCAAAATTACCAGTGTCTTCAATAAAGTTATTTTTTATTGGTTGAATACAAACATTATTTTGGTGTAATTACAATTTATTTTGGTCAAAGAATATCAACCAATAAAAAATATTTTCAGGTAAGACATGTTTTCACTTCGTTGAATATTGATAAGCATTTCAATTGAGAATAATATTTATTGACTTGAAAGCTGCATTATTTTTAAGTTAAAACGAAGAGTGTTTACAGTTGAGATATTTTTTTTTTGGTCCGACAAAAACTTTGTTTTGGTTTAAGCTTAATATATCTTATTCAAAGAATACCAATGCAATAATTGGTCAAGAACGAACACTTTCAGTTAAGAAATGTATTCTTTGCTGAAGAGTAATATGTTTTTCAATTGAGAATATGTATAATTGACTTGAATACTTTATAGGCTTCAATTCAAAATTACCAGTGTCTACAATTGAGATATTGCTTCTTGGTTGGATAAAAATATTGCTTTGGTGTAAGTCTAATGTCTCTTATATAAAGAATAAGAATATAAACAATTAATCAAGAACTCATTATATTGGATAGAGAATAAAGAAATTCTTTATAAAGATACATTATTTGTTTGTTGAATATAATAAGCAGTTTTAGTTTATGACTTATTTTATCTCTCTATTCTTATTAATGAAGAGTATTACAGTCTTGTTTCAAGAATATTGTTTTTTTAATCAATTTCAATATTTTCTTATTCCAATAAAATTTTATTTGTATTGTCTTAAATATTTAATTTTCTTGAGTTGAGTTATTAAATATTCGTGCTAAGAATTACGAAATTACTTCATTTAAAATAAAGGTATTTTCAACACTCAAGAACAAAACGACTTGGCATGAAAAAAATATTCTTGGCATAAAGAAAGAAATTAAGAATATAATTATATATCAAGAAGAAATCCCTGTTACTTCAATTAAGATATTTTTCTTACTTGTAGTAAATATATACTTGAAATTAAACAAAACACTCAAGAATAATTTTATTCTTGATTGAACACATTGTCAGAGCCCATTTTTTTCCGTGTATGTCTCTAGAGGAAACGTAAATAAATATGGTACATATTGTAGTCTGGATGAAATTTTCTCTGTTTGTGGCTTTGTGGAAACTCAATTGCTCACTGTCACCATTTGTGCGAGTCAACGACCGTATGACTGTCCGGTTGACCGGTTTGTCGCGATCTGATTGTCGCACCAATACCGTTTTGCATGTGTTGCGTTTGCGCACCCATGCTTCTGTTAATTGACTTTATCGTGTAGGGTGCGCTGGCTGCATAGTGATTGTGTTATTGCTTACTGGCATCAAGGTTTCGAAAACGCCTATACAGCATGTATAGCGTAAAAAGAAGAGTTGAATTGTGCTAGTACGATATTTGCTGAAAAGCAATTATTAGGTTTGTATTTATCCTTCTAACCTTCTGTTTAAATGAAATTGTCAGTTTGCTATAATACGGTTTCATTGTAATGCATTTAAAACGAGGCGTATATCCCCTAAAAGGTTGCGGTCTTGTGGTGGTATGTTAATAATTCAGTTAGGAGTTCTGCTTTGTGTGAAAGGTAAATATGAGTTGGGCGAATGTACGGCACTCAATTTCCCGTCACTCACTGGGTCCTTCCTGGTTTCACAGTCTATCACTATATTGCTCACTATCAATGATGAACTGACTTACGCGCTATGTTTATCATTCAGCATGCAATCATTTCAATCGCACGTTATCAGGAGGTAATTCTTCGGTATACTTACCCCGATTCCTAACGATAGTTTAGGGTTCACTAAAAGTTTTTATATGTGTATTGTGTATGTACAATGCACAATCTATTATTCATGTACCTACAAGTTAGTAAATTATATAAATTAGTGAATTACCTACAAATTGCTTCGAGTAGGTATATTCGTTTCCAACAGAATTTAATAAACCTAGCCACGAATTTAACTAAATTGCTATAACATAAACTTGTTTTAAAGTAACTTATCGTAAAGACAAAGCGAAACATAACTCTATGTAAAGACAAGTGCCTGTCTTCTATGATCGTCCTAGTTAAGTTCAGCTGCTTTGAAACTAAGCTCATTAAAGTTAGTGTAATCAAACCAAATCCTTGTCTTCGCACGTGCTCGTGCTTGTAGACACATTGAATTATTATAATTATAATGTGTAAACCGTCTATTATTAGAGCGCACTTAACCAAGTAAACCCGTTAATTTAACAAATAATTGAAGACCTTGTCCCTAAAAAAAATCCGTAAAACCATCTTTATCATTTCTGGTCATAATTAGAGACTCGCATGTTGACTCCAGTTCAGCAAATCTGAATAATTTGACATGGACCAAATGTTTTAAACTAAAATTATGCCTGAGATTCCTCTAAACTAGGGTTTAGAGCTGATGAATTAACTCAGAATGACTGCAACGATTTCTGCCAAACGGTTAAGAATAAAAAAAAATCCAAGGCCATAAGCTTTCATAAACAAGCCCATTGAACCGTTATTTGGCTACAAGGCCACAGACACACTAATGCCTCAAACATATAACAAACTTTATTTTTTTTAAATCGGCAGTACATAATACTCCCAACAACTGGTGGTCGTCGTAGCATTATATAAAGCCTAGACTAGTAAGGTAAGAGGCAGTTATGTCTATTTATCTAATTATTACAAGTCTTACGAGAGATCTCGAGAGAAATTCCCAAGAGCCATTAAATTCTCGATCCATTTCCAATCCAATTTCATTCAAGATTAATAACCATGACTACGTTGTTATTTTCTACGGCTATGATAATTGATCCTGGATCAAGATTGAAATAGGTTGAATATCGGTAATGGTAGATTTATTCTTCCCTAAGCTGACTGTTCATATTACTGGTTACATGACAATATATCTTGATTTTATGGGTGCTCTGCTCTATCTAGATTACCGTTACTATTTACAAATGAGAGATGGTAGTACTAGTGTGGTACAGTACATACAAGACAATCCGGTCGTCTTCATTAAAAAAAGTAAAAAGCAGAACAAACAATTTTTCGCATTGGTTTTCATAATCCCGTAATATTCAATTAAGTGGCGGTCGTCGTTGGCAGAATAACAGCGCGCGGGTGTGGTGTTGAAGTTATTAGGGAAGCCTCGGCGCTACGGCTGTAATAAGATTAGCTGGTCGGTCGGTCTGTACTTGATATACCTACGTATACTGTTGGGAGCTTCGAGATTACTAGAGGTTTCCGATCAAGTTTCCGTTTGACCTACTAAATTGCTTCAGAAGCGCTATATTTTGGAACAATAAACAGACACTGATTGATCATTTTTGAACTGACTGACTCAATGAATTTCATTGATTCCATTAAAAATCAGATCATTAACCCCCCAAATAAAAGGCTCGTTTTGCCCCATTATCCCAACTTAACACAGCTCGTTTTAGTCTAGACTTGGCCAATATTGATTATTGGCTTAACAGAGTTCTACATTGGTCCTCCAACCCCCCAATAAGGTACTTTATTCACAATGCCAAGATTTAATCACAAATTCATTATACCGAGATAATCTGATCTCGAGATGAATAAAACAAAGCAACGGTGGAAACAAAACAATTCATTATAAAACACCATTAGATTCAATTAAAACAGCATCCCTGGAGGAAACAAAGAGCAATTAAATATGTCAGCGCCAGTAACGTATTCCAAATGCGACGAAGTGGTTTTGTCGTCTAACCATTGACCGTAATAATCTAACTTGCCAAGCATTAACCCTAAACTCGGGCGAAGCAACACAGTTTGAAACGAAACCAGAAGAGTATGATTTTTTAATCTTGAAATAATATTATTTATCTACTCTGTCGGATTGCGTAAATCCGTTATATTGCTTAGAATTAGATCAACAGAGAAGAGTTTATTAACCAGTTAACGCAGGCCGTGTCCAACAACTCTGTGCATGTCTGGTTTCATCTTGTCAAGCGACTGGAACACAGCGCATGTGGGCGACGTAGTGCACAGTACTTGCGTACCTAGGACGATTGGCTGGCTAGTCGATTGATTGCTTTAGTGATATCGTCTGTTTTTAGGTCATAGGCAACTCGAAATAGGCATAAAGTTTAGGTTAAAATTATTCTGGGTGAGTAAGAGACATTTAACAATAAGGACATGTCCAACCATCATCCAACACAATAGTAACACCGTAATCTTGTTATCGATCGAGATGCCGTCACCGCCTTGTCGCTGTCAATTTATTGCCATTTCTGCCACCACTGCTGGGGTGGTAGGATATTGCGGAACCAACCTTGAGTAACAGTTATTAGAACATTACAAATTATTGCCAAATCTCGCACGGATGTTGGAGCGCTAATTAGATCAACGTGCTTGGAGTTGGATTGGAACTGCAATGATGATTCAAAACATCGGGGATAAATTGTAAGAACAGGTTCTTACAATTTATCCCCGAAGTATCGAAATTGATCGTTAACAAAAGATTTCTCACCGAATTGTTTTTACGTGATGCGTGACAATGATAATGCGTGTACGAACTAATAAGTATAAAAAAAACATTGATACTAAAGGATTTCTGCAGGGGAAGCAGTTGGCAGCGCAGACATAATCACGAGCGGGAGCTAGTACCTACCTAATAAAGCTTCTGGCTAGACCGAATTTCATTGTGCTCTTTACAGACACGTGGATGTAGCTGTACTAGGACGGACAAGGTACAATAAAAGTACCTTGCTAACTTGCATCCCCACAAGTTGTCTAATAGTAGGTGCCAAATAACACCGCAATACAGGTAATTCACCCACCTTCACCGCGATGCCGCAAAATTCAATTTATGTATGGTAAACCAACAGTACTAACGAGATTCTAGCGATACCGTCCTAGCGACAGGTTTGTATGGAAAGCGACAGAATTAGCCATACATAAATTGAATTTTGCGACATCGTGGTGAAGGTGGGTGAATGACCTGTATTGCGGTGTTATTTGGCACCTACTATAGGTTGATATCGACCGAAGACGCTGGCCATAATTCGTCGCGAGCAGATAGATCATTAGATCAGGCTAGGTTCTTGTTTGGAAATCAGAATTTTTTTTCAAGTAGTAAGTTATAAAACCTGTATATATTTAATCTTCTTCATACTCAGATCAACAAGAATAAAATGGTCCCAAAAAGTCTATGCTAGTTTCGTTTTTTTTTATTTTTTTTTTGTTTTTAAGTCTTATGTGCCTGTAACTGCTTCAGACTTTCTAACTATTTTGTCGTTACCATACAAGCCTCAGAATTAGGTGAGTACTAGTTAAGTATTTAATAAGTGATTGTGATTCGTAGTTTGTTTTGACTAACTCTTCATTAACATTGCGAAATTTGCGAGTTAGTCCGATTAGTTATTGAATGTGTCTGACTGAATGCTGTCTGGCTGGACTAAAATTAACATTGTGCATTGAAATGATTTACTTCGACATTGGACACCACATCGCAGATATCAGAAAATAACTAGAAGTGATATGCCTATGTTTTCTATGAACCATGATCTTCGGGAGGTTGTGTATAGATACTGGATAGGGTAGTAGTGATTTCTCTACAAAATAAGGTTTAGTATTATAAAACTCAGTTATGATTGCTTGCTAATCAATGCGTTTGACAGTATGAATTTTGCCGCATCTTGTTTTCACAACTCTAAACCGCACTTATGCAAACAGCCCCAAACCGGACCATTCCGGGTCGTTAGCATTCATCGAGTAAGTCCAGCTTGGACCAAGGCTTCATGAGGATTATTACATTGGAACCCCACTAGGGGTTAGTATAACAATAAAGATTATAACAACAGTAACATTCTGTACATAAAACGAGAACTTATCGTGGATTCAGCTGTCGTTATGCTCATGTTATTTCGGTGGCCAATAACAATAAACATATTAACTTATTTTCTATGATGTATACTTGTTTTTTATTATTCTAGTATGCTTTCAGAATTAATCAACTATTACGGTCATTCAATAGAAATGTTATAAACGTAAAATGACTAGTCAAATCTTGGTTCATTAAAGGTACTGAAAATATTTTTAGAGATAATTTTACATATAAAAAGTCCTTAATAAGATCATAACATGTAATTAATCTAAATGATAAACGAGATAAAGTGAATCTAGTTTCAGTCATTCATACTCATACTCGTACATAAGTCAACAGATAATCCTGAACATAAATGAGCTTTACGCGTTAGAGCGAAAGATTTATGATTTACAGTATTACATTCAGACGATCTCGTGGATAAGGATAAATATTTTTAATCTCTTTGGAAGGGGCCACAAACAATTTTATTTTAGCCTCGAATATTCCGAAAACCTATTGTATCTATTGTAAACCACTCACAATTGAAAGGAAACCAGAACCAAAATGTAATTTTGTAAAAAGCAAAAGCGTCCGTTATAACCAATTATAACAAACATAAAGATGTTAATGGCAATAATGGTATTCATTTATAGGGACAGGCGGATGACAGGGAAAAGTTAAGTAAATTCTTCAGCATAAAAAATATTGGAATATTGAAGAAAAATGAGAAGAACGTTCATTTAAAGGAACAGAAGGTTGGTCTGCTTTTTGCTCAGAATTCACTGCGAGCGTCTAGCTAGTCAAACAATAAAAAGATTTTTATTTGAAATGTCTCAAGAAAATACAAGTTATTGAACTCTATTATAAATGCTTCATAAATGGAAACCAAACAACCGTTTCATTGAAAGATATCGAAAAATTTAATCTCTCGAACGATCAAGTTAGTTTAAAATAAAACTCAATCGAATCGCCAAAAACAAATTATAGTCAATACAATAGCAACCAACTTTCAACTTGATAATAGAGTTCAAATTGAGTCGAGTTCAGACACCGCCAAATATGGCAAATAACAAACTTTTGGCACTTGACCTTCCAAGTTTAGAAGCGGGCCCGACCTCCCGCCGCCATACCCGACCCGCATTGCAGTGAAACTGAAGGACAACTAAATAAGAACAAGATGACAGACCGCATATCAAACAAAAACAGCCTTTTGAAACCCTTTAGACTGTGATTCAGCTTTCATATAAGAATGTCGTCGACCTTTCATATGGAACAGAGTTGTTGATTTGCGATATTACATTGCAGACCACAGTGCTGATAGTAATTCGGGTGGCAATAACCGAGAGAACGTCGAATGGCGAAACAATTGGATATTTAGCGGCGAGGCTCAGGGGATAGTTTAGTAATGAAACTGCTACGCGGCACCACTAAGGTTGTCGCCTTGACTCCATGCGACATTTGAGTAGAGGTCAAGGTGACGGCTCTAATTCGTTTACGGCTTTCCATCTAGCATTTTATAGTCATCGTTCAGCCCTGAACGACCATTGTCCCTTATCCGAAAAATAAAAGCGAAATGAAATACGCGTACAAACAAGATTGCGCTTTGATGTCGTCTAAAGTTAGAGAGTTTCCTTAATATGTTTTGAAAGAACTGTTTACGTTACCTACATAATAATGTTAAGATAAATATCATAGCTTCCATTTAAATCATCGCCAAAGACATATTTAGGCGTGGTGTGATTTTTTATTGAATACACATAGTACATATATTAGTATTTACATCGGAATACGATATGGCACATAAATTATGGAAATTCTTTACATTTTTTCCTTATGACCAAAACCCACGGGTGACTCACACGCGTCCTTCACCTGTGCTGCTCGACATCCGTATTCACATATTACCTGTGTAAAAAAACCCCACGAAACCCGGCTTATTCATCTCACATTTTATTCATTCACGGCATTGACGCAAACGCATAGATTCAGAAGTAAAAGCCTTTTTAAAACATATTGCACGAATGAACACATATAAAGTGAAAATAGCATAGAAACTAAATGACTCAAATGCTTGACCTTTCCATTGGTGCTCCGTTGGATCGTTAGCTAAGGAATAAATAAAGGTTACCTGCTCGTAAACGTAGTTACAATATTTACTGCTAGGAATTAGTATCAAGTAGAACCAGAATGTCGTCTATTCCAGACATCTCCACTAAGAAATCCCAATCAGTGGTTTGATCAATTATTACGATGAATGAAGTAGCTTTTAGGGACTATATATTTTTGTCAGACGGGTTGGAAAATGAGCTTAGACTAAATTACCGAATTTTCTAAGTTCGTAAGTAGTTCTAAGTACTTATAGTATTTGCAATATTTATTTTACAGCCAATTTGGAAAATTTCATAACTTTCAAGCATCGATCTATCAATAGTATCAATACATAAATGTTGAAGTTGTAACTAAAATCCTCTTACGCGTGTTACAAAGTAATAATACTTTGGTTGATGGAAAGAGATTAATTTAACAGTACATACTTATTTACAAAGGTTTCACTTGAACAGGTCTACGTAAACAAGATTAACGTGCTCAAAATAGACATAATTATGGACTTGAATGAAGCGAATTGCGATCCCTGTGTCATATTCATGGTCAATGACATTCTACTATCGTAGGTCCTCGCATCACGCACGTGTGCTTGCGTGTTGAATAATGTTGTGGTTAATTTTGAGGGTTGTTTAGGGTTGATTTGAGAGATGCTAAGCTCTTAGAATTATTACAAGTAAATTAATTTATTTTTCATTAATATAAATCAAGCGTATCAGAATAAAATCAAAAAATTGAACACCTTTCATAATATTTACCCCGACACGCGTATTTTATTTATGTTCCCAAAGTCATACGTTTGCAACGTTTCCGCACACAGTTTGAAATGCAAAACTAAACAGTGAAAGCGAAAAACATAAAACTGAAAAGTTTCAACATGATAAAACATATAACCTGCAGTAGTTTCTGTGGTCGCGTTGCGATAGAATATAACGATGGTTTGCAGATGTAAGTAGGTCCGCTCACATTCGTATCGTATTTTGCAAGGCACGCATGACAACAGTGTTTGAAAGTGTGTCAAGATTGCAATGCATACGCGCAGTCCGCGGCGAGCGAACTAGGAAATGCAGTGTATCATACTATTAAGTATTTTTTTAAAATACTGTTTTGAACGAATAAATACGGCAGAGAAAGCTCTTTAGATCACTTATTTTTATTGCCTGTTAAGCTTATTAGACATCGCTTCTACGCTAATAGAGGCAGAAATTCAATTGATCAGAAAAACTGGCGATTATTTTTCAACGAGTTTAGGAATTATTTAATTTCTTCCCATTTAACCCCATCTAAAGTTCCGATTTTAGTTCTGATAGGGGTTATATAAGACTGGATTACTCCAAATAAAATTTAATAAAATTCACGACCGACGACGGCGAGAGTTCAATTAAACAAATTGAAATAACCTGTTCTACCATCACAGAATTTTGTGAATAAAATGCTGCAGCCCATAACGTACACTAATAAAGGGACAGGCTGAGGAATAATAAAAATGCAAATATTGATCATAATAACAAAGCTGACATTATTGTCTGCCTGCAAGCTTAGAGCAAAGTAAAATGGTAAAGGAAATAAAAAAAAATTGCTAACAAAAATTTTGTATAATCCTATTAACATTCGTTACTGTGAACCGCTTACCTAAAATGCAGCTGAAATAGTATTAAAAAGCCAATAACTACATACAATGCTTAATTATGTAAAAGGTTTTTTTGAAGCGATTTCAATAAGCGCAACAAGATTCTAACAAAAATAACCGGTTCCGGTATTTATGTCGTGATCTCGGTTTGACCCCGAAGTATTCGTGACGGGCATCGTTTTAACTACATCGAGGCGAAGCACGCAAACGAATTACGCGATCGGGTGAATGTTCCACGGTAATTTCAGTAACTTTCGTGACACTCGCAGTACTCTACGAGATACTATAGAGTAGAGCGTTACGCAAGCAACAGAGATTAATCTTGTGTCGATTTCAATAACGCACTTAATGTAGGCTAGCTGAAATTGCATTCAGATTACAAAGTGAAATCTTATTTCGCACTGTCACGACAGTATCAATGTCCCATTACCTAGACCAGCGAATAGGTACCACGGCCGCATGTTATTACAAAAGAGACAACGACAATTCCGCAAAATGGTGGGTAATAAGTATCCTAGGCGGTGTTTTATGTCAGCGAAACGCGGTGCGTTCTGATATTACGGGTAAGCGTCTACACAGTAATAATGCAACACTAAGAATATGAACCCTGGCAAGGTACTGTGATTGTAATGTCAGCGTCACGAGCTTTAAATCTCCCCCAAAATATTGCGTTATTGCGTGCCATACTGTTGCCATAATAACTTATTTATTTTTGCGTTTTAATAAAAATCAAACACACCAAAGAACATTTTATTATTACCGAAGAGTGTGAGAAGTTGCATACAATGTAGTAACTTTAGCCCAAATTTAGCTTTTGATATCATACGAAATAAAATACTGCTTTTTCGATACCTATTCATAAATCCCTTACATAATTTTTCCCTCAGAAATCGGGTACGAGTGATAAAGTAAAAAGACTCGCTGATTCAGCCGAATAACTTTCAAATGGCCTGACCCGAAACGAATATTTTACGGCACCGCAGAACAGAACCACGTAATGGGGTACATTTCATTTGATCCTTGTCTCTTACAAAAGCCCTTCATAAGATAAGAAGACGAAGACCCGGTTTCCCAGACAATGATTGATGCTGTCTGCCGCGGGACGAAGCAATATTATTCCTTAAGTTATCTCTGATGCGTAATATGAATATTCAGGTTATCGCTTCTTTAGTAATATTTTCAAACAGTTTTAATTAAACCCCATAAATAATTTGTTATTCATTATGCTCATATTAATTAAGTAGTACGTTCATATTATGATCTGTGGTAGTACTGACTGGACAGATTTATCAAGTGGGTGCAATTAAGATACATTATTGGCATGTGGAACCGGTTAGCATTGGTTTGGTACTGACCTTTAAGTATGATCCGTAATATTTAGTGACGTATGGACTGTCACATTGCGACAGCACCATAATCTCCTGTTGTATGTCCTCGATTTCATCTTCAGCCTCTTCTAAGTCAATTATTTTTATAGCGACCACTTGCTGGGTCCTGTTGTCGACGCCCTTGAACACTTCCCCGAACGAGCCTTTGCCGATCTTCTCTTGCTTTGTGAAGATCAACTCGGGGTCGACCTTCTGTGGACAAACACAAAAATTCTTTGTAGAAAAAATTAAGTCGGCTTATCAAAAATGGGACAATAAAGGTAGGGAAAATATTCAACTCAGAATTTATAAACGATGTAGAGGCTCATCTAGAGGCGGACTTAGCTAGGCGAATGCTAGTTGAAACGGTTTGGCGGACTATTCAGAATTCGGGGGTGCTTGCTTCTTGACTTTCCATTACAAATTACATGACGCGTGTAAGAAAGGAAAAAATAATAGCACGGCGAGGGAAGCGTAGCGCGTTCCTTATTTATACGCAAATAGAATGTTCAAAGCGATGATTGATTATGCATAGCGTGATGTAAAATATTCACGCATACGGTTGGACAAAATAATTGAGTTATTTCGGAATACTTTTTAAACCTGGGTGTCCTTCTTTTAGCGATACGAATAACCTTGTAAATAGTCAATCTTGCTTTTCTAACTATATTTTCATAGTAATAATTCAATAATTTTTCTTAGTAGGTAAGTAAGTACTTTTGTCATCTAGTATTACTTATTCAAAAGTTGTCGTTATTCGTATATTTTTTTTAATAATTCAGTTCAGCAGAGACCTCTTGGCATTAGGGTGGCATTGAAATTCAGAAGTCAAGGCTCCACGGAATGAGATGCAGTACAGAATACGACGTGAAGTTTTTACATAAATAAACGAGGTAGTTTAGAGAAAATATTAAGTAGCAAGCGTACTTCTTTTGGCGACAAATGGCTCTATATGACTCGAAATAGTTACGTAATTACATAGAGAATTACTTTTAAGAATGAATAGTGTACAAACAGTTGTAAAAGTAAAGAACGCTCTTTGTAAACGATTTACCAAACTGTACAAGACTAAAGCAACGCTGATTTGAAAATGTAGAACACCAAATATTCACCGCAAGAAAACTCGTCGCTAAGTAGGAATGCAAATGTAGTCAAAAGTATGAATCGAGTTTGCAGCGAAAGCTCAAATAGTTTAGACCAGAGCGATGAGTGCAGCACGTGGTTCGGATAATCCAGGCTGCGGCATGAGGCATGCCGGTACGTGACCTGACTGTCAATGAGACACCCTGCATATTGAGACGGTAATCACGGTCTTAGTAAAACCTCAAGTGCTGGTAGTATGTTACAGAGAATGATAAAGTGATTTCAGATACGAGAATAATCCCCACTTTCGAGAATTGAATTTACATACTGAACTCGCATCTATTTTAGGTATTTCTGAAACGTACCATTTCAAACTATTCTATAGAACCTTCATTAGAGCTACGCAAGAGCCTTTAGTCGAATAAAAAGGTGCCTTGCTTGTATAGAAAACTAAAAACGTAACATCATTATTCTCAGTTAAAATGCCACCCTTACAGGGGCCTGAAAGCGGGATGATAAAGCTAAAGGCGAACAAAAAAGGCTTATTGACTTGGTTGGCCAATTTTCCACGCGAGACCGTAAAAATACGAGCTCATTTCCGAGAAAAGACCTTCTAAAAGATTTTAAGAAAAGTATAGAAAACCTTTAGTGTGCCCATACTATCCGCAGGGTCATCACACGGAGACCGATTTATAATTGAGTTCGTAACTGAACGAATGTTCTTTGACATTCCAACATTATTTAAACAAATGGAAAACTCGAATAAATTCCTCGTTCATTAAAAACAATCTCCTTAATTTAATTAAATTGATGATACCACTAAGCTCATCAAAACTTTTGTATTATCACTGAGAGAAAATCTTTTAAAAGATTAGATTTATGCGAAAAGTTGTTCCGAAACTCAAGTCTTTTAGATGAAAGGAAAATAATAATTTGACTTTTAAGGCTAACCTAAACTTAAACGTGATTGATATTTAACTTTTCACGACCAGTATGTATAATTAAGCGAAACAAAAATCACATGAACGGTTTAAATGCTCAGACAGACATTGATACAAACGCCATTCGTCTCTTGACGATTTCTGGCTCGCCTCGCTTACAGTTAAACTAGGGCTCTCGTAGGTTTATCTTTAGTTACATAGAATGTCACATTATCTGGAAAAAAACTTCGATTTATAATAAAGTTTGGAGGTGACTTCTACGTCATCTCTAAACTTTATTATAAATCGAAGGTTTTAAATGTCTACATTAATCAGTCTTCGTTGTGTATAACAAAGTTTAGTTGATACCTTTGGATAAGCATCAAGTAAATGTTTTTTTACCTAATTTGATTAAGTTTAGATACAGATTGTTGTTGTTTTAAATTGTATTATAATGTAAGATCCATGATAATACAAGTTGTGTTATTATGAGTGATTCATCGTCACATAGGGACAGTCACCTTTGTGTTAATGTAGGTAGGGGTACCGTAAAGAGAACAGTCTCGGTTACTACAAGCACATTTGCTATTCATTGGATACGAACCTATTTAGAAAATAGACTTCCAGCGACATTCTTGTATAGGGCTATCGGCAAGTCATGCACTCAACGAACCAGATTTTATTTTAAACTTTAGTTAATGAATATAATATATCAGT
Organism: Eulithis testata; assembly: GCA_947507515.1. Taxonomy (NCBI): domain Eukaryota; kingdom Metazoa; phylum Arthropoda; class Insecta; order Lepidoptera; family Geometridae; genus Eulithis; species Eulithis testata. Next base: position 3,591,971 of record OX382194.1, read on the forward strand.
ATAAAATAAAATAAAAACCATCTTCATCACACACAAAATAAGCATAAGTTTGAATATTTTTTGCTATCTAGATGACTTCATTGCGAAGCTAATTTAGATGACATTGATAATTTTAATGCGTATTTGCATAATCCTTTGGATGACAGAATGAAAGATATTCGCAAGGGTACGCTGACTGATACCGGCCTGGCGCGCACTGCGCTTGCCATATTGCCATACACTAGGAAATAAATTACACCTGAACAGTGAACAGCCAATCGGATCACCTCAAACGCGTTGCATCAGGACATGAAACCACTGAATGCAATGCCAGGAAATGTAACGTGGTCATTACGTATCGACTTGAAAGTATAAAGACGGTTTCGAAATACGATACTCACATTAGTCCCAGTGTATCTAGTGTGAGATGGCCTCACTGGAGCGGGCCGAGCAGGCTGGGGGGGCACTTTTAAATGTCTCCGGTCAAATGATGACACATTGTTGCCAGACCAGCCCCATCGTCCAGGCCCGTTGCTTCCGTGAGGTAAGGAATACGATGACTGAGGTCTCAAGTGTTTTGAGTTAGGTCCCGTAAGGATAGGACCGCTTGGCCCACTGAGAGGCATCGGTCCAGGTCCTTGGACATAATGATAGTGAGACGGTGGATTCGACACTGCAGCTCCCCACATGGTACAAAACACTTCACACACAATCACAGCATAAAACACGAATCACCTCATCACACCAAATATCGTCGCGCACTAACATCAATCGAAATTCCATTAGTATTGTCTTATCGCTAAAGACGTTGATAATAGTAATTAGCCAAATAATATATCCATAAATTTTACACCTTCAAGATAGCGCGCTATTTTCCGATCAACTACCAGTCAGTGGCATGCAATCCAGGCTACTGTTCGCGAAAGACTGTTAGAAGACATGGACACTTCGAAAGCCACCGTCACCGGACGCAATCGAGACGCGTAAAGAATAAATTGGTATTTGATGGACAATTGTTTCACCGAAAATGGCTCACTAGCGAACATAAAGCTATTTCAAAGCCTTTGCTAGAGACAATTTAGTTCAATTTCGGTCGTCCTAATGCAAAGTCATCGATGGAGCAGCTATGGAGACAGCAAGAAGAACTAACTGGAACTGGGTGTTTATATTACACACAATAACACTTGATTATTTACAAGATTGCAAAATCGAAAACAGGAGGTTAAAAAACAAGATCGAAGCAGCAACCGTGAAGTTCACATCACTGAATAGACAAGATTCAATGGCAACTCGGATCGCGCCAACCGATGTGGTCACTTGCACACAATTTTCGCACCAATGCGTAAGTAAGTACCTCAAGAGAAATCTGTTTCCCGACACGAGTAATCCATCGTGATGGACGGCGTGTGAGTACCAACGCATTTGAATGTAGACTGTTTGCGTGCTGCGGGCGGCTGCCTAGCGTTCCACGCCAGCCGTCCTGGCGATTGCATTATGATTTTTTCGCAAGGGACCGCGGGGGTGAGGCGGGTGCGCAGGCGGCGAGCAGCCAGCGGAGCGTGCAGCAGCCGCTGCTTCAGCGGCGCGAACACCAGCTATACGCAACGCAGCGAAACTCGCGACTACATTTTCTACCAACCATGTTAGTGCATATTCATAGATGCCGTCGTGCTGACAGTATTTCACCATCATTTAGGCATTGAACTATTGTTCTCCGAAAATACCCGTTCGAGGTTGCCTAACAGTGAAAGCAAAGCAAACCAAATTATGCACATTAACGGACCCGAAATACGGCTTCACGCTGTAAAACAACTTGAAACAAGGCAACAGCATCAATAACTGCCAGGAAGGTCAAAAGCCACTCTGAGGCTAAGTTGGTAATGGCTTAGACCATCTGTCAAATGAATGTTCCAGTTTGTCGAACAACGCGCGAAAGTCAGGAAAACAAAGGCGTTACAAACTTTCGTTGGTCGTCAAGTCTCTGGTTTCGGACGCACAATAGAAGTCATTAGTATTCAGTGAGCAGACGGGGGCCATGGCATCAGGCACTGCCTGAGGAGTCACCGGCCGCGCCGCCGTGAAATGAATATCAACTGACTGAATACAGGTATTCCATGCATTTACGGCAGTGCTACGCATCACCTTAAAAATTCGACATTAGGCAATGCGGTTCACATACATTATTTGGTTTACGGTCCGTTACGATTATTTTGTAGGATAATGCATGTTTCACATCATTAATTTAAAATGCACATAATGGTTTCTGTATTTTAATTGAAGTAAACCCGCTATTGATTTTACTATGAACAGAACACGTGTAGTTGAAACAGGTGTTCGAAGTTTACGTGGGTTACATACAGGAATAAGGCCTTACTTTTTGGTTGTAATGAGAAGCGCAAGTGTTTAGGTAAGGTGTATGAACGTTGTAGAAGTAAGAGGCTCATTTCGTCAACAATATATACAAGGATCAATTAGAAACTGGCGGTATTCTAAAGAATTTAATGAAATAAACTCGACCGCCATCAATAAGGTTTCGGCTTCTCCGAATGAAAACAACGAGAATGTTATCATACATACATCAATTCCTTGCTTTACTTTAGTAAAGATAACCAATTGTATAATAAAAAAAAACCGATTCGCACAAGAAAGTTAACCGAACACCTGGAGCTCATAGCTCCAGTGCTGCTCACTTTCTCCACCGTTAGCCTTAAAAACCGTGAGACAAAACGGGTTTTAGAACCAAACTTTTGCCTTATTTCGTTCAGTTCCTGCAAATGTGTCTGGTATTTCAAACGATAGAATACCACAGTACTTGAAACTGGAGTTTGGAAACATTCTGAACATAATCGTCTAAATACATTGGCTCTACAATTTATGGAAGTTTTCGGTGCCATAAACCTCCGGTACAATGTATAAGTTTGCAAGAGTATTTGAGAACTAACTGTTGTAGAGGTAGTCTCTAGCTAGTCAATAATATTAGAGCATAATTCCAGTGTTATAGACAGGAAACCAAAGTAATACAGAGTTTGGGCTTTAGTTGATTAAGATTTTTGTGGTAAATAAAGCTCATTTCGTAATTACAGTGCTCGCAAGTTTTCAGGAGATTTTGTCAGGCGAGTTAGGTACCGCGGATGGAAGTCGTATGTTGTTGTACCAACAGTCCTAGGAACATTACATTCGTGGGACCAAAGTTATTTTGGTTCAATTCACAGACATCGAAATCTCAATTGAATATTCTGACGGTTGCCATTCGAGTGGACTATGCAACTGAAACACAAAACAATTAACATGAAACATACGCAATAAGGCCTCGTAACCATTTTTCGTGTCATCTCATAATGACTACATTGAGTACGGTGAGCCGTCCCAGTTAACCGACAATTCGCACCTGCGCATCGGCAAGTTGCGGAGGCACAAAACATCCCATTTGCGTCAGCTCGGAAACGCATTAAGCGAACCGACGACGATGCTGTTAAGAGCGCAATATCCGACCGGCAGTGCTCAGCAACAACATTATAATACAGATTAAAAAAATTACCTATAGAGGAAGTTTGTTCGGGATGAAAACGAAGTCGGTGTAGCGGTCTTTCCTGTCATGATGTATGACCATACTTTACAGTTTATTATATTCTTTTAAAAGCAAGCCGGTTTCGTTAGTTAAGACTATGACGATGATGGTACGACCTATTCTTGAAAAAATATTCATCTTGATATTTTAAATAACTTGCTTGGGTAGAATTGCAAAAGATATGTTAAGCATGTCGTATTGTGGGCTGAGTCATGATTTACTATTTAGCAAGGTATAAGTAAAACAAAGCTAGTTAATGAGTAAACAAAGATTCAAATGAAAATGTAAATGTCTCAACTTCAGATGCAAATGACTGGAAGTGATGTTTTTCCTTCCGTTATTAAACCAATTTTTTTCTGGTGGAAAAACTACATCTATGCACGTTCCGACTGTCTGAACTCAAACTCAAAATATGTAAATTTTAATAAGTCAGTAAAAGTATGTCTATTACATTTGTCGTGAATGAGGCATCAACGTCACGGGTTTATGTTACCCAACGGTACATAACACAAAGAGGGAAATAGTGTCAAAAGTGTTTATTACACGTGAGTGTCGGTAAAGTTATTTTATTCTACTTGCTTCAGAGAGCCAATTAAAACATTGTCGGTATACTGGCTTTATGCTAAGCATCTCGCGACTTCGTTCGCGTTATTTTCTCACAATATTTAAAGTCTTTGTTTGAATCGCGATTTTGGAATTGCCTTTCTTAGTGCTTTCACACTGTGGGTCATGTGTTGATTTATAGTCAGTCAGTTACTAACAGTTGTATTGATGTAGGTTTACTTTAGTGAAATACTGAAACAACGGCACTTTGCTCAGGCAGTACGAATGTAAATCTAAGTAAGATGTTCCGAAAGAGAACTCGATTATTCAGTACGAACAGACTCAAAGCGCAATAAAGGCGATACAAAATCTATTTTCAGTTTCCACCTGGAACGAGTGCTAAAGAAAATCTACGATCGAACGTGAAACAAGATGGGTATTCAGTACTTTGACACAGAACAGTACGACAAAGCCCTAATAAACTTTAAAGATAGCCAACTATTTTAAAACGTTGGCTGCGGGTTTGTTTTAAAGCTCTGGATTTCACCACATACGGAATACTTTATGTGGATTGTGGGTGTACTTTTAGATTCAGTATTCTGTGTTTGGTTCGGCTTTTCAATAAATGGATTGAAAATGTCAATAACTTACTTCACTATGTTGTATATCTACTTATTTTTGTGCAAACATTGGCAGTAAATGTAAATACTACGACCACGTTTAAGTAAAGTTGCGTGCCGGTAACAAATGCCGATTATTTCCTCTTTAGTTGTGTAGCGAAACATCACGTTTTCATAGTAAAATATTACACGTTTGTATTGAAACTTGACTCTTTGCACAATGGCTGCGTAGTGTTCAAACATTTATGACTGCAGTTCTTTGTTTTAGTGCTCAAAAGTGGGAGTGATTGTACTGTACTGTGCGACCTGCGTAGTTCAGTATCTGTCCCATTTCTCGAACGGACACACGTACCGTTAGCTTGTTTGCGGTTTAGGACAAGGTACCTACATAGAGGTTATCATCTACAATGCGGGAAGTGAGCACGCGCGTTCATTTCTGTTAGTTGATACATGCATGGATTGTAGAGATATACATACATAGTTACATACTTAATACACGTACGGTGTACTTCAATAACTTAGTGAAGTAAGTTAATGGACACGTAATGAGGAGGGATGAAAGTCATATAACGAAGAGAGTTATGAATATGAGTGTCGCTGGGTATGCAAGTAGAGGAAGGCCGAAGAAGAAGTGGTTGGATTGTGTGAAATATTGTGTGGATATGAATGTGAGAGGAGTAGATTCAGAGTTGACGAATGATATGAGTGAGTGGAAGAAGAAAACATGTTGTGCCGACCCCACCTAGCGTGGGATAACGGCAGGGAAATGACGATGACTTAATACACGTACGGTCTCTTTCTATCTGGTGAACTAGTAACCCTAACCAGAACTATCACAATGAGGGTCTGCAAATAGAGTGTACCGCACGTGAAGCAAAACAATTTAACAGTTTAGGAAACTATTGGCATTAGTTGGTCTGAATGAGGCTATTCTAAAAAGACTGTAGTGGCAGCGGTAGTTAGTTTTGTCACGCAACATTAGATCGCGGCGAAATCGCCAGTTATTATACCTACCTGCCGAAAAAAAAGGCGACAGAAATATCCAACGAAATACCAACCTTACGCAAGGGCAACAACATTAGTCAATAACAACTGCGACTTCACCTTTAACATTTAGTACCGTAGCAAACATTATTAAATTCCACGCTAGCATACCTAGGTAGGTAATAAGGAAGCTGTTTTACATAAAGCTTGACCACTTGACAAGCCTCTTACCTTAAAAATCTGTAGGTAGGTGTTTATTGCACATTTTAGCAAGGATCTGATGAATATGAAATATAGTATGAATCAAATATTTACGTCTTAAAGTTTGAAAAACTTAATGATGTTGATACGGTGAACGTGGTTATAAGACCGTCGCGTCGTGATGTGTTGTGTTGTGTTATGGAGCGTATCCTACAAGTAAAGTTGTAGGCAACGTGTGTAAGTGTGAGGTAACCAATGATGCTATGCAGTATTGAACACGCCTACACTAAAGTAGGTACAAATGACGAAACACTTAGCAGCGATACAGAACGTGCAAGCTCTACTTATGCAAAGTAGTGAATCTTATGCAAATAATTCCCTCATGACATGTGTTGCGTACCTAATACTACTAATAAGTACATAGATTTCAAGCTTAAAACCACACTTCTATTACCATTAAGAATTGAACCTAATTTATATACTTTAGCTACTCAAGAGTAAATAACTATTCCGAAAAACTCAAACGGGATCTACAGTACAGACCATTATTTGTCTTGTTTATTAAAAATTTCCTTTTAGGTTAGTAGGTTAGGTGCCTATTTTTGAACAAGTACCATGCATGACATTTACAAATAGAATAATATCGTTGATCATGCCGATAATTCCATAACTATCGAGTGGTACCAGCTCAGAAGCGGTTCCGGTTGCGTGCTGCGCCTGCAGACTCATCCCTAAGGCCAAGGACAGACACGCGAAACCAATTAATGTAAGACCGTTGCAATCGTCTAGAAAATAATTATAATACTTACGTATTAGGAAGTACCATTTTAGCTTGGAAACAGTTTCGCACATTGTATAGACTGCCAACGGTACTTGTTATCGTTATTATACATCGTATTCGTTATATTGATGATCTCAACGCAAGTCACGATATTGGTGATATTGGTTATTATTACAATTATTGCAACTGCAACCCATTACATTATTTTAGAGATTTTATTCTGGTAGGTATGCTTCTATCTAGCCTAACTCACCTACTCGCATAGTATGATTAATATTTTGATTTCCTTGATTTGCGTCTTCAAAATGATAACGCTATATAAATGGTAGAGCAAGACACTGATGCTTATCTTGCAAATTTTCATAATACGAATTTGGTCAATCGGCTGTTACGGCATGGCAAACTGGTCAAACTAGTCGCCTAACGGAATGCCATCATGCCAGTTAAGCCATAATTACATTCAAAAGGAAATACGTGACCGTTGATTCTCAGGTTCGCTTTACAATCGAAGACGAATCAAGCAGGTAGATAAGGTACCTACCTAGCTTAGAAGATTATTTAGCAGAATAGACATAATTTAGTTTATTGATTGGCCTTACCTGCATATTTGTCTTTAAATTCAAAGCAAAGTTTTTATAGCATATTAAATTTAGAATCTTGTAGTAGATTATTTTAAGTAACCTCAGCTTTGGAACGATCACTATTAAAATACTTCTTCAGGTATTCATTTGCAAGGAAAGGTGATTCTAATAACACTATAGAGAACGTGTCACTTCAGTCAATGAGGTGAGCAAGTTTAACATGTTGTAAAAACTTGCAATCAACTGATGATAGATGAGATGGGACGTGCTGGCCAAGCTAGCTTGTATGAAGTTCATTAACTGAGGTTAGTCACCTGTTTCGAAGTACAGGTAGGGGATTACCTGTGCAAATGTAAAAAAGTTACTTTACGAAGCTTCAATCAACTCGCTGTAAAATCAGTTCTCTAGGTATCTATCATTACACCCAGAAGGGAGAATGGAAGCAGCCTCTTTGAGGAGCGATCCGAATAACTTTCATTAGGTATATATTTCTACCACCACACCCAATCTATAACACACGTTAAGGAGACCGGGACACGAGAAAATATATTCAAATTACGGTTAATAAAACATTTTAAGACATATAAGTGACCGGACGATAAATTTAAGGACCCCTGTGATGAAAATCGATAGTTTAACCGCAAAATAAAACTGTACCCCTTAGCAATTTATTGGTGAAGCGCTTTTCTATCACCTCGGCGGCGGCGGCGGCAGGTTATAAATATTGATGACCAAGAGCCGGCAGCCTGCATGAATATTTAAGGTCCACGTCCATAATATAATGGATCGTAGCGACTGTTTCTTAGGCACGTTCTTAGACCATAACCACGTAACACAAATCAGACTTGCTCTTGTTTATGTCGTTTTGCATTTTACAGCTCTTAAACGTAACGTAATCTTATGTTTCAATTTAACCTCATTTCGATGTCTTTAGGTCAATGACGATGACGCATTATATTGCCCAAATAGTGATTGGATTACCCGACCTCAAATTGATAACCTATCTGCTGTTGGATGGCGAAATAATGAATTTATTAAAGATAATTCATGATTAACCTATTTGTTAATTAATTTATTTGCCTACCTCTTTACATTACGAGTTGGATTTCAGGTCAAGTGTCAAAGGTACTTGGCCTACTTACCTGAAGCGCGTTGAAATTAAGTTAGCTAACATTTTCGAAGGTTTGTGCACACAACACCGCATCAGTGAGTACAAACGCAGGAGCAGTACCAAATATAACACGATGCTTTCCAATTTCGCCCCACATTCCTTCACGCGTGTTTATTTTATTCTACGGCTGCTAGCCCGTATCAAAACATCCAATGCAACTTTTATAAAAATACAACGTTTCAGCATTGAGGTCAACCTTTTTGGCGTTCGTCACCAACTCGATATTCAACTCGGCGATATACCTACCACCTATACTTTAATTTGACTGGAATGGACTATGGCTACCGGAATTTTGTACAGTAAGATGCGTTAATGAGTTATTCAGAAGGTAGGAAGGTAGTGGCTTTGGTTCGATGATGTGTATATGGTTGAGGCCCGTTATAATATTTTGAAGATGGGAAAGGTCCTATACGCTTCTGAGATATTTCTACAAAGTCAATATTTGTAGAAGAAGATATTTCTATATTTTTAGTATAATTGAGTTCCCAGTCAGTATCCAACCTAGACCAAGTTCCAGCCATACTAAACTGTGTAGTACCTAATGATAAGGTGGCATTTAATAATGAATGGCAACACGATCTCCTTTCACCCACTGGTCTCAAATTGCCCAACACAAGCCAATATCTCATTGGTATTATATCGTGAACCGCACGGTCAGAGGTGAGTTGGGTGAGCCTCGTAAAATTTCTATAAGGTAAGGTACCTACGAATGCTGAAAGAAACAAAAAATGTTGAAGAATTATATCTGTGGTTTTTAGGCTAATTTGTAAATGACAAAACAAATTTGATTTAGATAAGTAGGTGTACTACCTACTTAGGCTACCGCCCGTTATCCACCTTTACATTTCCACAATGCGTGTTACGGAAATTTCCAAGTAACTATCAAGTTAGAGTACTTAGGTAGGTAAAATAAGGTAAGGTAGGTACCTTTCCTACCTCAGTATATGATTGTTTTTCGGTGGCATGATAATAGCCCCTATGCAAATACGGTGGTTGCACGAGCGGCCCTACAAAATTTGATTGTTGATAAATCTGGGTTATTGACCTTGCGCGCACGACTGCCTAAAGAGAGATTTCTACCGAATCAAATTGACGCGATGACGGTAACAATAAATGTATCTTTGCGAGATTGCCTTGTAGGTAATACAACAACATTTAGCTAGAGAGTTATTCCAAGTTAGTGTTCCGCTATCTGCTGCCCGTGGACTCGCTTGCACATCGCAAGCTAGTAAGTATCAGGTGCTGGTCAAGCCTAATCATGTCCTGGCACTGCAGCGCGTTCCGTTTATCGGGCAAGGGTAAAAATTGGCTGCTGTATAAAAATCATCTGATCAAGGTAAAGCCTGATTATTATTAGGTAGGTAGACTAGGTAGGTAATAGGTATAGAAACCTACGTGTTGCGACTCGTCTGTCTCTACCTGCGTCTTTTGTATCAAAAATTACGATGTTATAGGTACCCACTCCCACAGAAAATAGAAGTAACTACCTAACCTGCTGCACTCCTAGCATCTCAACCAATTGGCTGCACTGCACCGCAAAGGACGTCGTCAGACTTACCAATTACCTACGTATTGACCATAATGTAGGTAGGTTATGAACCAGAGGTTACCTATTTTGTTGTATTCACACTCAGGAATACTGGTTGAAACGTGGAACAACGAGGAAACTACGGCCCATTTAGATAAGGTTTGCCACTCTTTGCCCTACGTGCACACAATGTTGGTAGTTTTTAGTATGTGTAACTAACTAGCAATGTGGAGCGAGTCGTGTTGCTACGGAACAATGTTTAGTCTATAGTTGCTATAGCTAAATACCTAGGTATACATCATATATGACTTCAACTTTGTTGCGGCAGACAGAAAAAGGACAAAGAGGTGAAAAATTAGTCAATCTTAAAATGAACGGCGACTAGCGAAAGTATAGGTACTTACCTACCTAGCAGCCAACTAAAAACCAGACCACGTTTTCTATGCCAACAATGGCTGATTTTCCACAAAGATTTGGCCTTTTATATACAATTATACTAATAGAGGTCAATTCCAAAACTGTAACAGTACAGGGTCTCACGCAGAGTACCGGTATCAGCCAGCCACGCACGACGTAAAGTCTCAACTGAGGAATAACAATTGAACCGTGGGAAAGTGCCACAAACGTCACTATTTGTGAAACGCTTACAGGCAATAAGAGGATCTTTCATCTTATTTATAAGGCAAATAAATTGAACTGAGAAAAACTTAGGGGGTGATCTGCGTATCATCAACGCACGACAAAACCCACTTCTATCTACCACGCCTATTATGTTTCACCTATTACTGAATACAAAACCTTGTGGTATTCCTCAGCTAACAATTTGATATGATGCTTATTTTGATTATTACCTTTGTTGCCTCTTACCTTTGAAGTAGGTCAGGTCAACTGATGACAGAGGTCAAATCAGCTGATGACAAAGCTTAGCAAGGTATAACCTATTTAGAAAGCTTGGTTATTTTAGGTTTAACATGATATGCAGGGTAGGGTACCATAGTCCAAGGAGCTAGTAAAAAGATGGTGACTTCCGTGTCTGCCCGGTAAGGTCATTTCTCAAAGATATTGATAAATTTAATCATTATTAAATCACAATATTTATCTACAAGAATAAAAATACCTAAATAAACTATGACATAACTGATCACATCACATCTTAATTCTGTTACCTACTTTACGGTGATCAGTATCTTGAGTTACCTCATTCATTGTCTCATAATATTTGTATCATATTCGAGAGGAAAATTACACAATATAGCTGTGTCATTATCTAATGGTGTTAAATCACCATATTAAATAGAGATAGAGAATTTAACTTTTAAAGGAGCTTGCAATAAGAGCCAATGAGCACTGTCGACTACTTGCTAGCGACTGTAACTTTTTAGAGTTCAAATACATGATTATGCACTTGGTATTTGGTCTAGAGCTATTTTTGGCTATGTTTTGGTCGAGAGACTAAATCGCCGGCGACCTGCGGGCCTAAGATGCGCACCGCGAGATATTTGTCATGTCGTTCTGTCAAAATGTAAGCATTTTGTACCAGTTTAGGAACTATTGCATTATCTGTGGTAATGCTGCCGAGAAACCGCGCCTTTGAATTTTCAACTTTTGACATTTCTGCATGACTATTATCTCATCCTCAGAGAGGTACGACGACTAAGAAGTGTCCAAAGTGTACATTATGCCGCGTTTTGTCGACACCATTAGGTACCACAGATAATGCAATAGTTCCTAAACTGGTACAAAGTGCTTAAATTTTGACAGAACGACATGACAAATATCTCGCGGTGCGCATCTTAGGCCCCCAGGTCGCCGGCGATTTAGTCTCTCGACCAAAACATAGCCAAAAATAGCTCTAGACCAAATACCAAGTGCATAATCATGTATTTGAACTCTAAAAAGTTACAGTCGCTAGCAAGTAGTCGACAGTGCTCATTGGCATCTTGCGCATCTTAGGGCCGCTGGTGAGCAATCAATGTGTTTTGGCTCTAGTAGTTCAATATCTAGAAAACACTATAGAACCCTGTAACATTAGTAAGAACTCATACTCTTTCAAGTTTTTGATTGTCAATCTAAGTTTCTCTTATTTTAATGCAAAAAAAAGTTAATGTTAAAGATGATCGCTGGAATCAGAAATAAAAATTTGAAAACCATGGTGCAACAATGGTAAAAAATAGAAAACACTGTTATTGCATTCGTTGGTAGGTACTATCAAATAGGATCTGACTAGATAACAGTGTTGTTTTAGTATTATAGGTATACAGGTATGTTTTTTATATTTTAACTAATATAATAGAATACCAACAAGGAAAAAACATTCAATGATTTGTTAAGTAAACCTGTTTTGTGTTCAGGAATTGTTATTGTAGTATTTTTATGTCAAGATAATTTGCATTTTTGTGAATGTTGGCCACAAACTAACTACCTAAGTATACATAAGTACATACATATGAATTAACCATTACCTAATAGTTATACAGCCGATCACATTCTCGTATTGCTAGAAGAAATAATTGTGCTAAGTAGGTAAAAGGATAGCATAAAGAAATACTTGATAAACATGTTGATAACTGATAACGCGCACACAGATACTTAGAAGTGACTAGTCTCTACGACAAGGTAATGCAAATAATAGAATTGATTTTATTCTTATAAGAAACAACTGTCTGCCTACGAGCAATATGAAAGTAAGTAGATATTATTATTAGAAATAATAATCTTTACTTATCTACCTAGGTACCTACTTACCTACAAAATTAAATATTCAAATATAAATCTTTTTTTTTTGTTGCAAGAAAACTTTACGTCTAAATGTAAAAAGTAGGTAGGTACCTCAGAATAACGAAGTACCTACCTAGTACCTTTAGAGAACCTCTAGGAACTTACAAGAAAGAACATAGAGAAGTGAATACACCTAAAAAAGTTTCGATGGATTCATACATGGGAACCAGATGACAATGGAATGGTGATGCTGTAAAACAAGCTAGGTACACTTACCTCACTGAAGGCCATCATCCGGTCGAGCTCTTTCTCCGTCCAACCTTCGCAATTCACTGTAGCTCGGTATCAAAACAAATAGTTCACGCTTTTGTTTCCCAACATTGGAAACGATCCCGACATCTAGCATCCTCGCGGCACAAATACATCTGAACTGTGGAACTTCACTCACTGCGCAAGAACAAAATTTTAATTTTGGCTAAAACGAAAACACCTGACCGAATCACAAATCACTGAAAAAACCAACATTCCTCAGGTGGGTTACATTCAGATTGAAGCTGTTACTAACACTTTTAAAGTTAGCTGAACACTCTAACAACACTTTTGGATTTTTTCACGAATAAAAAATCCGCTAGTTCATCATGAAATAAGTTCGAAAAATGACAAATCGTGAAAATTATCACAGAGGACCATCAAACGGAGATGAACACGCCATCTTGCAGGCTTCTTTCTTCTTTTCATGTCATTGTCATAGATAATCAGTCAGTTTTACCAAACTTCAAATACGAACTAGCATCAGTCAACGTCATGTTTGCATGTACACCAACCTAATAATGTTGAGGGAGGTGGGTGAACCCACAGGGTGAACCGGTAGGCCGAACTGACATGAAGTTAGCATCAGCCATTTCAGTCAAAATGAGCGCACGTGCAGTGGCGAGTGGCAACACTGGCTATGGTTTTGTTTCGATTGCCGCGAAACTTAAATCTTACCAGTCGTATTTTTTATAGGTTTCGAATTTCGATGCACGGTTTGTTTTTATGCGTGTTCACCACACAATGTTTTTATTGCTATATAAAAGAGATTACAAAGTGTGTACCCTAGACCCTGGTAAATAAGTTTGTGACGTAGTTGTGTACCTACCTACCAATTTTTGCCGACCAGCAGTACCTAACTCTAAGTAGGTAAGTAGTTTTTCGGGAGTAGGCTTATTAGGATTACATATAGGCAGGTACACCTACTATAGGTAGGTACTTCTTTGCCTAAGCCGTGCATAATAGAGCACCGATGGTCTAGTGGTAACGACCCTCCAGGAAGGTCGTGGATTTAAATCCGGTCGTGCACCAAAGGGGTTTTCTACTCGGAATATCTATGTGTGAAATGCCAGTGTTCTGAAACTGTGAAGGAAAACATCGTGAGGAACCCTGCGGCAGTCAGCTCCGCACTCCTCCTTGTTTCGATAATGTGTTTTATAGACTTGTACATAATGTAGGTATGTAACAAGATGTCATTTTTACCGGTCACTCGGTCAGTCAAGTTAGTATTTTTTTTCTATGGTGAAGTTTATAATGTCAAACAAATTTCCAGTTCATATTTTTTCAATTATTTTATATAAACGCTTTTGCGTTTACTCTAACCTAGTTTTCTGAGCAACGACCTGGTTTCAGAAGGTAAGCGTAATTTAGGTTTATTAATTTCCTCGTAACTACATTCCGCACGAAGTTTTGGAGGACGTACCCAGCTGTGACGTCACTTGCACAGGTACCGGGCGGGGATATGCACGGATGGTTCGCTGATGAGCCAAGGACCCGCAATGTAGGTTACATTAAGTAGGTTATTGCACTACCAGGTTATATTTAGTTGGCCAGTCCGACTCTGGCTCCTTCATCGAATACACGTTGAAGTAAGGAAACATGGTGAGAGTGAACCAACTTACTTTTTACAGGGTCGTAAAAGAGGCTCATGGCTGTAACGATGGAGCTTGAAGAGAGTGTGTCAGACTCGAAACTACACAAGGATAGCACGGCTAAGAAAGAGCTTCGGCCATCAAGTGCTGTCTCATTTTCCAAGTCTGAGCATGGAGCAATTCTTTGTGCAGGTACCTACATAAGAATTATTTAAAGGACCACCGAATATTACGGTAGTAACATAACTGTCCTTTTATGAATACTGTTTCCTTTACCACAAAAATAGAGACATCTTCAACCGAGCAACTCAAACAATACAAAAGTTGGGTGAGCAATGAAAGATGGAATGATCTCAAGAAAATCGCCGATAGTGCCATGAAAGACCATAAAGTTTTTATGATAAAAGGAGGAGGATTTCCTGCAGTACGTAGAGCACTACTCGAGAGGGGATGGATCGAAAAATACGAGTCTCACAAGGTATCTGTAAATCTGGTTGGGCCTGAATTAGGGGTATGTCTATTGTTTACCTGGTTTGCGCACCCCACATGCATTAATCACATACCTAAATGACAGATTTTACTAGTAAACGCCTCCAGAAGTCATGAATGCACTTAATCAGCTTATTTTATACTCAGTCTTCACTTTCTTACATTAATTTTAAGGTCCGTCATCCACCTCTAAGTATGGATCCGAAGAAATATACAGGAAAAGAACTCTCAAAGGTTGAACGAATGATTTTGTACAAATTTATGGAACACCATTCTGTCGACTTCCTCTGGACAACTAAAAGAGATAAATACGACTGGTTGCTTAGCAATAAAGATGTTCTGATAAGCAGGTAACGATATCGACAAAGAGAGTAGGTCATATAAATGTCGTAAAGGAATCGAAGTCTCAGTAGAAAGCAGTAGGTACCTATTTGTGTCGTGTTTTAGGTTTTGCAGATCAATTTTTACCACCAAAGAAGGTTTGACCTCCTCTCTAACACAAATGCATTGGCACACCGAACCAGGAGTATCATTGACGAAGTTCCCACGTTGTTACAACATTCACAATTCAGATAGCCTTGAGGAATTCATAGACGATTTCAGAATAACGGCTTGCATAAGCGTCCTTAAATGGTTATCGAACACATTACAAGCGACTAGTGAACAGAACCTTGTCGTATCTAACGGAAAGGTTCCATTTAGCGCAATAGAATTTGCCATAAGCAGGTTGAACGAATACATTTCATTTTTCACGCATAAAGATATAGACGATACGGAGGATCAAACTCACGTGTGGGAACACGAATGGGACCAATTTTTGACACATCATTATCTTCTTGTACATGAAAAAGCTAAATTCGCAGAAGATAAAAATTCCAACATACGGTAAGATTTAAGAATGATAAAGTTTGACAACATGGTTGTTAAGTTTCTAAATACCATCAATGAATATCATTTTTGTTGACACTGAGTAATTAGATCACAATTGTCGCTGGATACAATAATGTTATTACATCGGCACCGTTCAAGTATTTGAAAGAATTGTTTACGATTCCATTCATACGACTTGTCATATTTATTAGTAAACAAGAAAAATGCAAAACATGTTATTAATCACAACAACTTCTTTCAACATTTCCCAGACAATTGGAAAGGAAAGCAGCAAAACTTTTATCCACAATGACAAAATTTTGGCCGCAAATAGATATTGATGGTGTTTTCAATATTTGGATAGTGAAACCTGGCAACAAATGTCGCGGTCGTGGGATTCAACTGATGAACAACATCAAAGATATAATAGGCCTCATCAATATACCAGCTCAGAAAACTAGATACGTTGTTCAAAAATACATTGGTAAATAACTCGTAACAGTATAAACATACCTAGGTAGGTGTTTTACAACCTAGGTCTTTACCGATTAAATTATTATTTGGTCTTTCAGAAAATCCATTAGTGGTTTACGATACAAAGTTTGATATAAGACAATGGTTTCTAATAACGAACTGCCAACCGCTGACCATATGGGTATACAGGTGAGGATTGAATATCTAGGTACCTAACTGCCTGCCTAATAATATGAATACAGACTTCTACAAAGAGTAATATAATTATTATGTATTTCAGAGATAGTTACTTGCGGTTCAGCTCTCAAATATTCAGTTTATCAAATTATCATGAGTCTGTTCACCTTACAAATAATGCCGTGCAGACCAAGTACAAGAACTATGGAGAAAGGGACAAGGCACTACCTGATGAAAACATGTGGGACTGTCACACTTTTAAAGCTTACCTTAGGTAAGAATAAGTTTAATTGATGTTACATACAAATTGTGAAACACTGTTTTTAATAAAACTGTTCTAATTGAAGACAGATAGGAAAGTATGAGATGTGGGAGAACAAAATTTACCCCGGAATGAAGCAATGTTTAATAGGTGCCATGCTTGCCTGTCAAGACACTATGGATAAGAGGCAAAACAGCTTTGAGTTGTACGGGGCTGACTTCATGCTGACTGACGACTTCACCCCGTGGCTCATCGAAATAAACTCAAGCCCAGATTTAGCACCAACGACATCAGTTACAGCACGTTTATGTCCTCAATGCCTCGAAGATGTTGTTAAAGGTAATTTGGAGAATACAATAATGTTTTTTTAAATGTAAATTGTGTATTATTATTTTACTTTATTTCAGTGGTACTAGATCGACGTTTTAATCCCGATGCAGATACTGGATATTTTGAAATGGCGTACAGACAAGCAATACCGAAAGCACCAGCCTATCTAGGGCTTTCTTTATGTATTAACGGTAAAAGAATGATCAAGCGAGCCAAAGAACGGAAACATGAACAGCGCAGTGTTACACCATTAGCACCACGAGTTCCATCAGGCGATACTATTGTAGATAAAGATCAAGCCGTACCGTCTGAATACAGCGGACCAATCATCACTGATTTTCTTACATGGTTAAACCCTTATGACGCAATACCGACAAACAAAGATGGACTTCTTCTCGCGCCCAAGGAATCGCTAACGGTACGCCAAGCTGTAACAGTAGTTAAATCAGGCATATCCCGAAAGAGCAGTTCGAAAAAACGTAAATCGTCTGCACACTCTTTTAGGACACTTCGAGGAAGGCGCGAAAAAAACACAGAAATTAGGCGACGCGTCGTACCTCACTCCTGCTGCCAACCCGATGAAGGAACAACCACTAACCCAACTGGTAAATACAGGACTGAATCAGCAAGTAAAGCAGATAAGCCTAAAGTTAAGGTTAATAGGTCTGTAGGCAATAAACGTTGTTACATAGATCCAGATGAATGGGAACGAGAAACTGCCAGTATTCTACGGTCGACTATTTCAGTCCAAAACAAATTAACCAATAAGACTGAATCCGTTATACCTATAAGACAAACAAAATCTAGTGTAGTAACTTCTACTCGACGAACTTCATTAGCTCCACTCAGCTCAAGGAAAGCACCAGAAGACTTAGATCCTATAAAAAAGTTGAGTGCAATTGGTAGGAGCATATGCAAACTACATGAAGAAAACCGGATCAAACAAAAATCTATAAGTTTTTCCAAAAGTTGCACTTCAATTTACGCTCCCTACCGTGTAGTAATGACACCCTTGAATGATGAACCCCTGCCTTCAAATAAACGAAAGAAATAAACAATATTAAGTACTTTATGTTTAACCTAAGTACCTAAATTAGTAGACTACCCACTAATTTTAAATATCCGTCTAATAATGTTATGTACGTACACCAAATAATACAGTACTGTTGCAATGTTCAAATTTTTAAGTAGGTAGGCCATACCTGCCTTACTATTTTTGTGTGTTATTTCTTTGAGAGTTTATGAAAAAAAAATATAGATTTATTGAATTAACGTGTTTTAAACTATTACAGATCCTCAATCCATGTAACCTGCCAAATGCTGTTCCTTCAAAGCCCTATGTGTTTCCTTTCCGAGTCCCAAGTTTTCTGACCCAAAATACTGCTGAGGTTTGAGTTGCAAGAATATGAAACTTATTGAACAACGCGGGGATTTTCTCACAGACAATAGGTAGGTACTCTGATTTGTCATGTTCAAATAATGTCATAGGCAAAACAACGTTAAGCCTGAAGCTTAACGTCAGCCAAACGTCAACTACGATGAAATAAAATTAGCAAAAGTAAACAAAATATTATAAAAAATGTAAAATTATATAAAAGTAGAACGTGTTAGTTGTTAAATCCTAAACAATTAGTTCTTTTTCCATAATCAGTAAGTGCATTATAATTTTATGCAGCCCAGGTCACTAATATTGGCTAAGTTACCTACAGTATATTGCAACGCATCTAATCGAGTTGGTCTAAATCCAATAATTATAGCAAGTAACAATTTTGTACGTGTTTCTATAGATTCTAAAATTAAATGAAAAGCATGAACTATCCGAATCAACAATGCCAATTAGGAAGAAGAAATATATTAAGAAAAGGAATGTAAGTATACCTAACCGTTAGTTTTAGATACGATCTAACTAACAAAGTAGGTACCTGGTACCTACCTATCGATTACTTAGTAATAGAGGTGCCTACTATATTTACAAAACAGACTTCTTTTATCCCACAGACCCCTGAGTCCAAATCATTTCCCAAAAAGAGCTCAGCTAAAAGAGTAAATCACGACCATCTCTTTGGTGACTCTGATACATCTGTTGAAAAGAAACCATGTGCATGTGTAAACAACCAAGTAAATTCCATTTTGTATAAATGACACTGGATTATGTATTAAGTTATTATCCTTTAGTAAGGTAAAGTAATTAACTTACGTTTTTAGAAATCGGCCAATAGATGTTGCGACAAAGGAGGTGTAAAAAGAATTTACTCACCTTTTAATAGATTTGCTAGTAGTGCAACAAGAGCTGCAGAACAGTATTTATACAAGAAAATGCCATATCAAAGCACTTATCGGCCGACTGGATTGTCTCCAAAAGAGAAAAGTTATGTAATATGCAGTTGTCAATCGAGATCTTCTCGATATTTAAAACTTAAAAGTCTTGCTGCAAGTGCTATTAGAGAAAGTAAAATATTCTCTGTATATGGTAGCTGTAGCGCTGTAAGAAAAGCTTTACTAGAAAGAGGATGGATCGAAAAAATACCTGCAAATAAAATGAATCTTTCTAAAATCCGTAACGGCACTTTTTCAAGTAAGACTGAGATACACGGTGAATTAGAAAGATTGCTACTATCAAACTTAGTAGAAAAGTATACACCAAATTTTATATGGCGAACGAAAGATGAACAGCGAGATACTGCTATCGATATGAGCAAGGAGTTCACCACAATCTTAAATAAACTAAAAATTGACGCACTATGGACATCGAAACAAGGGTTATGCTCTTCGATGAAACGAAATTATTGGTTTTATATTGATGACGTAGCTGAAGTAAACGGTCCTCGCACGTACAACAGTTACGATACCGGAGAAACAGAAGGATTTGTGAAAGACTACAAAATAACAGCCTGCACCAGCTTGCTTAAGTGGGTACTTTCAATGGTTGCTAATGAACGTCCGGTGTTCGTTGACACTGGAAAAATTTCAATGAATGTTGTAGTCTTTGCTCTGAACAGATGCAAGGAGTACCTTTTCAGAAAACAAAACAAAGATATTGATCACGCGATAGGCGGTGCAAGTTCTGGACAGTGGAATGCCTTCTTGAAAAAATATTACCGTATTATTGGAAAAGACGACGTTTTTCAGGAAGACACGGAAAACAAACTACCTCTTTATTTGTGCTACGCAAAATTTTTGTTAAAAGAGATTCATAGATATCGTCCACAGTTAAGTTGTGAAGGTTGTCATAATATCTGGATTATTAAGCCAGCGCATTGTTCAAGAGGTAGAGGTATTAGATTGGCTTCTAAATTAGGAGTCATCACGAACTTGCTAAACAAAGCTAACGCAAAACATGTCATTCAAAAATATATAGGTGAGCATTGAGTACCTACCTATTACACTAACAACCTATTAGTACAGGACATTTTGTTCGTAGTGCTTAACTATTTTTGATGTTATCTAATTTCAGAGGAACCTTTGCTAATACATGATACTAAATTTGATATACGGCAGTATTACTTGGTCACTAGCACATATCCTCTTGTCATATGGATGTATCAAGATTGCTATTTAAAATTTAGCTCTCAGAAGTACAATTTGAAAAACTATCATGAATCAATTCATTTGACGAACAATGCAGTACAGAGAAGATACGCCAACTGTGTTGGACGACATTCGGAGCTTCCATCTAACAACATGTGGGATTTGGACAAGTACAAGGACTATTTGAATAGAATAGGAAGAGAAAAAGTATGGGATAACATCATATACCCTGGTATGAAAAAATCTATCGTTGGTATCATGCTGAGTTGCCAAGATTCATTGTCTGTATGCAAAAATCGTTTTGAACTATACGGTTGTGATTTCATATTAGATAAAGAATTCAAACCTTGGCTAATTGAAATCAACTCTTGTCCGGATCTTAATCACACAACTCATGTTACTGCAAAGATTTGCCCTGCTGTCGTGTCTGATATTATAAAAGGCAAGTATTTAGGTATATGTACCTAGGTACTTATATTTTTATTTTAAATATAGGTACCCATGGACTTACCTGCCTAATCAATGATTTTAAACTAGCTATTTTAATTACGCAAGAAAAACAAACTGCTCTCGGCTTATATTTACCTAATAAAGAAATATAATATTTTTCTTACAGTTGTTATTGACTACCCTAAAAACTCAAAGTCGCCAACGGGTAAATTCGAATGCATTTATCGTCAGCCCATGAGTGTACCCCGATACGGTGGTGCAGCCGATTTGGCTGTACGGGGTTTTGCTTTACCATATGATTATTTTTACCGAGGGAACATCGAGATAAAAGAATCATACAATGATGCAAACATTGAAAAAGAACGTGATATCAAAGAAATTTTAAATAAGCTAAAGCAGTTCTATGACACAGATATTATGATGGAACCCGAGGACGACTATAACTCGAATCAAATGGTTGAACAAGAAACTTGCACTCATAGCACGGCATCCGAGTACGAGCTGACTGAAGCTGTTACGGCTATTACTGGGCAACTAGACGAATTAATGGACAGAATAACTTCGGAACAGAGCTGTAGTTCTAGTTCAAAATCGTTTCTGAAACAAGATTCATCAATAGACTCTCCAAAAGCTCAAAGTCAAACACAGAGTGTCAAAAGTGTAACTGATATCAAATCCTTGATAAAGAAATCGTGCAGTCGGTTCAATTCTGCTGAAGCTCTAAGCATCAATCGGTCTTTCAAATTCAGCGATTTGGATGATGGGCCATTCGGAAAGGGTAGCAATGTGGAATTTCGAAATATAAAGAAGGCGCTTCATGATATTTCTTCTACTATGGCCATTCAACACGAACTTTATGAATACCAAAATAGAACATCAAGCGAAAATAAAACACATAATATATTACAAGCTACTAGTAAAATAATATCCTTCATTAATGAAAAAGAAAAGGAATATAACTCAAGAAATTAAGCGGCAGTAGATTAACTTAGTTATTTCTCATGATGGAACCGGCTACCTACTGGCTAACAGAAAATAAATATATTTGATTACCTACTGGAATACCTACGCAGTTTTATACCTTAGTCAATGAGATCAGTTGGTGTGGCGTGGCCTCCAGCCTCGAAAAGTAGGTAGCGATCGCCAGCATTGGGTGGCAGCACTAGCGGTATTGAGCAGCCGTACAGGGCGTAGAGTCCTTTCCATGAAAGAAGTCCCGCAGACGCGGCGCTGTAGTCGACCTTAAGTATTATTTCTCGGGCAGCACTTTTAACAACTTTAGGCATTGAAAACAAGACTTTGATCACAGAAACCAAATAAAAACGAACTAGCATCCGAACACATTAACAGCACCTGACAACTAATTGAAAATTTAGTTTTAAAGTTTAGTTCCGGAAATTTCCGCGGGACTTCTTTCATGAAAAGGACTCTACACTCGTGTACAGTAGACTTGAGGCCCGTGGAGACTGCGCGCGTGTTAGAATATGAAATTACAAATTCATTTTAAACAATATTATTTTACTAAAATCTACTTCTATATTAAGGTCTCATTTTATTGTAATTTCATATTCTAACACGCGCGTCCACAAGGTCAAGGTCTAACCCCGCAATAGCCTTTCCGATTCGCTCTTCTTGGCAGCATCGTTAGTTTCATGACTATTTACTTATTGAGACTAACCATGAGAAGATAATTTAAATGTACCTACACTACATAGGTTACCTACTTAAACAGAGAAATGGGTGATTTGTTCAAAAAACCTGTAGGCACCTTTACGGCACACAGCACCGGCTACCCGACAGCGCAAGTGCCTTTTCGCCCGAGACGTGTGAAAGGGCATTTATGCTCATGATTGGTATCTCCATTTCATTGGTTTCGTCTCGCAGCGCCGCGCGAAAGTGGCGCGTGTTTCCTTCAGAAAGATGCTCGAAAGAGCTTTTCTAGGTTGTGTTTCCTCGGTCGTGCAATACTGGCTGTGTTTTCATGAATGTTTAAAGCCTTACTTAGTTAGTGTTTCCCGGGCTGTGCTGTGCATTACATGGTTGTACAATAGTCAGTCAGACTCTTGTGGTCAGCATAGATTTAAAATTTGTCTATGCTTGTCAGTCAGTTTTTTTTTCTTTGAACTGGATCTAGTGTTTTCACATCTCCTGATTTGATTTCCCAGGAGATCTCTTGATTTTTCCTCCCCATAGGGGCTACTCAAGAGGACCTAACTACTGCAAGAGAAGCAAAGGCTGATGATGAGGGCTACTCGTGCCAATCCAACTGAATCCGGATTTTGACAAAATTCGTGTAATTTTTCCAAATTCTTATTACAAAATGACCTACACGAATTGCTTCAAAATTTGGATCCCGTTTGTAATATCTCAATTTCTTCAATCTCCTGGTTTTTTCGCAAAAATATCTTTATTTTCGAAATTAGGAAGCGGCAACACTGATCCACCCCTTGGCTATTCTGCTCAAAGACAAGAATTTTATTTCATAAAGTGATGACAAAAAAAAAAGAATATCCTGCTTCACCTCACCGTGGCTGGCATCACCTCGCTTCACGCTTGCATGCAAAAGAATCAAATTGTTTTTGTTAGGTACCTACTAATTTAGTATCTGATCTAAGTGCTTCTTCAAAATGGGGCGCTCGAGGTCACGTAGTAAATCGCCCAGGCGTCATCACAAAAGCAGTAAGCATTCTAGGAAAAAGAGTCGGTCTAAGGATCGGTCTGCTGAATCCCGCACGCCAAGTTCCAAACACATCGAAAAATCAAAAGACCGAAGCTCTAAGTCCAGGTAATTTTTCTATTGTGTGCATTTTTATAA
This sequence comes from Eulithis testata, assembly GCA_947507515.1. Classification (NCBI taxonomy): domain Eukaryota; kingdom Metazoa; phylum Arthropoda; class Insecta; order Lepidoptera; family Geometridae; genus Eulithis; species Eulithis testata. The sequence continues at coordinate 3,615,941 of OX382194.1, forward strand.
GTAGGTTGTTACCTACCTACCATCAAAACTCCCAAGTCAACAGTGTTACTAAAATTTTAGAAAACGCTCACACTCAGTGACATCAGCTAGCAGTAGCGATGGCTCGTACGACGGCAGGAATCACAACAGAAAGAAGTCTAAAGGACGTAATAAAATGGATGAAGTTGACCGGCTAGCAGAAATGGAAAGGCAGAGAAGAGTGAGGGAAGCTGAACAAAAGGTTTGTGGCCATGTGGAAAGTGGAAAAATACATATTTGTTGTTTGATCTTCTCATCTCAACAAAATGAAAACAAAAGTGTTTTTGGATACATACAAGCCTTATTTTACTTACTATACCTTACTATACAAAGTTAAATACCATTCCATTATAATCATTTAGAAGATTTAGCCTACATTGCACTGCATTGTAGGCAAGGAGCCATACTTATAAAAGCTGAATAGTTAAACAGCTGATTAAAACCTAGCTCTCTCACTGTTTGACGTAACCTGTTAGTAAAAGACCAGCAATGATTTAAACAGCTGAATAAAATTATGCAACAATATATTAAGCAGGCAAGGTGATATGCTGACCCAGTACAAACTCTTGGCTGCAAACGAAAAAGTAAACTAAATAATGCTAAATAAATTAATTATTCAATCATATAAAGCGTTTGGATCAAAACCCCAACAAAGTAGCCAAAGAGCTCATGCAAATACCAACTTCAAAAGAAATGGGCGGAGAGCCCCCCAGGACCTCATATAGCTTACGCGAAAATTATAAATATGGAGACACTACTGGGTGTTTGCCATCCATGCCATTTATGCACTGAATGCAAACTGACCAAACTCTAGCTAAATGTCTGTACAGGCAGATTGCGGGAAAGAAAACAGATATTAAAAAAAAAACAGAAGTTATTAAAAAATAATATTACTTTACAGGTCGTAGAAGAAGAAGCAGCAAAACGTATAGAACTACTTGTCAAGAAAAGGGTAGAAGAAGAGTTAGAGAAAAGAAAAGATGAAATTGAACAAGAAGTGGCTAAACGAGTTGAAGAGGCGAAGAGAAAAATGGAAAAAGAAATGATGGAAGAGCTGGAGAGACAGAGGGAACAGCAGAAACGAGTGGAGCTCGCACGACAGGTAACTGCTGTGTTCAAGTACCAGTTGCATGTGAATGCAAGCTAATCCCGTCTTGCACTCACACGTGACACAAGCATTAGACAACAATCTGCATTGTTGTCGCACCCTATTATCCCACCACAGTTTTAATTCAATGTTTTATACCAACAGTAATAAGACAGAAAACTAATTAAAGTATTCAATGATATCTGTTAAAGGTCCAGTCAGGTGTAGATCGAGCTTACAAGTCGTTTCGTATATATTTTCTGATTGACTGTTTCGCATTTCATCAATTTGTAAAATACATGTCATTTACACCTGAGGCAGAGTCTCTGCCTGCCGTTATGTAAGGTTGCCGACGAGGCGTCCGACTAGCATTTTAAAACTGTTCACTTGACTGTCCTGGCAGTCACATAGTCTATAAGTCAGGTCGGAAGACTGAACAAGACCAAGAAGCCGTAAGAATTTATTGGAGACGCAGCATGAGGACCCAGACGTGAGAGCAGAAGGTATTTTTGAACCTTATTTTTTTGTATAACCACATAAATTATGAATGTTACATGTTTATGTACACAGAGTCCTATGCAACTGGATATTCTATATTAATAACTTTAATTTAGCAGAATTATAATGATGTTTTAGTGACAAGTTTACACAACATCCTCTCACATACAGTTTCATGTATCTATGTACTTTTAAAACAATATGTACTCATATTGTTGTTATATGTGTCTATTTTGTATTTTTTTTAAACAATTAACTGATATATGATAAAACTCAGTCAAACTGATGATTTATAAAAATATAATGATATGAGAATGTTGTAGTTACATCAACAGTTTATTTTAATGTGTAGTAAGAGCTGAACTAATATGTGTCTTTTATCAAACAGGAAGAAGAAGCTCGTAAAAGAAAAGAATTGGAGGAAATCATGGCAGAAAATAATAAAAAGATTGAAGAAGCCCAGCAAAAGCTGGTAAGTAAAGATTATTTTTAGAATATCACTATTTATTATGTATGTTTGTGACGATCTCAATTCCACTAAAGTATAATGTAATCTGGAAAAAAACCAATAGTACCATGATAAATAAAACCTTGGTGCACTTCACTTTTTAGAAAGGAGCAGTTAGACTATTAATTCGATTTTTGGATGGAACCAAATGATTTAATTTAATTTCTTATTAATTAATTTTAACAAAATGTGATTTCCAGGCTGAAGAGAGGTTGGCGATGATTGAAGAACAAAGAAAAATGGATGAAGAGAGGCAAAAGATGAAAAAAGAACAAGAAAAGAGGGTAAAAGAGGAACAAAAGAAAATTCTAGGAAAAAATAACTCCCGACCCAAACTATCGTTCTCACTGAAACCACTTTCCTGAGTAGGTGTATTGCAAATGCTGTGTTGCATTTTGAACTATGAAATCGGTTATATTGTTATTATACTAGTAGTAGTTATCATTCGCCCATAGTCTGACATTGGTAATGTGCTTTTAAATGGTGATGTTGTGGCTGTAACATGTTTACATCGCATAATACTTTAATACTACATAATACTTCAAAATATTTAGGTTGTTATATTGATATTGTACCGCTTTACAATAGAAAGCCGGCCGTAAGCTCGAAAAGTGTCTATAAATTGAAAGGGATGACGTCACACAGTCACATCTCTGGTGAATACAAAACAAACTCCACGTGGTGTACACGCAAGCAAAGACTCTCAATGAATTCAAGATTGTGCTTACACCCAGATACAAACAGACTTACATTTTTGATTGATAACGCATCTGAAGCCTTTGAAGGGTTACAATGCATGATGAATTCATTAGCCAAAATTACTATACCACAGAAATAAAAAACAATATTATGTACCTAACCAATAAATAATTAATACAAAACTTGATTAAGGCTGAAATACTCAAAAGTCATTTAAATTTGAGCACCACTTAAAGTTGCTCTTCCTCTGTTTGACATTACTCATTTGTAAGAGATGGCAATAATTTAAGCGGGACTTAAATTGAGTGGGGTTTGAGTGGCGTTTGAGTATTCGCCCATAAGGCGTGCTAATTAACATAAAATACTTCACTAATTAAAATATCGCCGGCGACTGACGTCATCTCCAATGCCATTCTATGAACGATTTCGACTGCTTTACAGCATTTTACTCAATGCCAGACTTCATTTCAATACCTACATAATAAATGTTAAAAAGCAATATTTAGGCGATTATTCCATGGACACACATTTAATTCTTTCAAATATGTTTGTTTACATTCGATTTTGTAAAAATAATATCCACTGTAACTAGCTTTGTGGTATTTTGTGTTTTTAAGTGTGAACCTGTATATACATACACCGTGAAGAAGTATTCCGTACTCCCCAACATGGCGTCAGGGCAGATCTTAATTCCGCAACCACCAAGTATTGCGTTCTGCTTATGAGATAACTGTGTATTTACGGTATATTTCGTTGTGCAGTCCAATTGCGCTATTTCAGTGATTGTAAGTAGAATGGACCTCAAAACCTTTAACGTCACTTTCCATCCACACTACAAAGCCCAAAGCAATCGGATGGATCAAATCGAATCATGATTCATTGAATTAAGCTATGAATGGGAATGTCGGAACGGAGCCATTGAAAACACAGTTGCTGATGAAAGACTCTGTTATTATATGCAATTTAAACTGTCTACAGTTCTTCAGTTGTGCAATACCTTAGGTGCGAAGGTCAAGATTATTAACCAGTATGTAAGGCTTCATGTTCAATACAGGATGACGTAGGTATAAGGTCAGATTGCTATTACACGCAAACACTTATATGTATAAGTACTTTATTATGCAATCTGGTCCAGGTAGCATTTTTACCTAAGTGCCCCATAAACAATCTTATGTTTAAAGATTTTATAAGTTGTACCCATCTAATTTAGAATATAATATAGCTCAGAGATTTTCTGTAAATTTAGGTCCTAAGTAGTTGAGAATAAGTGAAATATTTACGTGATGTACTATGATACATTTTGTTTTTACCTAATGTGCACACTAGCCCATGCAGATATCTACATGATACCAACGTCAGGCATGTCAGTGACTCAAACGACACCAACACTGGGAAAGCGTCTAGTACTAATGTATGGAATTAGCTTTCCGCCGATAATATGCAGGTGACAGTGTGAAAACAGCCAGTGTAGCTGCTGGTCGTGGCGCTTCGAACCGCATATAATGTCTTGTTAATTTTTATTTTGACTACATTAACTTGATTAGCAAGAATTCGTAAGACATCACAGCTCAGTCAGAAATAAATAAAATAAATATCCTTGGACATTTCACACCACACCCTCTAGTCCTAAACTAAGCAGAGTTTGTACTGTGGGAACTAGATTGCTGATCGAATAATTAAATACACTATAGCCTATAGTGTATATAATTATTTACCCCTATAGTCTATAGTGGTAAGTTCTGCCTTCTGTACTGTATCGTGGGTTCGATCCCCACAAAGAACAAACATTTGTGTGTTGTAAAATATGACAGTTCAACTAGTGTTTAAAACTAGAATAAAAGCAATTTTTTTCAAAAAAATATCTTCCAAAATACTTTTTTCCGAAGTAGATATTTGTGTAAGTAACTAAAGTAGATAGAAAAATATATACCTAAGTGATATACAGAAAAGTAATATGCCTAAAGCCAGTAATAATTCTAAATTTCACCAAAAAGCCTTGTATGTGTGTCAATGTACAAAATAGAAATTGTTGAGTAATATTTCATGTCTATCGTAATTTTATACAGCCGTTTTAAGTAGGTACTTAGGTACTAAATTATTTATAATGCCCAAAATTATTTATGGAAATTGTCGCAAAATGGAATCGAACCCGCACCTCTCAACACCTAGCTGAGCACTCGCTGATAAAAATAGGGATTGAATTAAGTCTTCATATTTTTTATCAGCTTCGTAATTAAAATTAAGGTACCTACATGTTACCATGTCATTACTTTAAATACCTATACATTTCCAGTAAACCCAACTGTCAAGAGTTTTTTTACAATCCGTGTCGATCCTATTTACTGACAATAATTACTTTTTTTATGGATTAATTTAAATAAAGCTCTGCACCTACACCCACTTTTTATTCTAACTAGTATCAAGCATGATTCGTTTATTCCCACCTGTTCTGTTGAGTAGTTCTGTTGATAGAACTACTGGGATTTTTTTCCTATTAGTTTTCTCCACTAAACAAATGGGGATACAATTCTCACTTGTCCTGTAGAGTAGTTCTGTTGTGATTCAAACTATTTACTTCTCCATGCAATCAATTAGAAGAAGATGCATCGTTTTCTTCTGTTAAAGCCTGCCAACTGAAATCAGTTAAACGAAGGACAAATAAACAGATTGAAAACGATGCTATGATCAGAGTGTACCAAATGCAATTGGTTAATGGTAATATAGACATACCTTTGTTTTTAGAGAAACTAAGGTAAAGAGCTTCTATTGCAAATTACCAAAATGTACAGTGGGTTTTTTCAGTTAAAAAGAAAACGCTCTTTGTATTTTGTTAGGAATGTTGGTAAAATACCTATATTTCTCAGTTCAAACAGGATTGTTTCATCTCAATTTGGAACGAAGTTCCTTATCGCGCGTTGCGAAAAGGGGCTAGACGAAAAAAATTAAGACCAAAAGTTGTAACGACACTTCTTTCAAACTTTGACAACGTCATTCGAATAAATTGGTGCAGGAAGGAAACAAATGAATGTAGGTATTGTTGGAAGTTTTTGTTTTAATTTAGGTGCTTCTGTGTACTTACTGTAAGAAAACAACACTTCAAGGAACTTCGTTCCATCCGGGTGTCCCTTGACACCTCTAAAGTTTTTATTTATGTATTGCCAATATATCCTACTAATATTAGAAACGCGAAAGTTTGTAACGATGTATGTATGTTTGTTACTCTTTCACGCAAAAACTACTGATCCGATTTGGATGAAACTTGGAATATATATTGTCCGTAACCTGGATTAACACATAGGATACTTTTTATCCCGATCCCGGGGAAAAAATGAACATCCAGAAAAATTTATCAGTAAAAATATCAGTCCAGCCGTTCATTTGTTAGAAATGCAAAACACAACACTGACAGCTTGAATAAAACTTTTTTATGTTGGCACAACCTAGCCGTAAATAATCAATTTTTACCAGCGTTTCCAAAACGTGCACCCAGCTAAACTAAAACAATCTAACTTATCAGATTGGAACTTGGAAATGGAATTGGAAAACTTAGAATATATATTGTCCGTGACCTGCGGCCCTAAGATGCGCACTGCGAAATATTTGTCATGTTGTTCTGTCAAAATGTAAGCATTTTGTTCCAGTAAGGAACTATTGCATTATCTGTGGTACCTGATGGTGTCGACAAAAAGGCGCCATACACTTTTGATACTTCTTAGTCGTCGTACCTCTCTTGAGGACGAGCTAATAGTCATGCAGAAATGTCAAAAGTTGAAAATTCAAAGGCGCGGTTGCTCGACAACATTACCACAGATAATGCAATAGTTCCTAAACTGGTACAAAATGCTTACATTTTGACAGAACGACATGACAAATATCTCGCGGTGCGCATCTTGGCCCACTGGATTAACACATAGGCTTCCAGTTCCAGTTCCGATCAGACACACATGACAAAAATTTGAGATCAGATGACAACCTCCTATTAGAAACCCCTCAACATTCAACTTCTTTTCGCGGTAACTCCTTTTCTGTCGAAGGGGTCAGGCTATGGAACGAACTGCCTTACGAGATCAAAAAGGTAGAGACAAGGCAACACTTCAAAAAACTGACCCGCGAGCTTTTCCTTAAACAGCTGTATGCATGATGTCACCTCTCACAACATTATTTTTTGATAAAGGTAGATTCCACCTTGTTTTACCATACCTACCTCTGTTTCTGTTACGTAATGTTCTATTTGATTTGTTATATATATATATATATATATAGTTATATATTAAATTATATAGTAGGTATAGCTCTTAGTTTGTAAGATAAATATTATTCAATGTAATGTCGCACGCCAACCTCCTCACTACACCACCACGTTTGGGTTGGCTGGCAGACAATGCTTTCAGCATTAAGTCCACCCTTTGTAACAAATTTGTAATTTTGTGCAATAAAGTATTAAATAAATAAATAGGCTACTTTTTATACCGAAAAATTAACGGGATCCAATGGGACGCGAACGAAGTCGCGGGCGGCAGCTAGTACATAATTTAGTAAAGTTTTTCTTAATCACACAACTAATACGGATAAATTACCAGTAGTTCAGTTCAGTCAACAGAATTATACTCAACAGAACAGGTGGGAATAGTAGAGATAAGTCAGGTGTAAAGCATAGTATTTTAAGTCACAGAACTAATGGGTAAAAAGTCCCAGTAGTTCTGTCAACAGAACTACTCAACAGAACAGGTGGGAATAAACGGCATGATTGCCCTTAGGTACCTACCTGTGACAGACTATGCTATCCATCGTGCATGCTATCATTCTAATGGATAGGTGTGTCGAGAGGTTAAAGTCACTTATTATGCCAGTGGCTCTATAAGTTGTGCGTCGACTGCATCGGAATTGAAGCGCGCGGAGGCGTCAGAATGCCAATGGGTGCGGCCATTGCACCACGATTTTGTATCGGCGCTCGGGGCGGCATGCGGCAGTACCTATCAGTGTTTATCATTCTTCCAAGGCATTAACAATCGAGTCTATGGTTTTATCGCAAATAGGATTCAATGAGTTCCCTCTGTTCCCTAGGTCAAAATTTTTGTTGCTTTTGCTTCCAAAAATGGCAGAATTCAAATCGTGAACGCATCTCATTCTGGCAGACTTCAAAACGTCACACGTCACCGATCGATTACACGAACTGTCATTAGGTCATTCACCTTCATTTCATTCGTTTCGTAGACTAGACTCAAGCTCTCTCTTTTAGACACGCGCAAAGCAAATCGTTTCGTCTCATTTCGTTCGTTCTACCGACCGCGTACCGCAATTCTTTCATTACCTTCATTACATACCTACCTACCTAAAACAATAGTTAGTTTTACAGTAGTGTACGTTAAACATCGATAGTTTGGTAATCCGATAGTATCGATAGTTTTACTAAAAGCTATCGATAGTATCGATAGTCTATCGATAGTTTAAAAAATTGTAGGACATCAATAAAATAACAAATGTTATACGAAACGAAGAGTTTTATTTTCAATTAAATTTGAAATAACAATAAAAAATCAGCATTCATCATTATTAAAGAAACAAATCAAACATTAAAATATTTACTATTTTGTTAACAACAACAATTCGTTTAACCTTTTTTCTTTTAATCTGTTTCTCCGTTCGGTTAAGATTTGTCCGGCCTTCGAAAAAATCCGTTCCGAAGGCACAGAAGATGCTGGAATACACAGATAGAGCATCGCTAATTCATTTAATTTATTGTTATTGTATCTCCAGTATGTTATAGGACACTCTTTCCTGTCAATTACTGGCTTCTCCAGATATTGCCTGACATCTACCAATGAGTTACTTAACGGGGTCGATACGTCCGGAACGTCCAGGAACCCCAACAGGTCATCAGGTGTTCCTAAAGACGTGGATGGTATTGGTTGTTGCGTTTCTTCAGCCAAGCGTTCTTTAGATAAATGGCTAGCATAGTAATTCCCCTACCATAGAGAACAATCTTAATGTCTGCGCCTTTGTCACTATAGCCGGGGAATAACCTACATACACGCATACCTAGACTCTAGGGATGTATAAGTAATACTTGAGTAAACAATCGATCGATTGTTTTAAAAACTATCGATAGTATCGATAGCCATTTACTATCGATACTATCGATAGTCTATCGATGTTTAACGTACACTATTTTACAGTACTGTTTATTTTATATTTATTCAAATAACCTTTCATGGCTAGATCATATTTTATATAATAATATTTTAATTCCAATAAAATGGCTGATATTATAAAGGGTTTACTCTTAGCTTTGTTGTCTGAAAAGTGTTACGATGAGTACTTTGTCAATTACAACTTCCTCGATGGTAAGTTTACAAAGTTTATTCAAGAATTTCTAATTACACCTAGTTTAGTGCTAACATTCTGTGTATTACAATTTCAGTTCCATGTTTCAAATCGACGCTAAGCAAAGGTCTGGGTATTGGCATCATCGCCGGCTCGATTCTGGTGAAAGTTCCTCAAATTCTAAAGATTCTCAGTAGCAAAAGTGCTGAAGGCATCAATGTCTATGGAGTGTATTTGGAATTATTCGCGATCACTGCAAACTTCGCCTACAGCTATGTTATGAACTTCCCGTTTAGGTAGGTACCTGTCTCATGCTCCTTGATAATAAATAGAATATTTACGAATTCCACTAGCTAGAACCTACCTAACTTTCTTTCTACCTAAATGTTTAAATAAGTATTTTATTTTAGTGCCTGGGGAGAAGGAACATTCCTAGCAATACAAACAGCAATCATAGCTGCCTTGGTTCTGCATTTCGGAGGAGCTCCGGCAAAAGCTGTTACATTTCTGACAGTTTATGTAGGCCTGGTATCAACTCTAGTTAGCGGCTACACACCTACTGATGTGTTATGGAATATGCAAGCTGTCAACGTGCCTATTATTCTTATAGCTAAGGTATATCTTTAATCAGTAATTATGTCACGGTGTTACTGAAAAATCATTGTGCTCAATATTTTCTTTTTTTCCAGTCAATTCAAGTGTTCACCAACTACAAAAACGGCAGCACTGGCCAGCTCTCAGCTATAACTTGCTTGCTCCTATTCGCAGGCAGTATAGCTAGAATATTCACATCAATTCAAGAAACCGGTGACCAGATAATTATTGTAACATACTGTGTATCAACTCTAGCCAATGCAGCAATTGTCCTACAATTGTTCTGGTATTGGAATGTAGATAAGTCAAGCAAGAATAAGAATAAGAGGAAGAAGAAGCAATAAGAATAAACTGTTGTGATTGTAGAACAAATTGCTAATTAAAAATGCTTTATTTCTAAAAACATTTTCACTTTTTTGTCTTTAGTGCTAAATGATATGAATGATTAGTGTCAGTATCAGTATGTGGTGATAGAAGTGACGTAGATAGGGTGTGTGTGGCATTGTACATAAAGATTAGTAACTAGGTACCTACCTTTGCATTGCAATGCTATAGTATTATCACACAATACCTAAATGTCTAATCTTGCGAAGTTTAGTCTTATTTGAGGGATTCGAGTAAAAATATGGTAGGTGTCTTTTTGCAGTTCCCTTGTCGAGATCACAAAGTAAATTTTATAATGTTGAGATGATGTAATCCAGGAAACCCTCAGTCCAGTTGGAATACCATGTTTATTTACTACCTAATTGATGGTATATTGGTTACCTTATAATAAGAAAAAAAATTACATTATGTACTAGATGAGTTCACCAACTCGAAATAATAAACCACGTTTTAGTTTTAACATTTTTATTTATTGAAACATCTTCAGCTTAGCACACGAGGAACACAATATGAATTAGTTTTAATTTTATTCTACAACACTCTAATTTGGAATGATCCACAACACTAAACTTTGCTTGATGTCAAAACTAAAGACCATTCATTTTATTTATTATAAGGATATCACCAATGAAGAATATAGAACTACATAACTAATATTTACATATAATGTTAAAACATGAGGAGACAATTATACATCCTTCAGTGATCAGGCAAATAGTATGATGGTCCAGTACATAGAGAATCTAAGACAAAGATATTGCATAGATATATAGAACGTTCTCTATCGTAATTCTAAACTAACCGATAGCATTCTCAGGCTGAAATACTCAAAAGTCATTTAAATTTGAGCACCACTTAAAGTTGCTCTTCCTCTGTTTGACATTACTCATTTGTAAGAGATGGCAATAATTTAAGCGGGACTTAAATTGAGTGGGGTTTGAGTGGCGTTTGAGTATTCGCCCATCAGTGAACCATAAACTACCATTTAGCATACTTACACAGAACTAAACTAGTAACTTTAATTCTGCATTGAACTCCACTACAATTATTATTGCTTGCTATATTTTACATCACTGTTCAGCTCTATGTAAACAGTTTATTATAATGAATATAACTTTTAGCAGAAAATAGGTAATGGCTAAGCTTATTTAGTTGAAAAAACAATGGAGCACTGACGTCGTAAGTCACTGTATTCACTCTTTGGGTGCAGGTTCAGCTGGCTTCTCCTCAGTATTGGGAGGGTTTCTTTCCGGTTCGTTCCCGTCAGCCCACTTGCCGTCGTACTCCTTTCTATCAACATATCTTTCTTCTTCATATTCGCCTTCACTGCGATGGCTGTCGCGTTCCGAGTAGCGAGGGAAGCTGCAAAACGTAAGTAAATCAACACGGATTTTGATACAACTTTGGAAACTATCATGGGTTTTGAACATAACGCGGAATATTTAGGATCATATAACGTAGAATGACAAATAACGTAACATGCAAACATACATTCCAAGTAGACATGCATTTTAAATGGAACTTTAAAAACACTTATTTATTTCTGCAGGAAAAGTTGGCCATTTTAACCCCTGGGAGTCTATTAGTATGGATCGAACTCACCTTTCTCTGTCTTTCCTCTCGGGGCTGTAAGACCTGGACCTCCGCGGCCTGTCCACGGGGCTGCGAGAGCGCGAGTACCTTCCACCGCCGCGTCGGTCTCGGAAATCACGGAAACCGCCGCCGCCCCTGAAACCAATCACAACACAGTTCTATAATTTACGGTGCGCGGAGGATTTGACATTAGGTGTTCTGCAGTATTACTGCAAAGACTTTGGTTTAGTTTAGTCCACCACTGAAATCGCGGCCGCCTCCATTGTTAGGGTGAGGCCCCATTAGTGCATTGCGTTGCGTCACGTATTTACTAGGTAAACCCAACGCATATGCGTTGCTATGCTTTGCGTTTACCTAGTAAATACGCGACGCAACGCAACACACGCACTAATGAGGCCTCACCCTTAAATGTGTGGAGGTAAGTTTTGATATTATTAGTTACCTGAATGGTCGTCCTCTGCCGCCGCCGCCCCGTCTCGGCCGGAAAGGGCGACCGCCCCGTGACCGATTATCTCTCCACTGTTCAGTAAAGCGTCGGTTATCGTCCCGTCTAAAGTCACCGCCGCCCCGGCTGCCGCGGCCGCGTCCGTTGTTGAATGTGTGGAAGCGAGGCCGGTAGTACGTGCCGCGCTCGAAGCCGCCGCGACCGCGCCAATTGCCGCGACGTGGCATGCGACGGTATCTGAAACAACCGAGTTTATTACTCATAGTACTGTAAAACGATGCAGGTTGCTTTTTTGTAGTATTATCTTTGTGACCTGAAAGCAGTTTAGAGTGTAATGCCGGCCACCCACGCTAGGTTTTGCATGATGGTTATGACCTTACATGCATAACCAACATGCAAACCCTAGCGGGTATGGCCGAAAACAGTACAGTCATGCATGCATGTACATGCAACCAAGCAAATACCAAAATTGGTAATTTTGCCGCTGGGTTATGCATGCGCATGCATAACCGAGCGTGTGTGGCGTCCGTGAGAAAACTCTCGGTTAATAAATAAACTCTCGGTTATGCATGCAAGGTTATAACCATCGTGCAAACCCTAACGTGTATGTGTAATATGAAGCTCGGTTATAACTCTCGGTTGTGCATGCAAGGTTTTAACCGTCATGCACAACCTAGCTTGGGTGGCCGGCTTAACTGCCCTCACAAGACTACCTCTTGTATCTACTTGTAATATTATTCTTACCTCTCATGTGATCCAAAAAAGCTGCGGACCGAGATGTCAATCGTGGCGATGTGGAGCGCCCGACTAACTTCCACTTTGAACTTTATATTAAGTGTATTGTTACCTCTCTCGTGATCCGGAGCGGCTGCGACTGCGGCTGCGCGAGTAGTATGACCGGCTGCCTTCAGAACGAGATCGTGAGCGCGGCGATGCAGACCGCCTGCGTCGCGAAGCGCCCGACCGACTGCCACTGGACGCGGACCGCGATCGCGAGCCCGAGCGGGATCGGTACTTGCGCGGACGAGACCTACGGAACAAAATGTTAGTTAGCACAGCTGGTTATGTTGCTATTAAGTTTTTTCTAAATGATGGATTTATATGTGTAACTAGGTGCCGCCCGCGACTTCGTCCGCATCCCGTTGGATCCTGTTGATTTTATGGGATAAAAAGTAGCCTATATGTTAATCCAGGTCACGGACATAATATATTCCAAGTTTCATCCAAATCGAATCAGTAGTTTTTACGTGAAAGAGTAACAAACATCCATCCATACATCCATACTTACTAACTTTCGCGTTTATAATATTAGTAGGATGTGATAAAGATGTATCAAGGCGTTTGTCTAAATAGTGCGTGCCCACATAGCCCCGAAAGGGAAACTAATTCATGTTTTAAGAGATGAGATTTCATAATAAGTCTTGTCCTTGTTTCATACAAACCTTTTCCAAGATAGCAAATTTTACACACTAGAGGTGAACATTATGTCTAACCCAAGCCCATTTTCCATTACGCTTGCGTGAAGCATTGAGATTAGTTTTAAAATTAATCTACCAAGCAGTACGCTACTTGTAAAAAACCTTTGTACTTATTTCACTGTACACCTTTTTGTGCAATGTTAGACATGGCACACACTGCACTTCAAGTATGAGGCACCAAACACAAATGCCTTCCATCTTAGCAGACCGCGTCAAAAAAACAAGGGTTACACGATGGAAAGAGGCACTTTGTGTGTAAATACATTCAAATTAGACAAAGATCAACTGGCATAGCACACTCTAACGAACATACCTGCTTCTCGAGCGTTTCTGCGAGCGATCAGATGAGTTAGAGGAGCGTCTCCTAGGCGACGGCGGGGATCTCGGCCGACGTCCGGACGGAGACGGCGGCTTTATCCGCGTCACGAACTGCTCCGGACGACCATCACCGACCGAGACTGGTGTTTCTCCTTCCTTCGCGAGACGGAATGAACCGAACTTGTCGAGCACTATGTTCCCTTTGCGGATCTGAGAGATAATAATAAATAGAGGTTTCTAAAGGAATAAGTTGTGCCGTATTTGGGGGCTAATTCCAGTAACAAACTTGTCAGCTGAAACACCGCTGATCTATAGTTTATATCAGCTTTGTTAGTTGGCAAGCTATTTGCTATTATCACGATGTTAGTGCAGTGATATGCAGTGGTGGATCTATAGATTTTCCAGGTCCTGAATCCCTCAGTAGTGCAATGTGTAAGCATAATACAAACTTACGTGTTTACTCACAGGTGGGTGTGGATGTTCGGTGCCGGGTGGTTCCGGTTCGCGGTTCTTTGACGGCGGCGGCGCAGACGGCAGCGGCGGTGGCTCCTTCATGGCCATCGCGCGGCGGACTGACACGTTTTTATCGCCAGGCGCCTGGAGATACATTTAACTCTAGTTTATTTCGATGGTCCGACCAATTTTGTATTGTCTCACTGCAGGTCAAAACTCTCCTGCGAAACCGTCATCTTATTTTGTATGTGATAAGAAGAGATTTACCTTGACTGAATCATCAGAGCTGTCTTCAAACGCGTACCGCTCTTTATATCCTTTCGAAGATGACTTCTCCTTTTTCTGGACCCTACTAGAAAAATACATAATCAATGATTCGGTTTACAAATCAGAAGAGCAAATAGCCTTGTTAAGATGCCTAGGGTAGCAAAGACACGATTCCATGCATGCATGGCTAAAAGTTGTTGCTAAAATAAAGCATTCATTTGAATACTTCAAATAAAGAGAGCTTAAATTTCTAATTTGAATGGATGGTACAGTAGTCACAGCCGTTTTTGGTGTCTCTGAATGTAAACGGCCCACCCCTTCCTCACTTTTCAATCTGTGCCAAGAATAGGGTCTGCAGAGCTACGGCTAACTTCGGAGAGGCAATGATTGAATGTGACTATTTCAGATAGGTTTCTCTAACGGCGCTCATAGGCTATTTTCATGACATATCCAACATAGGATGAGCGTAAACAAAACTAACGGGTCTTTGACAGCGCTCATGGACATCTTCCACTTTGGTTTGTCAAGCGGCGGCGGCGGCGCCTGGTCGGGCGGAGAGATAGAGCCGCGACTATCACGTTTATTCAATACTTCCTTTTCGACCATCACGTGGTACGCGCTCAGTTTAGACTCCAATTCTTCGAGGCCGTGCATGTCGTGGGCGTCTAATAACCTGGGGGGAAATTAATGTTTGAATGGTTTGTTTGGTATTTTAGTAAAGTTGCACTTGCAACTTGACTAAAATACCAATTCTTGAGGATTAACTACTTGAAAATGTGAAGGATTAGATATCACAACAGAATATATTTACCCCCAAAAATAACCAAGGCAAAGAAAATAAATGCAAAAATAGTAATACACCACAAATCGAAAGAGTTATAACATTTGGAGACTTCTCAGAAAACTAAAGCAATTTCAGTTTTTCATTATGTTTATGTTTTGTAAACCATGCAATGTGTGAAACATACAAATAATTTACTAGTAATGACAAGTGATCTTTAGTTCAAATGATAAGCCAATGAAAATAATACAACCTCTTGTCATGCTTTCTGTCGTAATCGCCGTCTTCACTTATATCTCTCTTAGATTTGTTCTTCAATTCTTTCCTGCAAAACAATAAGATTATCAGTTCCAAAATCATATTAAGTAGTTGGCTTCTTCCAGATTAAAGATAGAAATACGTTGTAACAATTCTCTAATAAGTTTAATCTTCCTCTGCTTAGTTTTTATGATTTACCTGATAGCATCTCTCAATTTCTTGTCTCCAATTCTCTCCAAATCAGCCAAGTTGTATTCAGAGTTACTGGCTTGTCGCGCTAGTTTAGACTTTCTCTTTTCTTCCCTTTCTTGTTCCTTGCGCTTTCGCTTAGATTCCTTCTTCTTTTTCCTATAATAACAATATCTTTTTTATAGTAGCTCAAACTACGAAGATGGTGATGGTCCATTTTACAATGTGTAAAACCTCACCAACAGAAAGCATTTTCGAAATAAATTTTTACCTAGCAATAGGAAATCAGAACGAAAAAAATTGAATCACAATGGTATCGTACGAGCCTGTGAGAGATGGTCTAACTAACGGTAGCGTATCTGGTGAGATTGTGTGGTGACAGGCGATCTGTAGACAAATATTTTTTTTTCTCAGTTCTGTTTTGGCTACCTTATTCTACCTCTATTTAAAAATTGTAATGAATAGCGACATACTTGTCCTTCTTTTTCTTCTTCTTCTTGTCATGGTCGGCGGGAGCGCTCGGCTGCAGTTGCTGACCTAGCTCTTGCATCTTGCGGTTGCGCTTGTATTGAGCCGTTTCTTCCAAGAAACTGCGAACTTTCTCCTCGTAATCAGAATCCTCTTTAGTCATCTCGAGGAATTTCCGGACCTGTATTGAGAAATACTTTATAAGTGTGCCTGTTATTTCGTCATGCTATTTCTGTTTGAGCAAAAGACAATGGAATAAAATAAATGAACTCACGACAGTAGCCCCAGGCATACTAGATACCAATCGAATATTTACCGAGATACCTCATCTCTTCGTACAGCTAATTTACATTAGTCCTGTCATAACAGATCATTGTCAGCCTGGAAGAGCGAGACGAGACGATGTGATGGGTAACATCTAAGCCACTATCACTAGCGAGGCTATGATAACGTTTTATTTGTTGGTTTGGGCCATGTCCACACACCTTGAGTTCATAGTCAATATCAGCCTGCGACCTAGGTGGAACCACGACTTCTTCAACCGGCGGCGGCGGCGGCTGGTACCCATACGGATGGTTGAACTGAGAGTTGTGAGTTCGCGACGCAGAGTCTGTATCGCCTAACATCGCCATCCGTTTGCTGAGCGGGGACAGAGAACGCTGACGGTTCTTGCTCGACTGAGAACGACGTTTCTTCTTGCGATTGGGACCTTCGGAACCTGGAACGATGTAGTTTTTCAATTTTTTATAGAGACTTTACATTGTGATATGGTTAATTTGACCTTTGAAACCCACCCAGCTTGTCATGGAGTGTAAATGCGGACACGCACGAGAGCCATCACAAAAAACTAATACCCACATGCTTTATAAAATCCAAAGAATTTAGAAATTCTGTTGTGTGTTGATTGACGCCTATCTAAAACAAGTGATTGAAAGCGGGTAAAGGTGTCGATCGTTTTTGCTGTCGCTTATACTTACAAGGTTAATGTGAAACTCCATTTTGCTGATACCACCTATTAACGAAACTAAGTTCTTTACTATTTACACATACCACTAGATTCTGAGGACGACGATGACGATTCTGATGATGAACTGGAGCTGGAAGAATCGCTGGAAGACGACGAGGAGCTGCTAGATCTCTTCTTCTTTCCCTTGCCTCGCTTCTTCTTCTTTTTCTTATCCTTCTTTATCTCGGTCAAGTTCAACAACTGCTTGACTGCCTCTTTCACCTCATAGGACTTGACTCCCGAGAGACCGGGCAGAAGTAACTCAGCCGGCTCGATCAAAGGTTTTACAGCGGTTTTGCTCTTCAAAAAGTCCAGGGAATTCTGAGCTTCTTCATGAAACGGTATAATCGCCAAACAGTCCTCGTAAGCCTTTTGGGCTTCAGTTATTTTGTTTTCGTCCTCGTAGCTGCGCCCTAGAGCCACCAATGTTTCTCCAAGATATTTTCTAGCGTTCGCGTGGTTCGGGTTCAGTTTTAGCGACGTTTCAAAGTCCTCAATGGCCTTCTTGAAAGTTCCGCTGTTGGCGTACAATGCACCTCTCGCTACCAAGCCTTCGACGTTTCTGGGGTCGATACTCAGGGCCTTGTTGAGACATTGGAAAGCTTCCGAGTGTCTGCCTGCTTTGAAATGCTCAATGCCTTCTGCGACGGAACGGAACGCCCATTTGCTGGCTTGCGCTTGGCGAAGTTCATCCGCGTATTCCGATGTTTGAAATCCTCCTCTGTTCAAACAAATGATAAATTTAAGCTACCTAGTCGTCTTTACCGATATAATTGCTTATTGTAATATAAATATATGTTTAATTACCTGAGTGTTGTGAAGTTGGTGCAATGCATGTTTGTGACCCCAAGGATTTCAGAGAGATACTGCACGCAGTTGGGGTTATTGAAGCCAGGACTCTTCTCCAAAATAGCTTCATAGCTCTCTCCTTTCATATCCACAGTTTTCCTGGGAAAATACAAAGCTATCAGAAACATTGTAGAGTAACTGAATAAACATAATTTGTGACTTTTATTTTGCTGACGGAATTTTATTCATTCAACCATGAGGTTGCCATAAAAAGGTTAAGTTTTAAGTAAAAACCTAGTACGAGTCACACATACATTATCCTCACCTGTTCCGATTGAGCTGTTCAAAAAATCGTTATTTTATTGCTTTCACACACAAATAGAACATCTGATATTATGTGAAGCTGCCTCAACAATGTGACATTAATATTACCACTATGCCTCAGCTGGTCACAACACAATGCAGTGGATGTACAAACAGGATATTGGGATCCTCGCTAGGTAACCTAGAAAAGAACACCCTAAAATAATATTTGAGGGAGCATTTTTCCAGAGATTTTTGACAGCCGCATCGGATACAAAACTCAATCACTGGACTCTTCAAAATATTGTGATTTCATATAATTTCTAAATTGTTAATCGTCAGAAGTCCTCTATTAGAAATTAAAGAACTCCAAAATCCCAAATGCTCTTTACAAAATCCAATCATAGGTCTGATATATTGCTGGAATGTAAATATTAGCTTTAATACAGAAGTACATGGTTCTTTTTACAGATTGAAGTGTCCCTAGATTATGTACTGACCTTTTTTTATTTTGAACTAAAAACAAAATGTGTAAAAATTTCAATATTTTTGTATGTCCATAAAAACATGTGCAGTAAGCATTTCCAAACACATGATTCCTTCAGTAAATCCACTCGATAGTTGCATATTGTATGATAAAAATTATATTAGCTGTCATTATCGTAATTTGGTGATCAGTGTTGTTATACTGAAAAGTGATCATAAGCCGGTGAAAACATCCATCCATTATACCTCTGATTTGTAACTGATAGTAACTGATGACTCTTGTGCAACACAATTTCTATCACAGGTGTATCTTGTAACCTTGGTCAGTGTGATCTTAGCAGTCTAGAAAAGCAGAGGTATTTTTTATACTCTTGTTGGTAGACTTCGCATGATTTTTTGTGGGCTGCTATTTAGGTCAATCCAATATGTATTTTCATCAATTCAAGTCGCTTAGCTCCTTAGCTCAGATGATTTCTTGCTTCTCTAAAACCCGGCTGGTCCAGTCCATGCTTGTAATTCCATTGGTTGGTTTCCGTACAACTGGATATCAAGTTCAGCAATTTTAGCTGTCACTTTCAAGAAAATCAAATACCACTGATTTTATAGTCTCAAGATCTTTAACTACAATGATAAATATATACTTAGAACAATATAATTTTGCATGTGTTTATAAGCAATAGAAAAATCTAAAAGACAGTGTGAGTGATTACATTATAGCTGTGTATCGGTCGGTACATACTTGTAAATGAGTGGGAAGTCATCCGTGCTCAGAAGTCCTAGGGGTGGCTTTGGCGGGGGATCTTCGGGGCCCCGAGTGACTCCCTTCATGCCGCACACCATTTTGTCTGTGTCTGGTATGACTTCTATCACTTCGCAGCACACTGTGTCATTCATCAGGTAGTTTCTTGATACATTTTTCTTGTCGACCGCTGGTATGATATTTGACACAGGTAAAAAAGCCTGTAGGGAAAAATTACTGAGTTTAATTATAAGGATATGGTACTACTAATCAACTATTACTACAGACTCAGAACAAATGCTTTATTACACATACTAATTTCCATTCTAATGTAATGTTCAGTGAATATTTTTTAGCCTGAAATTGTTTTCATATCAGTATTTCTGTAAATTTGGTTGGTTACATATTCATTTGAATATACCTAAGATCATAATAAGCCACGTCAATGTCGGGAAATTGAGTAGAATGGGTATAGAATGTTAACGCGTTAATTGTCATTGTATGCTAATGAATTGAATGTACTTTATTCTTAGGTAGTATAGTTTGCTTTTATAGGTATAATGTTTTAATCATTACACGATATCTACAAAGTAAAATGTTACAAAATGTTGTGCAATGGGGCACACAATTATTATTACTTTTAGTAATTTGATCAAATATCAAAACAATCCTTTATTTAGTACACAAGAGGTTTTATTGCATAGGTAGCCATGAAATTCCACTAGTCCAACCAATTCAAAAATAATCTCGATTTTTTTATAGAATTATGTATAGTGATGAAATTACCTTCACATTGATATCAGCCACATATCTCGAGGTGGGCCCTGCTGTGCATAAAACCTTCAACATCATACCCGAAGCTGTCCTGTTGATGACGGCCCCAATAATGACTTCTCCTGTCTTCACATTCTACAGAAAATTATTTTATTTATTTACTGTGGGTTCCACTTTTCTATCTAAAAACTATGTATTTACATTTCAATTTGATTGGAGACAAAGAGCTCCCTTGTAATATGTAACTTAGATTTGTAGCAAGAATGACATACTCTATTGGCACATCTTTGAGTTACTTAGGGACCCGTGAGATAGCATAAGAAGCTGATATGATGGAACTGACATTGTCTTATTAGACGCAGTTCCTAAAAAACAGAAAAAGGAAGAATGAATTTGGGGCCTTTTTGTCTACCTGATTTCATGCAAAAATCACAATGCTGTTGGTGTAGCAAGTATTGAGTCCCTATGGTTTATTATAGTCTCCGTTTTGAGAATCATTAGCACCATTCTCTTGAGTAAATGGTTATTTAAACTAATTATACTTACATCAAAGAAATGCCTCAACCTTGCCACTTTATCAACATTGAGGAATGTCTCAAATGGTGGCATCAGGGCATACATATCTGGAACAATATTTTCTGTGATGTATAAACAATTAAACTTTTGTTCTGTATAATTGTTATGTCTGTTAGAACATATTAGAGACCACAAAAATCAAATTGGGAGCAAAATGACAACAAACAGTGCTTGGGTTCTCAGACTATCTTGCATGGAATGTTGACTAGGTACCTACCTACTGTAGAAAGTGAAACTACAGTAAAAAGGAATGTGTGTATGTCTTCTACCACACTCTCAATGACCTTGAGTCCTAGGAGTTCATTTCAAAGATATAGGCATTTTATATGCCACATTGTAAATCCTGCGGAAAAAGTGCATGCAACCATGAAGTTGACATCAATAGGACTGACCCAATCAGTTGTTGTGCTAGTTACTAGGTAACCTTGTTACAAACAGATCACCGACCTATTTATTACCAGGTAAGCAACTTACCTTCCACAATCCAGATGTTAGGAAAGAAGATCGTTACCACCAAAATAATAAGGCATTACAGCTGTGGATCACCTTTGACCTCTTCTAACACCTAGTACCACTTTAGCAAGATTATCAAGAATTTTGACTTACTGTCTTCCGGTGGGACTCCATCAGTCCCTAAACTGGATGAAGATGGCGTTTCCTCCATGACTGATGGGTCAAACAAAGCATTGGCCTCTCTTGCAATGAACTGATGAAGCTTCAACCTCTTTCCACGCTCTTGAAAAGTGAGGTGCTTATGCCTGGACTGGTAAATGGCAAAGTCCAGCGCACCCACGCCCAATTTGGAGAGATCGTCCTCGCCTCTTTCGGCCTCCCACGTTTTTTGCAACTGTTGACCATGATAGTTGATGGATTGCGCCACCAGCGACGCATCCAGTTTTGGTTCCATTGTCGAAACCCTGAAATAAAAGATACTGCTAGATAAAGTTTCGAGGGTTTAGGATTCAGTGGTGTAAATAATTTTTTTTGTGGTCTAACGAAAAGACGCCATTGAATGATTTCCGGGAAGCTACTTCCTTCGCAAAGAATTTACTAATAAATATATAGTTGTTGGCGAAATTGATGGACCATTATGTTTACCTTTAACTCACTAAATAGATAGAACAGTTTTATTTCAAAACTAACATTGAAATAATTAAAATTTCACAAAATCACACGACATGAAAACAAGGCAAGGCACGGAAAATACAAAATGGCGACTGATGGCGATGGCGACTCATTGGCGAAAGACAGAGTGAATGAATGAAAGGTTTAACGAATGAAAATAAAGAGAATGAGTGAAGGTAAACTAAACATGAGAACCTATCAAAAAAGCAAACCAAACCCATAGATAGATTGCCAAGCAAACCCCTCATTATGAAAGTTAGGCCGCCCACATACACTCGGAATTCCGTTTTGGAATTTCGAAATGAAATATCGAACGCAGTAAGTCCATACAAATTTATGGACCTACTACACACACTAGGTAATTTTCCGTACGGAATTTTCTTCGATTCGGAATTCCGCATGATGGCCTGTGCGTTCGGGATTCCGCACGGAAAAAACCCGTTCCGAACGCAACTCTTCCATAAGATTTTGCACGAGTCGCACCACACATTCCTTAATTCCGAACGAACGCCAGTCAGTGTGCATCGCACGAGACGCACGACCGAAGCGAGTGGGTGTGTGTTTGTTTTTAGCTCCTGCACACGTGACTTTACGCGCCATGTCCGACGTAGAACATTTAATAATTGCAGTGGAGGGTTACCCATGCTTGTGGGACACAAGCACAATAGGGATTATCACATTATGGACTTTAAGGAATTCAGGGGATGCACCCAGTAACGGCGACTTTTTTTCTTTTTTCAAAAAGTCTGAAGTTGTGATCTCAATAGCTGGCGTCGTTAAACTGAGCCTTAATAATCCGAATGAAAAAAAAACCCAAGTGTGTGGCGTTTCTACGGAATCCCGCGAAGGAATTTCGAAAAGGAATTCCGTTACGGAATTCCGAGTGTATGTGGCGACCTTAATCTTTTTCTATGTTAATGCTACATTATCGCGATAGCGCGAAGATTCGCGTGTAACTGTGTCGTACGTTGTCGGATCCTTGCCTATCTATGTACTTTGGGATAAGAACCTACATAATATTATGAATTATATCTAGGTAGGTATTTATTGAGAATGCTTTACCTAACCCTACTTACTTATATTTACTAAATTGTTCTATTATACTTATTATTAGGCAAAGACGAACTTGTGTAGCTCAATGTCATTAATCATGTAAGTATTATTAAATTATTATTATTTCATAAAAGTTCAGCGGCTGAGATAGTTATACATAGATAAGTAGGTAGGTAGCGGTAGGTAGGTAGGTACCGACCATATCTCGCGCACTTCAAAGCGGCTCTAAAGCGACATTGGGAAGGTCTCACTTCAATAGGAGTGGCGAATACAAAAGACGAAAAGAGGGCTAGGTAATGGCAGACACAATGGAATACTGTTTGGACTAGGAGGCGGCCAGCCACCCCCCACACAATGCTTCACCAAACTTATTTTATTCAACGACACTTATTTATTTTTTGTACCTATCTGCTTTCAGATTCCACGTGAATGCTTTTCTATGCTCGCAACGACGACGCGTTGTTGTACCTATTCATTTGGATGTAGTTTATGTATAGTTTCAAAGAAAAGTAGGTATCTCTACCTGTTCTACTTTCTTACACTTTGGTTGGAAGGCGTTAAAAGTATGAGACACCAATTTTTATAAAGAAGGTAGTCTCCACTGCTTCGTTGTAGCATGGTCAGTGGGTTTCTGGAAAAAAGATTGAAATTATACCATCAGTATTTAGGGATCAGCATTTTCAGTATTTTAGTATTTTGGGAAAGCGAATCCAATCACAAGCTTTCTTTCAAGCGTAGGCGCCATTTTCAGAGCTACGCAAGAGTGCTACGAGCTACGACGCGCTGCTACGCAAGCTACGATTTGCTACGAAACATTTTCCAAAGCATTTATCTCGCAGTCTCATGTAAGTTTTTTGACCTCGTTCAAATGTTATTGTTGAGAAATTCTGTTCTACAGATTTTTAGACAACAGAGCGTCCTATTGTTCAGTATTCAATAGCGATTTCATTTGTATAGTCTAACAATCAGCAAGGACACATAATGAAAGATCAATTCATACAGAAAACTACAATTTCCATTAATAACAGTTATTTTGACACGCAATATAGGCAAGCATACTATGTGCTGGGCAACCTCTAGCCGTATAATTTAGAACTCTAGATCTTAAATCGGTGGTCGTAAGGGTTATTTTGGTTTGAGTTTCGGTATCGCGAGTGTATAATGGAGCAGTTCTGTGTGTATTGTGCGGGTTCACACAATACGCGGTTCGGCTTTGTATCTCGCGTTTTCCATTGTATTCGGACATATTACCCGACGTTACCACATTGTATCTGCTGCCGTCTCGGCTTCTTCTTTTGATGAGACGTGTATCTTATTTGTCATACGCACTACTTTTCTGAAACTGAAAATATAGGTTATGGAAATTTTTCTTTTGCTGAATTTTTTATGATAACGGAATGCTCCCCGCATGATAATAATATGATGTCTTCATGACATTTTTTTTTCTGCATTATGTAAGTAGGTACCTAAATTCTTTAGGTCTTTGGGCCCAAAAAAAAGTGCCAGTCAACGAAAATATTTTTTACCATTATGTTGGAGACATTGTTAATTGTTAGGTTTTACTTTTGCAGCAAATCTATACGATGATTCTTTTAGCTGTTATGAGTAATATATATAGATATAGGTATATAGAATATATATAGATCCTGACATATTTTTATTAGGTATTTAAAAAACTACTTACCTACAACTTTTTAGCTAGAAAAATGCTAGCAAGTCTGCCTAGTCAACCTACTAGGTACACATTATTTAACAAAATTATGATGGTTCATAAATGACAAATACAACTTGTATTCAAGTCAATTTTCCGAGTTGATCAAAAGAGGTTTGGTGTCGTAGTAAGAAAACAGTAGGTATACATAGGTTACCACTTTTTCTCTGACAAAGTTGATGTTTCAGGAGTTTTTTTTATAGGTACTGTTTATTAGGACGTTTAATTTATATAAAAGGCATTTTGTTGCGAGAATTGCATACATGAATATGTGCAAAAGGGTGTTAAAAAGCGTGCGCAAGGTCTATGCGCGGGAATCACCGCTGTGGCATTCGTGCCATGCCGGCCGGCAGTCTGGTCCTACCCCTGAATGAACGCGTCCGCTTTGCTGTGTAACATGCAACCTCTTACCACTGAACTTTTTCGTCGAAAAATCTTTCCCGCGCTGTTCTCTTTTTTAAATTAAACTGTGAAGCGTTTATTTTGTGCCAGTTATTTGTGCGTGAATTTTGTGAATTGTGTTTTGTGCATTTTTGTGCAGCAGTGGATGAGCAGTGGATGTTTGGATTTGGAATGCCGATTTGTTGTACTTTGTTGCTTACATGGTAAGTCAGAAGTATTTAAAAAAGATTCTTACTAGAATTTTATTATTACCTAATGTGTAAAACACTCATCTTGAAATTTATTACGGAACATTCTAGCTTCTTGATTGATTAAAAGTCAGCTTATTAGGTATAGTACTGGAACTTTACCACTGAAACCTCAAGATACCACGAAGAAGCCTTATTCTTTGGTAAATTAACAAGAAAGTGGGTATCAATTCTGCCATTGCATTTTTCTAAAATAACCTAATTTTGAGAGCGCTAATATTGTAGCAGATTTTTATAAAACAATTTTTATTTTAATTGACTTATATCTATTTAAAACAACAATCAGTTGTTGTTCTAAAATAAGTGAACCCATAAGGTATGTGCAGTTAAATTCACCATGTGACAGAGGAATGACGATGGAGAAGCGGATAGCAGTGGTGGTAGCGGCGACGACATGGCAGCGGTATCAGCATCGAAGGAGTCCTACTGAGACCTACAAAAAATGGTGGCAATAGCTTTTGGATCATGCAGACCAACAATATGGTTTTTCATGCCTTATTTCAACAAAAAAGCATGAAAAATCTTTTGCCAAGCGATGCTTAGCTTCGTTTGTGTTGTGGGTTCATAACCCAAACGAAGCTCGGATAATAAGCTTTTGGCTTAAGTATAAAATACTTTGTAATTATATAAAAGCTCTTCCGCCTCAATACAAGGGCATTATGCAGATTCCCCGCAGTGCATTTCGATCAAAATGCATTTAGGTGCTGGCCGTACGTTAACCGGCCGTCAATACCGCTCTCGGTCCAGCGGCTATAAATTTAGTATTGAGCGGACACAACAACAAAGCGCGTTTTGTCTTGCAAATGAAAACGCGCACATTTCGCGGTATTGTGCGCGGCTGTTTCGGCGCCCGCCATTATTAACGGCGAACATGAAAGACAAAAGGTTCGTCTGCAGCACTGAGGCTGGCCTAGATAGCGGATTATTGTACTAACACAATAGGAGCGTTAATTCCGCGACTCTACTATTATTTTGTTTGCAACTTTATCGCGATTATCGGCGCGCGGCACGGCCGATCGGTTTTTGTTTACACTTGTATTTTAACTGACAGGACAGTGGCGGCTATTGTTTCTTTTTATACGTAGGGACGCATAACAGCATCGATGAAAGCTTTTGTTGTGTGTTGATGACAGTGCTAGTACATAATAACTCTAGTATGTAACGTTGACGCAACATAGAGCACTATTCTGCCCTGTATAAGGTATCTTTATTCGAGAGACTTGAAAGTTCTCAACTTAGAAGTCAAGTGTGAGCCCAAATAGGTGAAGCATAATTTTGAAACGTAGGTAAATAGTTATTGAAACAACTTTCTTTACAAAAGCTTGCGGCATCGTCGGAACCGAATAAAAAGCTTGATCCCCACATAAAGTTACACTTGAGACCCAAAAGAGGTCGCCTCACAAAAGCGTCGTAATTGGCCCGTTCTTTTTCAACTTCCCTGAAGCATTCAGAGCCAATGAAACGTGTGCATTTAAATGACGTTCCATGGCTTTGTGGGGTTACACAGTCACACTAAAGTTGTTCGTAAAACCGCGTCTACCCACTTTTGTTTAGTTGGAGGTCGGAGGGCTACTAAAGAACCTCTTTGCTTGTTAAGGAGTCATTAGTCATGGTTATTTGTGAGCGTCACCGTGTTAGTTGGGTATAAGTCAAGTGCTATTGAGAATGATCTTCAAGTTGACGATTTCCTTCGAAGACTAATCTACCTAATCTTCAGAGACTATTGTATATTTATGATTGGACCTGGAAGGCTGGTCAAAGCACTTGAATCAATCTCGAGTTACCTCCATTACTACGCAGGTGTAGGTATGCTTCTGTTCAAAAATGCAGAGTGCGTGTTTAAATTCAATGAGCCTTGCAGTTTAAATAAATTATTTTTGCACGCAGATGACGATTGAACAAAAAAAAACAGACGACAAAAAAAAACTTTTGACAAAGAAAATTCGCAAAGCGTACCTCCATGAGGGTAACTCCTTGGAGCCTGCGGTGCTCTACCTCTAAACTTCCACTTAACACTACTTTTGAACCACCATAAAAATAAATAATATTAAACAGTGATTGTGTTACGCATTTATTTTTCAATATCAATAAAATTATATCGCTTCAAAGTCAAAACATTCCTAAAGAAATGCGGTTTCTTTCGTAGCACGCATCACAAAACATTACATAACTACACATCCCTATTGAATCTCCCCTCCTCGCCTCTATTCATTCTTTAGCTTTTGCAGCACTCAGGCTTTTTGTAACAATGCCTGCGCGTGAATAGTCACTGTCGAAATATTGTTGGCAAGTTGACGATAGCACGCGGTTGCAACACATATTTTTATGGTGTACTGCTACTAAATTCAACTTTAGATTTTTTTGCACTGAAGTTCTATGAAGTCCGCCGGATACAGCTGTCTTATTTGGCAGACCTGTCCAGCAATGTATTTGTTTAGGCTGCTGATGATCAAGATTATGAATATTCTTGTGTATGTAAACGATTTGTGTAGAACCAAACCAAATAAATGTTGTCCATCCAATGTTTTGCTGTTGATAGAGTACACACTTACACACTTTGTACACTATCTTATTTAAATGTTCGCAGCAAACAGTTTTTCTATTAAGTAGGTACGTATAGAAGTCTTATCAAAGTAAACAATGGTTAAGGGGGTAAAGGGGGTGATCGGTATTTGGTCTCTTTGTTGAATAACTTTTGTCCCTATTGTGTGGAACTGAAAGAGCCACGAAGACTCGGTGGCGTGGGACGTAAACCGAAATTCATCAGGGTGACGATTGTTCGCTTTCTATGCATTTTCTATGTTTGCTTTGCTATCAACCGCTTGTACGTTTGTTTGTGTATTGTATAAATCTTGATCTTTATCTGTAGATATGGTAACTTTAGACCTTAATTGGTGATCTTTGACATCCTTTGATCTCAAAAGATGATTTTTAACTAGAACAGTGACCTTTGTCCAAAAATGATGACCTTTGTCGAGGTCCTGACCTTCTATTGTGATCTTTGAGTATAATAGTAACCTTTTCTCGTGACTTTTGGACCTCAAATGATAATATTTGACTAAAACAGTGACAAAAAGTGTACAAAAAAGGTGACTTTTGCCCTTCAAAAAATAAAAGCGTAATAGTCTCGCCACGTTAAGTCTGCAGAAATGGAACTCCGTATGATCTTCAGAGTATGACTACTTACAAGAGATCTACCACAAAGCATTCCAAAGACAATGGAACAAACGAGGACGACTCTCAATGCACTGCTCAAAGGAGTTGGAATATGGGTTAGCAGGTCTTTGCGACTGCTTTGCTTTACAATTAGGTGTATCGTCTAAGTAGTTTTGATCGGAATCTTATTAAATATAGTTAACTGGCTTCCGCCCACACTTCGTACGCGTTAATCTAGGATACGAACTATATATTATTATTTATTCCAAGTTTCATCCAAATTGGACCAGCAGGTACAGCGTGATTGTAACACAAACATTAAAATATCTAAACTTTGACATTTATAATATGAGTGAGATGTCAAAGATAGTATTCGCCTATTTCTTCAATCGCATTCCAAATTCAAATTCAAATCGTTTATTGCATTGCACCTTTGTTGTTTTATAGGTGTTGTACGAGGTGTACTAGGTGGGGTCTCCTATCCTCCGGTTTATGGCTAGCGTCCACAGACCTGCATCGC
Source organism: Eulithis testata (assembly GCA_947507515.1). NCBI lineage: Eukaryota > Metazoa > Arthropoda > Insecta > Lepidoptera > Geometridae > Eulithis > Eulithis testata. The sequence continues at coordinate 3,645,191 of OX382194.1, forward strand.
ACGCATCGGACGCATCGTACGCAACGGATTTTAGTTTGCTTTGTCCGATGCGTGCGATGCGGGCCTGTGGACGCTTGCCTTTAGGCGCCACTAGCCAACCCCGTCGTCGTCTTTCCTCAGAAATCATGCACATGCCGTGGCTCAAACATTAAACTTTTTATAAGTAAACTACATAAAGAAGATCATTGGACTAAAGCATAGATGTTTTGACAGTTTTTTTTCTTGAGAAATGTCAAAACTTTTTCTCAAGTCTTAATTTAGATTTTGGTAGGTACCTAAGCTATAACAAAGTACTACCTGCGTAAACATAAACTCAGCATTATTTTTAAATGTTAGTAAAGCAAGCTCGTATCTATGAGCTAGTGGTCAACTCTGGTGACGGAGTTTTTAGGCCGCCTTAAGTCCTCTATCGTGGCTTAACGACTGCTAGAGCCGGGACCGACAGTTTAACGTGCCCTCCGTTAATATTAGTAAGTAAATGATATTTCTAAAACGTTCGACTTTCAACCTTATCGCATTACAAACAGAAAAAGATTTTCGCCAGAAATATGAAAGAAGATATTTTAAGTGTCTACTCCCCCACAAAAATGCGTGTGACGCATTTCGAGTGTTTGTCCTGCACTTCATATTGAAAGGTTCTTCCCCTCGTGATATGCAATTCCTTTTTCCGTTATTTGACAACGTTTCACGTAAGAATCTGTCTGCTATGCCTGGACTGACCGTGCATGCTCAAGATGCGAAAACTGCCCAAGAACAGACAAATAAATAACGCTAAAACACCTCAGGAAATCGAACCAACAATATGAGTTATTCAGAAAAAATAAGGGTTTCGCTTTTCCAAAACTGGTCCGGAATACTGAAAAGATACACCGGTTTTAGGCCGACCTTAGATCTACGTAAGAGCACCTAGGCCTGACTGATCTAAGCGGAAGGCCGCCGCGTAAAATATAAAACAAATAATTTTATACATTCTCTAGACAATGGCCAAACCAAGAACATTTCCAGTCTCAAACATGAAAATTCATATCAGCATTGTCGCACACAAAGGCTGAGTTGCGGCCTTCAAACATAAAGGACCCGCACATTAGTGTAGTAAAGTGACCGCGGGTGAATGTGAGCGCTGAAGCGGCAGGATTGCAGCGGCCATTGTGGAAATACACGCATACATCCCACATATCTAGTCGTGACTCAAGAAAATCTCAATCATATTTCGTGGTTTTGACCAGCAGCCAGCAAACTGCGTTTAGTTTTATTTGCGAGTTGAGGAAAATTAATAATACGGCGCACAGTAAAAAAAATGACTTTGAATACGAATGGCGCTATACATCGGTGCTAATACGATGGTCTACTCGGGTTTCGGACATTAGAATGTGTGAATTTTTATGGTATAAAATCAGATTAGACTAGAACTCCAAATCCTCAAAACTAAAACCAAATTATTTTTTCTATACAAATATTATAAAGAGGAAAGGTTTGATTTTTTGTTTGTTTGTTTGTTTGTATGAATTGAATAGGCTCCGAAACTACTGGACCGATTAAAAAAATTCTTTTACCATTAGAATCCTACATTATCCCTGATGAACATAGGCTATATTTTATCCCGGAATTCCCACGGGAACGGGAATTACGCGGGTGAAACCGCGAGGCGCTGCTAGTTGTTATATAAATATCTACGTTTTTTCCTACCTTTTCCCAATAGTTTAGTGCAGGCACAAGTTTAGCCTGACTTCCCTAGGATTTTGATCATTCTTCTTTGAACAACTGAAAAACGAAGACTTTAATTTTCTAAAGCGAGGTTTTACTACGGGATTTTGTACACGGAATTTTTTTACACTTTTCATGTTTAACAAAAACTTTGTCTCGGATGAGGTCTTTTGATCTCTAATTCCATGGTACTAACTAAATCACTAGCTAGATGAGTCTTTAGAATCACTGTCATGAACGATATAAACATGAGCTTCTTTTGTGAATAAACTTCATTGAATAAGCTTCAAGCTTATCCTCCGGCATGGCAACTTCTGAATAGCATTGCTATAGGTACCTAGTCGCATGCGTCGCAATAGAATATAACAGTATAGACACGAGTCCGTAAAGTTCTTTTGTCACGATTATCGTACAAATCCGATCGGGGAAGTGTGCCGCTTTCAACGGCAAACTGCATTATGAGCTATCAGCTATTGTGTTCTACTAGAGCTGTGAGTTTGTCGGGAAATTCGGAAAACATGGATCTTATTGCATTTGAACTAGAAATGTAGAAAAATTTGAATTTGATTATATATAATTTGATTTTTACCGTGATTTTTGCTGCTTCTTTTTAGTTAGAAAGTGCGTTGTTCAAAGCCTTTCAATCCAAAGCACACTCAAGTAGAGAGTATCTATATTTTGCGATTTGCATTTTTTTTATCATGACGTCTGTATTTACGTCTATTATGGGGCATCAAGACAAAACGAATGGTTTATACGCGCATCTGAAGAAGGCGTTTATTATTTAGAATCGCGCGATGCGGTATGATCGCGGCTTACAGATCCCAAGCTTCAGATACAAGGCTAGAACTTCCAAACTCCATCCGGCAGATTATAGCCGATCCATTGAAAATATCCATAAAAGTCGAACATTACCCAAAACAATGGAGGGAGGGCTTTCGGTATTAGGTGCTTGCGCTGCTATTGAACAACTTTTGTCCCATTGTGTTGTCCACTGAGGGAGGCGAATACAAAGACACGACGCAGACATAGACCGAAATTCATCAGCAACCCGATTGTTTGCTACATAAAGGACCATTGTCGACAAATATGATATCGTAACACAATGTGGATGTAATAATTAGAGCACCTAGGCGTAGGACATGAATGGATTTCGCAATAATGTCGGACATCTTGTCGCTCGTCTATTGTACTTAGGTCTAATTAGTTAGTCTGTTTTCATGTTGCCCGTAACTACTAAATAAAGATCTTACGAGATGCTTTGAATAAAATACATAGAAGTTTATTGGATAGGACAACAATTGCTTTCCTGAGCTTTTCCCCAGATTCTATAATTATAAGCAACGGGCGAAAAGTACGAAAATTAGATACGAAATTATAATGAGCAGAGCACGCTTTGCAATAAATATTTGCGCGGTTCTCTGACTACCCATCATTGAATACTTCAAAAATATGTATTTAGTACTTTCTATAAAGCAAAGCAAGCTCGTAGGAGTTAGTGGCCAACTCTGGTGACGCAGTTTTTAGGCCGCCTTAAGGCCTCCGTCATGGCTTTACGACTGCTAGAGCTGGGACCGACAGTTTAACGTGCCCTCCGAAGCACGGAAGCGCTCAGATGTAAATGCCACTAACGGTCACCCATCCAAATAATGACCGCATAAGACGTTGCTTAACTTAGATAATCTGTGAAGATTAAGTGTGTCTGTGGCTAAGCTAGCTATGCCATGAGCGCTTCAGTACTTTCTATAACCTGAAGGATATTTTATTCTAACTTTTGCTTTTTGTGCCCGATACTTATTTGTATTTATTTGATGTCCCTTCCAGTGCTGTTCAAGAAACCTCCCGTTCCTCGAAGCTCGCGCCGCGATGATTTCAGTTGACAATGCCGCTACTCTCCCTTTTTCGTATTTGAACTCACTTAAACAGCCCACCATTTGCGGTGAGCTACTTTGCTTTACATTGTTTGCTTTCGTATTTCCTTACCGTTTGCCAGTGGCTTTTCACATGCAAACTTAAAGGTTTTGTGAAGGAAAATGCACATCACAGCTACCGTATAGGTATATCGAACAAAAAGTTCACTAATCTCCGTTGACAGGAATTGTCAACGGGGATTAGTGGAATAAACCAATGGTTCGATGTTTCGCGCTAGATGCATTCACACAAAATACATTAGGTTCTGCTAGAAAGTGGAAACGAAATAAAAGTCACTGAGGATGTTTACAAGAGGTTAGAAGTTATACGTTCGAACATTGAAGTTAGTCCACTTTTGCTGTAAGTTATCATGGTATTCACTATCCAAGTGGCAGCTCTGTGGTAACAGGCTGCAAGTACCACTAAAAATATTAAGGTTTCTTTTTTTTCCGACGTAGTACTACGATATTGCAGTCCTTAGTCTAAGTTTCATCAAAAAATCTACGACATCGACAAGTCGCAGTTTTTTTTATGAAACTTAGCGCTATTTTATGAAAATAAACATTGGACATGACGTGATCCGAACTCTTCACCAGGCGCACAGACATAGATAGGAGTCAAAACTTGAATCCTCTTTTTTGTTCCACGAAGTCGGGTAAAAATAGACCCACAGCACGCTCCAATGGCGACCTGAATTGAGATGCAGTTAATGAATGCATAATATTAAGTAGCTGTCGTCGTTTGGAAAGGGGCCAAGCGTTTTTTTATCGATTTCCTAAACAATAGGCTATGTGGCACAATAGTTCTGAATGGGCCGCGATTGTAGATTAGTCAGGCCACCCCATTCTGAGATCAAGGCTGGCTTATCCGAGGAGATGAGCTTGAAAGAGTAAATTATCATGATGTTGCTTTATCTGCGAGACTGATAGCGTGTCTTGAATCTTCAATTCTTGTATGATTCTTGAACGGATTTCTTCTCATAAATAGTAAGTAAGTACATACTTATATTTCAAACTTTATATTTCACCAATTGGTTCAATAAGTTATGTCAAACGTATCAATAATTTTATTAATTATTATAATCTCCCCGCTTTCTCTAGCTTACCTCGGCCTATCAACAAAACCTTCGTAAGTTACTGCAAGGGTGTAATGCAAAAGTAATACAATATTTCGACCACAATTTAGTAAAGAAAAAAAAATAGTTCATGACAAGTGCCAACCCTATTTTTTCATCAATGTATAGCAATATTGAATGACATTACTTTAATACGCTATGAATAATGTTGCTTTATTACTATTGTTGTCAGTGGGACAGGCAATTGAGTTTTTTGGGGTACAACCCTATTGTATGCCATTGGCAATCGTGATTTAGGGAATTGTTGACCGGTATACATTATAGCGGGAATATAAAAAACCAAAACCACAGATAATTTCTCAGTGTAATTGAATAATTATAATATTGCCATTAAAAAAAAAGGTTAAAACCACGATATTCCATAATTCTATAGAATATCGTTGGGTTGAAAAGATGGTAACTACAGTTACTATTAATTTATTTGTACCTATGTTAGGTTAGCCCGATTAGGCAAATCTGATTCATGCAAAGTCACTCTGTATCTCAATCCAAATATTTTTTTATTATTAAATATATACCAAGGAACTTATACCTACCTGGAATGTGCACAGGTATCCGATTCGCGGTCCGAGCGAGATAGCTTCATGAGAGTCCTCTGTCCCTTTCATTAGGGTGACCAAACAATATAATGTAGGTTGCAATTTCTGTCTTAAAGTTGATTTGTGACCTATAATTTTCAATGTTTGAGTTTTACCGGGCGCTACGATAATGAGCCGCAATGCGCTTATAGCATTTCGTGTGAATCTTCACATTCAAATGATTGAATAGGATGTGGCGGATTAAAATAATTTCTCAGAATACTATAAAAGAAGACTAGTTACCTCTTAGTTGAATGCTGTCGATGTTGGTTAAAATTGTGACTTTGTGTAAATAATCCTACAATTTCGTTCATTATGGACACCCTAATAATTAAACTTACTAGAAAGAAAGGGACACAGGGCTCTTGAAGCGCTTTCTCTCTCGGACCGGATTTCTCTCTGGTCAACTGATTGTCTGTAATAGAACTTAGCGTCATATAAATAAGAACTATTTTTTATTGGTGTCAAATTGTCAGTGCACATTCCAGGTAGGTATAACTTCCTTGATATATACTCAAACTTTGTATAGATGGGAGAAAAATGGCCTCAAAGGCTATAAAAATAACCTGTATTTACCTAAAAAATAGACATATGTTTTCAGATAAGTTACTTATATGGTACATGTAGTGACATCTTGTTGACATAGTCACTCAACTGTTAATTCACACAATAGGAAATTGATAACCCATATCCACTGATCAAACGACCGACCCCTTCGCCATCCGGTCACAGAATATATACGAGTACAGACAGTCGTCGTCAAAAGTACCTGCATAACTTGTAACCCAAAAATCTCTCAACAGTCAAGCTGACAAATTATTATCTATACGTTTGAATCACATCTGCCTAAGCACATATTTTTTTAATTGAAAATCCAGCTTTTTGATGTTGCTCTAAAGTCTGCCAAAGAAGCTTTTATCCTCCTAACTGAAAGAATCTGCGTGATCGACGCACTTGGCCAATATATAAGCAGTTACATAGTACAGTTACGTATTAGCTTATTCCAGTTACATTGCACGGTAACAACAGCTTGACTTCAGAACTTTGGCTTGCTACAGGCGTTACAGCGCAATGTGCTCAGCTACTTTTAAAATCTGCTTTGCCTGCCTACTGCCTACATCCTGGCACGCATTAATCAACACTTCCGGAAGTGTTTGATGAATTATTGTTATGTAAATTGATACCTATTGATAAAACACCAACTGATAAGTCATGGATATGATTTTTACTCGATCCTGATAAAATTTATAAGTTTAAAAAAAACCGTCTCGAATTTGGCTTCGCTCCGGATTCATCGTCAGATGATGATAATGATTGTGATAGCAGTTCATTGAGATTATTCTATTAATCGTAAACACAAAAGTCACAGGAAATCAAAATACGCAATGTCGTGTAGGTACCTACGTGTTTTTTTCAGTTGTTCTTATTTAACTGCCAAAGTACTGAATCGATTTTAATAAAAGTTTTATGGGATCAATCTGAAAGTATACCCTTTCAGATAAAATAAGAATTTTTCAAATCGGTTTAAAAAATGACGGAGTTCTGAGGTACCTAACAGACATTATAAAAAATACACCAAAATTTAGTAGCCCTTTAGTAATTTAGTAGCACCTTTGAAGTCGGTTAAAAAGTCACCGGCTCTGTTTGGGATTACTAGGTACTTATTGGGAAGGTATGTTCATCTACCACTCACGATTGCCCTGACATAGTATACATAATTATGTACCTAAGTAAGTAGTCATCATCCCTTCAAATCCCACTCAGTCTCTGACCCCCACTAAAACCGTATTCATTAATTGACTTCGTCTAGCTGAGTAGGTATGAGTCTGCACGCAACATCGATTTAAAACCTCCTTTCTCAAAGAAAATAAAACTCCATCACAAAAGTCCTTGTTGGACAATAGATGGCGTTGATCGTGATAACGATATGTTAACATTGTCACAATGCTGCGTAATGGCGCGATTGTACTAGCACAATGCTTTCCACCTCGACAATGGAACTGTGAACTCAGACAAACTGATCGAATGGAATCGTATTATTAACGCCATGTTGTAAAGTACAATACCTTCCGACACGTAACTTTGCGCCTGGAACAGTAAGAACTAAGTAGCATTATGTTATAATGGAATTTCAGACTGAGGCCATAAATAAAAGAAGAAGAAGACTTCTTCTTTTATTTCTGGCCTCGGTCCATCATTTCAACAGACAATTTTGCCAGTGTCAATTTGGGCTCACTAGTACATCGGGTTAGAGTCTCTGACAGACAGACATCTATAAAAATCACTTTCACTTCTGATGCTGATTGTACCTTTATTACAATAAATACGTTTTACATCTCTCATATTCGGTAAGTAGGTCCTTATTACCCCCAAATGGGCTTGTAGGTGACCAATTAGCGCTCTAGGGTAATAATGTAGCTAGAAAAGCCCTAGAGCGGTAAGTAATTTAACAAAAAAACACTTCACTCTTTCAAAAAGTTCGCGTACATCCTAGCCATCATACTGGCAATAGACATTATGCATTCAGCCCAATGACAAAAGAGGTCGCTTCGCTATTCAGCCTTGTCTTCGTACGAGTATATTAGTCATCAATTTTAAATATCGAACGGCCAAGCTTAATTACGTTCTTGAAAAAAAAATTTTAAAAAAAGATGAAATAAGGCGGGAATAGAAAACTTTTACCACTTTAAAAACTTTAAATATTGTTTGTTTTTGGGATTTTTTTATAATTACGTGCTAATTAGGAAAAAAACATGAGTTCTGCAAGTGATGAAGATATAAGCTGCACTCCCGATTCAATGATGGAAGCTGAAGCAGCAAATATTTTATTCTTGTAATGCCGGTTTTTTTCTACTTACCTCACAATCGAGATGTAAAGAAGAGTAGTTAGCTCGGGTGTAGGCATTAATTGCAGCCCGAGATATTTAGGCGCACGAGCGCAGCGAGGGCGCCTATAGTTCGAGGGTGCAATTTATGCTTACACCCGAGCTAACTACTCTGCTAACTAATCTACTATCTATTTATACCTCTATTTGCTTGCTTGCTTATCATAACATTGTCTATAATGTGTCTTTACCACGCAAACCCCATTTCTATTTATGCCATTTCATCTCATCAAAATCATTCATATGTTAGTAATAATAAGTGATTGATAAAATCGTCCGGCTGCCTGTGACAATTCGCACTCGATCCGAAGCAACAATGGTACGAAACGACCAGAATATACAGACCCGTTTACAAAATACTATCTGGTACTAGAATGAGTTCGGAAGGGTGTATCCAGGGGTCTAGGAATGCTGGTCTCGAAGCTTATGCTACCACTAACTAGTCAGCGCAATGTTATTCAGCCCGTGATGGATCACAATTTCTGACATCACTGTATAAAACAAATGAAGTAGGCAAATATGGTTTTCCTAAATGTACTGTTTGCGTTAAATTTTCGATAGGCTTTGTGCACTAAAGGCTGAATATTCTATTGAATACGCTACGCTATACCAAACTATTCAAAACATTTTCTATATTGTTGGCATTTACTAACACAGCACGCATACTTAGAGCAACTAAAACTTTATTTTGCCTCTATTGGTGGAGCCAAAGTTCGAGCCACAGTTTTTTTAGACAATAGTGGTTTCGATGAAATTTTCCGACAAATAAGTTAGAATAATAATATTACATAATTTGTTTTATTTCCTTTCAAGAAAGTCAAAAGACAGCGTGGTCGTAGGCGCAGATTTATGTCGTAGCTATTGTCGTAGCCCTTGTAGCACACGTAGCAGTTTTCTACGAAAGTCTACGATGAAGATTTTCTAGCGAAATGGTAACTATTGCGCATTTTCTTGTATTTCATATAAAAATATACTTATCTCAAGACAGAAAATGATTTTGGTATTTAACTTGAAATGTACGGTATTCACATAATTTTATTTTTCTTTAGTACGCCGTAGACTTCTTGGCTGTCTAACTGCCTCAGAAATCTGAGCTAAATGCAAAAAGTTATAAGATTACCCTGTCTCAAAAAATCTGCGTTCTCCACCGTAGACTACAGCTAAACATACAGTTATCATACTTCGGCTTCGGTTTGGTGCGTTCGTAGGTTAGCCAGTTGAGTAGTAGTTGGGTACTGCCTGCAATAAAGTCAAACGCTGGCTGGCACTATCGTCTGATGTGTTATCTCATCATCATTATCTTCCTACCCTTATCCTACGTCTGTTATGTATTTGGTTTAAAATCTGCCATCATAAAATCCACCCATCAAATCTATAGGTGAAAGGTCAATGTTGCAAAGTCACTATCTCCGAACAATAGGCGGATAGTGGTCCGAAACTCAGGTTCGGTTCTATTGTAATGAATTAATTAATAAAATCGGGGTGGGGGCGGCCATTGTCCGTGCAAGGATGGATCTGATCTCATTAAGCAGCATTGTGACGCGTAACAATAGCTGACCATACCTAAGCACGTCAGCGCTTTAAAGTTGAATATTGAACCTAGTTCTCTCCATAAATCATTTTTAATAAGCTGGATATGCAACTCATGTACGAGGAGTTGGTACCATAGTAATGTCAACCGCAATACAATGCTGAAATTTAAAGTATACCCTGTGTAAACGATTTAATTAGGAAGATTCGCAAGTTACATTTCAGTTACCCTACGCGGCCGTTTCCATTTCGTAGTCGTCGTCGCAGGGAGTCTTCTGTGGCCCGATTGCTAAGCAGTGTAATGTGTCTATAAATAGTAAAAATTTGCCGTAAAATAGTCGAATCTCCAAAAGCTTTAGAAGTACACTATTAGTTATCCTACATTTTATCAGTAAGAGATATGATCTAGTCACAATCTAGTGACAAACTATGTACCCATATAGTAAGTTCAATTCTTTGTGTAAAATCTATAGGTACTTATTTATATAAAAGACATTTTCGCTCACTGACTCATCAACGCATGTGGTTAGTAATAAATATAGCATTACGAAATACCATTTTAAAATAGACAACGTTGGTGGTCCTGCTAGGTATTATAAAAAGTACATATTAGTAGATTATTATACAAGGGGATAAAGCAGTGTCTTCTGTCGCGGGTGACGATTTAAATCGCGAGCGTAACGAAGGATTTAAGTTCACCCAAGACTAAGACAGCTTTATCACCGAGGAAAATACTCTACTTTTCGTACCATTTGCGAAAAAATTAACACAATAATAATATGAGATAGCATTTTAGAACATTAACTTATTTATAAAAATAAATTAAAATTTTTGTGCTAAGATTACAAACAGCATAAAGTATTTCTGCATGACGTGGATAACTGAATAAATAATATGTAGGCAAAGCAGTCATTGTGGAACTGCGATGAAATTCAATTTTAATATTGGAATCCGTGGAGTAGCGAAAGATTGAATTTGATACGTAGCTATTGCGACTCCATATACCCTCTTGCAATCGTCCTTTAGAACTGGCATTCTATTGGAATCTTACCAACTAATTTTATTTCTGAAATTATTGCTAAGCGGTTATTGATTAGAGTTATTCCCATCGAGCCCACCGGGTGGCCCACTGGTGGGCCGTAGGGTAGGTAGGCACATAACATTATACATAACATTATACATAACATTAGTTGGCAATTCCAACAAAAAAATAGCATTTGATATTGAAGCCGTGTTGACGTGTTGCCCTGGCCGAAAACTATTTAGTGCCCTTTATTTAGTGTGGTGAGGAAAATGAGGAAGGTAACTCGTAATTGGTTGCATTTTGTGGTAGCTAACTTTAGGATTAGCTACCACAATATGCGAAAGTGTGATTCCTTCAAAATGTAGGCAGGCTCGACCTCTAGTGAGAGATTCGCCGCGATCCTTTCAACGCTGGCCAAGCGTGTTGCCAGCCGCAAGCCCATTGTGGACGAAATACTACAAAATTCGACAAAATATGAATGCCAGAGTGAAAACAAAATTCTAGGGAGCTGAAATACAATGAAATACTTTTGGGTTTACAAAGTTAATATCTTTAGGTATTTAATTTATTGAATAGAATGAAAAGGAACGCCTTGCAAACTCATCGCACTTTTATAATGGGTTATTCCCATCGAGCCCACCGGCTGGCCCACCAGTGGGCCAGATTTGCATAGTGGGCTCCAGCACCCTTCGCGAAACTCAATGGTAACTTTAGTCATATTTTTTTTAGCATTACTTACCCAAAAACTGAAATAAAGGATACCTAATAAGCGACTGGCTATAACTTTACCATTGAAAAATAGATTTTGGTTTGCACCATTTCGTTCTTTCGCTTATTACCAAGAATGGCAATTAATATAGGTACTTACGATAAACCAATGAGAAAATACTCATTCTGTCGATTGCATAATACAAAAACGGTGTCACTATACAGAACTTTCAAACACAACATTCAGATTCTTTGCGACGACATCGCATCGCACAAATTCCCAAATATATTTCCATCCCTATTTAGTAGCCGGGAAAGTTGTAAGCAAGTATCTAATTATTCCAACAGTCATCGAGCACTTTGTACCTAGTGATAATAAAATAGGATAACTCTCTCCATCCATTGAAAGCAGTCCAGTGCGGGTTCTACGAGTACCAGAAGCTTCGCAAAAATCATAAGGGCGAGAGATCAAACGGCCGGTCTGTTTGACCTCGATAATGAAATGATTCTCCACAGTGGACATACGAGGGTTATACAATGACGAAACTGCTTTGGTAAAATAATTGCACTCTGTAGAAAAAAATCGTGAAGTCATCTTTGAAAATTATAACAAGGCCACCCTTGATCACTTACCTACTAACAAAACTCGCAAATGTGTTTGATGACCCGCCTATGGCCCGCTTGATGTAACCACGGCTTCATCATCGGCCTTTGTGTCTCTTGTATAACAATGCATTTTCTCACTGAGCACGTTATTTGTAGACGTACCCTGCGAAGCATTGCCCGAGCCCTATGAGACAAATGTGCCTGTAATTGCACCGGTATGCGGCATCCATACTCTTCAAACTGGCACCAGTATTATTATAATCTGTGCTGTGCCAGAACACAGCAGCGCGAGCATCTCTGCTTTGCGTTGAGCGTTTGGTAAAGTTTACACCATCAGTTGCTACGTTGGTTTTTTCACCCTGTTTACTATTATAACAGTGTTTGTTGGTTTTCAGATTGGATCAATGACTGGATTACATCTAGGTATGCCAACAACCTTGCTTGTGGGTAAGTTTTTTTTTTAAACAACAACAATTTTGTTTGCAATATTATTGCAAACAAATATTGCAAACAAAATTGTTGTTACTGATTTTTCATAAATAATTTCAGTGATATTAAAACTTTAGAACAAGTAGATGTGCTAGGCAGATGAGCCATAGCTCATCTCATCATGCGAGGAAAATATCAACCAATAATATTACTATTGGTGCGTTTACCTCGCTCACCGCTCATCTGCCTCGAACATCTCTGGTGGATACGCAGCCGGAATCCAGCTAAATGCGAAGCAAACGCTCCCTGGAGCAGTGCTTGCACAAAGAGGCGCGGGCGGCAAGGCAAGGCCGTCTCACCATGTCAAGTTCGCAATGCTGCTACATATTCCTAAAGCGCTGCTACAGTTACAATAATGGCTGAGCCCCATTGTTTGGGCCCGTGGCACATTACGCTTTTGTCTCTGCCCTCTCCCGTTCACAATGCGGCCAGGAAACAAGTGAGCCTTTATTTCGCCTCTTTTTGTCTCGGAGTATCGCTGCTTATTGTCTTCATTCGATTGTTCGGAGCTCTTCAGAGGGCACATTGTTGTGGACTTCGTCGTTAGTGCTGAGCTGGCGGATGTGCTGTGTTCTAAGTGTCGTCAACTTTAATACCTACTGCGGTGTCCTTTGAGCTGCCAATTTCTTTATATTTAGGTACAGATACTTTATCTTTCCTATCTCAGTTATGTCACTAACAGAGTATAAGGTAGAATAAGGACAATAATTACAGAATACAGAGCTCGCTGAGAAACGTCAGCAAGTCAATTTCTGCTAATCAAGCAGATGGCCCAGCATATTGGTTGAGTTACGTTACTACTCTGCCTATAAAATAACAATTTGCGTTTTCATTCTGAGCACATCCAACGTAGACACGATTTATCCTCACTCAATCTTTGCATCAAGGTTTGCACTATTACGGTTTAAAAGTGCCAATTAGTTAATAAAATGGTAGGTACTCTGATTAAGTTTATGGTAAAGAAGGTGTCATCGGTTTCACATTGCTAGGGTTGGCAGTAGCACTCCTCAATTAGCTCAGAATTGAAATTGTAGTTTTATCTAAACGTTTTTCTGCTTCGAAGAGTGTACCTATCGGTTGATACCCAGGCTTATTTGCTGCATGGTACTCCTAGGTGTCTTTTTCTGGCAGATTGGAAGACTTCAGTTGGCTAACCCTAACCTTGACAACAATCAGTACAGTATTGAGTATTGATTGCGGTGTTTTTCCGAATAGTGTGTCATACAACAGTCTCACTTTCTTAGGGTTGACACCCATCGATGTCTTTTATTATCTCGGAATGATACAAGCAGCTCTAGTTGGCTTTGTTCGCTCGCTATTGTGTAGGCGGCTTTGTTCGGGCACGCTCCGTTTTTCCTTTTCGCTTTTGGAAAGCTGTAGCGCCTGAAAAACATGCTAGGGTTGTCCGTATTGTGTTTACATAATGAGCGGTCTTGTATTTTAATGCGAATGAGTGGTTTCTTTTGGGTGATGAGCTTGTGGATTTATAATTTGCTCAGTTTTCTGTGCGAATGCCTGCTTCCCACTAATCGTGCTCATAGTTTTTGATGCGATACGATACCGGCATATTTTTTCGCCGAGCGAAAAAACAGAAGGGGTTTTGTTTTTACGGTGTTATGTGTCTGTCGGTTTGTCTGTGCGCTCGTATAGCATCGAAAATGGGGCTCCGATTTTAATGCGTTTTTTTGTAAGATTTGAGATGGTACTTAGCTATGTTTGGTGAAATCGATGGAGCCATTTTAAAGTTATGAGAATAATCATCACCTTTGAAAACCTTTTGAGGAATCTCAGACATAATTACGGTTTGAAACATTTATCTTTGATGTATTCAGATTTGATGAACTTGGAGCCAATAGTCCAAGGTACAGGATGAAGACAACAACGATATTTTTTTGGTTGGGGGTTACAATACCTACTATATTTTAGGTACCTACCTACATTGTCCAAACTGTAACTGGTCCAAACTTTAATAAGCGAAGTATTCACTTCACTCATTTGACATTTTATTTAAGTTTTCTACGATTGAAGCTGGTATAGGATATATATAGGTAGGTAAACCATATCACTATAATTGGATTATCAATTAGAGTAGATAAACTTTGAAATTACACGTCCAAGCGAACCTACAGCTTCATAAAGCTATTCATCGAGCTGGCTAAGAAGTGAATCTTTATGAATGCGACCAAATTGTATGAGAGTAGTCCTCATTCAAAGTTCCCGTGAATAGTGTTAATTCGCTGTAGCGAGTTTGCTCGGCGCTCGTCAATGGACTATTTGGAGACTTGAGGAGCAGGCGTGCGTCACTTTTGCTCAACTTTCAGTCTAAAACGAACCCTAACCTCACGTTATTTAGATTCAATACACACCTTTGAAACGAAAATATGGTGCGGTGAGGGGTTGCAAAGTTTTCTCCCCTATATTTAAAGCCATCACACATTGACTTTAAGATTCAATATCGCTCGAGCTTTTAGCTTGATATGTGAGAGAATGAGTGAAACGTATACGTAAGTTACTGATATTTCTGTGGCAATATTGTGTATGGAAAACGTGGAAAATATGAATGCTCCATGACACACTGCGGACGATTTTGTAAAGAGCTTCGATGAATTCTAAAGGCCTTTTGGTCGGATTTTGCGTGGAACTCTTTGAAGTACCGTTTGTATTTTTCACTACTGAGAAATAAAGATATGGTATTTTTTAAACAGTCACGTGATCCAGGCTTATGCGACCGGAACCTTGGAAACCAAAAATGACTAACTAACGTTAAGTTAGTAACTAACTACTAGTAGTTTTTTACTTTTTTTCAATGTGAGGTAGCGTATTATTTCATATTTTCGACTTTACATAATTTTAACAAATATTTAAAAACAACCACCCACTGCGGGAACCCAGATTAGCCGCGAGTTTTCCGAGATAGTATATATGATTAGTGACAGAGATTTCTGAAAAAAAAAAATGGAAATTCTTATTGCTACGCTGCGCCGCCGTAGCCCGTAGCATGCTACGCTAACGTACTACGACGTAGTCTATGATAATATTAGAAGAAATGTTATTATTATCATTCAAAACCGCATCTTATATGTATAACTTTCTAGGTGATTGCGTTACGTTGGCAGAAAAAAAACAGAGGTCCCCATTAATTTCAGAATTACTAATATCGAAATTAAGAGTTTCATGAATCGTGTTAGTTTTCCACTGAATTTGGCTTTGACTTGGTTTCCCAGTTGAATTTCAATAGCCGACACAAGCTCAAAATTCTATATGGAAAATATAAACGAGGCTAGCAAAAACGTCTCGAAAGGAGTCTGATTTTCTAAAGGTTTCTTTGAATAGAGCACTGTTTAACATTGCTCATTGAGCGATATTTTCTGATTCCTATTCAATACACGCTTTGTAAACAGCCTACAACATATTTTTTACTGGAGAATGAGAATATTATTATGAAAATAAGTGACTCTTTAGATAGGTACTTACAAGTTCTGTATCATTAAATTCATATTTGAATGGTTGGTTCGTTCATTCCCGTTCGTCCCATTATGTGTAACAGGAATGCAAAAATAAGTATTATTTTGTTCCCGTACGTCGTCCATTGCAAAATTCAAAAATTGGGAGTCGGCAATGTCTAAAGTACAAAAGAAAATAAATAAAATCAATATGTACTTAAACTTTGCTTGGATAAACTCGTGTACAGTTAGGTAAACCACCGAACATCTATATCCTAGGTAAACAAAGTACAGGCAGCAATATAAAGTAGACGCTGCCTATGGGGTGAAAATTTCAAGACTGTTCAGTTCTAATAAGGAATACAAATAACAAATTAGAAATATAAATACCTACCTAGTGGTGTATGAAGGCAGTTATTTTGGCAGTTATGCTGAAAAGTCTACGTTGGCTCTACAAAGTACCTATTACGAAAGTCGTAAAGGTCCCCAGCGGGCCTAAGATGCGCACCGCGAGATATTTGTCATGTCGTTCTGTCAAAATGTAAGCATTTTGTACCAGTTTAGGAACTATTGCATTATCTGTGGTAATGTTGTCGAGAAACCGCGCCTTTGAATTTTCAACTTTTGACATTTCTGCACGACTATTTTCTCGTCTTCAGAGAGGTACGACGACTAAGAAAGTGTCAAAAGTGTACATTATGGCGCGTTTTGTCGACACCATTAGGTACCACAGAAAATGCAATAGTTCCTAAACTGGTACAAAATGCTTACATTTTGACAGAACGACATGACAAATATCTCGCGGTGCGCATCTTAGGCCCGTATTCCGAGACAGAAATCGTTACTCAAGCATAGATTTGAGTAGAGATTTTCATACAAAAAGCTATGCTTGAGTACGGATCAGTGCTTGAGTAAGGCTACGGAATACGGGCCTTAGACCCGCAGGTTTTTTTTTCTCCCAAAGTCAAACTCTCGAACAGCAATAGAACCATAGACGAAATCCTTCGTCTGTGAATAGAACCATTGCAAAACTAAATCCCAATGCTCTATGAAGTTCTACGTGTAAGAGGTGAAGAGGTTTGATTACCCAATAACAAAGATTTAAAAATAAACTATCTATGATAACATTATTTCTCTCTCTCTAATTTTGATGAGGATGCAGAAGTATCCTTATAGTGTCCTTAACAAATCCTAAGGTTCTACCACGGTTGGCGCTAGCATACCGCCTTGGACGAATATATACCGCCCGTCACCACACGGTGGTTCTACGAAGTGCTACGGAATTCGTAGAAGTCTGATTAAGTAAAACTTTTTGTAACGCGAATAAATAAAAAAAATACTGATGCTGGTGACCTGCGGGCCTAAGATGCGCACCGCGAGATATTTGTCATGTCGTTCTGTCAAAATGTAGGCATTTTGTACCAGTTTTGGAACTATTGCATTATCTGTGGTACCTAATGGTGTCGACAAAACGCGCCATAATGTACACTTTTGACACTTCTTAGTCGTCGTACCTCTCTGAGGACGAGATAATAGTCATGCAGAAATGTCAAAAGTTGAAAATTCAAAGGCGCGGTTTCTCGACAACATTACCACAGATAATGCAATAGTTCCTAAACTGGTACAAAATCCTTACATTTTGACAGAACGACATGACAAATATCTCGCGGTGCGCATCTTAGGCCTGCTGGTGACATTGGTATTTTGTGACAGACGTCACTTTTCACTCGTCCAAAAACCACAAAAACTTTGAAAACACTGCACTTCTACGCTGAATATATCCGTAAAATATTTTTATACAAAATGCTTTTACCACGGAGGCTCGGTTTTAACATCTAGAAGGTGTATATTAACATGCCGTTTCTTAGCCTGAAGAAGGATCCATATTGCCTCAACCCCAACTTTAACCAACCACCACCCATTTATGAAAGCAAGGGCTTGGACTTGAAATGCTGTCTCAAAGCAGTATTCTTCATTATCATAATCATAGTCCAGATTTGTCTATTCGCCATATACTTTTGGAAAACTGAGATGTGATTTAGGTACCTACCTAGGTTATTGATTTGGTTGGAGTGTAATTCTACCCATTTTAGCTTCATTTTTATTATAGTTAACTTTATTTTTTTGGTGAACTTTTCATTTTGTCCTACCTACTAGATATTATTATCTTCCTTTTGCCAGACCCAGTGTCGGGAACTTTCAGAATCGATGGCTGTAAAATCCGCTACCTGGGTTATTTATTACATTGCAATAATTTTTTTCATCCATGATATCTCTACCTACATACCTAAAATTTATTAGGTAGATGCAGATACCTGAAATTGAGCTGGAAGAATAAAAAAAATGCCCTGTTACGACGCGAATACAAAACTCTGTTAAACTTTTTCTACTAGTGGTGCCATCTGTTTGCGAAGTGAGGATCTGTCTCAAGTTTCGGTGGTGTGTTGGTAGCAAAAATGTTACATAGATGGCGCTGTAATTCCATTTCATTCATCTCCGCAGTTCGCCTTGTAGGTCGTAATACGCTGCTTTACTTAGGTCTCTAAAAAGTATTCGCATAGTACGAGAGATGGCGTACTTCAGCTATAAGAGCTGTATGGAGTTCTATGGACAAATTATTTTTAGGATTGCTTACTGTTGTGGTGGCAACTTATAAGTATGCATGCAGTCTTATGCAATAAAGACGAGAATGAGCCAATTTTTTTTTTTTTTTCAATTTTTGCCTGTGAAATGATTAAAAATCATAATTATGAATTACTACGTGAAAACTAAAGGGGGAGGGGGGGTCTTGGCATATACTACGAGTGGTCACCGATGGGAGGGAGGGGTCGAAAAATCTTAAAAAATAGGTCACGTAGTATGGGTATGTTCCCTTACATAAGAGCACCTATTTAGGCTGTCATAAGTTTGGCCATGTAACCAAATGGTATTTCGCTTCAACGTGGTTCATTCGTGTGGCCGATATAAACAAGATGTTTGCATACAATCACTATTTTGAAACGGTAGCAACTACGTCTGAGTGCCTGTTTTAATTAGTCTTTTATCTAAGTATACACAAACGCATTTTATGAACTTTAGGTACCTACCTACAAGAATCGGCTCCTAAGTTTGCGTGTATTTTTTCACAAGTATTTTTGGCAAAATGACATTGCCAGGTTGACCATTACAATGATGATGCCCCTCTTTACTTGAGTAAATGATACTTAGATAAGATAATAAAATTTATTTACTTTGACTGAAGAAGTAGAGTTATCGCAGCCAATCTTTAATTTTCTTATCGAACCTACGTTTTGGGCATTTTGCCAGGGCTATTCTCATTTTATAAATAAAACATTTTAGTACATATAAAAATATTTTATTAAAAACATTTTGGTAACATTTAATAAGAACACTTAGGTAAAAATAAATCGACCTCAAAATCATTTCAAAAGAACAGCCTGGACTGGAAGTTCACGGAGAAGCCGGAACAGCAAAAAACTAAAATAAATAAAAACAATGATAACACTCTAGCCAGAGACATGTCTAATTGACAACCAGAATTAAGGCATCGCAAGAATAATTATTAAGTACGATAAAATACCTACGACTATTATTATAGTTACAACAAAAAACTCCTATTTATCTATCGTTCAGTTGTTTGCACGCGCCGCATGACGAGGACGGCGCGCGACCCTGGTCAAGTCGCTTGGCAGGGACTTGTACCGAGTATTATTGCCACTAACATTATACACACACGACACATTCTGCTTGTCACTACTATACGCCATAAATACGACTACTAAACAGTAAACACTAAAACATCCCAATTATACGAAGCTATGTTAAAATTTTACTAACTATGTTATAATTTAACATCTTCGGCTAATTTTGATACTAGAACGATATTATAACATCATCTCATTGTACTCTTAAACATTAAGCAGTATTAAATTAATAATGAGGAATAAGATATTATTATACATAATATTGCAAGCTTTACTGAGATTGTGCATGTTACGTGAATACATTTAACTAACAGTGAAACTTATTATTAGGGAAGGAAGTTTACTTATTAATTATAGGTACTGATTTAGAATGACGGGCCTTCGCCAGACGGAGGCTCCCACACTGAAACTACAGAGGAACAGTCATCAAGATTAAATTACGAGCATTGGCACTTTCAATACATATTCATTCTTATCAATTATACTTTCGAAATAGCACGGCATACCAATAACCAACTTAAAAACTAAATTCAGATCAGTCATTTATGATATCACATCAAAATAAACAGGGAAATACATATGTGATTATCGATTGGATATACTACAATAAATATTATATTCTTTTCAAAAGAGGTATTAATTTTCTTAAGGGTTACTAAAATATTGAGCTCTGCATCGCTTGCGACGCACTATATCACGAGAACAACATTGAACCAAGAAGATTTGGTGCGAGGAGAGTTCGTCTCCAGTTAATCTATTTGGCTAAACCTACATAATTCTTATCAGATATACATAAGGCCAGCGAGCGCGCGCCCGCTCTCAGCGGAGCTCGCCTGTGGCGGACCCACGCTCCGGCAAAACCCTTCGTCCTTATTTATACAATTTTCATTATAAAAATACTGTCATTTGACTACAGTTCAATGAGAAAAAATATTATCATTATTATGATTGAACAATAGATATAATACAACGTATTGGTATTATGTATAATATCGTGTATAATGATTTGACTAACAAAATAAAATGCATAAAATTGAAATGATTTAAACATTATAAAATCACTTGAAGACACTTGTAATGGAAGGTAGGTACTAAATTGATATTTTAGAATTTAGTCAAATAAATAGCACAACAACCAACATTTATTTGGCAATGCGGGTAAAACAATAACAACTACTAAACTCGGCTGCTAACTTAACAAAAACTGGAATGCAAATATTGCATCGCACCACGCCTAGGCAGGACTTCCCGCCGCTCGCTACTCTATGGGTCACAATCACTTCGAGCTAGTCTAATAAACTGTGCGCATCACTCCAATACTATCTTTGAACTACATTTGAATGCAGCTTTGTCATTTTACAATTAAAAATAATAATAACTAAAAATAAATCTGAATGCAACATTTGATTTAACATTAACCAATAACAACCATTTGTGAATGTGCGTGTGACTGAGTATATAGCACACGGGCAACGGAAGACGCACGCACATTATTTTTATATCTGTTGATGGCGTGTCGCGTCTTCCAGCGGCAGCGTAGGCGATGATACTGTATCACTGTAGCTGCATTCTGAGATCCATGCTATACGTCCAGTCAATACCCACTCAACCATAAAATACGTATTTTGTTATAACTTTACCTAAGGTTTAGTGTTCATAGCCCGGATGAGTGAGGACAACTAGCTACATTATTCTATTGCGATTACTCGATCGATAGCAGCGTTTGATCAAAGATATTTCGAGTATCGCGAAGTGCTTAGAAGTTGGAAGTGAGTATCTCTACGGTATCACTAAATCGGAACAAGAGTAAGAAAATCAATACGCGGATGTTGGTCCCTTCCAAATTATTAGCCAAAAACATTGCGAGAACCCCGTATTATAACTAAAATTTGAATACTACGTATTGTCTCATATTATCAACATTTTTTTTTATAAAAATAACTTTGAGGAAAATATTTAAACATTACAGTGTACAAATATTCCAGTACTAATTTAAAGCTGATCACAAAGTAGCAGAACTTAAGTTGCACAAAAGGACAGTATCAATATTTAATTAGAGTTAGTATGTTATACATTTACTTACATGTACCTAATCAAAGAGACTCACACTATTTAAATATCTTGACTAAGTTAAGAGACCACAAATGTTACACTTTACATAATGCACGTACATTAGAGATATTGCCAGTCTGTCAGACACTTATCATAATTTCACTAGGAGCCCAGCTTCTGGGCGCATCAATGACTCAAACCTTTAAAACGGTATGTAACAACTACTAATACCTTAAGAATATCTAATCACTGCATTAATTTGTGATGATATGCACTGATAACCCATCATTGACTAAGTTCCACATTGGCTCGACATTACGTGAAGTTTGGAAGCGCTGTTGTCAATGTCGATAGGAAGTTGCTTTTGGAAAATGTGTCAAGATCATAATATTGTCTAAATAATACGTGATCACTATTTGAATGTAAGTTCGGACGGTAAATCCAACAATCATAATTAGACCTTAAATTAACCTAAAGCTTGGCTTAAATTCGTGCCTATCTCGTCAAAATCGTACATTTAAATAACATCCGAGAAGCAGCCTTTTGGTTTTATGATGATCCTATTGTTAAATGACTGTGGAATATTATCTAAATATCTAACAGACTACAGAATATTATAAAACAATATTTAAATAATAACTATTACAATTTAATGGTGGGAAGTATTAGCGTAATATGATATTACATTAGTAAATGTCTACAATTTAAATATTGTTTTAGATTTGGACACTAGCTCTCTGGCCGAGAACCTCAGCCGCTCAAAACTAATTTATACTAAGCCATATAAATTGCAAACTCCAACAATTTATAGTTAATATAATATTCTTTGGACAACAAATTACATTAGAGTTTCTAAGAGGAACTAGTTAAGTGCATAATATTATTATCTTTTAATTTATTGAGATGACGTCATTGGAGTTGATTTAAGATCCAATTTAGTCTTTTATTAATTTAGGAGGGAACCTAGAAATGCTTTGATTTGGAATTAATTCTGCAAAATCTTATGGCATTGCAAGTTTATCATTAATTAAGCCTAATATTATCACACAAATAAGTTAAAATAATAACGAAGTCACGCATGTTGCGTATCGTCAGGCTACCATTCACAGAATTTGTCAAAAAATTATCTGGATTTAAATTAAGATCACAGTATTAAGTCACGTTAAATGTACCTCTACAAATGTGCTGGACGATAGCCGCTTCAATATTCCACAGTCATCTGGGACTGGGGCACACCACGCCTTCCACTAACTATAATACTAGGATAAATGTCAAACAACCAATGGCCTTAGTTCAACTATAACAAAAAAAATAAGATTTGGTTTGCACATTTCTTTTGTTTTTATCAAGATTCAAGTAAAATAAAATTCATAACAGTAACAGTGTGCTCAAAATGCTCAAATAAAAAAATCAAAATGAGTTCATAAATAAAGCTATGCCACAGTAAAATGGCAAGTCAACAAATTAAAATATTATTTGAACCAAGACCACTGATCCATGTAATGTTAATACAGGCACCAATGACAAAGACTAAGTGGATATGCACCTGATGTGTCCCAGTCAAACCCATTCAACGATTGTTTATTCAGATAGAGTCATCAGTCAGTGGCTGCGACGACCCAGTTGAAGCCACAGAGGCGACAAGAATCATTTACATACTGTGTACGGGTTCCGTAGGGTCCCAGGCGATGGTACTGGGAGCGGTTGGCAAAGAATAATGCCGGATTGTTGGGCGGCAGCACCGTAGCACGGTAGTTCCATCGATTGTCAGTCAGGTTACCCATCAGGTTGAGGACATCTCGTCCCCCGTATGTAACTTTGATATTTTCAGGCTTCTGTTCTATGGGACGTGGCTGCGGTTGCACAACCGGTTCGAATATCTTCTGAAAACATTATTGAGCATAGTAAGCAATTTAGAGAGATATTTAATTATTTCTGTTTTGATAACATTATCAGTTACAATCAGTCACTGCTTGGGTTCGTTTCAGATTTAAAAATATTTTTATCATTTTTAACAGATTGTAATATGCAGGCGCCTAGATCATTTTAACTAATCATAAGCTACTCTCCAATCTTTCCACGCGTCGATTATGTAGACAACATTGATAGTTGGCGTATGGACTATCGCCATTACGGAATATTATGAAAATAGAGAGGTCAAGGCCAGGACGAACGCAAACAAACTGTAGGTAGTGCAGAACTTCAACTCACCTTCTCTGTGGTATGAGGACTGGGCGGTAGGGAGTCACTGTTCACAGATTCCGACTTGAGCGACCCAAGCGAACCGATACCGCTGGATTCACTGGAGACAGACGGACTCGGGCTCGACTGCGACTTTGCAAGACCCGCTATGTCTATGATATGCCCAAACGAGCTGTATGAATTAAAATTCTCCGTCTCCAGCCCAGCAAGAGGTAGTGCAACGCTCAAAGCCATGTCTGCGAATGGAAAATCACGTTTGTATTGGAATTACACGTGCCTGAAGCTCTTTTTTGCGTGAGAGCAAGTTGTTGACAGAATCCGAAACGCGCCAAATTGTTACGGTCCTACGATAACAGTACTTTGGGACAACTCTGCAATACTCACGAATTACTAAAAAGAAAATTATGTATTCTAAATCACAATAAACCAATGATAAAAACAATAATTTACCGAAAAAGCGATATCCCAAAAAGCACAAGCCTCAACGTAGCCGAATGAAACGAAACAGATCGAACACGAATGAACTGAAGTTAGCTGCAAAACACGAGTTTGCTTGGGTGATGTCGTCGAACGCGCGGAGCAAACCGTTCTTTCTTTCCGGAAGTGGGTTATTATTTCTATTGCGCAGTAATGAAAGTGATGATAAATTGTATAATATTTCAATTCACAGCACAATAAAATATTATTTCTTGAATTTATGAATCAAAAAGGTTACTCCAAAGTCAATAAGTCAAAAAACATGTTTCGGGGTATATATTTTGTACAGCTCCACCTATTTAAAAATTGTATGAACTAAAACTTGTTCAAACGTTTGCACTGCCCTCTCTTGCACTGTCTATGTAACTTTTGAAAGTTGATGAAGTATTTGACTAGATGGCGGTTAGCCCTCTGTTGCAAAGCTCTCCTCGTAGCTGTTAAAGTTGTTACTAGATGGCGCTAAACAAAATTTCTCAGTTTAGTCTTTGACACACTTACAGATGGCGCTAAAATATAGTTTATTTGCTTTGAATTAATACTCCAGTTTTGTTTAAAGGTGGCGCTATTGATAAAGTGTTTATCCTTCTCTAAAACATTTTTGGTCGGTAGCAGACTGCCCGGACAAGCTTTTTCGGAAGAGATGCTAGAAAGAGTCTAATCGTTGATAGGCTATTTATGTAACTATGCTAGTAATCATTGTGAAAGATTTTGTTCGGGGAAGTAGGTAGGTAGGTAGGTACTACCATCGCACCCTAGTAGGTATATTTACATAACATTGGGTAGGTACACTACCAGTTTTACGTTCATTAAGTCAGTAGGTAGGTAGTAAATTAGATAAGTAGGCACCAACCGAGTATGTAATAGAAGTAGGTAAGATAAGTTACCTATTTATTCCATGAGTTGATGAGTTGTTATGCTTAGCTTTTTCCATAATCCTCTTCCCGTATAAAACAGAAATTCTTATGCCACTGGTGTCATGGTGACCTGAAGCCCTAGTACGAGTTTTGGTGTGTAAATCTGGTGTGAAACGTCTGACGCCCAGCACACCAGTGGGCGCTTATTTGTATGGAGACACTGAACGGATTCTTTGAGAAGCTTGGTCTACACCAAGCCCGTACTCGCATTTCGAGCTTCTCAAACAATCCGCTCAGTGTTTCCATACAAATCAGCGCCCAATGGTGTGCTGGGCGTCAGACGTTTCACACCCACAATATACACTGAAAACTCGTACTAGGCCCTCTGATAACTAAAAAATAATGACTATAACAAGTTATACCTACCTAGGTACCTGGTAGATATACTTACCTAGTAGGAAAGGTAACTTATCCAAAACTTTTTATAAAAATTGTTAGTTTTTAGAGTTTCGTTCCAATACCTAGCTATCTATACCCAGGTATCCAGGTACCTATACCCAATCTACATTTTCTTGACTCTTATTGATATTATTCAGGATGATGATCTGTCCTAAAAAACTTTTCTGTGATTATACCTACATAGGTATTGATCGTAGACTCATGACGCATTCCTCATCATGGAACAACTGGTAGGTAGGTATACCTACTTGCACCAATTAGTTGTGCCACCGTATCATACATAGGTACGTGTCTGTTTGGTGGGAACTACCGACTGGAGAACTGGCCCAGTCGCTAGGTATAGGTAAGGCAAGAAGAAAGTATTTACCTATTAAAAAGTCGTTTAACTTTAGATAGCACTTGGCGACCTTACGAGAGCCCGCAAGAGGTTCATAATTGCCCCAAATCGGGGGCTTACGATTTGTAAATATTCTTATATCACCACTTAGGAGCGTCCGTTCAATAAAATAATAATAGTATACATCCGTGCAAATGGCCGGCGGGAGGGGGTTAGAAGGGCGCGGGGATGTTCCGAGGGGGTGTGGGGGGCTTATCGATTCGCGCCCGCGCGACACTGTATCTGTCCTCTCATCGAAGCTCGTCCGCCCGCCTCACAAAGAAAGAGATAGGTTTCGGAGACTTTGATCCTTTTGTTTTTGGGCAGCGTCCGGCGATGCGGGCGGGGGCAGAAAAATGTGAAGGGGCGCTGATTGGGCGCGGTCTCGCCCCGCCCCCCGCGCCCCCGCCGCCCGCCGCACAGCCGCCGGACCGCAGTTCAAGGGCGGTTGCCGACGCACGTTGGTTTTGTTTGGGTTGTAGTCTATTTATAAACCTATTGCCTATTTTGAATCTAGAATTTTGATGACCTAGTATTGCCAACAATGATGCTACAAAAGAATGTTTTTCAGCTGAAGGATTTTCTCGGGAGGCGTTAGTTGAGAAATCTTTTTTTCCTTCATTTCAGGTGAACTTTTGGGTGAATACAAGCTCTTCAGCGACAATACACAATGAAGTAAGCACAACAAAGAGCTTCAATTACCTACTGGATTCTTAACAGTGGTCTGTGAGCTTAAAAAAAACAGAATATGAGTTAGGACCTAGGATTATTGTTTGGGCAGTATTTTTTTTGTACAACCAAAATCATGAAACAAGTTGATGGCCCACCGAAGCAGATGCCTATAACGATGCATTCCCTCACTGAATACGTCCACTGAGGACGTTGCAACCCTAAATTTTGGTAACAGATTTATAATTTATCGTAATTTTCAACAAATCAGGTAGAGTCTAGTCAACTCTACATTAGTGAATGGTACATGTTCTCTTATTGGCAGTGTAGTTGATCCATTGTTGCCTATAGTAGGTGCCAAATAACACCGCAATACAGGTCATTCACCCACCTTCACCTCGATGTCGCAAAATTCAATTTATGTATGGTAAACAAACAGTACTACGATATTCGAGCGATTACCGTCTTAGCGACAGGTTTGTATATGGAAAGCGACAGAATTAGCCATTCATAAATTGATTTTGGTGACATCGTGGTGAAGGTGGGTGAAAGACCTGTATTGCGGTGTTATTTGGCACCTACTATATAAACAGCTATACAAAATAATAGGCATACATAATAGGTTAAAATCCTAAGCATTAAGCACGATTTGGCTATTCATGTACAGTTACACTAGGGGTCATTGGTTCATAGATTACAAGTAATAAGTAGTACCATGGAAGACAGACAGGCACTTATTTAGCTTGTTTTTTTTAGATGTACAACCCGTAGCCTGTAACCAAGCAAGTGGATTATGTAGGGAACTTTTTGTGTAAATCCTTCATATTTAGCAAATGTGCCTTCATTTTGAAAACCGTGATACCGTAGGTAGGTATTTATAAAAAAAAATATTATCACCACTGAATGACATAAAGAAAAATATTTATGCAAAAAACATAATGTAAGACTAGGCGGTATGGTTTTAAAATTTTTTTTTAGCCTGCACCGAGGAGCGAAAAAAGAAAAAAAAAATCACCACTGAATTGTAAAAAATATACCTGCTACCGTTTCTTTTAATCTTTCGATTATTATTTCCGTTTATTCGTAATCTTGTGTTTAAACTTAAACACAAGATAAAAAAAATAAAAATAATTAATTTTAAACTAGTGGCTCTGGGAGCTGTAGACCTCGCGAGCATACTAAAAGTGAGCTATTTACTGCCTTAGCAAAAGCTATTTCAGAGTTTTGAAAGAAACCTATCAATGTTGAAGAGAAGTAGAAAATACCCATCCCCACTACTTCTCACCTGACACCCATCCCTCACCCGCAACCCCCACTGTGCAAGTGCATTTTCCGTTTTGCGATTTTTTTGATCTTTTTGATTTCTTTTGCATCATCTTGTGTAGAATGAGGTCCTTTGTGTTTCTCTCAAATTTGATTGAAAACCATCATCATGCTGAAGATCCTTATCAGATCTTCGCCAAACTTTTATGAGACCACTTATAGTTACTACCTTTCAAATAAAAAAAGAATAATTGAAATCGGATCTCATTTGGTGGAGATATCCAGTATATCAAATAGCCCCCTTTTGCCCTTTTTTGGGGGGAAGTACCCCTCCAATCAAAAATCCCCGACGACAAAAAAATTCTAATAAGTCATATAACCTGTGTACCAAGTTTCGTCCAGATCGGTTGAAAAATGCGACCTGTAGAGGAGAACAGACAGACAGACGGACAGACAGACAGACATCCGGACAAACGCATTTTTGGCCAATGTGGAAACTGAGACGCTTCGCTCGCTTCGCTCGCTCGGTCAATTAATTCATTTATCACTATAAATGTGATGTAAAGATAATTTGGACCGATGATTCTCTAAATACCTAATTGAAACCATAGGTAAATATACTTGAAACTAAGTACTTATCCCATTTTTGCTCTAATAAGCAGACTTACTCGCACAGATGACATCAAAATGACGTCATGTCAATTTTGTCTCAATATAAAATTATTATTATCTAGAGTAGGCAAGACTGTACCAGAGTACTTTATACTTCAAAATCGTAGTTGTAAATGCAACTTTAGTTTTCTAAACTGGTTACTTATTTATCCCCTGTATATTGTGTAACTCGATGCGTCGTACGAGTACGTCGATCACGTTGACATTTCTATACGACTGAGCGACGTTCACATGAGTCATTTTGACGTATGACAGATAAATCGACGAGAAAATCGTGCTGGAGTGACATGTCAAATGAATCGACATTCTGATGGGAAAGATATTTCAGTGTAGAGAATTTAATGACGAATTTAGAGATGAATAAATTATGTAGAGTCGTTTAGTGAGAGCCAATTATCAACCAGATAAAGTCTAGACTACTAAAGTAGGTCTTAGCGTAAATTAATATTATAATTAGGTTTTCATAATTTATATTTGAAAATTGAATTTCCTCGGACCTAGATCTCATGAAATATTTATACTATCTATTAAACTTTCTAGACTTAAGTTTTTTTTTCACCCTGTGTACAATCAGTAACAAAAACCCTGTCAGATTTATGAAGGGCGTGTTCCTATATTGAAATTAATGTCGGACAAATGGTTGAAAGCATCCTATATACATAATGTAGGACAGTATTATGATCTGTGCTGTAAGACTATAGGTTATTTAATACTCTCCTTTATTACTAACTTCAGTAGGATCAACTAAAAAAAATCTAGCCAACCATATGCGACTTATAATAATTTGAAAGGAAAACCCGAAAACCAGTAAGTTCATCTAGGTACACTGATTTTGATAAGTTTACTACATAAAAA
The DNA here is from genome assembly GCA_947507515.1 of Eulithis testata. Lineage (NCBI taxonomy): Eukaryota > Metazoa > Arthropoda > Insecta > Lepidoptera > Geometridae > Eulithis > Eulithis testata. Next base: position 3,674,787 of record OX382194.1, read on the forward strand.
AATGTACATTTCCCTCGCAAACCCCTACTAAGCATACACTACACTACACCATTAGCCTACCTTACTAAACGACGAAATATTTAAATAGGTACGAAATATCCATCGCGGCTATCTCCAGATAAAACGCCCCAATTCACATGCGTGAGCCGTGTGATGGATGAGCTCGGCGATCAGACCCTTCCCTCCCCCCTTCCCGCTTGCACCCCCCTCGGACCCCCCGGCCTAAGTCCTGTAGGTGATCCATTACATTTTTGCGTAATCCCCGTTTATAAATATGAAATTGAAGGAAGATGGTGATGCTTAATCGACTGGAGGTCGACGGTCACCCGGCCCTGTGGAAAAGCTGCGTTATTTATGGCCGTGTGCCAGTGCTTGCCTGTGAAAACATAAAATATGAATTGTCGACCAACGAGCCTAGCATATAACACACGCACCTCATTGGACTTTTTTTATTTGTACGTTCATCATAAATAGAAATAGAAATTATTTATGTTACGCAAAAACACAAACAAAGACACAATGAAATAAACATTCGATTATAGAGACAGATGCGTAAAAAAAGTAGGTACTCGCTTAGCAAATGCTTAAGGTGCATCGTGGCTCGTTTAGCGCTGGTTTTCAGGAGTGCCTCTAAATCTCATGTGTAGTTATTTTGTAGTATTTCCTACATGAAAACTATCGTAAATATTCATCTTTGTTATTTTTTTAACAAAAAAGTGGGCAGTGTTAGCTAAATATTCGATCAAAACAAATGAAATCACAACGCCGCTGGCTGAAAATAAATTCCTAATTTGAAATTTGATTCGAATAAAAACAGTCACTCGTCAGTCAATCTGCAGTCCGCAAGGGGTAATCACGTCTCCCACATGCAAAACATAGCAATTGCAGTCATGATTATAGACGGTAGGGTATATTCTGATTATAGATAATTATAGCGAGGGGAGAAGGGTAGCTGATGAGCGATTTGGGTATTATTTGCGCTTTATTTGGGTATTTATTGCGCTTGAGTGACGACGCAGATATTATGCTCGGTTGATGCGGATCCCTTGGGCCGTCCTTCGCTTTGTTGTGCCTTGGACATTGATTTGATGTATTTGGAACTGGAAATTATTTAAATGGTGTTGAGCGATTTAATATTTTTTTTATATTTAATTGATAGACCATCTTTTGACTTCAATCTTACTTGTTTACCTGATGGTAAGCGACAATGAAGATTAATACGTTGGTTCTGCAATTTTGTAGAGATATCAACTATAACAAAATCAAATAAAGAACCTACAAGTAGATAAGTGCACCTAATAAATGCAGAAAAAAAGACTTATAATAGGACATTACAAAGTTGTCAAGATTTTCAAAAATTTTCATGTTCCACAACTATTGAAAAACGGAAGAAACACTTTGAGTACCTATATTTATTTTGAGTACAAACTACCTACTTTAATGCTAGATTATGTACAAATTATAAAGGTAGGTAAGTATTTGTACAGCAAAGAAAAACATGCTACCATTACCTAGAAAACATTTCCACCACTAATGAATCAATTTATCAGCTTATATCAGCTTACTTTCATTTCAATTCGTGCACGCATCGACGGAGGGGTCACAACCACATTTCCATATCGCCGACCACATAACAATATCCGACACTAATAAGTACCCAATCCTTTCTATGCGCAATATTGTCTACTCTAATTGGCATCAGAAAACTGAGGTAGCCCCAAACAAGCGCTTATCGACACATCAGTGCGCTAAAACCCGATCTGCAGACCGTCGGTTGCTAAGGTTACCGTCGGTGGCTAAGGTTAGGAGATAACAAAAAACCGGATAGAGCTGCGAAAAGTCGGAAAATATTCCCAGAAAATGTATTTGTCATAAATCTTAACTAAGTTAGCTTTTCTTGAATATAGTCCACAATAAAGCTGACTACTGTCAATTTAATGCAGCTTTAAAAATGCTCTGTAGGCGGAGTCACTTGTTTGCATGACAACGATTTAGAAGCCATTTTTTCGAACGGAACTTTAGTAGAGCAATATAAATAAGACCATTAGTTCAACAGAGGTTGCTTATCAAACAGAGCTACAGATAAGTAAAGTACCAGTACAAGTTTAGAATCAGAAGATGTGTTTAATTAGCTCTTTTCTTTTTACTAACATTTTAGTCCATTTTATTTAGATCAACGCATTTTTAGCCAGATAATTTTTTTGGCCGGATGATAGGTACTTAAAAAGCTGTATATTGAAATCCTTATTAGTATATAATGAATCTAATACGTGGCCCCCAGGTATTAAAAGTTTTATGGTCGGAATTATCTCCTTTTCCTACAATGTAAACATCGTAAAAATATGTTGCGTAATAAGTAGATTTGTAAAGTCGAAATGGATGATGAGACAAAGGGTATGAACTAAGTAGGTGTACATACCTATTTGGTACCTTCATAACCATCATGCAAAACCTAGCGTGTATGGCCTGCATTACAGTAAGCTCCTTGGACGTGTTTTGTGCGGGCATTGTTAGAGTCAGAGGTAACTGATCGATAATCAGCTCATTCTAATACTATTTTACCTATATAAAAGAAATATAAAGAAAGCGCACAACTAAACATACAAATAATTCCAAAATTAAAAAAAATTAAATTGATTGGATTTTACTACGGCTGCCATCTTGATACAAAGATGCTTTCAACATCTCAAATATTCGTTGGTTTTGAGTTATGGCTGATGGCGAAGCAGTTTTACACACACATTATAAAAATAATGTTTATCTCCACTAATGTGTGTGTATCTAAGGCACACCTTCAACATTAATCTGCCAACATGATGGATGGTCCAAGTTCTTGTTTTTTACCATCCCACCCAATATTTAACAACTGCGAAAATCCCACGTTTCTAAAACAGGCATAGAATAATTGCATTATTTCGTGATAGATAAGTATTAATGGTGTATATCAGGGGAGTACCCTTCTCTTTAATTATGGAATCTCATCAGATGTAATAGCTATGAGTTATTGAAGTGATCTTTGTTATAGTGCTGTATGTAAGTCTTAGGCAATAAGTTATTTGCTCATTGGTCTATCTACACTTATTTAATCTAAAAAAAGACGACGAAATTCACGCAAACGAATCCACGAGCGACAGCTAAGTAAAGTACAGCCAGAATGAAAACTAGATGCGATTCAATTTGAAAAGATGTTTCATGTTTAACTCTAGGTTTTGTCTAGGTATAGGTAGTTAAAAGTCTTTATTAACGGACAGTGGCTTCTAAAGTATCCTCAAAAAAATATCAACTTCTTAATGCTCATTGTATCTTTATCACAAAAACAAACACATTTAAAAGATCAGTCAGTAGCAATGCTAAGGAGAAAGTTTCAAGTTTTTTTGAGGTTTCGTTACCATAAAGGTCGACTTTATTGTGCAAGGTTTCCGAAAATTTCATTTAAGCGGTAAACAAGCTTTGTTCGGCTTTTCATGCAACTTTTACTAAAATAATAAGTACCATAGCTACACATAATATACCTTCTTAAGTGATACCATAAAAAGTCTGACAAGGGGAAAACTTTGTAATGAAACTGAAAGGATTTTGTGACTAACTTGTGCATATTATACTAGCCAATGAAGCATCCGATTTTTTATTACTAGTGGCACCATAATGGTCAAACGAATAGTTACGACACAAAACAAATTAATCAAGACTGCAATGCGTTTAGATAGGTATTCATTAGCAGCGCGGCGCAGGAATCCGCGAAATGCGGCCGCCACGCCGCGAATAACCGAAAACGGGAATCCCGAATACCGAAAAGCCGAAACCCGAAAGCCGAATAGTCGGACCGCTCGGTGACATATTGGAATTCGACTCCATTTATCCCGCTTCCTATTGGAATCCGGAGTGACGCGGCAAATTGGAAATTGCGGTTCCATTTTTGGCGTTATTGATAGGCAATTCTTGTAACATTATCGTAACAAAGTACAATTTTATAGTATTCAAATTTTTTTTAAAATCTAGAATACTTAATTAGATAAGTAAAACATGATGAAATAAATAACAACATTTTACAGTCTTTAAAACCAGTGACGCACGCTGATCAATCGGCCTACGGGACTGATGTATACCTCTATGCGGCTCTACTCTATTACTAGCCCTCCGATTTCTAGCTAAATCGGTCATTTGTATTAAAATCTTTAAATCCTCTTTTATAAAACCGAATCCACTTCATTATCAAAAGCCAACCCAACTGATTCTCAACCCTCCGTGTGGTTCGTCAAACGTACGAACGGACATGCACATCAAAGCACCCCGTATTAAATCACATTTTGACAAGCGTACCGTGAAAATTAATCGAGTGTCGTGGAGTGTGGACTATTGGCAGAAAAAAATGAAAACATGATGGCATTTTGGTCCCTGGCAAAGGTCGAAGCAGTCGGTTGTGAAATGTCTCGCCCTGCGGACACGAGCGGCCGCCGAAGTTCCACTGGGAATGGACAAGGCACTGCTTGTTTTGAACGCTACAAATTAATAGATTGGCTTCGTCATAGTTGATATTATTATCATTAAAATTTGTTTAATACAGTTACAGCATGCCATCTCTATTTGCACGCCAAAATCGGTAAGACATGTTGTGTCACCAAATTATGTACCTACAACATCCTTATTTACACATGTTTTTGCAAATAAATTATCTTTATCTTTATCGCTATCTTTATCTTTATCGCTATCTTTATCTTTATCGCTATCTTTATCTTTACAGGATTGAATTAAAATATATGCACCTATCACCTAAAAAAAAGGTTGTTTGGTTTGGTAGAATTATTAATCCCTGATGGATGGGGGGGCTCCAGACCTGCTGAAGGTTTCTGGAACAGGATTCTGGATCCAACACTGTATATCATCGTAGACAAATGACCAAGACGAGCTGGGTATTATAAAAATGCAAAAGTTAATGCAAAGTTGAATCAGTTCAGTTCAAGTTCGTTCAATGCAAGATCCAAAGGCTCTACCTAATCCAGTAAACCTTGTCTGAGAGGCAAAATAAAAGTTTCCAGTCAGGTTTCTGTAGATGTAGCCTGAAAATAAGTTATACGAAACACATACCAATAAATAAGGCTATAAATAAGGTGAAAGGCCCGTACGAGGCCCTTTCACACTCGCATTAGGCAGTCTCCACACGGGCATGCGTGTCACGTCAATCGTTATTGCCTATACCGATCTGATTTTGAAATATTTCCACGGAACCACTTATTCGCACCTCACAAACTCTGAATATGAGGCGACATGTTTTGATACTTTAGTCATACTAGACATTTTATACTTATGCAAAAACATTTTTGATAGAGTTTTATTGAGTTTATATTACAACTTCATAAAACAACGTTATTAAAACAAATATTAATAACAACAAATTAGTCTATACTATTATAAAATTGTAAAAACGCCAAAAACTAAAATTAAAGATATGGGAAAACTAAATATGCAGTTCTACTAAATAAACGATTCTGATTTCAAAAATCGAGTTTGTCTGTTTGTTTGTTTGTTCGCGGATCACGCCTAAACTACTGGACCAATTTAAATAAAACTTATACCATTCAGAAGCCGTTTTTCCAGATTGAAACATAGGCTATATTTTGTTGAAATTAAAGACGTGGATTCTAAGATATAGCTCTAAGATATACCTCTCTAAACCAAAAGCAGCCTTTGACACGGGGTTCATCGTATGCTGGTTGACAGATATTTTTTTGGTGGAAAGATACGCACGCGTACGAAGTCGCGGGTATCAGTTAGTTTAACAATTAAAAAATAATTTAAAAACTAATTTTATAAACTAACGTTTAAAAAACAATTTGATTACGAGTGGTTTGTTTAATCTGCTTGATAAAAGAAAAACAATTTTACAACGGAAAAAAAGGATTTTTCCAGGTGAGGTCCTTTGTAAAATTGTTTTTTTTTTTCATCACTAATCCACATTTTTCATCGTGTAACTAACTAAAGTATCAACTTTAAGTTTGAAATCACGACGTAACCCGCAAGCATGCTCTCGCCGACTGGAGGGTAATCGTTGTAGTGGAGTAGGTATTTGTACAGCATTCAACTTGAAGCACATTCCTCGCATATTCTAATAGGGGCTACAATATAAGTGCTAGAACCAATCAGAATTATTATAAATGCGACTTTTATGTGAGCGCGTGAAGATGTCGTGAGGTGAATAGGATCGTGCCACCTGCGCTGGATTTTTCCATACTTTTCTTGGAGAATTTAAATGTCATTTCTATACAAGTTCCTTTGATATTTTTTATTTTGACGATAAGGACTTAAAAATATTACATTGAAGGCTCTATTTTTCCAGATCCCACTAATATTATAAATGTTAAAGTTTGGATGTCCGTGCTTCAATCACGCTACTGGTTCGATTTGGATGAAACTTGGAATTTAAACAGTTTGCAATCTGGATAAACACACACACACCCTCGCCCTCATTCCAATACCATGCCTTAACACACCCTGGGGGGTTTCTTCTCTATAACCAGACTCTCAAGAGACTGGCGTATCAGAAGAACCTTCCAGACACACATTATAACTTTTTACATCCTGACACTTTTTCAAACCTCAACACACATTACTTCATGAACACTAACTACACAATGGTTTTTTCACAGGGTCTATTGTCTGATGGTTTCGACAGAATAACAGCGCCTAACTACCTCTGGGTGGTGCGCCCAAAACATTTGCGATACCTGGAAAAGGTGAATAAGTTGAAAAGTGCCTCCTACATATAAGACCAAATTGTAACACTTATTTATGCAAATAAACATCTTGTATCTTGTATCTTGTATCATACGCTGAGTCGAAACCCTTTTGCTGCTGTAGCACACAAACACTTGCCAGCTTACCTAGCTCCCTACTCAATCCACTCATCTCATTTTTCTTTCTGTCTGATTTTTGTTTCTTTGTAGTGTTGTTAGTTTAGTTCTGTAGGTAGGTGTATTTTGTGTGTTACCTTATAAGCAAATAAATGCCTGTCCATGTCCATTTCCATGTCCATGAACACAGAGACTACTTTTAATCTCGCAAATCTAGTGTTATCTAGTGTTATATAATTGAGCTAATTAAGCCTAGTCTCGATCATATAATTATGCCTAAATATAAAGGATTTTTTATTGTATATTGAGATGGGAAAAGAAACATAACTAATGATAAGTCCAAGCATCAATAAAATAATACAGAGATTATAATAAAAAAAAATATAATCATTAATCTATCAAATGACAGTTTAAAATATGAAACCAAAAGTGTGAAATCGCAAGAAAACCAGCTGCATCGACGGGAGGTCGAAAGATGGCGCAAAATATCAAAATACCTAGAGAACTGTCATCATTTTAAAAAAAAGCCGATTAAATCTTGCACAAGCCGGCTTTTTTCATCTTTGAGCAGCTGTGCGCGTGCGCATCACCTGTCCCACGTGACTAAAGATAATAGCTAGCACAAAGACGTCCGAGATGTATTGTTAGTAGGTACCATTGATTTAAGGTATACTCCTATTGTTGAAAGTTAGTTGAAGTTATGAGACAACGACACACCTGCTTGTGAATGATTGTCTTGAACTCCACTATATAGTGTGCCAGTAGCGAATTCGAATTTTAGACCTGTATCTAAAGTCGTAGATAAATAAATAAAATATTCTTGAACATATTACACAATGCTTTCTAGTCCCAAACTAAGCAAAGCTTGTACTAAGCAAGCAAGCTCAGTATGAGTTAGTGGCCAACTTTGGTGACGGAGTTTTAAGGCCGCCTTAAGGCCTCCGTCATGGCTTAATGACTGCTAGAGCCGGGACCGACAGTTTAACGTGCCCTCCGAAGCACGGAAGCGCTCAGATGTAAATGCCACTAACGGTCACCCATCCTCATAGTGACCGCACAGAACGTTGCTTAACTTAGATAATCGGTGAAGATTGATTAAGCAAGCTACGCCACGAGCGCTTCAAGCTTGTACTATGGGAACTAGATTTCTGATAGAATACTTATATACATATTTTTTTTTGTAAATACATACTTATGATACATAGTAACACTCATGTAGATGTATTTATTATTAGTAAAAAGCGCTTTAATTTAAAATAAAGCTTGTACAAATTGAATATAGCCATGTCCGAATAATTCTCAAAACCCATTCATAGATCACGCACAAAGACAGAGCTACACTCCTTAACTCACCGTTATTCAACCTACGGCCTTTGTAATAAGGTTTAAATTGATATACAAATATGGTAGTAAAATTTTTAAGTTCTGTGTTATCCTGCATTGCTCCGTACAAAATTGTCAGCGAAGCACAAAACATTTTTACGATAAGTCGTATTTCATTGGTTGTGTGTCAGCCGGATTCTGGACCCAAGGTGCTTCGATTTGGGGTAGTTATTATAAGATAAAGGACTTTTAGATAATATTATATGGTGTCCATGAAATCAATGTTGTAAGTACCTACTATACAGGGCGTTCCACGGTGATGCCACATGGAGGAAAATATGGATTTCATGGATTTCCTTATTTAATTGCTATGTTATTTTTTAAAAAAAACTTTTACTATTTAGCCTTTCGATCGGTATCATAAAATAACGCGTGTTTTGTTTTACAATTTGGTGGGTTCGATTCCCGGTTCAGACAAGCGATTATTCAAAATTCTTTGTATGCAGTTAAATTGTTTTTAAAATCAAAATGAAGTCTTCTTTCAGTAAAATTTTCTATCTACATTATTTAAGGTACTTTCCCTCCATGTGGCATGGCCGTGGGACGCATGTATACTGTACACTGCTTGAAGAGTATGTAACGGTCTAGTAAAGTAGTTTTGGAGCTTGCTTGGATTAGATTTTGGCAATTTTCAACACTTAAAAGACTCTGCATTGCATGAGGTTCGATCTTCAAACACTGTTTTTCCGACAGTAATGAATGAAAGAATCACTGCTGTCCTATGTAGTAAATATACAAGTTTATACATATTCGCTAATAAATTAACCAACCTTAAAAACTAAGCCATAAATCGGCTGGAGCGCCGCCTACCTGGCTACACTCGCTACGCAGAAACACACAATGCATATAATTTTTTTCGACAATCCAACTAAAGCGCAGTTTTTCGGCGCAAATTCCATAAGGACACCTGGTCGGAAACGGACCCCTGGGGGCTTCACTCTGATTGATGGAGGTCCGTCGATCATAGTACAAAGAAACGTTCTATTTCATTCGTTCCGACGACGGCGACGTAGAGTCTCTAAAACAATCAATGATCAAGTTTTGTGAATGGGATGTGAAACAAAATCTTTTGTAGAGCTGGCTCAGGTGAATTCGCATGCAACAATAGACTCACGTTTTTACTGATGAGAAAAAAAAAACTGTTCCAATGCATAAACCTTTGTATTAGGACCTTTTAAATGTAGTGGACTGTGTGGCCACCCACTCTCTACATGTCCATTCACCAAAATTATCTACAAACCACTCAGCGGAAGAACCTGGGATAAATAAAGTCTTAGGTTGTTTCAAAACTGAATCCCATCACGCTGTATCATCTCCGCATGTTAAAAGCTCATCATAATTCATTGTAATCCAGAAAATTTCACAACGAATTCACGCAAACTGGAACACGGAACTTATGCAAAACGTCTTCCGCTACCCGTTTCATACATCAATTCTACATCGCAAATCCTCTCGTATCCTGATTTATTTCACAAATACGGATGCCTACATACGGGAGGTACAACCAGATTCCTTTAGACAATATGATTGATCTTTATGAATATGCAGATGTGTTAAGTGGTGATAAGACCCGCAAATAAACTCCGTGGGGAGTGATTGCCGCCTATGCGTCGCAGATTTTAATCTCAGATAGCGGGGCTGGGAGCAGTTTGCATAAATTCTAGTGTAAGCACCTTGTTAACAAACTGCACTGTTTGATTATTACATCGCGTGATAATTCTGAATGTTTCAGTGTTTTGGTATAACGTAGAGTATGAGTGGTACGAGCATCTATAAGGATACAGGTCTTCTCAAAAACGGTAGATACTTACATCAGAAGGTGTTGGATACATCACATACACGTCCTACACAAATTCTTCAGTGAGATACCGTATTATGCAGTAAACTTGTCTATGAGTACTGAGTAGTTAACTAAGTAGTTATTCCAATTTATTCAACTATTTACTTATCTTCATCCACTTCCAACCCAACCACTTGCACACTGAAACTAGTGTCTAGAGAGTGGCGCTTCGCTGACAAAAACTCATCGCGAACAGGGGGTGAAAAGAGAAGAAATAATGAAATATCTTCATCCAACCCTTCTAATTAATAGCCATCAGTGTCTGCTCCAGTGTCGAGGGTAGGCGCTTTCAAGTTTTTTAATATGCTTCCTCACCTCCGTAAAACAGTGAGAATAATTGCTTTTTTCCAACAACTCTACCAACTTTTGGACCCCTGGCGTAAATCTTGTGACAATTAGCAAACTTTCTGAGGTTTCAATGATTTGGTGTATCTCTATACTAGAGTTATGGGGCTCAAACAAAAAGATTTGAGATAAGATTTACAATCAGCGTCATACTTTAGTACGCTTACAGTGGTAGAGCTTCTGGTGAAAGAGCTCAACTGGGTAAGTACTACCACCGTACATATTTCTGCCACCAAGCAGTGATGCTCGCATTACTGTGTTTGAGGGGAATGGGTGCTGGTGCAGGCTGCAGGCCTGATGTTTCAGAGCGTTTTTGCAATGAATCACGGACGTCCTCAAAATAGAGACAGTAAGAACTGTGTTAGTGGACACATTCTTAGTCGTAATTTACCTTAAAAAAATTAGTTATAGTAAAATTACGTATTAGCCTACAAATTATGGCTAGATCATAACGCTGCTAGAGTAAGTAAATTCTAACGTTCACTATATATAAAAAAAGAGAGCACGTCGTCAGTGGACGTGTTAGGTGAGGCACGTTGTTATGGGCAGTGGTTACCAATTACCAGTGGTCACTTACCATCAGGTGAGATTGTGGCCAAAGGATAATCTACATCATATAAAAAAAAATATTTTAAGGTGCATTGGGGTAATTGCGAAAATGGGTATTTTCCGAAAATCCATAAAATCTAGTAACATAATGCGATATTTTCCTGTTGGCACGAGGATTTATAGGACTGTCACGGCGATGCCAATCAAGATGGCGTCTAGACCAATGTTGCCAACAGGAAAATATCGCACTATGTTACTAGATTTTATGGATTTTCGGAATATACCCATTTTCGTAATTACCCCAATGCACCTTACAGTAGTATAAAAAAGTCTTTTATTTCTAGGTACAAGAAATTTCTAGAAAAAACTACGCAGAATACACGAAGATAGAATGGAAAGCTGAAAGTAAATCCGTACGATACCTCGTAAAGTCGCTCTAATACTTAATTGCGTCCTATGTCCGCGACACAATGGCGTGCGTAATCAGGCCGCGAACTGGCTACAATATCATTTTCAGGGCTGTCGCGGCACGTGTTAGTGCATTGCGATATGAAATTTTCACGTGCTGTACTCAGCACGTGAAACTACTGTTTTGGCTTCAATAAAATAAAATAAAATAAATAAAAACTTTATTGAGGACAGGTACAACTTACAGTTACGTAAGGACAGACAAAGTCCTGCAAACGGCGGTCTTATCGTTTAATACGATTTCTTCCAGACAACCAATTGTCGCAAAAGATGATTATGTAAAAAAAAATGATGTTTGTTTCGTCGCTGGGTATATAATTAGGTTTGTATGTTTCACCCATATTATGCTGAACCTAAAAAAATTGTAAGTACGTTGAATCTTTCAGGTGGTTAAGGCGTATGTAAAAGGCAGACAACCATCTCGCTCGCACATTTCAACATTTTTGAAGATAATAATATAATTTATAACTAAATGTAAGTATGTGAAATTGCGCTCAGATGTATACCACAAACGGTCACCCATCCAAAAAGTGACCGCACAGAACGTTGCTTAACTTAGATAATCAGTGAAGATTTGTTTAGCCAGTCTTCACTGATTATCTACGCCAGGAGCGATTCACTAGTAATTTACACTCATTGAAAGAGGCTATTAGGCGTCCTAAAATTCTGTTCGAAGCAAAATTTTTTTTCGAAGATCGTTGCTCAAAGTAATTTTTTACTGGTTTATGTGATAGACATTTGGTTTATTTGAAAGTGGCAGCCCTACTTCCCCCTCTAGGTCGCGTAATCCAACTATTCAATTTTCAGCAAAAAGGATTGTCCACGTCTTACGTTTTTTTATCTTCGCTGTTGATCCGGTACACGCTGTTATTACTGCCAGTAATCACGGAAAATTCGACCTTATATCTTTCATACCGATAGAAGACATTTTTCCGTTTTGATGGGCTTTTTGTAAGAAATGTCTCATCTATCTATATACCTTACTATTGTAAAACTGAAAAAAGCAAAAAAACTAAAATTAAAGATATGGATAAACTAAAAAAGTTTGTTTGTTCGCGGATCACTAAGTCATTATTCAGAGTAGAGGCCCTGGACCAATTTCAACGAAACTTATTACCATTCGGAAGCCCCTTTTTCCAGATTGAAACATAGGCTATATTTTATTGAAATGAAAGACGTGGATTCTTGGATACAGCTTGAACTCTCTAAACCAAAAGCTGCCATTTGTTACGAGGTTCATCGTATGCTGGTTGACAGATATTTTGGTGGTAAGTTCAGCACGCGTACGAAGTCGCGGGTATCAGCTAGTGATTTCTAAAAATGTTCTTAGTTTAAATGCTTTTAGTTCCTCAAACTTTCGTGTAGTTAGTGAGTTCTTCAAGATACTTATCATCACACGCATTAAAAGTGATAAGTAGAAGTACCATTTTGTAGATGAGTTACTGGGCAACTCTAGTGACGACCACACCATTGAAGCGTATAAAGCGTAGAGTGGTATGCCTATTTAACAACATAGCATGTACTTACCAACCACTTTGTGTTGTAGTGGTGACCTTTAGTGGTAAACCCAGGAGCTGTCATTTGAACACAGCCATGCAATGAAGTGGTCTGCTAACGAAGACGCGTGTCAAACGAATACTTCATTAGGTGAGCGTCGCTCTTCGACACTCCTCAGGCCCCGAACGTTGCTGCGTAGGGGAACCAACTAGTTACAAAAAACGTACGAGATTTTTATGACTATTACGATTTTTTGTGCAAGAACCTTTAAAGCCAAAATTGGTTATTAAAGTCACATTAGAGCCCATCATAGGTATCAAGCAGCAACAATGTCGCGGTAGCCGAAACCGGCCAGGAAGACATCATCACCATCACAATTTTTTTAAATTTTCTAATGTCACAGCAAATATGTTTACTTCTGAGTTCGTAGTCTGAGTTTTTTTGTTGATCAAAACACCTATCGAGAAGCTACCTGCGATATATTTTGTATGAAAATCCGATTAGTGCCTCTAGCGAGAGATTCGCAAACTATTTTTCTCCATACAATTAGCGAGTTTCTCGATTCTCGCTTGTCGCTAATCAACATAACAGAACTCAGAAATAAGGTAAGGTGGTGTACTTTAAGAATAAAAATGTTATGAAACTTTGGTTTTGTATAACTTTCTAATGTCACAGCAAATATGCTTGTTTCTGAAGTAAAATAAGTTAAGGTGGAGCAACAACGACCACTTTTTAAAATCGTCCAGTGACGATGAACCGAGGACATTATCATGTTTAGGGCATTACGGCTTATATTATTAGAGCTACCATAAAATCACGCTTGTCACTAGCTAATAAAACCAATACAAATAATTAGCCAGTTTGTTTTCCAAGCAGTGTTACGTCAGTGTTCTTTCTTATCCGTATTCATTTGTCCCAAAGAAAATGTGACGAATGGTGTCTTGCGGAGTTCCCGAGCGTCTTACCGCTCGCTAATTAGACGAACGCCGCTCGCCTCTCATTAGTGGCGGAATTATGCAGTTTGCCGGTATTCGGGTTAAATGCGAGCTCGAGAGAGACTGACTGCGAAAATGAGATGCTAGATGTCATATGTGCAGAATAGGTTTGATATTAATATTACATGTTTGGGCGTCAGTATGTGCTCTTGTGTATAGTCGTGGAAGAAAGTGAGATCGAAGTTGTTGATAGTTCTCAAACGAAATCACGATGATCGCTATTCTAACGTGTTATTTAGATGTGTGATTATTTACATTATTTTAGATAATGTGTTTGTAGTACCTACTCAGTACACACAGTTTTTTTAATAAGTACTTTATAATAACTACGTTTTTATTGAAATAATAAAAGATTCAATGCGAAACCATATATTTGCGTTAAATTAATAACTAAGATAATTAATTACCAAGCAGCCAAAAAAGTCGCTAATTAGATACAGAAACCAAAAAAACCTATTAACAAATTATTCTATTAAAATTATGGGACGATGATAAAAGTAATTGAAATAGATGTGTAAGCACTTACTTCAATTGAATTTAGTACGGTTTATTTTATTTTTATTCTCTCTAAAGAACCTGTCCATTAGGCGATAAATAAACACAGCAATATACAAAATTTTGCAACGTTAAGGTGGCCCCACCCACCCGACAATGCCTACCGGAATACCCAAAAACGCCGCATCATACTCAAATCATTTACGAAATATTGACAACAATAAGCGAGGACTTTAAAAAATGCCAGTTATTAATATTTTGTTTTCTTTGTCCGCACCACGTGTCCCCACACCTGAACTCTGCGGATGACATCGCCAAAAAATAGCAAAAAAAAAATATCGGACGAAAAAGAGCAGAGGCGCAAACAGACAACAGGCAGTTTGAATGATTGCTTCCCTGGAAGAGCGGCAAGTCCATTTTTCACAAGTGCCATTCACCGCTTTCACGTTGCGTACTGTATTTTATATATTTTTTATTTATCGAGTCGCCGTCGCCCTCTGCCAAATTGATATTCGCCGAATGCGAATTTACGCCGTCCGATTCCTCACTGTTTTATTCATTTAGTGATTTCGTGATGGTAAACACGCCAGGTAGATGTGTTTAATTTCGAAATGAATGTTATTGGCGAGTTCCGCGCCGTTTTCAATGACGCCCGACTGCGTTTGTGTGAGTGCCGCTGTTTACGGACTGTAGTTACATTTTGTCTGTTTCAATGCGGATTCATTTCGGTTGTTTTTAGTTTTTTTTTTTCAGTAGATTTATTTAATTTTTGCATGGAAATACACGGTGCGCTATGTATTTCCCTAAAACCACATGTACTAAATGCGTTTTTTATAACTCCAGTACCTATAACATAATTTTGCTATAATGGTTCAATTCATATACACTTATTTTAATATAAAACTAAATTGACTAATTGTGATTTATATAACTGAACCATATGCTATAATCTTATCTATACTATATACTATATATATTGTTTGTTTGTTTGTTTGTATGAATTGAATAGGCTCCGAAACTACTGGACCGATTAAAAAAATTCTTTTACCATTAGAATCCTACATTATCCCTGATGAACATAGGCTATATTTTATCCCGGAATTCCCACGGGAACGGGAATTACGCGGGTGAAACCGCGAGGCGCTGCTAGTTACACATAAAACTTTTTATTATAACAATCATCGGCCATACATTGTTTATGCTATACAATCTACCATACATACATTTCAATAACACTAATCATGATATGCTATAATATAAGTAATCTTTAGCTACATCTGAAATAACGTCTAGCGAAAGTTTAAAGCAATACGCAAATACGTTTTGTGGGGGACATAAAATGATAAGACGTTTATAATTAAGAATACCCTCGACTATTTTTTATCTGGTTACTTAGTGTAAATCGCAAAGCATTGTTGATCGGTACTGTGATCTCTCTCTCTTCCCGACTATTGGTCCCACATGGTGGTGGGGTCAGCCTTCCTCACATTCTTCCTCCACTTCGCCCTATCCATGACGTCGTCATCGGAAACATTGCATTCCTTCATGTCGCGGTTTAACACGGCTGTCCAGGTGGTTTTTGGTCTCCCTCTAGGTCTTTTGCCGGAGACGGATAGTTCCAGTACTCGGTTTCCAACGTAATCGGGTGATCTTCTTTTGACATGTCCATACCATCTCATTCTGTTCTCCTGCAGCTTGATCGGTACTGTGATAAAAATAAATAATTATTATGGATAACACTGAAGAGTGTCAGCTTATAAAATATAATGTGTATTAAATCGTTCTTTATCAGTGCTCTACGTTTTGCTATCGGCTACGTAGTTTAGAGCCAGTAAACTTTCTAGTAAAGCAAGCAAGCCCGTATGAGTTAGTGGCCAACTCTGGTGACAAGTTTTTAGGCCGCCTTAAGGCCTCCGTCATGGCTTAATGACAGCTAGAGCCGGGACAGACAGTTTAACGTGTCCTCCGAAGCACGGAAGCGCTCAAATGTAAATGCCACTAACGGTCACCCATCCAAATAGTGACCGCACAGAACGTCGCTTAACTTAGATAGCCGGTGGAGATTGACTAAATAAGCTACGCCACAAGCGCTTTGCAGTATTATCGTTCAAAGTTTTTAAATCTCTTAGTGAGTTTAAATCGATTCAAAATAAGAGTATGAATAAATACAAGCCACAACCCCACGAAGTCACGAAGTAGAGACGATTATGAACATCACCCCTGTTCATAATCGATTCTACCGCAAGCTCCTGATCCGACGATGTCTAATGACGTAAAAAGTATGTCCCTGCTGCGTAATGCTGGAGGTCAATATTTAGAGATGTAGGCACAGATAGGACGCTACATTCAAGGGAACCTGTTGGAACCTGTTGTGTCGCTGTGGTTGCCTAAGCACCAGCCATGGTATGTTCTGTTTGAGTTTAGTTTTAATTTATGTTTATTATTCTTTGGAAATCCTAATAAATAAATAAATAAAAACCTGCCGGTTACTGCTTTTACTTACATATGCGTGGCGTACATTACTTAATGCTACTTAAAATTAAGTAGCATGCTTGTGTTTTTATTTAATGATATCATTTTCATCCACAGCTCTATCGAAATGATATAAAGACTTTCTTTGCTCATATCACCCACAAGATTCAAGATGTTTACTGGTAAAATTAGTTACTCGTCATATCCAATGGTTCTGTGTAGAACTACATTTAACTATGTAGTAAAGTAAAATTTGAACACGTAGATAAATTTTAATGACAAGCGACAATAACAATTGTTGCCATATAAAAAAAAACATGTGTGAAATTCACACGTGGTAGAAGTGAAACCTTTAAAAATTTTGGCTTCAAGATAATGATACGAATGAGACGAAATTTCATCAGGTAGGTAGGTAAACGTACGCTATGCAATGCAGTAAGTAAGTATAAAATCTTGTAAGTAAAAATAAACATTCTACTTAGGTAGTCAATTGTGACTATACTTGAATTTGTGTCACTAGAAGCACCTCGGGAAGCTTGTACTAACTTTTAGATAATCTGTTATGCAAAATTTAAGTGTAATAGTAACTAGTAGCTCATCGGTCATCTGTCGTTTTTTTGTTTTATCGACTTTCAAATCACAACGGTGATAAAGAAGTTTTCACTTCAAAAATCTGTATATCTGATAGGTCGTTGTCAGCAATCGTAAAACAATTACGTTATTTGAACCAGCATTTTATGTTGTACAACAGTTGTAAAAAAAGCATGGCACTGAAAGCACAAAAAACCTTGTAGGTCGTTCTTCTCTGCCTAATCTATGTCATTCGGTCACAGACAAGGCAGGGGTCGTGAAAGCAGCGTCATCGGCCGGCAATTTGAATAGTCGCTTAGCCGCCATGACTGATGAGGAAGGAAGGGTTGGTGATCGCTGCCTATCACTGTGTATTATGTCACCTGTACTAATATAAAACTGGAAGTTTAAAAAATGTCTAGCAGTACAGACGCGTTGGGAAAATTCGTGTTTTTTTCTTATTTTGTATATTAAACATTCTAGGTAGGCAACCTACGTCTGCCGATGTTTTATTTGTCAAGATAAGAATGTTTTAGAGTTTGTGTATCTGTTGGTTGCGAAAAAAAACATGACTTCTAGGATTAAGAATGGGTGTTTAAACCCAGCACGATACCGATATGTCAGTGGCTCAAACAAAAATATCGTAGTCGTCGTCGATACGGTACGAAAACGCCTGAGATCTACGAAATGTGTGACATGAATTCACTGCCTGGTGTCGTGTCGTTGGTAGAATGAAATCAACCGATAAAAGATAATACTTATCTCTGACTTATATCTGACCATGGAAAAACAGGCATCAACATAAAATATAAAAAATTGAATCAGAAAACTATGAAAACTGGTAGGCAATGTTCTTTCTTGGTCTAAAATATTATGTTACTTGGACATTTTACATAATACCAAAACAACAAACATTGCCAGTAACATAATATAATTTTGCATGTCGGTTTAATGTGGACATGGGTTATGATATCGCTTGTCAGGTGGGGGATATTGAATTATCCAGACTGTTATTTTGCTATGAATATTTGATGGTGTATAATTTCGTTTACTTTTATTTAAGTTTGTTTGCATTTTATGTTGGACTTTTATTATTTAGATTTTAATCATTAACTTTTTAACTAATAATGAAACTAACTTAAAATCAGATTGCTTCAAGCACAGACACAGGTTAGCCACAGATCATATAATACTATACTAGTAGTATTGTCAAGCGACACTATATTTTTTGAATATTGAACTATTATAGTTAAACTAGCTGATACCCTCGACTTCGTACGCGTGCGAAACTACCAAAATATCTGTCAATCAGTATACGATGAACCTCGTGTCAAAGGCGGCTTTTAGTTTAGGGAGGTCAAGCTGTATATAAGAATCCACGTCTTTAATTTCAATAAAATATAGCCTATGTTTCAGTCCGGAAAAGGGGCTTCTGAATGGTATAAGTTTCATTGAAATTGGTCCAGTAGTTTCAGCGTGAATCGCGAACAAACATACAAACAGGCAAACT
The DNA here is from genome assembly GCA_947507515.1 of Eulithis testata. Lineage (NCBI taxonomy): Eukaryota > Metazoa > Arthropoda > Insecta > Lepidoptera > Geometridae > Eulithis > Eulithis testata. The sequence goes on from OX382194.1 coordinate 3,693,759, forward strand.
CGATTTTCGGAATCAGAATCGTTTATTTAGTATATCCATATAATTAATTTAATTTTAGTTTTTGGCTTTTTTACAGTTTTATAATAGTATATAGTTAAATACAAACAGCACATCCTACTAACAGGCTTGTTACTTTTATTCTGATATCCCATAATTTAAAATTAGAACTCACCTCTCAGACAGCACATAGAATTTAATATGAGGTAGCAAACATAAAAAAAAAGTTTGAAGTCGGTTAAAAATATTGCTAATTCACACTGGCCAGTTCTAACATTTCATGATTTGAAATTAGAGCTTGTCTCGACATTACCAATTCATGCAACATGCAGGCAATCGAGTGCACAATGCGACGGCCAATCAATGGCCGCGCATAAATATCGGCAGCGAGTGCCGCGCTTTGTTATGCTAACAGCGTCTGCATATGTAAATGTGCTTCCGCCCTGGCCTCGTCTTGGGCGGGTTCGGAGTTTTGTTTTAGTTTTATGGTTGCGCTGGGAAATGTTTTTTTGGCGTTTTTTTCGGGATTTTTAATATCGGTCCTAATTAAAACCGCCATGAAAAATAACTTGAGATTGGCTAGCAATCTATTTCATCATTATTTGATTAACGATAAACTTACAGATCAAACACAGAGCAGTTTAGCTAAGATGCGCACCGCGAGATATTTGTCATGTCGTTCTGTCAAAATGTAAGCATTTTGCACCAGTTTAGGAACTATTGCATTATCTGTGGTAATGTTGTCGAGAAACCGCGCCTTTGAATTTTAAACTTTTGTCATTTCTGCATGACTATTATCTCGTCCTCAGAGAGGTACGACGACTAAGAAGTGTCAAAAGTGTACATTATGGTGCGTTTTGTCGACAACATTAGGTACCACAGATAATGCAATAGTTCCTAAACTGGTACAAAATGCTTACATTTTGACAGAACGACATGACAAATATCTCGCGGTGCGCATCTTAGGCTCGCAGAATAAAAAATAAATAAGTTATGTTTAATAAAATCTTCTTAATATTCCAAAATCATCGTAATGAAACTGGTATCCGGTCCCCGAGTCCGCAGATTGGCCTCAGCCTCAAAATATACAGTTGTGAGTAAATTTGCAAGCGCGCCGTTGAATCGCCAATGAATCGTGGTGTCGACAATCGCCAAGTCCGTTTGCGGCGACGACGCCAATTCGAATTCATTCACGGTCCATTGCCGTAGACCTGACGCCTCGTCGAATTTAGAACAAAATAGGGATGACTACGTCAAGCTGCGTCTGTTGTTGACTACGTAAAGCTTGTCTTTGGAAACTAGACTTGTTGCAGCGCCAGTCGATTTTAGAACGAAATGTTGACGACCACGTCGGATAGGATGTGACTTGTTGACACGAGTTACTAGAGTTCGGAAACAATACACCATTTGCTCTCGACATTTTGATTTAGAACAAAATGTTTGTAGCCTCTGAGGGTCATAATGTGTAATAAGTTGTACGTCATGGCATTTGAGCGGTTTTCCTATACAAACCCTTGTTCAACCTTGTTAAGATATTTTTATATATTTTTGAAGAAGGACTACATTCAGAAGCTTTGGCTACTTAGATACTAACAAATAAACCTGACAAAAAAAATATAAGTTCGTGCCGTGTAACTTCTATAGAGTTTGAACCTGCATTTCTAGAAACCGTTCAAAGAGATTCTAAAGAGCCTTTAGCGATGTACACACCACCACCGTATTTTCTCTTTCGTTAGGTACTTACGAGTATTTGCAGATTTTTCAGTGAACAAAAATATCATTGGTATGTTTAGAATTTTCTTACCCGTACTTTTTTATCTAATTTTATTAAACTTAGAGGCAATTTCTACCATGATAACCCAAACATCTGCTACATATTTTGCCGAATTTCCACGGAAATAAATTAAAAACGCAACAACAAGCTTGTAACGAGCCGTGAACAAAGCCTTCAATAAATCAACTAAGGCAGGTGAGTAGCTCGACCTGTTTGTGCATTAAGAAAGCCCGGTTTCCCGGCCTTTCTTGGCCTTTCTCCATTTTAAAAAGCCTTCGATATTTTCCGCAAAGTCATCGGCAACACATAAATATTGGAAATGGGGCGCCCCTTTCTTGTCTCGGTGGAATAATTAACGCGTTGCTTCTTATGTCGCTTGTTTTGTTGGCAGGAGTTATGGTTAGGCCCAGGAATGGGTTGGGTATATTGGTTCCTAGAAATTTCGGAAACATAAATTCAACCAAAGTTCGTATGAGGTAACCAAGGAAGGAGTTTGAGACATTTTGAATTCACTAAATATGACATTGATTTTAGTTTTGAGACTCTTGTTAGTAGGGAGCTTAACAAGTCAGCACAGAAAACAAAATGCTCTTATTTGAACAAAGAGTTCCAACAAGCCATCAATTCCCAATTTGTTTTGTTTGAGTGCATTCAATTTCATTCTCCGACAGCGAAGGAAAGTGGAAAACAAGGGAAGCGAATCTTCAACAAAAAAATTAGCTTATCACACACACGCTATTTACGCCGGCAATTTCGGCGCTTCCTCTCATTACCCCGACGTGATATATCCTCGTGTTTATTACTGCAATTACTTAGAGTAAATCTCACGTCCTTCCGCCCCCTACCCCCCCACCCCGAGGGTCGCGCCCTCGCCGCCATTTTACCCTCCTTCCGGCCGGCCCTGCCCTTAAGTCTTATGTACCTCGTAAGTTTCTTAGCGGACTTCGCAACCGGATTCAAATTGGGGCGAATTTAGTAGCAATTAATTATAGAAGCGAGGAAGTGTCCTTAGTGTTAGGCCCGTGATTTTGTAATTAATATTATTGTGGGTAATTTTATGATTTAAGACTTGGGGTTCGTTTTAGGCCTGGTTATGACAGCGAGCAAGACAAAGAAGTAACCAGAAAATGGGTTATATGAGGCCCCTGATTTTTCTATTTAAACATACATAAATTGCACAAAATAGTCAACGTACAAAATCGTAAATTATTGATGATCACAAAATAAAACTTGATTTTACAGTAAGTTTTTATGTTTTATCCAGGTATTCATCCGTTGTTAATGTAACAAACACGTCTAAATAATGTTTTATTAGAAAGCTTGTAGGAATAAAATATTTATCAAATGAGTTCTATTTATATTTTTTAATTTGCAGAAAGGTTCCATTGTGCCGCGCTCAGCCAACATTGCGACACTCGGTGCAATATTAAATTGGCACATAGCGCTATATAACCTACCCTCGACTTGGCTGTAATTAATTAACGAGCTTAGTTTAAAAGCAGGGCTGTAAGACGGGGTGATCACCCCCCAAGGGGTAAGAAAGGGGGGTAAGAGTAAGAAATTCGGGAGAAAGTTTATCATATTTAGGCGCAAAATGGCGAATCCAGCGCTCGGATGCTGCGGAGAGATTAATATCTGGCTTTAACTCGCTGCGATGAATTTTGTTGTGAATAATGTTGATGTTGCTTTGCAGTTTTGGCAAACGTTCGCTACGCTCGATCGTCGTCGGCTTTATTTACTTGTGTGCTGAGACGTTTTAGACTATACAGTTTACACTGACTTCGAACTCGTTCTACGAATGTGTGACCGAGGTACTAATGATTTCGTGCTAGATTATTGGATGACCTATTTATTAATTCAGCTATCGTTTGCCTTACCTATGTCTCCATTTCTTAGGTATTACGGGATTTGTCATCAATGTAGATAAAACCTATCATTAGAATATCAAGCAACGATTCTCAAATTCATCACGTATTACTCGTATTTATATTACTGAATAAAACGTACATAATGTATGAATATTAAATCGAAAAGTTTGTTCAACTTTTACGATATTTCCGCCAAAACCCCGTGTCAGCTGTTTGGCGTGAAATCAAAGCTCATAACGATGCTCGATTATAATGGAGCGTGTACGAGCACACTTACAACTTGTACCGACACTTGTACAACCACATAGAAATAAGTACAACGTGTGTATGTAAACAAGTATAGTACACTGATGTAGGTACGCATGTTCGTATGTTCTGTTTTGGAACAATGTTTAAGGCTGCTTTTAAACGACTGTTAATTAAATGCATTCTGGTTCCTCTTACCTCTACTAGGTAGAGTCGAAACAAATTAGGGTTTATCCATCTTTATCAAAAACTAGTACAAATAGATATTTTACTATGCTATTTAGTGTAAAACATTGAAAATAAAAACACGCATCTAAGTAATATAATATTAAACACCTTTTTGTGACTAACTGGCAATGTTAGTCAGCCTAAACCAAAAGTTATAAGAAAAGAAAAACGCCTATTTTTATCACATTAGTTTTAAAAATCAATTAATAAAATATATACTAAAAAAGTGGTTAAAATGAAACCCTACAATACAGTTATAGCAATTTGTAATGTTGACAAAATCATATCATGATTCCGGCGCGTCTACGACACAGCTACGACGCTACGCCGTAGCCAGCGGGCGCAAGGGGCCAGGCGTCTCTTAAGGGGACATTCCACAAAATCGCTGAATATGTTTACAATAAAATATGTGGCAGTGCGTAAGCCGGTGTGTAAACATTGTTTCACTCGCTTAAAGTGCAGTTTGCAACACATTACACGGGCATTTTCACCATGATTTCTCTCAGTAGCGGGAGCAAGAAAGTGTATGTATACGACTCCACTACAAAGTGCCTGAAAATGTAAATGTTTACATGTGAGTGCACCGAGAAAAAATGTCAACTGTTTTGCAGTATCACAGTGCGCACTAGTGAGATCTCTCCTTTAAAATATTAAAATATCTAGAGAAATTACAGCCTCGTAGCCCCAGGGCACGAAACCGCGCCTATTCCGTGTTATTTTATTTTTCGCTCTCTTGAACGTAAATCGCGTTATGTTTTTATTTATTTTTTTCAAAACTGGCTCATGAGTTGTTGTTTTGTTTTAGGAGTGCGCGGTAACGTGTTCGAGTTTGTTTTATTTGCCGTGTTTACAGTTTGTGTGTTCTGGTGACGCGAATACGGCTGGTTTGCATAAATGCTTGTTTATAAAATTGTTTTTAATGTTTCTATTCATTACAAGCTGCTCGAATGTTTTACTATAGTCACGTATAACTTTAATTTCCTGTTTTTAACGTGTTCTAGATGCTGTTAAAGAAACTAATGATGGTCGTCCGACTTATATTGCATTTTACAAACAGTATGAGAGCATTGTGTGTGTATTGAAGTAAGTTATTATAATTTTTCCATAATATGAGTTTCATTGATAACCCAATAATCTTATATATAGTAATAATTTAGTTCGACTATTGAGGTATCGAGGCTAACAACTCCCATTTTTCTTTACATAATTGATTGTATTGTACTGTTGTCCACAAAATTGAATAGTTACTTTTAGGTACTCTACAAAAATCATCACAAATACTGTAAATCCAAATAAAAGTAAATCTGAATAAATAAATAAAACTGGCTGTATATAAAAAATAATTTATTGTTTCAGTCTCTTCTACCCTAAACGACAATCTGGATAAAGGGTCAGTGCTCCAAACTCTAAACCCCCAAACCTTGGTCAGGTCATTGAAGTCATTTACAATACGTTAAACTATCAAAGTTCACAAATGATATATGGTTTCACGTATTATGTAGCGTATTATACGAACGAAACCAACAAAAGATGGCGAATTTATTCATAACTCTGGTCCTGAGAGTGATGGAGAAAGCTATAGAGAGCGGAGCCATGAACTTACGTATGAACTATTAAATGAGTTCATATCAGCTCACTTAGTAATGCGTTGCCTTCTACGCTGTAGCAGTCGGCTATAGGCAGATCCAGGATAAATATTTATCTTCATATTAATTGGTTCTGTTCTTATACCTTTTGTGCTTTTTGGGTCCAGAAGAATACATTCATGAAAGAACATAAGGTACGTGCTTTTATGTGTAGATGGTATTATTATTACGGTGAGTAGGCGACATGTTTTTTCTCAAAACTGGACGTTACACTTTGAGATATACGTTGTACTAATATTAAAAGCTACACAGGCAAGCGTACCATAGTTAAAGAAAAAGAAATTATAGTATTTAGAAAAAGAATGTCCTAGTCAAATAATACTGTCACGCAATAAAACTTGAAAAATCGTGCATATTTTTATAGCTCTCAGCGTCCTCACTTTCTCGGGCTTATGATTTGAATATCAATAATCAGCGGGAGACGGGCCTAATGAAATGACACGTCACACAAGTTATAATGAAAATGGTCCCATGTCTAGGAAGTTGGGGAATCAACTTTTGTAAATGGAATTTGTTTTCAAGCCGTTTCATGCTAAACACGGTGATTAGAAAATTGAAGTTATTTACAAATTCCTGTGATTTTGGAGCAGAGTTTTGTGCATACGGTTTGTTTAGGAGTATATTCGGAAAAAGGGGTGATTCATCTATTTGTTGGGAAATTTTTGATATGTGCTTTTGGATTATTGAATGACATAAAGCTCTGGCAGCGGCGAACCTGGCAACACTAAAATAGCCTATAACAGTAAGCAAAAGCCACAAACCAAGGAGTTAAGGTTAATTATATTTTATTTTGATCTAGTTATAGTAACTAAATCATACATACCTTACAAAAGAAATATTTACGAACCCACAGTATATTTCTAGTACTGAATCTACCGACCTAAAATCAAATCTAATAATGAACTGTCCTACTATAATTTAAACTGTGTTTCTTTTCATTTAATTTACTGAAATGCTACTTTATAAAACGTATACTTATTACAATATTTATATTACATTTGCACCTACACATTGCAATATTGCGCTTGGTCGTGGTAGGAAACAAATGCTTATACATGTCCGCATACGTTCTCTGTACTTGACATTCATTAAATCGTCATATTGTGAATTGGATGTTTCCATGTAATAGATAACTTTTTTTTTTCAAAAATTCAAAATTATTTTAGTGTATCAAAGAAACTAACAAAGGTAGAGAAAAACGAAGGCAAATTGCAATAGTTATGAAAACTGTGACGTAAATGATGCAACAAGCCGATATGGCTCACTTGATGTTAGGTGGTGGCCTATAACGATTCATTGCCTCGTGTCCAGTGATACATTGCAGCGCCCATCACTCTGAGACATAAAGATGTTAAATCTCATATGCTTGTAATTGCACCGGCACCCATACCCTTCAAACCGGAACACAGCAGTGCGGGCATTACTGCTTGGTGGTATATGCATGTAAGAAGTACAAAAAAAAATTATTTATACCATTCTACAAAGATTTACTTATTTTCCACCTATATGATACTTATTTGATACATCGCCATGCATAAGCGGGTCATTAAATAAATAATCTCGGACACACAACGCTAGTCTGTTTTGGAAAAAACCGCGCATGGTAAAAGAGTCATAAAAGACGTCCGAGTACTGTATAGTGAGGGCTGATCTTTACTGGGAACTTCATAAGCTGTTCTAGGAATGAAAGTCATACTTGCCATTTTCCCGACATTTCTACATTTCAAGCCACATTCCGTAATACTGCAGGCAGTACACGTGTAGGGTGCTTAGTGATATTTTTAGCAATGTTTTTCTTATGAGAAAAGCAGTTAGTGTTCTTGCATAGGGTTGATTTTTTTGTAAGATAATTATATTTACTTTTGGAGAAGGAAATTACGATTAAGTACCAATTTTCTATACGAATACATTTTTAATCATATTCCTTTACATTATTTTACTCGAAATAGGCGAATTCGTGTTGTATTATATAGATCTTATTTTGTGGTTGTCTTATCTTATCTCATGCTTATTTATATCTTTAACTATTCGTGTCGTAGGTACTTAAACTGGTGTCATGTGACAATCTTTTCCTTCTCTTACTAATTACCACATCCAAGATTTTAAATCTTATATCGCCAGATCGTGGTTCCGTTGCGTGCCGGACGCGCGCCGTCCGGCTACCGGACGGGACCGGACGCGCCCGCAGGAAACCTATTACGCCGAAATGAATTCTCTGCCGTTTCCGGACGAATCCACCGCGCCTCGCCTACTAGGCCCTTCTTGTCGCCAGGGCTGGCAGTGCCAGGGTCAGAATGGAAATAAATAAACTCAAGAATATTAAAAAAATATGTATAGCGCAATTCAGAGTGGTGACAATTTACAAAGCCCGTGTCTGAGTTTTGTTTTGTTGAAACGCATATAGAGCAGCGACTTGCGAGATATTTTGTATGAAAATCCGATAAGCGCTTCTAGCGGGAGATTTGCAAACTATTTTTCTTCATACAAAAATTGCGAGTTTTCCCGATTCTCGCTTGTCGCTAATCAACATAGCAAAACTCAGACTACGGGCTCAAGAAGCGCTTCTCCGTTGGCTGGTCTACTTCAGACAAACGCTACTGCTATGTCCAGTGTCGTTTAAGCCTATATTATGTTCTAGCCTATATGAATAACTTCAGGCTGATGATGATGATACTAATGCTCCTTTGTTTACTTCCACATGTTGCACTTACAAAACTTGCATTTGATACGTAATTTTGTAAGGTTTTTTTGGAAATGATATTTTGTTTGCAGTGCCACCCCTATACAGAGATGTTCGGACTTGACGAAGTGGAATTTTAATGAAATTTCTCGAAATCATTTTCTTCTCTTGTCATCGCAGTACACAATTTATTTATATACCTACGTCGTCGTAAATTGTTTGCCTAATTACTTACCTATGCAGTTAAATAGTATTTTTTGATTCTCGAACGCATGCCAAACTGAGCCAAACTTATTCCAGTTCGTAACAACAAAAAGACTGCTAAGAAATTCACCAAAATCGCACCCTATGGTTTATTCTTACCTTTTGGTAAGGGAACCCTAAACTGAAAGTTCTCAAATAGTGTCACTTTCATATCGAGCATCAAAGGTGAAAAATGATACAAAATACTGCGTATAATACCACCTACATTTTCAACACACCCGCGGCGTTGTGACGTCACTCCATTGTTACGTCACACAAATCATACCTTTCACAGCCACCGCATCAATCTCCCAAATTCTGCCGATACGATTTATCAATCGTAATGATTTATCAATCGTTTAAATGTGCCCGAGCTCTCATTTAGTGGGCCAACAGGTAGGCGATTGAAAGAATTGATAAAATATGGCTATTTCAATAAGAGGTTTGGAATGTCATGGTAACGGAGGGCAGATTTCGACTGCTGTTGATATTGATGATCGTAATCAAAGTGTAACCTAGATCAACTTTGAAGTTTGGTAAAATAAGAAAGGATACATACTACGTAGTCGGGTAATAATTAATAATAACAGTGAATAAAGAAAACACAGCCGTGACATTATAGTGTAAAGGTTAGGAAAATAATTTCATATCCGTTTTATTTCTTCTTTATTTCGTGAGAACAGTGTAAAGGTTAATCTGCTATGATTTTTTTTATAAATTACACAGTAGAGTCTTGTAGTCAAAGGCATTTGAGTGCAAACGTGACATTATGACCCTCATTAGAACATTCAGCTTAGAAGCCAAATGGTATTCGTGGTAAAAAATACAAGCACATTCTTCAAAGCAGACTTGAGCCACTAGAAATCATATTTTCTAAAATTTTTCCTTTGCCAAGAGCACTGGCATTCGACGCATTAAATCCGTCAATAAACGTAAAAATCCAATAAAATCCTGACACATAATGGCCGACTTCGCTAATAGAACTTCAAACGCAAGAAACCATTTCCATAAAGCTGAATGATAGAAGAATAAATAGCTAATAATAATCCGTGAGCCGGTGCCGACAGTTTGTAATTTCTTTTCCATCGGCAAGCGAAAATATCGAATGAGTGGATACGGCAAGCGCGATCCGATCGAACCTTTTCATGCGGGCAAATTGGTTTTCTTTTTTGGCCTGCTCTACCTCGGCTTGGTTGACGAGGTGGCGAACTTGTGGGGTACCGCACTGTACTGATACAAGTTTAACATTTTACACATAAAGGGTTAAATTTAATGAGTCATGCGTACTTACGTATAGTTAGAAAGATAGATAATTCTTTATTTCACACAAGGACCAGGTACGTACAAATTTTAAAATAACTCATTATACTACAGTGGCCTTATCGTTGAAAGCGATTTCCCCCAGGCAACCGTAAGTTAAGTTTAGTTGCATAAGATAAATAAATGTTCTAGCGGCCTATGACCAATCACCTCGATCTGTATATTTTGTAGGTAATAAAATAAAAATTATCTCTGGAGAAAATAAAATAGGTAACCTTCAATTTTTTTTTAATACTTTCTCAAGTAAAGTCTTCAGAAGTATGTACCTCTACGGAACCCCAGCGTTGTACTAAAAACACGCCACGCTCGCGTTCTACCCAGTTGTGTTTTCTTTTCACGTAGCTCTCTCGTTTTATGGGTCATGCGACTATGTGCGACTATTTTTAATGGACCCTAGAGTTTTCATTTTTGCCCGGGTGATAAATTGACTCTATGCGCTCGATGGATGGTCATCTTTCAGATGTTGAAGTGTTTATTTTGTAAAGGTTTTAGAATTGCTTTACGTTGTTGTACCTACGCTTGTTTTCTTGGCTGAGTTTTGTTGTTATTTTGGATTTATTTCTGTCATATATCTTACCAAATTAAAATAAGTCATAATAGTTACGTAGGTACTTACCTACTTAAAAGATTTTATTTCAACTTATTTTACTCAAGGTAGTTTACAACGATACACTAAAAAAATATTCATAAAATTTTAGTTCTTAGAGTACAACAAGCAACAAGTACATTCCTTTTTCAAGGGATTAAGAAAGCCATTGAAAAATCGATTTTCATGGTATGAAAAATAAGTTAGTACATAAGTAAGCTTCCTTAGTATCTACCTATCAAGCAAACAAAACGCATTCGGAAGCTAGTGCTAGACAAATGTCTGCCCTTGATTTGGTATTTATCAAGGTCCACGGCCCTACCGTGTTCACCGGACCATATTTCACCCGCAACGCCACTGTGCGCTCGGAACTGCGAATCTTGCGGACATCGAGTGCATTGTCACTAGATGCGTCTTGGACTCAACTTTTTGTGATTTTAGTTATTACTATCATTCACTTGCGCCTCTCGGTTTGGAAGTTTTTGTTATTTGCAGAGAGTTTCTTTTAGTAATCTCTACGTGAGTGCTGGTGGTGCTCGTGCCACAGATTATTTTTCATTGTGGTAACTAGGTACCTACTTATTCTAAAAATGTGCTAGATCCTTAACCGCATCACTTAATATCAGGTGAGATTGCGGCCAAATGTTTGCCTATACTTAGTTTGGTATGATTAAAAACATATTTTTTTAAATGTACGAAACCAGCTATATTATGATCTATGCGTTTAGCCCTGCCTATAATAAGTAGGTACAATTTATAATTTTCAAATAGAATGTCAGTTCTACACAACCAAGGCATGGTTTTCTCGGTCACTACTAGACTCATCCAGCTTCACCTACCTCCGCAGTTCACCTTTCCAACGCCGGGTGAGGCCTTGTCGAGCAGGCCATAAATTACCTAAAACAAGCGGCATCTGCCGCCCCCCTCCGGTAATGGGGGCATTAGTAGCACTAATGGCTGCGGTGACGTCACATAAATCCATGTCAGATTTAGGACGTGTTCTAGTCAGTTGGGTGTGTGGCATTAGCATTACCAGCGGGCCTAAGATGCGCACCGCGAGATATTTATCATGTCGTTCTGTCAAAATGTAAGCATTTTGTACCAGTTTAGGAACTATTGCATTATCTGTGGTAATGTTGTCGAGAAACCGCGTCTTTGAATTTTCAACTTTTGTCATTTCTGCATATGACTATTAACTCGTCCTCCGAGAGGTACGACGACTAAAAAGTGTCAAAAGTGTACAATAAAGCGCGTTTTGTCGACACCATTAGGTAACACAGATAATGCAATAGTTCCTAAACTGGTACAAAATGCTTACATTTTGACAGAACGACATGACAAATATCTCGCGGTGCGCATCTTAGGCCCGCTGAGCTGTGAAACTTGTGAGGGTAGGTCTGCTTATAATTAAACAGTAATATTCACACAGTTTTTATTTTCTTAATTTATTGTACAATAGATATACAACGCCTTTGAAAGGAGATGGAGAAGGTGGGAGGAATCTCGGAATAGAGAGCATTGGAAGTCTTTGGGGGAGACCTTTGCCTAGCAGCGGGAGCTAGGTTGAAAACAAAAAAAAGAAACAAATAATTCTTATAAAGAAACTTGAAAGCCGCCAGCAGAAGGGCCCAAGCTTTTAGCGAGAGCGTCTTGATGTGTTAATCGAGGCTTTGCATCCTGCATCGATTTATTTAAAATGGTTACATCGATTATTTAAAACTTGGTACTCAAAAGCATTTAATACTTCCCATACATCAAATGATGCATGAAAATAAACGATAAAACAAACGCATACGAGTATTCCGTGAGAAACTATCGTCGACGATCCCTAAAACAACTGCCCCGATTCGATGGGGCAATAGTTACCCCGATAGGGTACTAAAAATTCCCCGTAATTGAATAAATCAATTCCATCGCCATTAAATCGAGTTACCCAGCATATTGGGCGAGCGAATTTATTTAGCTAATAACCCTCCACGAGACCATCCCCTTTCTTAGGGATGTGATTTGTAAGACAATGTTGATGCAATATTGAGTGAATGGTTTGCTTTGCTTCCATTTTTGATGATTTAGTTTACCATAAGAATAAAAAAATACCCACTTTCACCGAATTTATAAATTAATGTAAGGATGTATGGATAATACCATTAATTGAAATAATGCAATTAAAACAATAAGACAGCTAAGCGAGATCAAAACTGCAAAAACTGTTTATCATGCATATTTTCATTCCATTATGACGTATAGTATTCTCGCATGGGTTAATGCCTCTCAGTCAAACAGAATTTTTATTTTGCAGAAAAGAGCAATACGCTCGCTATTGCAAATGAAAAAATTAGATGTAGGGACAAATTTAGACAGCTAAAAATTATGACAATGACCGGAGAATTCGTTTTTCAAAATGTTATGTATGCAAAATTGAACATTGAAAAGTTTGAATTAAAATCCGATATCCATGATTATAATACAAGAAATAAGAATAACATTTGCCTTCCAAAACACAGACTGAGCAAGGTCGGAAAAAGTTTCGTATGTTTAGGCATTAAATTGTACAATAAATTATCACACGACTTGAGGAATCTAAGTCATGCTGATTTTAGTGTAAGAGTTAGGGAAATATTGTTGACCAAATCATATTATACGCTTGACGAAGCTTTTGCTGATGATTTAAATACGACGTCCAATAAATTTTAATCGTTAACTTTATGCTGTTGTACCAACATGTACCTTCTATAAATTTTTTTTTTTTTTTGTAACCAGATTGTTACAGCATAATATTCCAATTATTGTAACCTGACTTTTGACATTTCCAAGTGTACTACCAATGTATCTTACGGAAATAAATGAAATGAAATATTTGCTTATTTCGAATGAGTTGAGGGCTTTTTAATATTACCATTACTTGTAAGCTAAACTTTTGCCTGGAAGAAATCGCTTTCAGCGATAAGGCCGCCCATTGTATTATGCAAAGTTAGTTTTAAGATTTGTACGTACTAATCCCTGTTTACAATAAAGTCTCTAGATATCTATCTATCTATCTATTTAAAACTAAGATCATTTTCAGTTTTGAGGATGGAGCAATGTCTTCCGGCCTTCAAGAAAAATTGTAAAAATTATTGAGTGAAACCTATGACAACGCAACGACCTACTCCTAGATCTAGACAATAGAAATCCAGAACTTACTGTAACTTGGTTACTCGAAACTTAAATAAATACCCTGTTGAAGAAACCGTCAGAGCCACGACGTGAACTTCCATCAAGCAACTTTAGTTAACTCTGAACAATTTAGGTTGGTTTTCACCAACACTATTGATACCGGTTACTGTAATAACCAGGTATTTTTTTTTTATTTTTTTTTATGCCATAGCTGGCAGACGAGCAGGCGGGCCACCTGATGGAAAGTGGTCACCGCCGCCCATGGACACCTGCAACACCAGAGTTTGAAAATGGATCAAAGTCTCCCAATTATCGTGATCTAAAGTCAAAACGCTTTTATTCAATAAAACAAATCTCACTGGCCATAAACCAAGAAGATGAAGTTGAAAATCTCACTCATCTCGTTGAAGGATAGTGGGGAAAACGCCAAATTTTTTTGAAGATTGTCATATTCCCTACTGGTGGGGACAACTTAGTGGGGATTATGTCAATAAATCATTATGTTTTGTATGATTACGTATGATTAAATTTTTTTTTTCAATGAATTGGAGTGAATTCTTGACTGCTGCTTGCTGGTGTAGGTTTTTTAAACCGTTTTGATACTAATTTGCATAGACAAAACTCTGGGTAGTTGTGAAAACTAGCAAACGGCCAGTTAATGTGATGGTGAAACGTAGTCCCTGAAACTACAGCTAACGTAAATTAATACCTGACATAAATTTGCCATAACAGTGCAAAGTTTCAAAGGCTTAGGCTTGTTGGAGACAGTCGAACAAACGAGGCTAGTATGCAGCAGTTTACTTGACGCTTGAGAAGCAATAGCAAACTTAGAGGTGAAGAAGAAATGTGTTAAAAAAAGTTATTGGTAATGTTTTAATAAAGATGCGTTATGTTCTAGGTATGAAAATAACACAAGGTGGAAAAGTGAGTATGTGTAATTACAAAATATGAAAAATACGTTTTAAGCTTTTGAACCTCATAGCGACATTAGGCTAAAATACTGAAACCTATAGAATAGAGCATGGAAATTACCAAAAACTTACGTTACGTTAGGCGAAAGGCTCCACTAGCCCTCAGCCAAAAACTTAAACCTAAAGCTGAAATTACCAAAAACTCGGTCTTTTTTTCGTTGAAATAAAGGTGAAAATAGTTAAATTAGTAGACCAATATGAAATATCAGGAAATATAAACAAATGTCATACATACTTCAGAAGCAATGTTATATCCGACGTTCGACAAAAAAAAATAAGGGCACTATAGTCAGTTAGAAAGTGCCATTTAAACCGTTGGGTACTGTAAAACTCTCCAAGCCGGATGCGACTGGGTATTACAGACGCAGCGGGGTCCGTTAGACCCTCCACTTGGTCTTATCAATTTGCAGGAGATGGAGAGTATCTTGCTAACCACTCATGTTTTTAACCCTTGACCGAAAAACGGACTGGTTGACGGCGTTGTTTTTTTTTATGCCTTAGCTTGCAGACGAGCAGGCAGGCCACCTGATGGAAAGGAGTCACCGCCGCCCATGGACGCCTGCAACACCAGAGGTGATACTAGTGCGTTGCCGGCCTTTTAAGAGGAGATAAACCCGCCTTTTGAAGGACCCCATCTAAAAACTTATTGTGCGTTTGTCTGTTTGTTCGTGCCTAAAGTAGGGCTCCGATTTGAATGCCGGTTTTTTTGTAAGAAATTTGGTTTATCTGGGATGGATTTTTAGCCATGTTAGGTTCAGCCGTTACCAAGCTATGAGGATATTCATCAGGTCTCAAAACCAGTTTTACGAAGTTTAACCTATATCACAGATCATAGAATACTATACTGCTACCTATACTTACCAATTTGAATATGAGACCTTAAAGTACAAATTGATAAACTTTGCGCTAAACTCAACAGATATACATACGTTTTGAGAAGACTACGCGAAACTGCTTCTGTAAAAACAGCTCTTAGCGCATACCATGGTTATGTAGGTTCCGCTCTACAATATGGTCTACTTCTATGGGGTAACAGTGTGGACGTCAAAAGAGCATTTAGAGCTCAAAAAAAGTGCGTTCGTTCTTTGTGTGGTGCGCACTTCCTGGAACCATGCAAACCCCTTTTCAAAAAATATAACATTCTTCCTCTCCCATGCCTTTACATCCAGCAATTGACAGAGCTTGTAAAACAGCATCCAGAACTCTTTAAAATAAACACAGATTTTAGGTCTAGACGACTAGGGGATGCCACAAACAGCAGATTGCACAATCCAAAATATAAATTAAAAATGACACAAAATCAAGTCTTCTATATGGCAATAAAACTATACAGTCACCTACCAAATGATTTGAACATTTTATCAGGAAATCTGTTTTACTTAAAATTGAAACAGTATTTGATCTCAAAATGTTATTATTCTACAGAGCAATATTTAAAATACAGAGACAATGACCTATGAAATACTTACCTGACACCTAATTTGTAATGATTTTTATTATAAGTTATATGATTATTATTGTAAAATTAATTCATCTTATAAATAGGTACCTACTTTTATTTAAAATCCAATTCTATGTATTTGCATGCCCATTAGGTAGAATATAATGCACTATTTATACACTTAAGACCTAATCTGTAACATATATTCTTGCAAATAAACATATCTTATCTTATCTTATCTTAAAGTTCAACCATACCATCTTAGACCCAGCATTGTCACTAACGACCTCTTAAACCAGAGGCGTACTCAGTTATTTTTCAATTGCAATTGTTAACGGCATAATCAGTTGGTATTTGTACAATCGCAGTGGGCTCGGTAATCCAGATTTATATGTACAGGGCCGGATTAAGGCGAGAATTACACGTTTATAGGCCATAAAGACTGATCCGGTGTGTACCTGCCCTGTCCCGGTTGGTGTAGTATGTAGCGGAAGTGTACAGGATGGTGTTTTTACTAATTCATAATTTGAGTAAAGTGAATCTCTTTGATCCTAAAAAGGACATTACGCAGACGCATTTCTGTTGTAGAAGATATACAGTCTTCATAGCTCGACAGGCGTCATGGCTCAGTCGGTGGTAGCTCTTCCTTCCGTGCTGTGATCCCTACCGAGAACAAACATATTTTTTTTGTGTAGCAAACATAGATGTTTATTCTGTGTCAAGGTGTTAGTATGTATCATTAGTATGTATTTACAATAAAAAATGTATGTAAGTGTTCTATCAGCAATCTATTTTACAGTACAAGTTAGTACAAGCTTTGCTTAATTTGGGACTAGATGTAATGCGCATGAGGATTGGAACGAGATCGCCATTATTACGCCATAAAGTACGTTAGTAATTTTATAACTGACTCAGACAGTAATTCCCAGACATTTGAAATTCACAATTGCGGCATACCCACAATCCGACATACATTTTTCAAAATCTTAATGTACAAAACAGAGCAACCTGTATACAGTGTAGGTAGTTAGTGGCAAACGCGTCTTGTTGCGCGCGAGTTATGCCTCCGCCCACGCTACTTGACTCGGCTGCGCGGGCGCCTCCAGAACTTCCTGTAGCTAACGCACACTTTACATAAAAACCTCTTTAGATTGTCAAACTTTCGAAAAAAAATTATTTATGCCAGTATCCAGTCTCTCTAGCTAAGTTGATAGGAAATAGATAACGTCAAAATGTATGAGATAAGTGACGGTCATATCATAGTATGACACCTTACAATTTATATGTAGAGGCGCCTCTAGAGGCGGATTCTGGCGCTGCGCTAGGCGAGTGTTCGTTGAATGTTGACAAAGGTGGACTCTTCCTGTTTGAATTATATTAATTCGTTGTATTTATCTTACTTGTAGAGTGTCAGTTTTATAAGAGGCACAAAGGTTAGTCTGACGTTGACATCTGCATTCGACTCATTTGAATCTCTTCTTGGCCCATTATATGTATAGCTACCTACATTAATAGATTCTTCCTCATCTCAACTAGAGTTCTGCAGAACATGAATAAATATAGCCTTATTTTAGCCTGCGATACCCGTGGGGGTAAGACGGGATCGCAGCAACAAGGAAAAAAAAAGAAGTAAAAAATGACAAGACGTTATTTGCATCCCGCTAATGGCCGCCGTAATGCGGGGGTAGGCGAACAAATATTGCTTTATCCAGTCGCACAATTTATTCTAAACTCACTTTATTCGCCATTCCAAAGTCAGGAGTCGAGGAAAATGGTGGCATTTGGATTTTTAAGTGATTTGCAAATCATTCTGCTTAATCGAATGAACCTATTTGTTCGAGAGTTTTTCCTGTTTTTTCAAACTTTCACCTCTCGGTTGTTGATCTTTTAGTGAAAAGGTAGTAAAGTTGAACAAGAAAACGTCGTCTGAAATACTGAGCGCCGTTATCGTAGCGGGGAGAGAGGTCACGAAAATGCTCTTATCTAAATAGCGTGACCGCCGTGCGATACCCGCACCGCACCTCACCTGCTGACTTTATGCCTTCCCGGCACGTCGCCGGCGCCGCATACAAACGACCCCAAACCCTCTCTCGACCATCTACCGCTCGTAAACTTTTTGATGCGTAAGCACATCACGATTTTTCCACAGAGAAAACATCGTAATCGCTGCATTTTCCTACGAATTATACGAAAAATGCAAATTAAAATAAGTCTCAAATCCCAACTCAACCGTGTCGGAGCTTAATCCGCGAAGTGACAACGGCATTCTGACGAGGCGCCGGAGCTGGGAATTATTAAAACGAACGCCAACTTTTTCACTAAGCCCGTCGCAAAGCCGTTTCAATTGCGCTGCGCTGAAGATAATTCCAACTGACGTCATCTTTTTTCAAATTCTCGACTCTGCTACGTTCTGTGTGCAGCAATTATAACATTTCCTCCGACTAGGAAAACAGAAACACGTGGTTGAGAGCGCGTCGAATCGCACCGTAGTAATTTAATTTTAGATGGAAATTTAATGATGCATTCACAAAGGGCGCTCGTAAAGTCGGTTGCGAGATATTTTTTACGAGGATCTCGCGAACTATTGCGCGCTTAACGACTCCGAAGCAAGATCGCCCCCGCTTTAATGAGCGCCCGATAAACGTGTTAACTGCCTCGACCTTATTTTTATGCCGATGTAAATTCGCTGAAAAACGTATTCATTACTCGTATTGCGGGGTGACTGTGACATTATGGAACGTTAAATTTGCAGAGGATTTCAAGCTACGGTTCCTACGTGAAATAATGGTTACCTACGGCGAACGGAGGCGGGCTAAGGTAGACCGGGCCATGTTTAATATATGAGGGCAGGCGACGCAGCGTCGGTAAACAGAACCCAGCCATAGTACAACTTTTGGACTAGAACCTCAACACTTCCGTTGATACATACCTAGTACACTGCCTGCACAAAGTTACATATTTGTTGCAGTTGCTAAATGTTAAGCCCCAAAATAGTTAAATAATAAAACTGTTAAAGCTACACTTACGTATATCTCTAGTCTAAATGCATCGCGTTTTATATTAGTCACAGTTTTTGGGAGATTTTCTAAAAGATCTATGTAGTCTCAAAGTCTGAGATAAACTACTGAATTTTTGAATACAATGCGCGCCAACCTTCGCTCATGTTAGCCACTGTTTACTCGCTGTGCCAGTCTCAAGAGAAAATATGTTTGCTCTGCATAGCTAACCATACCTGGCTCAAGGCAGGCTTGTTTTCCCTGACATGGCTCCGGCAAATATCTGCACACAGCTTGGCAACGAGATTTTTAACAGTTTCACCTTTTGACTATCATAGTTGTAGCTTCAGAGTGATGGGCGCAATGCATCACGTCCTCAGTGACGCAATGCAATGTTACAGGCAACGGCAACCATTTACCATCGTGTGGGCCATCGGATTGTTCCATCATTTACAGCTGAAACAGTTGCGTATAAAATAATGCACACTCCTAATTAGGTTAGCATTTTAAAGTTCACATAACACTTACCAGTAAAGTCGGTCTTTGAAGACAGATAAAATTCTTTATATTTTTAGAGCAAAAAATTATAAACTAGGTACATAACTCAAGAGAACTGGTTCGTTTAAAAATTATCTGGATAAGTTCGTCGTAGACACGAAAAAACCCTTCTACTACGGAAATACTAAGGACATTCAAAACTACGATTGAAACGAAGTTGAATTGGGATGAGACCACAATTGGACGTATGACAGTAACATGTTAGCGAATCTATATTCTACGGTCGTTGTAACTCCTAATCTAAGTAGATGAATACTAAGTAATGATGATAAGCAATGATTGAACACCAGTGAATTTCGAACTCAATAATAAAGGCTCAAATTTTGTTTCATCATGCGCAAAGTTCAAAGATGCAAAAAGTTGCACTCGGAAAATATCCTACAACCAATATCTAAAATAAGCGATGTTTGTTCAAGTACTAAGCACGGGAGGCAGTAATCCTCAGCTAGCTCCACTTAACAAACGTATAAATAATATTCAAGGCGAGGGAACATATTCGAGGGTAGCTCGAGGGTAGTTTGACTGCGTAACGAATCGAAAAACCAAATCATCGAGTAGCACCCCTACTGCACCGCTACATGATAGTTTACATCGGATGGTGTGGAG
The DNA here is from genome assembly GCA_947507515.1 of Eulithis testata. Taxonomy (NCBI): domain Eukaryota; kingdom Metazoa; phylum Arthropoda; class Insecta; order Lepidoptera; family Geometridae; genus Eulithis; species Eulithis testata. Next base: position 3,714,075 of record OX382194.1, read on the forward strand.
ATACTTTGCTTTTATTTTGTAGTTGTTAATAGAATTTCGCAACTTTTACAAAGGTTAAATATTATTTTTATGTGTAGTTGTGTACTAAGTATAATATTACTACGCATTATAAGTATATTATATAAAAAAAAATATGTATATTTTTCTCATTCTATCAGTAATCCCATATAGTACAAACTTTGCTTGGCGTGAAATGTTTATGAATAATATTATTTTATTATTTATCTACTTATTTATGTTACTTTGAAATCGTAAAAGTTTTATTAATGTTCGTAAATACAGAAAAGAGTCGAACATTAGTTCTAGTTTTTAACCTAAGCGACTCTACACATGTCGCTGTTTTTTAAATCTTTAGGGCTGCCCCTTAGCGGTCTGTCGAGAGTGCTTCGCAGCTTTTTATATATTTTAATTTTAATTTTATATCGGGCGCTAATGGCGATGCAGCCCTGCGTACCGAATCGTACCGAGGAAAATGTATTCATGACGTAATAAAACTTAATGTAGCGAGTGAACTAATATTGTCTTATTCAATGTTTAATTTTTAAAATTTGCCCAATTTTTGCGTATCATAAATTTTATTGGAATACAATTTGGGGGAATGAGTTTGGAGATCGGTAGAGTATGGTTATTTCCGCTGAGTTTTATTTCATGCGTCATGTGTGATAGTAATTTGAAGATGAATGTTCATACTCGTCATCAAACTTTATGTGCAAGTTTTAGAGAGGTTCAATATTCTGAGGTGCAAATGTAGCGTGCACATTTTCATAGGTCGATGCCCTAGTTTTTGTAGTTTGGTACAACTTTGCTAGTAGAATATAAAGTAGAATGAATACTAATGAAAAATACAAGAATGTTTAATAAACATTGCGCGATATTGTGATAGGTCACTACACAAATCGATACAACCAACCTTTTGTGTCGCAAACAGCTAAACGATGTTAGTCCGATACTGTTTCAAATAACCTTTAAGCCGTCACCCCTCATGTACCGAGCAAATACGGAGTCAAATCAGCGCCAAGTTAATCCGTTTACGTGTGCGAACCCACTTGATTAAGTTTAATTTATTTTAAAAATCAGCGAGAGACCACGCCGCCCCCGGGTCTCTCCAAAATACATTATTCAGTGTTTTAGAATAATTTTCAAATTCGATTACATAGGGCCGACCCTTGGTAAGTGGGTGGGCCGGGCGGTGCGACGGCGGCAGCCCGCCGGCGGGTGTATTTAGCCAACACGGGGGTCCTCCGCGTGCGATTCTGATTTGAATATGCGGCGCACGTGGCGTCCCGCGCCCCTGGGACCGCGCCGATCATATTTCAAACGTCACCAGCGATGTCTCACTCAGATACTATCAGCCGATAAACGGCGAGATACCGCGCCACGGCAAGGGTGGAGCCGGTGGAACTATTCCACCGCGACCCACCCGAGCGCGCAGCTATTTTTTACTCCGCGATTATCGCCTGCAGTTGACACCTAAATATTACTTTTCGCTCGTATAGCCCAGTGTTCGGTATACAGGCATTTTGCGGTTAGACGCCGGGCTGCGAGCTCTTCAAGCTCTTCTTCTTCTCACATTTTGCTGTGAATTTTCCACGGGGAAATGGGAATGAATTCAATTCAGGGAAATCGGAATTTGATAGCTTTCTTTGGCATACCGTTTACCTTGAATGAGAGCAAATCACCTGAAGAAGTGAGGTACTTACCATAAAGTCAATTTGTCGAAGATCATTTGAGGACTTCTTAAAGCTTTTTAGACCGTTTACTCGCTGAAAGAACGGCATTTCATAGCTTTTATCACTGTCTCATTCACTTGCGTACTCATGTTCTATTTCTCATCTAACATTTGTTTCTCACAGCGATAGCGCGTAATCGGTGGGAGTGGCGCACGCGTGCAGCGCGTGTGACGCGCGGCGTCGCGCGTTGTGCCGTGGCACGTGCGTGCACCTCGACACTCCATTACCGCGAGTCCGCCGCCGAGTGATGCCTCTGACAAAACATGCTCAAAGAATAACACACAGATAGATCTAGCAGTATTCACGATGGAACGAAACGAAAAGTACCTAAAGACAATGTCAACAGTTCTCCAAGACGGAGATGTCCGTGTCAAAACATGCAAAAGAATAACTGAAAACTCCCAAAGTACCTATTTTTAGGCTTTTGCTGGAGAAAAGGAAGCTCTGCATTTCCTTTTAACTTGTCCGTGTCAAAACATGCAAAAGAATAACTGAAAACTCCCAAAGTACCTATTTTTAGGCTTTTGCTGGAGAAAAGGAAGCTCTGCATTTCCTTTTAACTTCTAATTTAAACCAAACCTCAATGTTTTTTTCCTGATAAACTTTCTTGGCATTCTATTTATATCAGTAAAGAAGGGCGCGAGGCGAACGTATGTTTAACCACGATGTTCATAAGGTGACTTTATTTTGATTGTGTAAAGGCTATTTCCTTTTTTTATATATAGGATGCACTTTTCAAAGTTTAATACCAACCGGAACTTCTGTGCACTCGTGTATTCTTTGTGAACATCAGGCAGCATTGATGCGATTGCAGCGGCAAATTGTTACTAATCCTGTAGCTTCATCGGGATATACTTACTGGAATTAATTCGGTCACTTTAAGGAAATCATGATGGCCGCCGCTCACGTATATAAATAACGATAGGCTTTAACTATGATAGCAACTTTTAATTAACCTTCGGCTTTCTGCTGACAAGAGTACTGAGTCCTTAATTGTGAAAAAATATAAAATTATTAATGAAAAATGGACGAAATACTGATTATTGACACAATGTATTAATTTGATTGTTTACGTACAATAGGCGGCCTTATTACTAAAAACAATCTCTTGTAGATACTGTTGGCATTGCGAAACCAGAAAAAAAACACAGTATATAGAAGCACAGTTCATATAATACTATACCAGAAGTAATAAATACCCAAAATGACGTAGGTAGGTACTAGTATAGTAATATATGTTCTGTGATGCAAGTAAATAATGTGTGAGAGTTTTTAAAATATTAATGATATTAATATAGCTCTCAAATACGATGCAGAAAGTAAACTTTTGGCCAAACAAATTGGCTCGGAATAGCACAGACACAAGTGATACTACTGCTCAGTTGCGCTGACATCCCCCACGGCCATAGGATGTGCGTTCGAATAGCCGCCCTCGGTACGAGTGGCTTCATGCGTTGTAATCGCGATTTGCACATCATTATTTTAGGTTGGAGGCAATTTTTGCTAAGTGAAATCGAATTCTGCCGCCAAGGAGTGATGCTCGCATTGCTGCGTTCCGGTTTTAAAAGTATGGGTACCGGTGTAATAACCAGACACATGATACCTAACACCATGTCTTTATTGAAGCAGTGTATTGCCTCACAGGAGACGTCCACACTGGATATACTCAGTGAGGCAATGCATTGTTATAGGCCACTACTACTGTTTATTTGTAAATTTTATATATCAAAGCGCAAGTACTAACCATTATTTTTTCTGCTTATTTCTTAAACAGAAAACTCAAGAGGTTACCGAATAGCTTTCTGTGAGCATTATGTGGTTTTGCGCTCGACTGTCTTAGTTAAGTACAATTTTCGAAAGCAGTTTACTAGAGAGAATACAACGGATTTGTCGTAATCACACAAAACTTCGTCAGCCAAACAACATGTGTAGTACCTATTGAGCAACAAATTAAATGAAAAGACAAATCAAAAATGCAAAGAAATTCAATAACGCCCGTGATTCTTTGAATTGTCACCCCATTTCTAGGGAATTCTTTGACAATGTTATTCACCGACTCGAGGCTTATCATTGACTCTTATCTTGTGCTAGACAAGGTTCAATTTAGAGGCATAGGTCTGCAAATCAGTTGTCGGGTAAGAAATCCCCGAGATTGAGTGCGGGACATCGGAGGGGTTCGATTATTAATCTCGATCTAGATACTCCACTCGATGCAATGGGGAGCTGCATTACCAGTGGTGTGCATCGATTTGATAACAGATCGATTGAGATACAAAAAGGTTATTGTGGAATGTAGATCATGCACCTACCTACTAAAAAGTTTTATTATGATTGTTTTCGTTGCATGGATGACTTTTGTGTCATAGCTACATTTCATATTTTAGTCCATTATTTTCAGACACACAGACCATTTTTTGGTAAGTCAAATATAAGTTAGTTACTTACTAATATAATGCACACCATTCATAGATCATATTATAGTAAAAAAGGTTGTTATTAATCTAGAATTTCCGCCATCAGAGTTGGCCACTCATAATTATGACGAACATACTTTTCGCACGAGTGAAGCCAGAAATCTTATGCCATTCGAAGCAGAGTTCTACCCCAAGCTGATCTCCAATGCCCCAGTTCGCAAGCGCAATCCGCCATATGTTGCAAGGAATTTATTATTTTATTATGTTTTTATTTACTCTATATCCACCGAGACGAGTGTTTAAGCCGACATTTATGATATTCTCTTGCGGTTTGCTACTGAGGGGTGGATGATGTTCTATTGTTTCATTTGCACCCTCGCTTTGTCAGTATGATTCAATATTCGAGTTTGTGTTGTCATGTAGCTAACGAAGTTTAATTTTCGAAGTTTTGTGCAATTTAAAACACAGTAACCTGAATTGTACCCTGCCAATAGCCGCTCAGATTTGGTTGTCTAGATTTTGACGGAGGGACTAGATAGTGTCTCCGTCATCTAACCCTAAGGTCAAAACTAATAGATTTCTGGAAAAGACATACCTACTAGTGCTCAAACAGCTAAGGAAAATGGCGAGAAAACTAGTTTCTCTCTCTGGTTAATCTGAAATATTGTTTAGCTATATATCTATACGTTTCAATGATATATTCCAGAAATCCCCACCAAAAAATCCCTACCAGTGGGGATTTGTTTTTTTTTCCAGAAATCCCCACCACTACGACGTAGCATGTCTACAACGTAGCAGTGGGGATTTCTGGATTTTTTTTCCATAAATCCCCACTAAGTATGTGGTCCCTATTAAAAGCCTTTCTACAGTTCAGTAAAATACTCCCCAACGCAATATTTTTATTTAAAATCGTCGACTATGTTGCAGACAAAATAGATGAAATAGTCTAAAGTGCAGTATCCAATGATCCGTGGTTCGATATTATTCTCACAAAGCGACGGTGCCCATCAAATCATCGGCCTCGCTAGAACGCACATTTCAAATATTAAAATACATTTTTAAAAGTGATTTTGACTACGATATCTGCTACGAATTTTGTTTTCAGTGAAAAGCAACATGAATTAAAAAAATTCTGTCTTTTGAGTCTGACAATGACAATCCAAAAACATGTACTACGGAAAGGTAAATTTTGTTCGGGTTGGCCGCTTATGCCAATGCGGAATTAGCATGGTCAGAGTCTATTTGTGTGCGTGGGAGATGCACTAAGCATTATTTCTATTTCACAAAATTGATTGAACTTTAAGTAGAATGTACGTTCAAGAAACAATTACGTAAATTCTCTACTTTACTACGAGAGTCTACGCGGGTCTACAAGAAGCGTAGCACACAAAACAAACGATGAGCTTTGATAGAAATAAATGTAACCAGTGGATAATATGTATAATTACGAATATAACTATTGAATTACAACACAAAGTTGAATTTAACATTTTAACTGTGTTATATGCGTAGGTGTACTCGTGTTTTTATTGATATAAATATCAAAGAAGCCAATCAAAAAGTATTTAGCCAATTTTTTCACTGCTAAAAATGAGAAACCTGTCAAGCGCAGCAAGCAGAGACGTGTTCATTCTGATTGACATGGTCATAGTCGAGGAGCGCAGCGGGGTACCTCAAGGGTTATTGAAAACTAGGCCCGCCTTGTTTCACCACAGGTTGGGGCGAGGGTGGCGACTACTGCGATTGCGATTGTCAAACTTTTTAGACCAATCTTTTTGGGGAATTCAATGTTTTTTCTCTATTTTTGAAAATAGAGTGTTAGTTATTCTGAGAAGGATTGTTTGTCATTCATTTTATTTTGTAGTAGAAAAACTTCTGCACGGCAAATAAAATCGGTAACACGGTAAGTATCTACTTCCATGAGTTTTTTAAGGTTGTTTGGTCTGAATTTTTAATTTTTTAATGCCTTGATGCTTTCTTGTACCTCGATTAGTTTAAGAATCTGGACGTGACTTTTATGACACTTTAGTAACAGTGTGTGTAAGGAGTCTTGCGTGTTGTGAGTTTTTTTTAATATTTTTTTTCGTGGATCCAAAAAATACAGCGATTAAGCTCTACATACTAGAGGGTACCGATACAAGCGATAGATAATGGAACATGTCTCCACGGGGTCCGTTAATAGAAGAATCCTTATTTGAATATTGTCCCCAATTCGCGGGGGGTAGTGCAAATTAAATCTATAGGTACCTACTGTGCAGGTAGGACAATTACGGGGTTACTATTGTTTGTTGTATTAAGTGAAATTGATGAAGCCATACGTCGTTTGCCGAGCAAATAAAATAAATGTTTGTTCATTACAATAAGTATGGGTTTGCCTGGTAAATAAAATAATTGGTTCTGTGCCTTGTCACCACAATTATACCTGATTATGATACAAAAAAAAATTAAGAAGCATAGGAAAAATGATCAATTAAATTATTCCATCGTTGGTTGATTACTTGGTATAATAGTCAACAAACCTAAATTACTAAACACGCTTTAGTTTGGTACTGATTTGGATCGGTTGAGCGTGGTCGAGCTATCCATAAATCGTTTGCAACAGTTTGTAGATAGCTCAACTGTTTCATTATGTATTTTGTAAATATTGTGAATAAAGAGATTAACTACTAAACAAAATACCCAATGAGATTTAGCAACAAATATTTCGTAGAATTAAAAATACTAAATAAAAGATGGCAATATTTGGTCACAGGTTTGGTGAAAAATGAGCGGCCCGCGGCGATAGCCCGCCTAATGAAGTAGAACGGCGATAGCGTGACCCGTGTGCACGCGCCTTTACGCTGCACTGGATTACCAGTTTAGGAATCAATATATTCTGCGTTTATTGTGGAATACACTTTTGGAAATAGTCAATGACGCTTGGTTATTCTATAGAATAACCAAGTCCAGTTGACGTTTGCTATCAACTTGGCTAAATACTAATCAGAGCCCCCGAGTCTGTGCATTTGATTTGACTTTCGACTCGACACATGCAAAAAAACCTATTCGCATAGCGAGAAATTTTGGACTAGTTTTTAGTCAAGGCACGACGGAGGCCTTAAGACGGCCTTAACTCCAGTGGACCACTAATTGACACGAACTTAGTATTTATGCATGTTCGATAAGTAGCGAAATAAATAAAGCTTTTACTGGATTAGGTAGGTAGGTACTTGCACAAAAATGATGAGGTACTCGTAGTTGGAAATAGAATGACATCGGTTCGGTGAAAGGATGTCAAACTAAACGCACGAGCCAATAAGTGAAATTGAAATACCTTCCTGTTAGGTACCCACGGAGTCTTTCAGAGTAATTGGTCAGCTTAGTATGTGACTAGGGATGTCACGAAAGTATTTCAGAAAGATGATTAAAAAAAAAATGTAACTTAGTTTGGTTTACCAACCATCGTGCACTGTAATTTTTTACTGATTTATTTTGGTCCTTTTCACTCTTTGGTGTGTGCAGTGCAATGCATAATAGGGCACATCCTCATTGGATGTACTTAGTGTGGCAGTGTATTTGAATAAATAAATATCTTTAAAAATGATTATTACATGGACTGCGAAAGACAGAAAAACATTGTGCAACTAATAAGTTTTAGTGGCAATGGGTAAGCCATAAACATGCTACGCACATGTGACTTCACATATTTTTGTCTCAGAATTATGGGTACAGTATATTGTCTCACATAGCACGTCCTCAGTGGACTTGCTCCATTGTTCATCTAACGTTATGGGCAGAGGTAACTCAGGTAACCGTTTAACATCACGTAGCAATCACGTGTTTTTTGATACCCAGCATGTACGTACGTTTACAAACACAATACTGTAAAGTTTTCATGTACATCGATAAAAACACGAACCATAAGAACTAGCATAAGTTTGCTGAAGCCCATCACTAGAACCTCTTCAATTTGAATAGCTATCCAACATTAAAAGTACAGAGTGTCCCTGAATAGATAAGAGCCGTATTCATTCGCTAAGTGAACCTTCCTAGGGATCGCTTGTCAGTTCAACCATTAAAAACTTTGAAATATTTGCAACACGTGTGTCTTTGATTAAAAAACAGGTTTAATAGAACTTTAGTTTAGTTTCTTGAGAAGCTACAAACGTCTTAATATATACCACCGTAGGTAATAGTGGCAACAACGTTAGTTTTAGGCTGTGGGTTGACTATTAATAGTCAACTATAGTGAAGCGCTCGTGGCATAATATATATATATATTCACGGGCACTTAACACAACGCCTTCTAGTCCCAAACTAAGCAAAGCTTGTATGATGGAAACAAGATGGCTGATAGAATATATACATACATTTTTTTTTGTAAATACATACTTATAATACATAGAAACACCCAGGCATAGCTTGCTTAGTCAATCTTCACTGATTACCTAAGTTACGACGACGTTCTGCGCGGTCACTGTTTGGATGGGTTGTGGACCACTAGTGGCGTTTACATCTAAGCGCTTCCGTGCTTCGGAGGACACTTTAAACTGTCGGTCCCAGCTCTAGCAGTCGTTAAGTCACGACGAAGGCCATAAGGCGCCCTCGTCACCAGAGTTGGCCACTGACTCATACGAGCTTGCTTGCTTTTTTATTTATCAGTCAACTTTGTTATTTGTCTTTCGTTACCATAGTAACAGTGCCAAGAGTATTTTACGATGTAAAATTTTGTCACTTTTGATAAATTTGTAGCTTTGCATAAAACTCCGACCATAGAAACACATGTTTTTTTTACACGCTATTCTTTTGTATCGAGATAATGGTATCGATTTGCTTGTTGCATTTTTCTAAACTAACCTAATTTGACATCTCTAAAATTATAGCCGTCCTTGTTATTTCAGTTAATGAGAAAGGGACGGCAACATTTTTAGTGCTGTCAAATTAGGTTAGTTTAGAAAAATGCAACAAGCGAATCGATACCAATGATAAATCTGTGTCTAGAGAAGTAAATAGGGAAAAAAGCATGACGAGTTCAAAGCTGTTTCAATTTATTTACGATAAAAAAACATCTAGTAACATCTTGGTGACGAAGTTTTTGATAAACTGTATTTAACCTCATCGATTGTATTAGAAGTTAGTCTACTGGTATTTTTAGTTTTGTAAAACACACCATTTTTTTTCTCATTATTTCTAAACGGTGAATTAAAATCCTATGAAGTGATTCTAACGGGGACTTAGTGACGATTCGGACCAAATATTTTGGGACAAATTCTCCCAATCGTCACTTTTGATTTTAATAATTTTTGTTGTGACGATTCGGACAACTTTAAAAATAGCTGCATTGTACAGTCAGGTAAACAATTTTTAAGCAAAATGTGATATAGCTATTAAGGTGGTTCGATTTCCATATTAATTTATTTTACCAATTTGGGGGAAATTATATTATTATACCTAACAAGCAATTTTTATTTATTTCTTGAATCATAGAACTTAAAATCAAGATCTATTTTTTTGATGACAGCTGTCAAACTTCAAACGCTCATATCTCGGTAACTACTCACCCTAGAGTTCTCGTTCCAAAACCAAATGAAAGGTGTGATCAAGATCTAAATGTTTGAAGACAGCTGTCAAACTTCAAACGGCTATATCTCGGAAACTACTCACCCTAGAGTTCTCGTTCCAAAACTAAATGAAAGGTGTGATCAAGACCTATTTTTTTGATGACAGCTGTCAAACTTCAAACGGCTATATCTCGGAAACTACTCACCCTAGAGTTCTCCTAGAGAAAATTATTGTTTTTTATTTTTACGTGAAGAACAAACCAACAAAAATACTTTCCATACTTCACATCACAGTCATACAAAGACACAGAGACAGCTAGATAACTAGTTCATCGGTTAATAAACCACCTAACTACTGATCTTATTAATCATATTACGCCTAAAAACATTAAACTTCAATTAAAATCCTACTTTATAGCTAATATTGAAAAGTATAATAATACTTACTATTTAAAAAGCTAATCAACCTACCTACTTACATACTTACCTAACTAAATAGCAAGTAAACAAATTTATAACTAAAACATCTACCTACCTATCTAATCAGGTAGCTACCTAACCCACCTAATGTATAAGGCTATCGACGCTAAGACCCATGTAGCATTATCCCTATAAACCTTGTGGTTTCCTTAGTGCTATATACAAAATAAGTTATGTTTTTTTAAACGATAAATAAATTAAAAAAATAAAATGAAAAATTATTGAATTGTGCATAGAACGCCTTGTTATGTAATAAAATCGAAAAAAGTAAAAAGTTTTAAGATATAAGAAAATCTAACGCGAACTCTAGGGTGAGTAGTTTCCGAGATATGGGCGTTTGAAGTTTGACAGCTGTCATCAAAAAAATTTATCTTGATCACACCTTTCATTTGGTTTTGGAACGAGATCTCTAGGGTGAGGAGTTTCCGAGATATGGGCGTTTGAAGTTTGACAGCTGTCATCAAAAAAATAGATCTTGATCACACCTTTCATTTGGTTTTGGAACGAGATCTCTAAGGTGAGTAGTTTCCGAGATATAGCCGTTTGAAGTTTGACAGCTGTCATCAAAAAAATAGATCTTGATCACACCTTTCATTTGGTTTTGGAACGAGAACTCTAGGGTGAGTAGTTTCCGAGATATGGGCGTTTGAAGTTTGACAGCTGTCATCAAAAAAATAGATCTTGATCACACCTTTCATTTGGTTTTGGAACGAGATCTCTAGGGTGAGTAGTTTCCGAGATATGGGCGTTTGAAGTTTGACAGCTGTCATCAAAAAAATAGATCTTGATCACACCTTTCATTTGGTTTTGGAACGAGATCTCTAGGGTGAGTAGTTTCCGAGATATAGCCGTTTGAAGTTTGACAGCTGTCATCAAAAAAATAGATCTTGATCACACCTTTCATTTGCTTTTGGAACGAGAACTCTAGGGTGAGTAGTTTCCGAGATATGGGCGTTTGAAGTTTGACAGCTGTCATCAAAAAAATAGATCTTGATCACACCTTTCATTTGGTTTTGGAACGAGATCTCTAGGGTGAGTAGTTTCCGAGATATAGCCGTTTGAAGTTTGACAGCTGTCATCAAAAAAATAGATCTTGATCACACCTTTCATTTGGTTTTGGAACGAGAACTCTAGGGTGAGTAGTTTCCGAGATATGGGCGTTTGAAGTTTGACAGCTGTCATCAAAAAAATAGATCTTGATTTTAAGTTCTATGATTCAAGAAAGAAATAAAAATTGCTTGTTAGGTATAATAATATAATTTCCCCCAAATTGGTTAAATAAATTAGTATGGAAATCGAACCACCTTAATGTAACCACACGCTCGCAAAGCAATTTAAATAGCTAAATCATATTTTGCTTAACATTTTTTTACCTGACTGTACTCAACGGCTTCCTTAATTTGATGTTCTCCGAATCGTCACAACAAAAATTATTAAAATCAAAAGTGACGATTGGGAGAATTTGTCCCAAAATATTTTGTCCGAATCGTCACTAAGTCCTAACGGGTATTCCCATCGAGTCCACCAGAGCCAGATGGGAAAAAAAATCCCAACGAGCCCACTATGCAAATGAGTGAGCTCTAAAAATAAATTAAAGCCCATGAGACGAGTAAAAAATGTCATTTCCATACATTTCTTGGCTTGCGAATCTTATGATTTGATTTGCTCATGTGAATAGTATTTTATTACCTACATAATAATTTCTGAAAACATTAAACGTTCTAATGGAAACGAATTAGTCGTTCCAATCGTAATTTCAGAGCTAATTCCGAAATTGCCCAAAAAGCAACTGATATTGAACAAACCCGTATTAGGAGAGTTTTTCCTCAATTTCTTGAAGGTACTTGATTAACTCGGCGTAATTATTTTCCCGTCTCCAGGGCACGGTCACACCGGAAAGAAAATAATACCTAAAGTGCCTAGTTACTTACAGGGAAATATGATTGTCAAAGACAAACCAAATCTTTATTAAGTAAATGAGAAAGCGATTAAAAAATGTTGTGAAGACACAACGTGTTGTAATTCAAGAGTTTTGTAATTCTGAGTAAGTGATCTACTTTAGCTTCAAAAAAGATTTGTTATTATAATGTAGGTGTAAGTATAATCTGAGTAAGATAAAAAAAAAAGTACTTTTATCTTGTTTTTTAGTTTTAAAAGACACTTTTTCTTTACTAAGAATAGATTTCCGTTGTAATATTTTCGAATGTCATACTGTTTACTTATATTCCTGAAATGCCTGCTTCCGTATTACCTAGCTGAACTGACATTAGCGTGGCTTTAAAACATGCTCTGTCAATTTTCACTTTCATGACAACGGAGAGAGCTGACAAAAGATTTAGCAGTCCTTTTAGCTAACGCAGCTTTAGAAGACCGATATGGCTAATTAATAACACTGCTAGAGGTTTATTCATATTGGTTTTCTAAAGCTTTGCCAGCTAAAGCTACCAAATCTGCTGTCATCTCTTTTCGTTGTCATGCGAGTGACAATGACAGATTTTTTTAAGCCGCGCTAAAATGACAGCTGAAAATGAATAAAGGGGTTTCGGTGTGACTGCGTTCTAAGGCCGCAAGGGATTTGTATAATCCTGATTGGGTACGTATTGCGAATCGATGGCGTGTGGCCGCGCACGTGCCTGCATTATCCGATAGACGTCATTTCAATGAACTGAAGCTCGTGATCAACCTATCAGTTCATTATTTTCTCGAGAAATGAGTAGTTTTGAAAACTTTGAGAACTTCTGCAGTCCAGTAATAGTATGCTGAACAAAAGACTATAATGTATTCTGGGTCAGTGAGGCGGCCTTATAGCTAAAAAAATATGGGTAGATCTGAAAATGACGTACCAGATACCTAGGTCATTTTTTTTTACTACATGCGGCTGTATTTTGATATGAACCCGAGAAAATAGGATTGAAGTTGTGTGCAAGCACTCACATTCAAATCATTTTCAATATCAATGAAGGTAATACTATTTTGACAAAATTCCACACCAAATTGCGAATTCAGACAGCCAAAATAAAAGCAAAATACACAAACACGAACAAATACTTACACACTCGCTTAGACATAATTAAACGAAGATTGAATTAAAAATTCTCCAAGTAAAAGAGAATTAAAGTTGACGACATTCGCTACCTACTGACTGGGAGCTGACGATAAGGCGACAATAGGAATTCTCGACTGCCCTTACCCCTCTTACTCAAATAACCACCTAATTTCATTTATCATAGAGCTCATTTTCTCAGTGTTTATGCCGAAGAGCCTGTTTAACCTAATTACCACTTAGTTTCTTGCGAGATACGACCCATTATTATGTAATTTTTATTGCAGGCTTATAGGGTATAGAGTTTAACGCTCTGTAGATTGCTTTATAGGTAAACGGTTTAGGAGTGCTCTGAATTATGAGAGGGAGTAATATAGGAACATAATTAAAATAGTACTTTTATTTTTATAGTGTTATCATCCAAACTTCCCATTAAGCTACAGCCGCACTAGCGGCTATGATAGCTACGGCACTTAAATCAATATAAGGACTTCGGCACGATGTCATAGTCACTGAATCTAAAACTCAATGGTTGGTCCCTGACTGGCCGCCATACGCATTTGTAATCTTATTTTAAATGTGGAATTTTATGGAAACACGTCACTTTAGAATTGATCTAAAGTCAAATTACTTATATGTTTATTTCTGTACGTAAGTAAATATTTTTTTAATTTAAAACATTGTGTTTGGTCCGCACGAAATCAGGTGCGCTTTGCGAGAAAACTTACAAAAGTTGAAAAGTAAAGGGTACTTTTAATGAAGAGTTTCGCTTAAAAACTTTCGAAGAACTCAAAGACTGCGACCTTTATAAGTTAAAGTGACATTTTCCGTACAATAACTTGGTTTAATTGGGGATTAATACGTAATGCCACAGATCATATAATACTATGGTAATGCTGAGAATTATAAAGAGGAAAGATTTGATTGTTTTTTTGTTTGCATTGAATAGGCTCCGAAACTACAAGACAGAATTGAAAAATGCTTTCATTGTTGGGAAGCTACACTATTCCCGGATGACATGGGCAAGCTAATAATAAAAAAAGTAGGTATGTTATATGGTAAATTATATTTTAATAAGAAAAACCATTTACAATTAGTAGTTTGCCCCGAACTGAGATCTCGTGATGGTCGGAGGTTAATAAAACCCAAACAATTTTTATTGACCAATGGTTGCAATAAACTTTGCAAATCGCATCGAAATCGCCGTCTAGCTAAGTATCAGTCTTACTTGAACTACAAAATCATTGAAACTCCAAGAAATGTTAGCTCACGTTATACTGGGTTTTCTAATTTTCTAATTTTTACAACAACTCAAAAACTATTAGACGTAGAATTAAAATAAAAACGGTTTTGGAATGTCTAAACAAAACCCTATCATATGACACTCCACTTGATATTTTTGTACGACTTTTTTTTTACTCTCTTTGTACCCTCATAACTTCACGACCCTTTGACCGATTTACTTCATTTAAGAGTACTATCCGTATACCTACCAAATTCTGTGAAGATCGGATAAGCGGTTCAAAAGATTTCGAAGAACAAACATATAAAGCATTTTTGCCCAAGTTATTTATGTTTATGTTTGTTTATGTTTATATTTATTACCTTTCGTCAAACGACAACGGAAAAAGTTGTATAAAAGTATTATTCGAGTAATAGAACCTACTACGATAGTTGTTTTAGTTACGATGAACAATCGCTCACCTTAGTCGGTGTTCTGCGAAAGGTGAACCACTCACAATACTCTCTCAATAGTCACTTTGCAGGCTTCTAATTGTCGACAAGTTTCGGTTGTAGTTTCGTAGATTAACGAGTAGTTACTGAGCTCATTGCCAGATTGATCAGTGAGCACGAGCGTGGAACATACGAGGCCTTAGAAAAAAGAAAGCTAAAAAAACAATCGTTATCAAGGACAGAATGACATTGATCTTTATTAGGATACGCTCCATACTTTATAGGTAACTAGCTTTCGCCCGCGACTTCGTTCGCGTCCCGTTAGATCCCGTTGGTTTTCCGGGATAAAAATTTGCCTATGTGTTAATCCAGGTTACGGCAAATCTATATTCCAAGTTTCATCAATATCAGATTACCTAGTAGTTTTTGCGTGAAAGAGGAACATACATACATACCTACATACATTCATACTCACGCGTTTATAATATAAATAGGATCTGTAAGACTTAACTAAGTAGATGGGATTCGGCTAGGCAGGCCTATTAAGTGGGTTACGCATGTTGCCTGTCATGCACGTACGCCCAGCCCAGTACATTTGCTATAGTATTATTTTTTTAAAGTGAAAATAATATCGTTACACAGCACATACCTACTAGATCCTAAACGCGCTGGTAGTACTAGGTAAGTACTTACATCCAAAAAGAATCACCAACTCATTCTAACACCATCAAGGCGGGTGTGAGTGAGCGCTTGACGATGACACAATTTGGGACATCCCTTAGGTGTACACCCGTATTTTAGACAACCCTTCTCAGCTCATCCAAGTAAAACGGAATCGATTTATTAAGCCTTGAGTAGCTCTAGAGCGATTCTCGTTGCTCTTTTTTACAAATCTAAATTATTTCGTCCTCTTCAATTAACCTTTGGAGGCAAAGGTGATTGGGCTGTAAACGCGTAATGTAAACGTAGTAGTAGTATTATATGATCTGTGGTAGTAGTATTGTGTGATTTCGAAAAAGGAAAGCCGTGATAATATGGTGATAAAAATGCAACAAGCTTTTGTATTGTTTTTTTTTTTGACGAATAAGACCCTTTGTTGACCGCCAGACTTTCTGATCGGCAGGTACTTTGGGCTCTTAATCAGTATGGAAGATGTATGCAAGTGCACATAATTACAATAATTCAGTACCAGCCTGCCCATCGGCCTGCAGTCTGCAAGGGGTCTTAGAGATGGTCAATGGTCTTGGTAATAAATTGTCGTAAAAAACAAATTAACCCTTTAGAAATTGTTAATTAATAAATGGAACAAAATAAACCGAGCCTGAGTATTTTTCGAGCACCTTGCGAGCAGCAAATTATTTTGTTGAGCTCAAATAATTTTGATGTTTTTAAGTCTTTTTTCTTGTAGTAGACATACCATACCGCTTACCTGGTAAGCGGTGTAGCCTATGGACGCTTGCAACACCAAAAGTCGTTGTTGTCACACGCGCGTTACCGACTCTTGAAGAATTTAAAAATTACCCGTTTTGAAGTCTCCTCTGGTGTTCTACTGTCATGTCCGCTATGTTACAGTCACGGCTATATTACGGCTGCTGCTTATTAGAAAATTAAATCTCAGCTTATTGATTTGTATTGTTTAATTTGTATTCTTCAGATGCTTATGAAACAGGTTATTGATGTAGGCTTTGCTGGGTACTGAACTTGAATACTGAAAAGGATTTGAATGGTAACATTAGCACCAGTTTTGTCGTCATTAGGCACACTGGCACGACAGCTATATTAACACGACAGCCACAGAATAATTTATTTTTTAGCTACACGACAGTCACAGAATAATTTATTTTATTGTTGGTATCACTGTGTATCATAAGTATATAGTTAAAAAAAGAAGTATATAAGTATTCTATCAGCAATCTAGTTTCCATAGTACAAGGTTTGCTTAGTTTGGGATTAGAGAGCGTTGTGTGGTATGTCCAAGAATATTTATTAAAAGGTTTCCACGATGTTCAAGTTTTTATAGATGACCGAAAATTATATATTTTTTTTTCGCTCCTCGGAGCAGGCTATAGTTTAGAACCGTACCGCCTAGTCTTACGTTATCAAAATTATATTATTATATAGTGAGTTGTCACTAGTTCAAGTCAACACTTCAAGTAGGTACGGCTTTACCAAGTGTTGGAAAGTGGTAAAGCCTTTTTAGACAATTAATATTGTGACATGTTGACAGTATGTCTTAACCAGTTGCTCTACCAAAGAATCACACCACAAGACGCTCCATAAAATTAATAATTTCGAGCAATATAAACAGATTTCTACGTACTTCATATTCTCCAGGTCAATATAAACCGATTTGAACGTACCTCCCATTCCCCAGGTCTGGCGAATGGCGAGCTCAAAAGAAATTAATTAATCGTCAACCTGCCCCGGGCATAATGTTTTCTCATTAACGGGCTCCACTAAGATTATTTCGCTGTAACTTCACCATTAGGCCCTTTTCACATGCACTTATTGGTTTACCGGTACCGTGATGGCATTTTAGTCTAAAGTTATTACAGAGCAATAAATGTTCAGGGGCATATCACGTCGATATAGAGTCTTTTAAAAACCAAAGTAGGTAAATATAAAAAGCTGTACTTATTGTTAAAAAAACGAAATAAAAAAACTTTTCCAAGACAATCACATCATTATTTAATTAGATATTGCAACCTAGCTATATACGAGTAGCTTCTTCTTCTTCTCAACTTCAACTTCAACTTCAACTTCTTGGTTTGTGGCTTTTGTGGCTAGTTGTCACAATTCTGCCAGTGTCGAGTTCGCTAATGCTAGAGTCATAAACAAGAGGGGAGTGCGGGTCAGTGTACAAAGGGAGGTACAACCAAAATTTTTACAATTAGATTGATCTAAAACAAGAGACAGTACAACATTAATATTAGTTGATAATAATATTTATGCGCTTTAGTAAATATTGAGTTTAGTTTCAAAGATATTAATAAACCACTTTCATAATTTAATCTTATTAATATGGATAAACTTCTTCTTCTCTTCTATATAATGGCCTCTGTCGGTCATTTCGACACTCAATTTTGCCAGTGTCAAGTGAAATATTTGAAATATTATCAGTCAAGTCTTTCGTAAAGTCGGCTGTCGTTTGTTTTGAAGGGAAAATGGTGGAACATTCCCTTCAAAACTTGAAAACGAAAATCAGAGAGCCGGTGTGTGGCTGACGGACTGTCAACAAACACGTAGCTTAAACGCAACGAGCATTTATTTCAAGAATCATAGCCTCAGCCTAAACCCATAAGTTCCAATCGTAATACATATCATTTACAACCGTGTTAATCTACTAAGGCACTTACTAATCACTTCAAACCTCGCTCGCCGATTGAATTGAAAATGTATACCTACAGACGACACAGATAAGTTTATGTATCTACCTATTATAGGACTTTTCTAAAATCTCAAATGATAATACTGAGATGCTAAGTACCAAATTTTAATATAAACAAACAGTCGTACTAATCAGACTGGTTGCCATTAAAAACATCCAGGCAAATACTATATTATTTATGAAAAATATTTTTACTCACAAAAGAGATCGCAAACGTTTCACGCAACATAATACGCAAACAATAGGTCGTCGGCGCAAAAACGTTTTCTACGAAACGGCACAGTACGTAGTTACGCGTCTCACTGATTTCGTAAATACGCTGTTTTTTAGCACAGGTAAACTTCAACTCGACGAGATATTTTATAGTGTTCAATTATTATTAGTTTCGCTGAAAGCGAGCTAACTGAATTACACGAACTATTTGCAATGGAAACTGCGAAAGAGCGTTCAATAAAAGCGAACGGGCGCTCGGAAACATTTTCTTTCGTTGTTTCCTTTCACATTATCGTAGAAGGGGATGAGGCGGGTCCGGCTCGACGTACGGGGCTCGCATTTAAAAGCGATATAAAAAAGTTGGGCTTTTATTTCGCAGGATGACCTAAGTGGCCGGCCGGACCGTACAAAAACCCTCTTCGACTTACCTGTATTTTTCCACTTATTTATCCAACGTTTTTACATTCGCACTGTTTGTTAGCGGGGTTCGCTTTGTCTGTTGGGAAGATCTTGTTTTTTAACGAGTACTTAGAGTCTAATTAAAAGGAAAGCCCCGCACGGACAGTCGAGGCCTTTTGATGCCCACTGTTATTACGTTTCGTGTATAAATTCAATTTGCTTGGATGGAGTTTCGAGTGGAGTACCCATGTTGTGTATTTTTTGGGCGCGTTATTAAACTTTTATAAGTGGTTGGATCCTCTAACGTGGTCCTTATTAAGATGATTAATCTAATTGGGCAAACATAAATGAATTAAGACGAGTCTCTTTCGATGGTGTCAGGCAGGACCTTGAAAACATGAGATGCTTTGAGATTTGAGCCATGTTTTTTTTTGGATTTAAGCTAACCCGTGGGATGGTTCTTCGCTCCAAAATACGAGTGTCAGTTTAACAGGTAATAACATCAATATTACAATTTTGATGAGCAATAAATTCGACGTCCGAGTGGTAATGAGGAACAACCATCGCTCGCAGCATTTACAGTAACTTAAGTCACATCGACAGTAAACGTCAATACAAGATACGACTACAGCCTCCCGCGCGGACTCCATTACAAGTTTTATCTCTCTTATGACAGATGGCGCAATAAAATATATTTATTTTAAATCAGGAACGGAATAACTTCAAATAATGAGAGAGCACGTGTCCTCCGGGATCATTATTGGATCGAATATTGGACGTTTCGGTATGAGATAGCTGTTTGATTTACTACCTGACTTTTGAGCGTACTAAATCATTCCTTTATAGAACTTGAGAAAACTATTAGCTATTATTATTGGCAAACTACGAGAGCCCTTTGTGTGGCCCTCGACCTGCGAGATGCGATACTTTTTATACTCGTGAGTTATATGATTTTATGATTTGCGTGCCGAAATGCGTATTGTAAACTGTTTTTCATGCGAAATATATGGAGAAATCTGTCTTGTCATGTCTTTTATATCGCACTTGATATCTCTTTTGTAAACTTATGGCTTATAAATTATGATGTCCTTACTATGCCTACCAAATATTTCTCGAAGCCATTTTTTTGTATATTTCATAATCAATAATATATTTGCCCAGTACCTTTTACCTTATGCCATACCTTATGCCTAGTACAACTGCTAAAAACCACTAGTATTAAGCAAGTCGAATGTACTGTTACGAAACCATGTAATTTTAAATAAAACGTACCAAGAAATATATAATAAGTACCTACCTACCTATCAATTATGTGCGTTGTTACACAGATACTAGCCCAGCAATTATTTCACTTGTATACAAATACCAAATCACTTGAATTGAAGCACAGCCTGTATCAGTTTAGGGGTATGATTTAATGGTGGAGATTAGATGGTGCCACGCTGTCTGCTGTGTGAGGTCTACCATTGTTGTACATGTTTTTTATATTCTCTATGATGAATTGTCTGAGTGACTTATTTAGTGATTGAATTCTCGAATAGTTAGTGGAACCTGCGGATTTAAAATGCAGGTAAAGTTTACTTCTACAGGGTGTAGTTTGTTTGGTTTAGGTGCGTCAAAACTAATGCTTCTGACACAGCTTTTATTAACATAGGCATTATAAAGATGAACTTTAGCAGTTTTGAAATATAATATTTTTTGTAAGATTTCGAATGAAAGTAGGTAATACTTTTTTAGTTAATTTTATGTAAAACACGGAATTCAATATTTTATTAGGTAATACATAATGTAACATTTTAAAAGCTATATGAGCCAACTGAAAGAAAAGATCGCTTTCATATCGTAAAGGAAGTCAAGGGAGCTGCCCAGAGAGGAACAAATGGCGAGAGATGCATTTTATACCGAAAAGAGCTAAACGCTCTTATGTTAGAAGAAGATGTAACATTTTAAATTTCTAAATATCTTTAAAGCTATAGCTATTTGACTTTATAAAGCCGATCGATTTTATTTTTATTTATTAATTTATTTATTTTATAGTAAAGATAAAAACAAGTAACACACTTAGATCAAAACATTTAGGAATACAATACAATAGGGAACAGTAGGGAGTGACTTCATTGTATGGTCGCAGAAATGAAATTTTGTGGTCACAACAATAGTGAAGTCAGGCATCCATGTTGGCACATAGTCTTGACCCTACACCCTGTGTCGTGGTATTTTCGTGGCTTGATGTTCATTTATTCGGTTTTTACATCCTGTGCTAACTAAGACTGTTTAAAAAGTACACCTTTTACATACAAGATTAACATTATTGTTATTTCGTACCAACATAATTATTTATTTATAGTTTTGTGCTATAAACGGATGAAAATAAACATGCGTTGGTTAATAAAACTCGAAATAAACATTTCTCATGTCATAAATAATATTTGAAATATAACATTTATTGGGTACCATTTACGCTATTAACAAATAATCAAGGGATTAGTAAGAATAGGCTTCATCACACGCAACCTCCCACGAACACCCAAATTCATTCACACAACCCTTTTGTATAGATAGGTACCGATGATCGAATTACAAACTACCAATAAAACCTCCGTCATTTTTACAACCAATAATTTTGTTTATAACATCGCGCCAGTGAATATAAAAATGAAGTTTAAAACAAACCATTAAACCATTTTATACGAGAATCTCTAACAAGGACGTTTCCCTTAACCGGATCGGGAGCACACCTGGGTACTCGAAATTTGCCCTAAAAGGTCCCAAACGACATCACCCTCTAATTCCAAAACAACACACATCATAATCCGTGCCAGAGAGAAATAAATTCACTTAGGTAATGTTTAGGGTTTAAAGTTCATTGGGTCGGATGAATCGAGTTGGTAGCAATTGGACATAAGTCATTCCGGAAGCAAAGAGTGCCGAGATGGTAGATTTTAAAAATGGAACATTTGATTTGCATTTGAATAAGAGCCCCCGGCGACCCAGGTGCGCGCCGGTACAGTCGAATCCAAAAGTTTTTTACGTGGACAAGAGTTAGCAGTTTAGCACAAATTAATATGGATGCCCACTTGTAATCGACGACGCTGTCAGATTTGCAT
Source organism: Eulithis testata (assembly GCA_947507515.1). Lineage (NCBI taxonomy): Eukaryota > Metazoa > Arthropoda > Insecta > Lepidoptera > Geometridae > Eulithis > Eulithis testata. Next base: position 3,736,063 of record OX382194.1, read on the forward strand.
ACGAATCAAACTTGCTGTGATTATTTTATGTATAACTTCAAAGTATTTTTAATTACGTAGAGGTACTCACGTACAAAGAAAAGTATTTAAGAACACGTCTAAACTTTTAGAAGTTCGTAAATTTGATTAAAATCATGATGACGTACACAAACAAAAAGTTTGCATGGTTACAACTTCTTTAAAAATACAAAATGCCTTTTGTTCATGATTGTATAACCAAAATAAAAGGCACCAACCTAATATTCATGTGATTTTCATATTTTACAATCCAGCAGAGAAACGGGCATACATGGTCTACATATCAGATTTAAAATATATTTATTCATGCTAAGGTCACGAGTTGATCTACACCAAGCCCGTAGTAGCATGTCAAGCTTCTCAAAAAATCCGCTTCGTGTCTCCATACAAATCAGCGCACACTGGGCGTCAGACGTTTTACATCAGATTTACATACCAAAACCTGAAATCTGAATTACAAAGTCAGAACTATATACATAGTGACCTAATAAATAAAAAAAAAAATATTTCAGTTATTTTCAAAGGAAAACTTCATGGTGGAACTGTACTAATGCCCTAAATCAAGGACAAATTAACAAGACGTGCTAAAAGTGTCTAGCCTGTTGATTTTTTCAGTAATCACAAAAGATTCACAGAACTTTAAAAACTTACCGCAAGATAACTTAAGATATCTAAAGCACACATCATATAATACTATACTAGTCTAAAGCTATCTGCGAATAACAAACGACGAGTTTCTGAACACGAAATGCTCATGATTTTTACGATAGCGAGAGAGCTTACACACTTTTTTATCGGGCATGTTTGAGCCAATGCTTCATTGTTTGTATTTTTATTATCAGCAGAACAAAGGGCGTGTAAACGGTAGCGCTATCGGTGCCTCTGATCAACCTTATACTTTTTATAATTTGTTTTTAGGGCTCCGCGCCCAAAAGATCTTGATTAAACCCGCAGCTACAATATTTTCTGTCAGACGAACAAAATGCTGCGGATAAAACGTGATAAATTAGCAAACTAGACATTATACAAACATACATAGGTATCGATTCTCTTGTTGAATTTTTTAACGTAACCTAATTTGACATTTAGCTGAGGATCGCAGTAGATGGCTAGGCATAGGCTTGGAGAAGCCTATGCCTAGCAATGGGTAAAGTCGGACTGTGGATGTTAATGATGATGATGATAATGAATTTGACATCTCTAAAATTATAGCCGTCTTTGTCGTTTCAGTTTATGAGAAAGAGACGGCTATATTTTTAGTGCTGTAAAATTAGGTTAGTTTAGAAAAATGCAACAAGAGAATCGATACTATAGACAAACTTTTATTTAATTGGTTTTTAATATACACATTGCAGTTTAATTATAAAATAAGGTGGCTATCTATAAAAAGCTAGTTTTGAAAGTACTTAAAACATAGTTTTTAATGGGCTTCATGGCACCTGAAAGTTGTAAACATAATTTTACAATTGACCCTTGTTACTAATAAACCCATTGTAAGTTTACAAAAATTTGCATCTTGCACCGTGTTTTATCTCTTTCGATAGATTTTGAAACTGCTCGTCAATGCAAGAGACAAAATACGGTTTATTGGTAATTACGAATACAAACTACGGAACCCTTTACTATAGTAACCTAGTTCCAACTTAACATCTCTTGTTTTTATCTGAAGAAAGCTGAGATGTGTTGCGGGTGCGATACGATACGGAGCGCGAGTTTTGATAATTTGCGCAGATTTGATGGTTGGAATTTCAAGTGTCATGTTCCTCTACAAAAAGTATGGGAACGTGGTCTTGAATAAGAGGAATCTATTTTGGGCTTCTGATGAGAACGGAGATTTGGTTGGAGCTGTTTTGTTGTCGCATGTAAAGTCAAAGTAGTAAGACCTTTGACGTCATAGGACGACCAGCTTCATCTCAACAATCTATGCGCTATGTAGATAGATACCGCTATGAGTAAGTATAATAATAAGATGGTCTTTACCTCTCTTTACGTGTTGCAGGAGATTAATCTTAATTGCTGAAACTGAAAGCCTCTCCATCAGTTTCTCGTTCAAACCATCTCTCGGTCATTTCAAATGATCCATATTTGGTCGAACGGATGATTGAAGCTAGGTAGGATGCGTTTATCTAGTAAATAAAAGCCTTTTCGTGAATACTATAAAAATATAATTGGTATTTAGCTACCCTAATTTTCCGGTAACTATATTGTTTCAAAGATACGAATATCGTACGGCATATGTGTTTTGTGATAAGTGGAATACCACACGCACTATGTTTTCATGTTTGTACTAAGCCTTAGAGTACAAATACAGTCGGAGCGAAAACTCCTTACGAAAAGTACTATTCCGTGACTTAACTATTGACCTCGTTAGTTCAAACAAAACGGCAGCCGGAGTCGCGTGTAAAACAACCGCACACTTCACGTGGGCCTTTTTCCTCTCGAAAATAACTCATCGCGGCTTTTCACGAGGTGTCATTAATTCTGGCTTTGTGGTGCGCCCGCGCCCGCGTCAGTTAAGCTCACAGGGATTCCAACTCGTCAGAATAAATACCGGCTATCTCAAAAAAATATAATTATCCTTTCTTTCGATACAATTTTTATTCACAACCGTTTGTTACATAGATCTATGTAAAAAGTCTCGATGAAACTGATAAATAATTTTTATACTGTTTGAAATCCAAATGAACCAGTGAAGTACAATGGGTTATGGGATATATGTGCATTTGTAATCTTAAATTGTTTTGTTATCGCGTCGAGTTTCCACCAAAAAACTGTTGTTTTGACTTTTATTTGAGAGAAAGCTATTTGATCAAATCTCGGGATAAAATACGTTGCTGGCAACCCTGGTCCGCTACGCTCAACGCTCAGCGCGATAATGACGCGCTCTCGACGCCACGTTGTTCTTACCTCATTAACAAAAATGTTGGCGACTTTCTGTTATTCTATTTACCGTAGGTGTGTATGCCTATGTGAAGTACAATATTTGGTTTTGATATTGACTGGACATAATACATTCTTACTAAATAACTGTAGAGTAGGCACTCAGAGTACAAGTCGCTACTGACTCAATTAATAAAAGGATTTTTTAAGGTTCATGCTCATGACCAAACAATAAATAATCTAAATTGCCTTTTACAGAACCCATAAAACTGTAAGTACTGAAAAAATAAGCTGAAATAAAATTAATTAGCCTTATAAAATAGAAACCGAGCTTAATCACGGAGAAATTATCGTTCACATAATAAAGCAATTTAGAAAAAATATTAATCACTTCCCACCAAAAATATTTTTGCGAAGAAAATATGCGTGAACAATAATACATTTTTGATTTTCCCGGGAGCGGCCCTCGAGCCGTTTCTTTTAATTACTGCGGCCAGGCGGCGGTGGCACGATGTACATATAGCAAGCAGTAGTCTAACTACACCCTGGGCCACCATTATTGGACTTGCATGAAGTACTAAACCGATACTTTTATCTCTGTGTTGCCGGCGTAAGTACTAGAAACTTTGGAAACCATATTTACGTAATAGTTTGACAAAATCAGTGGCCAACTTTGGATACGTTACTTTTAAGGCCTCTTAACATGAAGTTATCACTCGTCTGTGTACATTCAAAGTGGAGAACTTTCACGATTTTTATTTTTAAGCCCCTATGGCAAAAAATTATCCTACTTGTAGGTGACAGATAAGTTTTGCTGGTGTATTTCTGGAGCTACCTTTGTAACTACTACAGTGTTTCTACTGTTCAAATATTAACTGTGCAGTGGGTGGCTCGGCTCGAGAAAATATTTAGCTACGCGTCCGCGCCAGCCCTCGTAATTACTAATGAGCTTATACTCAAGTAAGTACGTGTTACTATAGTTGCTAAAAAACGACGAGCGTTACTACGACCGTATTGTAGCGGACATACTTTGTTACCAGCTACCCTACATGTTGCTAGGTTAAATTTCGTAAACCAATTAAAAAAAAAATAGATAATTGCTATTTCCAGCTTTTGGAAAAGAAATACTTAGCTCAAAGCACGAAATGAATACGAGTACTGACTCACTGATTTATTCCGGTAAAAAACACTTAAAACAGTAAGGTCTCCAGTACTAAATAAGATAGGCATTGCCAATATTTTTAAGTAGGTATCCTCTTTCAGAAAAATCTAAAGAGACACTAAAAAACTGCGAAAAGTTATGTTTTTAATGAAGAAAATATAAGATTTTGTAATTAAATTTTAATTTAATTGCGGTTGCGTGATTTCGTCCTTCACGTGAGAAGTCTGTGTATTTCGTTAACAAATGTGAGGGAAAATATGAGCGTTACTGGGAACATCAACGTCTTGAGGTCTAAAAGTTGAACTTAGAAAAATAATTACAAATAGCTAGTGTCCAACGCTGGTACATTTTCCGTTTGATATTTTTTTAGTATTGTGAAATACAACTTTTTATATATAATTGTTTGATAAATACTTACTAAAGAATAAAAATCCTTTATAAAGGACATTAATCTAGAAAATCTATGACAGAGCAAGAAGCATAAAGTAATCCGTACCCCATCCAAATAAATCATGCTTTTTTTAAATAGTGCGAGTACCTACTTAGTTCTTGATCTTATTTCTGCGTTTTTTTTTAGATTTCTTAATAAATTGCATCTTAACTAGTAAGAGAGGTCACCCAGCGATGAGATTGTGGTCAAGTGCATTTTAAGCGAAATAAAAAAAATATAAGAAACAGCTGAGAAGTTTTCATTTAGCCCGGAACAGCGTCGCGTTGTGAAGTAGGCTTCTGTTATGCTTCACTGTAAAAGTGGTATCAGTGTAAAATGGACTTTATTACGTACGCAGTAAAAAGCGCTTTTATTTAATCTTAAGGTACTTATTCAATATAGGTAAGTCGTTAACACATATCCATCAAGAAAAGTTTTCAGGATAATTAGTTGGCAACCCCAAAAAAAACTGTACTGGTGACTTTCGTTAATACCGTACAGTACTGATGGTATTTCCAACTGCCCAATATCGAATTCTGACATATTCTAGGCGTGAGTAAGAATACATCTGACGTACGTCGATACGTCACTTTAACGTTACGTCGCGACTTGGCTTTGACTCAGTGCTTTCCTTTAGTATCATTGCACATGAATTCGTAAAATAGCCTTGTGTACGAGTTTTGACATTTTTTGAAACGACACAGCACTTTTATTTTAATAGTTTTTCTTGTCTTATTGTGAGTATTGTTGTTTAATTTTAGTGGAATTTTAACGAATAATACTTAGGTCTTAACATAAAGCGTGAGCCATTGGAATAAATGTGTGTAAAGTGGTTTTTCTGAATGTGAAAATTCGTGTTAGGTTTTGAAGAGAAAATCCACCATTTTCTTTTCAAAACAAACGACAGCCGACTTGACGAATGACTTGACTTGACTTATATTATTACAACTAAATCACTTGACATTGGCAAAATTGCTTGTCGAAATGACGGGCAGAGGCCATTATTGAAGAGAAGAAGAAGAAATAGCCTTGTATTTTGAAGTGAAAAGTGAGTTCTTCTATGTTGGTTGAGGGACGTTGAGGTTCGTACTACCATTCCATCTGGCACCGTCTCCGCCGAGAGAGGCGACGCGAAAATAAGAGGAATTTCTCCGGAGCAAATTAGAGGGCTGTAATAAGAGTGGACCCGGCCGCCCTGATAACGGCCCATATTGTTGTTCCTATTATTTTTCCCGGTCTCAACGAGAATATTTTTCAGAGAGGGAATTTACTGGATTTTTTGCGTTGTATTATTGCTTACGCGATGTTATGAGGAAAATAGGTAAACATTTACAAACATTGATCATTGAAGTTAACAGTTTACTTTTCTATTCAGTTTTACATATAATTCGCGAAACAGTTGTTTCAGAAATATCCAGGTCTTGATGATTTTACTTGACGGTGATGGCGTATGGAAACACCCATTTCCATGCCCAATTTAAGTGACACTGTAGCCTATACAGTCTTCAGCTTAATCTAGAAAGATTACAGTAAAATAAACACCCGCCTACATTATAAGCAGACCATAAACAGAGCTCGCAGCCCGTTAAATCACATCGATAGTGGCATTCCACATTAATTTCACAGCAATTATTAATGAGCAATTCGATAATTAATCGGTGCAAAAAGAGGCGAGTATCCGCACTGGAACCGCGGCTGAAGCGCTGCGGGACCGCAGTAAATCACACTCGCACAATGCCGGCAGGTGGCGTCGGCGTCGCACGATAATACCCCCGTTTAATTACGCGGAATAATTAGAGAACGGAATATTTTCCGGGCCCTAACTATCTCCGCCGTCTTCCGGCGATAACTAGGCGGTAATTGCTATCGACCTCGCGTCGGGTTAATAGCTCGCACTTCAACCGATGACGCTATTTGTTTAGCGATTCCAAATTAATTATTTCCGTGAAAACAAGCTGGTATTGCATAATTGTGCAGGCTGTGATGTAGGCTTTAGGAAAAAGCCTGGGCACTTGGTGGCCAAGTCGCGACGGACTACTAGGCAGCTAGAGTTCTTCGTTCAAAATTTCGCGATTTGGCCGCTAAGTATGTCTGCAGTTCAAGAACGTACACACTGTAATGTCCACCTAATGTTCAGGGTATGGGATGCTGTAGCCTGATACTTACGACACATAAACGGACACATCCTTAGAGATCTCAGGTACTTTTCTTTATCACCATCATGTCTGTAATATATTCCAGAAATCTCCACTGAGAACTCCCCACTAGTTCTGTAGCAGTATTGGACTTCTACAGAACTGGACATATGCACCCTTAAAGATTTACAGATATAACGATTTTATGCTTTCTCTATCCAAGGGCCTTTCATATGAGGCGATTGGTATTTTTTTGTTATCTCAAGATCTGAAGGGATGATCTAAAGTGCCTGGGACTATCTAGTTTTTTTGTAAACAGACGAATGCAAAAAAACATGGGTGGACTGTGTGAACGATGACATGGCAACAAAGGAGGAAAATAGGTTGTGCCGACACAACAGTGAAAAAAAAAAGATTATTTGTAAAGCTAATAATGGAACACTACTCTAAGTCTTCAGGTGCCTTGCAACCTGCGTCATCCATGTTGGGGTTGCCTGTACCGAGTTGTCATCTCTCAAAATAACTTTCTAGTGATATATATTTAAATACGTATAAGAAAGAGCGGAAGGGCGATTGTTTTTGGTGCGTTAACCACTGGGCTCATCCGGCAATATTGCACGCGTTTTGCCACGTGCTGACTGTAATTTGCGCTTTATGGCACGTGAATAATTCGAAATAATCCCTCTAAACCTCCTCCTAGTTTTTTTTAAGAAACGGTCACCGTCCTTGCCGAATGTATTATGACAGCGATAGATAATTCAAAGGTCCATAACTTATTTAAAAAAAAAAACAATCGACAGTCTATTTTATTTTTGTTGCTAGGTGAAAACACAACCAGTCTGGTTTTTCAAGCTTTCAAAGTAATCGTAAGGATTAGAAGAGTCTAAGCTCTTTTTCGTCTAATACAGAACATAATATGACGCTTGTCAATTCTGTGAAACCCGCGTCCTCCCTTTAGGTCGTCGTCTCCACGACAACGTTTGATCTTTAGGTAAAAAATAATATTATAAGCGCATTTGCTCACCTGTGACAATTCGCCCGTAGTGTAGTTTATTGTCGGCTGGGGTGGCTAGTTGAGCGTAAACTTTTGATATCGGCGCGAAATATTAATTTTCTCGATGCCAATGAACGAGGCGTACGTAATGCTGGCAAATTAAGCCGAGTGCCTTTAATATTGTGTTTGAAATTAAAATAGGAAACGTGTTTGTTGAGAAGGAAAATGGCTTGGAACTCGGTCTGATAACGATTGTTATGCAGAGGGGCTTACTTAGTGGAAATTACATTTACTCAGTAATTAAGTATCATATACCTACACACAAATATACATACCTTCTCACATCACAGGTAATATAGATACATACCTTGTTAAAAAATAACTGGAACCCAAAAATTATAAAGCATTGGTTTTATTTAGGTCTCGTCAAAAATAAGAGCAGAATGTAGTGATAGATCAAATTGTATTACTAACTTAAAAATGAATTATACTTACCTCACCTAAAAATCGTTGAAATACCCAGTATTTAATATTTGTAAAAACACCCAGCAGGTCACAAAGCAATTACCAATATTACTTGTCGCTGACCCGACACGACAGATGGCGTAGGCGATCATTTAAAAATCACTGCACATTGTTCTGAGCACAACTAATTGCAAGGAAAGTGGGGTTCGATGGACTCAGAGTAAATCATTTTCTAATAGGGGAACTCTGATTAATTTCTATTTTGGTGCACCTACTAGGTATTAAGTAAGTGAATTGAGCATTGTGATGATGGAGAATATGTTTAGAATTTTGTTTTGTAAAAGCGATTGATGTGTAAACAAGTAGGTACTGATGTTTTTTTTTTTTTTTTGCAGGTATGGATTAGAACGAGACTGAATGCGTAAGTGAATTGCTGTGCGATAGCCAGCCTTCTAGCTAAGTTGACTACATTACATAGAAAACTAAAATGCCAGGGAATAGTCACTTGATCTTTTTACGTCTGTTACTCCCTACATTTTGATAGTTTTCTGGGTTTTATGTCGACTTGCCTAGGGCGAGTTGGTAACACTTTCCAACAGCTTATCTTTTATCAAAGACGTTCTAGAAAGTAGTGATCTATAGTAGGTGCCAAATAACACCGCAATACAGGTCATTCACCCACTTTCAAAACGATGTCGCAAAATTCAATTTATGTATGGTAAACAAACAGTACTACGAGATTCGAGCGATTACCGTCTTAGCGACAGGTTTGTACGGAAAGCGACAGAATAAGCCATTCATAAATTGAATTTTGCGACATCGTTTTGAAGGTGGGTGAATGACCTGTATCGCGGTGTTATTTGGCACCTACTATAGCTTGAAATATTTACGATATAGGTATGAAAGTCAGCGGTAATATTTAAGAACTTACTAACAAACATGTGTTTTAACCCCAGCCTGCATAGTTACGTAGTCAGCCGTTTGTTAACTACAAGTTCATTGATCGGTGTCTTAACCCGTTATACCTATATACATAATACATATACCTAGATACCTACATCCAAAACAACCAAGTCCACCAACGTTTTAACCAATCACTTTGTTATACGTTTAGCCACATTGATTTTATCTTCTCTTCTCTAAATATATAAAACTCTTGTGAAGCTGACTGACAATCAACGCACAGCCTAAACCATTAAATCTTAGTGGTATGAAACTTGGAGGGTAGTATCCTTTATAGTGTAAGGGTGCACTAAGAAAGGAATTTTGAAAAGTTACACTTTAAAAGGTCTACAACGCGAGCAACGCCGCGGGCGACGGCTAGTATCTACATAGATTCGATATCATTATGATCGGTAGTTTGTGGTGAACACTGACCTTAAAACACGCCACAGTGAAGCCTGACCGTGACCAGCCAGACAACAATGGGCCGAATTGAATCAATGTCCTATTTCCTGTGAATCAGATTCATTTCCTTTTTACCCGATGCTCATTTGTCAAGTTTCGGTCTACTACAGGTTTTGTTGATTGGTTTTAATGGTGCTATTGAACTCTCAGATTGAGAGCACTTATCCATTGTTACTGGATTTTTGTTTTAACCGTTCTTTGCGTAGGAGCGTGCTAGCAGAGAAGTAGTTGCGTAGAAAACCAGCGCTGCTCCATGTCATGGTTCATGCATGTGTGGCAGCATATGCTGAGAACAACTTTTCAACCGCACAAGGGTACCTACAGAACGGGACAAGACAGGACTAACTAGCATCATTTTTTATTGTTTTGGTTTTCTGTCATTAAATATTTGCTATACTTTTGTATCTACTTTCCTACTACTTATTCTGTTTTGCTCCTTCCTGTCTGACTTACTTTTTTCTCTCTGTGTGTTTTGTACCCAGTGGGTTGAATAAATGTATTTAATTTCATTTTAGTTATAGGCAGAGATTAACACTTAACATGAGGTGTACTATCGGCTTGTTCAATCACTAAGCTCATTGTTATGAAAAAGCTAGTATTTAACGGTTTGTCGATTTTTAATATAAATTACCTATTTCAAGTAGGTGCGGTTCCCATTTGCGATTTTTTATCGCAGTTTTAGTTTTTCACAGCTGTAGTGGAGTTTTCTTTGGAAGCTTTTGTAACATATTTGTTTCAGCGCTTCAGCTGTTTCAGTTGGTTCTGTAACCACAGTAGTTAAAATATTTTATTCATTAAAATCATAAGGATTATTTAGAATCGTCTTTTTTGTATACTAGGCCACTCTATAGTCTATAGGTGCCGGTTCACGACCAAAGCCTAGAAGAACAGGCAAGAAACTTACAGTAAGTAACTGAGTGCTTTTTTTCATGTTTCATGTCATAAAATACCAGGATAGAAAAACATTGGGCCAAAGTGGTATGTCAAATACCAGGGTAGAAAAACATTGGGCTAAAGTGGTACAAGTACATATGTCAGTTTCCAAAGGTCACACCACTATCTTTCAGAATATGTCGCCCGCAGTCCGACATATTGCCAAACCATAAAAAAACTTATCGTCCCGTACGCATCATGTAACCCGTAGTGGCTTCTAAAACTATCTTAAGATAATCTTGAAACCGTTGACCATCTCTCTTATGGACAAAGTTTGGGGGACTTGCCTCTTTGCTAATAGCCAATCCAAATTAGGCGGGGTCAAGTATGTAATAAGAAACTTATCAGGTGTGGTGGTATCATAAATTGTTTGATTATTAAGCTCTAGATTGTACTTCTCTTGTCGAGAACACTGCACGCAGTAGCTCGCTTTCTGTATTTCGAATTATACAAATACTTTTATATTATTCATTAGTAATGCTGAGGTATTATTTCATGTGCAGTATAAATAAGTTGCTATTGTAGACGGAGCTTAGCTTAGTATTTACTAAGTTTGTCGCTTTTTTATTATTTTTCATCATAGATCAATACATATGGACTCTTCTATTATATGTATTGAACTTCACGCTAACGGTTTGTTACTTCGTGATAAAAACAACGCACAATCGTCATTCAAATCTATTGGTTGCGTAACGTAATAATGGTATCGATTCTCTAGTTGCATTTTTCTAAACCAACGTAATTTGACAGCACTAAAAATGTAGCCGTCCCTTTCTCATAAACTAAAACGACAAGGACGGCTGTAATTTCAGAGCTGTGAAATTAAGTAAGTTTAGAAAATGCAACAAGAGAATCGGTAATAATGTCATGCCTCAAAAACAAAGATTATCGCGAATACGTACCACCAGTCTCAGTCGGTGAAACACCCAAAGATCGTAATTTTTGCGTCCAGACACTGTGGAAGATCCTAGGTCTGGCTTCAGAGAAAATTTCCACTTTGCTTCCGCACCATCGCCACCCGAATGCTTTTTTAGCCAAAAAGCTTTATCACTTCCGTGGGGACATGGGCTGTGGGGCAACTTCTTAGATGTAAATATGCTGGATAAGATAGATGTACATATTATAGTAGTTGTTTGGACCTTACGTATTTAAATTATGTATGTAAGAAAAAATTACAACTTAGACTGTTGCATGTTTGTAGGATTCCGTGTGTAATAAAATCTTCTAAATGTATAAATCTATTTATATTTACTTATTTTTATTATAAGACCAGTATTCATTATTTTAGCAATGATTGCGTAAAGAGAGCCGTACTTAACCTACCTTCATTGCCTATTTATTTTGACCTAGAAAAAAATATTAAGTATGTAAAAGTTAAAGTATATGTTTTTTTATTTTTATTCTTATTTTTATTTTGAGATTTACAGCCAAAATACTATGTTTGCAGTCATATCCAGGTAATTTTTATATCCAGTGTAATGGGCACTGGGCAACGCTGCAGAATGCAAGCAGTGGATCACTTTTATAGCCGGAAACCGTAAAATAAATGTCGTCCCATCGCTGGCCCCGACTAATGACATCCTATGTTACCTTACTATGTTGTTTAAAAATATTGCAATGTAAAAGACTATTGCAATCAAAAATATTAATATTTTTTTTATAAAAGAGTCAGTTGACTCAATCCTCTGTCTATAGAAGACATCGAAGAAGCGTTGCAGTGCACGTCAGAAAAATGTTTGGCTTTCTAGTGGCTTTTCGTTGCTCGGCAAAGGTGATCAGACAACCTAACAGTTTAAAAAGTATCAAGGTAATGGTAAGGTATGGTTTGTAATTTTTCGAAGTCTCTGAGCATGGTCAGCAAGACTGGCGACGCGTAACGTGTGCGTAGCGTCTGCGGGGCGTTCCATGGGCGTTCCGGATACGTATTACTCGCCAGCGGTGGCCGGAAATCGGCAATATATTCCGATCGCCGCCGGTCGCTGTAGTAAATAACGGAGATAAGGAGTGTTGTGCCTTACGTTACAGATCTCGATGATTTGTGGCCTTGTTTTAGGGGGCCAATGCATATTACAATCGTGCGAATGTGTGCTTGCTTATCCTGAATTTCAATATACATTGTGCTTTTAAAATTGAGTGGCTGTAAATTCTAGATGTCCGTTAATGAAAAGAGAACCTCGCATTTTGTTTGAATCCAGTTGAGCACGTTTGAATTTTCCTTGTTATCAATATAATTTTGTGGGCAATGTCAATGATCAAGCTGAAATATGCTAGGTGCTGGGCAACTTGAAAAGTTAGCACCTTGTAGGCTCTCATTACAACCGTTAGGTATAGAAGGGACACGGATAATTTAATCCTATGTAATTTAAAAATACCTACCAAAGAATGTTCTACAAATTGTAAAATTGGTATTCAGCTATCGGACAAAATATCGAAACCATTTCTCTGATTCATAATCGCCTACAAATAGAGCATTGGCATTCCCCTCTTACTTCACCGTCGATTACCCGACGAATGTATTTATTTAGGGCTCCAATGACTTCCGTGGTGGACCTTAATGCGTCCATCGAGAAATCTTACTTGATTCATTACTGTCCTCAGCTATGGAGGGTCTTTCTTCCAAATGTTATGTCTTCGTTGGTTTTGTGTGTGTTATTTAAAAATAACAATGCAATTAAAACTGATGAGGTAAGTTCACGACTGTACAGAAAGTAATAAAACAAGGTATTTGGAAGGCGCGTAATGGACAAAGGAACGTTTTTAACTTTCACTGAGCGTGAGTTCTATTTCCATTCTATTCAACAGCCATGTGACATAACATTATGGCCAAATTGGAACAGGAAAACAATGCAAAAATCCAACTCATAACTGAAATTCTGTGGCTTCATCCAAAATAACATTTTAAAACATCTCTTTGATTTTATTTTCCTGGTATACATAAATAGCCATTCATAAGCCTCCTCTTAAGGCTTTGGGGGAAAACATCGTTATGTGGTTTTCTTACCTGGAAAGATCTTCTTAGCTATATACACTTTAAATTATGCTTTTCGCGTTATAGAGTACAAAACTGTACAGTTGATATGCTGTCATGGTATATCTCAAACAGCATATTTGAGCCTTTCTTTTAACCGTATAGATTTTTTCAAAGGGTCTTAAATGCTGTAGATCATTAGACGAGTTTTACTGCAGCGAGTTATCGAGCAATACAGTCTTGAGAAAATCTAATGCAATGATGTCCACAAGTTTTACAAAATCACATTTATTTCCCTCACTCAGCACAGTTTCCTTCAATAGCCAATCACTCTCAAGCCACGTGGGACATGTTTCAGGTGTAGAGTACCAATCGGTAGAGCTAGCGGGTTAATTATCATAATTAATTAGAACTCAGAGCGCAGACGCGGCAAGAATAGAGGATTGATGCCGGTAACATATCGTTGTCGAAGTGACGAGCCTCGGTTTATAGCCAGCCATTAGCCGGGTTTTTTTTTGTCCGGAGGATGATACCGCCGATCAATCATAGCAAGTGTACCGTGTCTAATTGTAGTAGGTTTCGAATTTGTGTATTTCAGGTTTCTTTTAGATGTATCAGTACTTGCTTAAAAATGTAAATAAAATAAACAATAAGTTGTATAAACTCGATGTGTTTTGTTTTTTACATTTACAAGCAGATTCAAATACGATCAAAGGAGACAAAACACAGTGTAACCATCCCAAGCCTTCTTCATTTATCAATAACAGGGTACCAGTATTGTGACGGCATTACCGAGATCTTGATGCGAATGTCTAAAGTCAGAAGTACTCATTACATTCAAGTTAGTAGATAGCAGTAGTCAGTAGATAGCGTATATATACGCTATCCGTATATCACCGTAGCCGCCGTAGTAGTATATATTTAACAGACAATGTACAATAATTTCCGAACGTAATAAAGTGACGTAACAACTCCTATTATAGTTACTTTAGCTGTTGGTAAGAGATAGCAATTTATTTAATTAGCAGATTAAAGTTATGCATGAATTATAATATAATTAAAACGGTAAGTAAAAAGAAAAGTTTTAATAATAATTATTATAAAAATTGCTTGAAATTTGTAAGTAAAAGTTCAAACAGAGCTATGGTATTTTTCAAATAATACAAATTCCCCAGTTTCTCATTGCTAAATTGATTTTTTTTTCTACTCCAAAAGCAAAGTTAAAACCAATGAGCCTGTGATACTTGCGTGCTATTAGCGGTCGCGCCACGCGTGCCCTCAAGAACACTCCGCCCGCCCTAGGGAGTCATTACCAACGACTAATTAATTACTGGGAAAAATACCGACGCCTTCGATTCAAGAGGTTTTGTTTTTTTTTTTGGTAAAAATGAATTGGGATTCGTTTGTGATAGCGCTGATAGCTTCAGTTTTTAATTGAATGAAATATTGGATCTTTAGACTTAGGTAGGTTATAGTTTAAATTATAGGTATTATTAAATAATAAATTAATCTGCATGCTACAAAAACAAAAATTAATAATAATTGATATTACTAGATTTTGGTGGAAGAAATGATTAATAGCTTTACAAATAGCGAGGGTTTGGTGGCAAGTCACGCTCTAGGTACCGCGTGACACCAGCCAGGGTCGTCGCCAACTAATACAAATCATAGGAAATTATTCGTGACACATCATAATTTTTCGTGTGTTTTTTTTACCGACTTCAAAAGAGGAGGAGGTTCTCAATCGGTGGTATGACGTTGTTTTTTTATGTTTGGTCATTTATAAACTGCTTTGAAAAATTCTTTCTTAATTTTAATTTGGAACATAGTCAAATTAAAGTCGGTTTTTTCGATGGCTGATTAATAATACAGCAATCGAGAATACCAGAATAATCAAAATGGAAATAACATTTCCAAACAAATAGTCGCGTGACATTTTGTTTCTACGGGACACGAGTTTTGAAATTTTTTGAAACGACACATCGCACTTTTATTTTAATAGTTTTTCTTGTGTTATTGTGAGTATTGTTGTTTAATTTAGGTGGAATTTTAACCAATAATACTTATATAGGTCGTAACATAAAGTGTGAGCCATTGGAATAAATGTGTGTAAAGTGGTTTTTCTGAATGTGAAAATTCGTGTTAGGTTTTGAAGAGAAAATCCACCATTTTCTTTTCAGAACAAACGACAGTTGACTTGACGAATGACTTGACTTGACTTATATTATTACAATTATATCAATTGACATTAGCAAAATTGTCTGTCGAAATGACGGACAGAGGCCATTATTGAAGAGAAGAAGAAGACATTTTTCTATTTTCGCAACTGTAGAATGTCAAATTGGCTTGGATCATATTTCTTGTGTTATTGTGAGTATTGTTGTTTACTTTCGGTGGAATTTTAACCAATAATACTTGAGTTCGTAACATAAAGTGGAGACGTTGGAGTTTCCCTAAATCATCCCAAGCTCTGTGGTACGTCTCGGTGGTAGGACTCAGCCCTGGTACGGTGTGGATTGCTCTAAGGTCTCTGACCTCAAGCGATGCGCTTACCGTGCGTGGGTTGCAGCACATGAAAACAGTGAGTGCGACACTTCCGAATTGAAGAAACAGTATAACGCTGCCTCTAGATCCTTCAAGAAAAGTATCGCTAGAGCAAAGTTTGTGCACATCGGCAGCATTGGCGAGAAACTGGCCAGCTTCCCTTCGGGGAGCCGTGCCTTCTGGTCTCTTGCCAAAGCTGTGGAGGGTAATTTCTGTAAGTCGTCCTTACCACCCTTGCGTAATTCGGATGATTCGCTGGCCCACACCGCCAAAGAGAAAGCCGACCTTTTAGGCACACTCTTTGCTTCCAACTCGACGTTAGATGATGGAGGAAACACACCACCTACTATCCCTCTGTGTGAAAGTTCGATGCCCGAAATCCGCTTTACACAAAGCGCAGTGCGTCGAGCTCTCTTCTCCCTCGACACTCGTAAATCGAGTGGGCCAGACGAAATCCCCGCAATTGTGCTCAAAGTTTGTGCTCCTGAGTTGGCACCGGTACTAACGCGCCTCTTCAGGCACTCCTACACCACGGAAACAGTTCCGTCTTCGTGGAAGACAGCGTTGGTTCATCCGATACCTAAGAAGGGTGACCGCTCAGACCCATCCAATTACAGGCCTATAGCAATAACCTCCTTATTTTCCAAGGTGATGGAGCGAATCATCAATGACCAACTTCTCGGGTACCTAGAAGAGCACCAGCTGATTAGCGACAGGCAATATGGCTTTCGCCATCATCGCTCAGCTGGTGATCTTCTTGTGTACCTGACTCATCGGTGGGCTGAAGCCGTGGAAAAAAAAGGAGAGGCCCTGGCAGTTAGCCTGGATATTGCTAAGGCTTTTGATCGGGTCTGGCACAAAGCACTTCTATCGAAGTTACCAGCGTATGGGCTACCCGAGAAACTATGCAACTGGATAGCCAGTTTTCTATCAGAGCGAAGCATTAAGGTCGTAGTAGACGGGTCTTCCTCTGATATAAAACCGATAAATGCTGGCGTCCCACAAGGCTCTGTACTGTCACCCACGCTGTTCATTCTGCACATTAATGATATGCTACACGTCAGTAACATACATTGTTATGCGGATGACAGCACTGGTGACGCCCAGTATACAGGCCGCGCTAACGTTTCTCGGGGAGACGTGGAGGAGTGCCGGAGCAAACTTGTGTCTGAAGTTGAGACCTCACTAGAGCAGGTATCAGATTGGGGTCAACAAAATCTTGTCCGTTTCAACCCCACGAAGACACAAGTTTGCGCGTTCTCCGCTAAAAAAACCCCATTTCTTATAGCTCCGAAGTTCGAGAACACCCCCCTTAACATCTCCAAGAGCATTGGAATCCTCGGCGTCGATATTTCGAGTGACGTTCAATTTCGCGGTCACTTGGAAGGAAAGGCAAAACTGGCCTCCAAAAAACTCGGCGTCCTCAATAGAGCAAGCCGGTACTTCACGTCGGACCAAAAACTTTTGCTTTACAAAGCTCAAGTCCGACCCCACGTGGAGTACTGCTCTCATCTCTGGGCTGGCGCGCCTCAATACCAACTCCTTCCATTTGACCGAATACAACGTCGGGCAGCTCGCATTATTGACGATTCTAGGCTCACTGACGACCTGGACTCCCTTAGTCTGCGGAGAGACGTTGGATCTCTGTGCGTCTTCTACCGTCTCTATAATGGGGAGTGTTCTGACGAGCTGTTCAGTTTGGTGCCTGCGGCCGATTTCCACAACCGCACCACACGCCGCAAAACCAGATTTCACCCACACTACCTGGATGGCTGGTTTTCCACAACTTCTCGTTTCACGCGGTCTTTTCTGCCTCGTACGTGTAAGTTGTGGAACGAACTTCCCTCTGCGGTTTTCCCTCGGAGTTTTGAGATGGGGTCCTTCAAAAGGCGGGTTTATCTCCTCTTAAAAGGCCGGCAGCGCACTAGCCTCACCTCTGGTGTTGCAGGTGTCCATGGGCGGCGGTGACCACTTTCCATCAGGTGGCCCGCCTGCTCGTCTGCCAGCTATGGCATAAAAAAAAAAAAAAAAAAAAAAAATCATTTCGTTTCCAAGTTTTGAAGAGAAAATCCACCAAGGAATAAATCTGGTTTTGCCAAGCACGGTAGACACACGGAAAATTCTTGGCACCAAAAAATCTGTCTATGATTGATAATATTACCTCTTTACCTAGCAACCAGCCACCACCCACGGTCCGTCCGTCCGGTTCGTCACAATGATTAATACTGCTTGTCGACTCATTAGCTGAAGGGCTTAGCACCGAGGCAGTTAATCACTCGAACAAAGCACTACCTACTCGCGCGAGGAGCCGAAAGCATCATTCTTCGTCAGGAATGCGTGCTGGTGGGGTATGCGATGAGAATATAGCGGGTTACCTTTTTGTAACCAAACTCGCAACCCACCGGCAAAAACAGTTATTCTCTATGGACAATTTTGCGTGTGAATCGGACGACGTGAACTTGTTTTCTATTGTCCATTAATCGGGCAAAAGAGAATCACGAATTTGACTAATGGACAATTTGTGAAAGTTTGCACATTTTTTTATCCTAATTTTTATCACCTTGGGTCGCGTAAATTCTTATAGAACTCATAACAGTAACTAGATTTTATATACGATACTTCAGAGTCTGCATACTATTGCGTAGGTATAGCGGTCATATTGTACTAATAATACGTATTATAGTACTTTATGATCTGTGCTATTGCATAATTTTAGCTCATAACTACTAAGCTAGTATAGTAATATATATTATTATTATGATCTGTGGTTACAAGTATCACCAAATATTCAAATAAAAAATGCATTTTGGATTTGGAACATTTTGGAATATAATTTTCGTTTTATTTTCCTCTTATTCTTGTAACTTGTACAGGATCATTAGAACATGCACGAGTTCCGTGGCACGTTAGATACCTATGTACTGTCAGCACATACTTATGTGCGACCTGTGCTATTTATTAGTTGCTCTAGGTACTCGGTGGAGTCTTGGTTACAGTTACTATTTGCTAGTGTTATAAGGCTTTGACGTTTTAAAGTAACGTCAAGCAGATTTTGGTTTATTATATACCAAACCAATGTATTTTGTGCTCACGGCTAAAGTTTATTTGTTCGATGACTAAGCTAACTTAAATGTTTATTAATAGTTTTAATGGCAGTAATATCGAATTCTTCGGTGTCGAGAATCATTTCTATTAAGCTAATAATCTGCGTTTCTCTCGCTACCGAAGGTCAGAATCAAAATGATCGTGTTGTGTATTGAGAGCTAAATAATGTAAAGTACAGTCACAGAGACGTGTTATCGACCGAAGCGCACGGATGACTGATCCATCCGTCGGCGTCGCACAAACTAATGTTCCTTTTTCAAATCCTTTTTTATTTTTTAACACAAAAGGCAAAGACGCATGAGTTATTCCGACTTGTAGTTTTTACGATACACTCGAGTTGGATTAAATATTTTGAATAATTTTATTCCTTTTCCTCACTGCGGGTACGTGATGGCATGTGACATTAAAATGACAAATTGGTTAATTATTCTTGATCCGAGTGAATGGTTTGATCGTGCTCAGACTGATGGCCTGTCAAGCCGACAAGTTCATGATGATGCCGTATTTTTCTGATTCCTCGAAGGCTTCGTAGGTATCAACTTAAATCATTTTGTTCCTTCAATTACACGGAAAAATTGCAAAAACCGTAGCACTTAAGTATGATCAAACCAAAAACTTTCCTATCCCACTGGAATGAAGAATGAACTGCCAGGTGGGCGAAACGTATGCGAAAATCGTAGAGCTCACGAATTTTCTTTTTATTTATGTTTTGTGCATTATTATGATAATAACGAGCATTACCCGTTTAGCCCGCCACGGATGCATTTATTTTTCTCTTCAACCGAACCGTTGCTGACTTGGTCGGATGCAGGGATGCAATTTTTTTGATCATTTAAAAGTTACAAGGACTTATGGACAACTATATACAAAACCTATAGAATTCGATTAGATATTTAAGACGTATCATGACGCGTTGTTTAATATCTACCTATTTTGTTCCACGACGAGAGTAAAATCCACCTACAATATTGTATTAAAATTCAGTAGTCAGTAAAACACTGCGCTGCAGACGTCTTTGGATACCTATACTATGATATTTGGTAATAACTAATCTAAAACTACATGAAACATGAAAGAAAATGACCTACGAGTATGTTGAAAAGCATCGATGCAACGAGAAAGTATCAAAACCATTTCATTCCATACCGTCTCACAATAGACAGGTACAAACGTCGAAACAGACGAGTGCCTAGACTGGAGCGAGCTTCTCCGGAAAGCCATACGAATTGAAAATACGAGATGAGATTGGAGTGTTTTTGAGAATCGTACCTAATTACTTTACTGTAACGTACTCTGCCATAGTTTGTTATGAAACTCATTGTAAAACCTCTTTAAACTATATAAACCTGATTAAAAATTCTTAGGTTTGTGTCTTTAGGAGTACTAAATTAATTTATCAAATACATTGGTGGTGTTTCATTTGCACCTTGTAATATCCCTTTGGTATCCAATACTGATTCCGCAGTGAGCTATTTTGTATCAGAAATCCCAGTCTATGCATTTCCTTTGAGCTCAGTCATCAATCGACGGCAAAGCATTGTAAGCCAAGATAGTACTATATCTATTCTGTACTAAGACCAATGTCTGGAATATACGTGCTTTCAATACCACCTATGTCCCCCACACTGATAGCGCCGTCATAATCACAAATGTTGCTTGTTCGTGCATATCTCTCCTTGTGTCGAGCGCTGTGGGCACTCATGTTGTATAATTAGCGTAGGGCGATTAATTAATAGGCGATGCCTGGCTGTGGCGATTCAGTATGTACCGTAGCTTATGTATTATATATCTAGGATCGACTGCAAGTGATTGATTGATTAATTACAAGTCCGTTCGTGTGGAAACGGGACCCACCGCTGTTACTTATAATCTGTAAATACTAATTATATTACCACCAACAAATCAGTGTTAAAATATAGAAAGATAAATAAGCATAAGTACTGACTTTGGTGAACATTCTAACTTTGGTGAAGTTAACTTATCCGAAGCAAGACGAGATGTAGACTTTTTGCCGTCAGAGTTATAGCACAAAATAATAGAGAAAATAAGAGTAAAATATCGTGTATCTGTTTATGGATTGCAATAATAAAATCCATAAATCTTAGGTACCTCTACGATTAAACTGTTCAATCGCTAAATATAGTTAATATTTAGCGATTCCTTGATTCATACTGATAAAATAGTTCTATTTAGACTTCTATAATAATATTATTTATTCAAACTTTCTCTAGATACCTACCATAGATTCAAGTACAGTTTTCGACCACTTGGCATGCTTGCAACCCCTTTGATGAGATACTTTTCAGCTACCACATGGAGTTTCTTCCACAAGGGCGTCGCTAATTCGCAAAAGACACCCAAACAAATGCTTTGTCAGATTCACCTGTTGGCTCAATAGGTCAATGTTAGCACACAAGGAGTAAAGCTTTTAGTTTTTAACAAAACAACATCCGTTATTTTACGGCCGTCATATTACAAGATGAAAGACAACTTACAACACGAAGCTAATATCAAAGTTCAATTTTACTGGCTTCGTTTTGGCAACGATGATCAAGCCATTCGAATGATTATGGTCCTAACTGGACCTGGATAGAGGTCTTAAAAATTTTGAGTTTGAATATAAACTTTTTTCACTTCTAAATTACTAAAAAAAACTAAATAAACTGTAAAGTTGTTTTTCCAAAACCGAAATCGAGCTTGAGTTTTTTCGTTGAAATGCTTGACGAGTATTAAAATTGACTATTTACCTAATAATTACCATGAAATTCAAATGTCCTTAGGTTTTCAGTGGTAAACAGTTTTTTGTTAGGGCTGTGATGTGACGGTAGCAGATTTATAGGAACGTAAGACTTTAGAGACAGACTTTTGTGGCAGCTACGCGCTATTGTAGCCCGGACAATGGATATGCGATTCAATACGAATGCGACTTGCCTCTTCATTGAAATTGAGAGTTGTGGAGTCGTGTATCGCATTTTTGCTGCAGTCTGAGGTCTACAGCTTAGACATGCTAGCCAACTTTTGAAGAAACAAACGATTAGATGTAGATCTAATCGTTTGTTTCTTCAAAAGTTGGCTTACTTTACAGATATTATGTTTGTTTAATACGTAAAATGTAAGACTTACGTTTACTAAAACGACTAAGATTACGGGAGACTTCTTATTACTTTTTTTTTAGTTATAAGTACGTAAATCAAACTTGTCCTGTTGTAGAACAGGACAAGTTTGATTTACGTTTTAGTAAACGTCCTGTTCTACAACAGGACAAGTTTGATTTAAGTACTTATAACTAAAAAAAAAGTCATCTGTAAAGTTAAGCTAAGTTTATAAATAAATAAATAATAATAAACTTAAAAACGGTCTTACAAAAAACTCTAGTAAAAACAAACACGAAAGGATGAAGACCATACAACAATACAAAAATTATGAACCACTGGGACCGGTAAACAAAATCATATCCTACAAAAATATACCACGAAGATCTAAAAATGTAGCGCAAATACCCAGGCATTATATCGAGGGTAGATTAGCAAATACTCCCAAATCAAACATTTATCAAGAAAACACGCTACTGGTTACCCGGACAATGGATTCTATGGTTCCCTCAAAACCACTTAACATGGGACTGACAGGTTAGTTCAATCACTATTATGTACCCCGGGGCCAGCAATTGGAGTACATTTTTTCTGCAATTTTTTGCTTCCGAGATTCAGAACATCGAGAAATTCTCACGGTCACTTTTAACCCGATTGCAAAATCATCTGGTATAATTTTGTAGTCAAATTCTAAAGTTATGTAAGTATCGAAGGTAAGTGTAGGTTGACCTAAAAAGCGTTTCTTTTACAAAGTTTCTTTAGCAATCAGACTCAGCTATTGCAGTAAACTTGCGTTTTATTATAAAACACGACGTCACAGGGCAGCTAATCGATGCGAGAACAATGTGACGTAATACGGACTACTAAATATTCTGTGGCTCAGGGAGAACTCCACAGGGAGAGAGGAGTTTTGTCCAAATATTTACCCTAGCATATGTTTGGTTTCGTTTCCTCCGCCTCATATATTTTTACTTTGATCGTATAATGGGGCCCGGAGGCAGTCTCGATTTGTCCGATATTAATTTTCGATGCCGTAGCAATCACCCGGAATAAGGTCTTGGAAATTCAGAGAGATTATTCTGAAACTTTCAAATATTTACCATTTGTTTTTGTTATTTTCGTTTTTCACAAG
This sequence comes from Eulithis testata, assembly GCA_947507515.1. Classification (NCBI taxonomy): domain Eukaryota; kingdom Metazoa; phylum Arthropoda; class Insecta; order Lepidoptera; family Geometridae; genus Eulithis; species Eulithis testata. The sequence continues at coordinate 3,759,328 of OX382194.1, forward strand.
CTCACATAAAACTTCAGAAACGAACATATTTTTTTAGTTCAAAAAAGAGTATTATTTATAATATACCTACTTACGTTTATTTTTATAATATTTACGCTGTCTATATAGAAAGGTCTGATGTGATGACTAAAACGTTGAAAATACACAGTGATACAGTCGCAAGTGGTCGGAAACTGAGAATAAAATACTACACCGAAGAAAGGGTGTTACTTCGTGGAGGTACCTATTTGTCGGAAACACGTATGGCTGCCCCAGACTCTTGCATAAGATTTAAACAATTTTAAAAACAGTGTTTTGTTTACGTTCATTTTCAAAAAGTACTGAGCTTGAACACTTTAATAAAAAACCCATCCCTTTTTCTCCGAACTTAGAAGGGCCGCTGGCTTAATGAATTGCATTAATATTGCATTAACGGGTAACTAGCCGCCCCCCACTGTAAACAATCATTAAGGAACTGGATTGCATCGCTGTTTGCTCGCACCAGATTTGTTTGCGAATACAAATTGCCATTTGTCCATTTACATGGTTTGTGTTTTTAGCCAAATTTCGGATAAGTGCCTATTCTAAATGCTTTTCTAACATAAGCTTTGCTGCATTAAGTATTCTATCAGTAATCTAGTTCCCATAGTATTAGTTAATTTAGGACTAGACGTCGTTGAAATCTCCAAGCTTATTTTATTTATTTATTTTAAAAAGATTACCATTTAGATCAATTCTTCATAGATCAAATAATCTAGTTCACCGCAAAAAATCATCGATTTAAAGATTTTTGCGAAAAATATACAGCTTTTTCAGTTCATGGGTCACGGACTCTTCATGGGCTCTAACAAAAGTTTTACTTATAAATTATTATAAAAAATTGTTAGTCATTAATTAATATTGTCTTCATTGAAATTGTACGAAACAATTTGTTCATGAATAACATAAATCCCTGCGTAGTAATGGTGTATGTTTGATATGTAAGGGACAAAATGTAAGCTATGTTACCTGCCACACCACGCCTTTCAAGTCTGAAAACGACCCCCTAATGAAATATCGACGTCATGCCCACATCAATCACAAACTGTATTGAGGCTATTGAAATATGTACACTAGTTACTAAGCGACCTCGTTGTCTGTCGAACTAATACCGTCGCTACCGGAAAATTGGACAACGCCGTCTGCCCAATCACACGCGACACTCCACGCAGATTAGCACGCTCGACCAACGCCCAGTCCATCCTGCACCAAGCGGTTACGTCAACGCGAAAATTCACACTCGTCGCTTCCCATTGAACTCTGAATTGCAAAACTTTCGGCACCCGCTCCCACAATCCCGGCATTCGACGTCGAAATAACTGTCGAAAATTTACTAGAAAATCTTGTACCCGCTACAACGCAGGTATTTGAACCATATACGTTTTTCCGTTTGTCTGTCTGCACCGAACTGATATTAGAGATCTTTCTGTGCATGAAAATACGGGTGAAACGAAAAACATTTTATATGTTTTTAGTTAGTTGGTTTGATATGAATGTGACTAAAGTTTCAGCATTTAAATTAGTCTACAGTGTCAGTCCTTTATTGACTGCACTGTCAAATAATGAGTTTTTTTGAAATTTTGCTAACATTTTCTTTATTTTTTATGTCATTTAGATTTTTTATACGGTTCTTTCTCGGCTTACATACCCTGTGCTAATAGTTCTAAATGCCGCGAAACCTAGAAGTAGCTCTGGGTGCAAATCAGGCATTCATCACAAATTAAGGCGGTCGTATGTAGTTGTATTTACTCCATTACTCGCCGAGGCCGGGGCTCGTATCAACTATTTATAGTGTTTGAGGCGCTTCATAAATATGCAACGGTAGGCGCTCGCCTTGCCGACACCAGCTATTCAGTGCGCAGGGGTGTAAAAGACAAGCGACTAACGATCTAAGAAACAAATTATGATCGCAGCTTAGAGCTTTTCGCAAACCCAATGACCATCACCTCAAGACAAAATAGTGATCTACATAGTTCAATACCCAGACACACTACCACTCCTAGTACTCGAATTCGTAAACAAGGTTCCTCCTATAGAGGTGTATTTAAGCGCTGCGGTAAGCGAATGCTGGTTAAAGTTTAGCGGACTGTTCAGCCTCTGTTTATGGATTCGGGAGTTAGAGATCCAAACCAGAACCGGTTTGTTTTTCCACCCTGAACTGAATACTTCATCATACCTACCTAATATTGTTTTGGCTATTTAGCTGGTCTTTCTTCACCAAAACGACCAGAAGAGCGTACGAATTTGAACCTTAAACAGTTATTTCAGAGAGCATTCTCATATGTATGTCTCATACAAATGGACGGAAGTCGCTCAGATCTCATGAGTGGTACCGCTTCCTCAGCAGTACGGTTGGTTAGTTGCATGCAACGCTCTATGCGTTACCTCACTTTCAACAGAAACTTCGGGATGTATTTTGCAGTGCATTTTTTAGAGTATCTACCTATCGCTTTTGTACGCTGTTGCTAACTAAAGTTACTTTGAATTTTCAGTGCCGTTGTTTTCCACGGCAAATATATTTAAGTAAGTGTACATACAGTCGAATATGTACCTAATTTACTGACTCATTTAAGTGTGCATAGCTGTATGGTGTTTAAAACTGTTTAAACATTTTTAATAAAGACGCATCGTTTCCAGAATTAAAACTTAAAAACTTAAATTATGTACTCTATGTGCCCGTTGTTTATATAAATACATTATATATTATTATAGCTGCCTATCCTACCAATAATATAAAATATGTTGGTCTGTTTGCCACCTTTTCAATAAGGCACAATAGGTAATTGTTTGGTGGATATTATTACGTGGTCTGTAGGTATCTTGTCCGTAAACTAGCGTTTATTTTACGGACTGAAACAATAATAATATTAGATAGTACCAATCATATAGGTACCACCCTCTACTCACCACAGTTTGGTAGTAGAGTCGTCAAAAAAGTACTTGCATTTACCAGAAAAAAAAATAGCGCGAAAAGAGTTATACTTCGAAGTATAACTTCTTCACTCTCGCTCTGTGTTTAGTGTGAATTTAATTTAGTATTTATTTTTATGTACTTAACCAATATGTAGTACTTATTTGGTTAGAAAAGGTTCTAGGCTCATGTTGCCTAAATCAGAACTAGATGGCGCTGCTAAGTTTGGTCGGATCCTAGAACGCGCTATCGAAGTGTTTTGCGTTTTGTGGGGGTATGTGATCAATCTCTTTGTCTCTTTCTATTCCACGCATTCACTCTCGCTTTGTCTCTTTCTATTCCATTATATTTAGCGTTCATCGTTTAACGTGTTTAATTTTTGGAAGTTCCATTAAAAGTATAACTTCAAAAACATGCGGTAAAAGTCGCAGACAAAATCATAAACAAATGTAATAATATATTATCATACTATTGAGTTGATACATTTATGTATTGGTATGGTAAGTACCTACATTTCCACGCTCCGCGGTCAACGCTCGCCCTTCACGTGTCTTCAGGCAAGATGGCCGACTGTTTTACAATCATGTTGTTTTATGCAGCAACTATATTTACCTATTTACATATCTATTTGTAGCAACTTTGTGGGTTATTATTGGACTACAGGAAAATTGCGAAGATTTTCTTTCAGTGCTGTTTTTTTTTTTCGAAGAAAACTTTTTCATTCGGGATTGTTTATTTTATAAGTAGCTGTGAGTTGAAATAGGCGTTTGAGACAAATATTTTTCACATCATATTCAATGTTTTGTGTGTCACAACACAACAGTATTTCGTCCATTGTAACCTCGCACAGGAGGTCTTTCTTCGAACACAATTCATCGATATCGGATGATAATCGATATTATACTCGATTTTACCCTTACAAAAGACTCATTGCATCACTAAACAGGTGTCCTAAACTAAAAAAGTCCTTTGATATGTTTATTCTTTAACCCGTTTTTGGGGGTGGTGCTTGAACAATCGGTAGTTTGGTTTAGTTCAACGGTTGCGATTATCGATAAAAAGCCTGAGGTTGACAGGTGAGATGTCAACCACAACATGAATGGAAAGACGTGGAGTTGCTTCTAAGGAACTTGACCCGGTAGATAGTGATGTTTGTTTGCTTTTCAAAGGGCACAGGTAGTTTGAAATAAGCTTTTGTGTGTGTTTGGTACAAATTGTGTACCAATATGACTTTATATTTATTTACTTTTTTTCTTGAACACCAGATATTTTATTAAGGTTTGGTTTGCGAAGGTTGCCTAACGGAATCCTGCCGTTTTCTATCAGAGGACTGTATATATTTTAACTAGTATATTATAAAAAAAGTAAAAACCTTGAATAAGGAATAACCTAAAGAATAATCTTTGAAAGTCCAGCTTTTCCAGCCAGAAGTAATAATAGAAAATCAATTTCGTCTAAAATCCTGGTTAACTAAAAGTTATACAACTTTGAAACAAAAACTGCCTACTAAGGTAAGTGCTCCGTAATGTTAAATCCATCTATTGTAATGTCATAACTTGTCAAAAGTTGACTTCAATTAATTTGTTCTTATGGAAACTTAATTATAAGTTTGTTTAACTTGCCAAGAGTTAAGCTCGTACACTGACAGGTTTGTAGGTATTGTAACAATTCACCATATTTTGATATAAAAAAAAAATTACGTTAATAAAATGGTAAGCGTACATAACTCTTGGTTCAGTATAAGCGTCTGTGATGCGTCTCTTACACAAGCTTACTTTTTTATTCTTTTAAATATATAAAACTTTTTTGAAGCTGACTGACCATTAACGCACAGCCTAAACTATAAGTTTTACAGGTATGACATTTGGAGGGTAGTATTCTTATATAGTGTAAGTGTATAGGGGTCTAGGTGCACTAAGAAAGAAATTTTGAAAATTCACACTCTTAAGGGTCGCGAGCAACGCCGCGGGCGACGGCTACTTTACCTAGTCTAGTTAGTCAATATTATTTTAATAGAAAATCAATTTGAGGTTGATGGACACGATACGGTGGTAAGTAGCTGGCACATTTGCAAACACGTGCCGAATGTCGTCTGTCTGTGACAAGCGGCTGTCACGGAGTGCGATTATCTGCCCGCCTCGAAGAAAATTATAGTTTAGACTTTTATGATTAGTGGTCGCAGTGACCAGGTATTGTTTTTGAGGGGTTATGTTGTTGCGATGGTGGTCGTTCTGACTACTTTTATAGTGTTATCACCAGTCTGACACTTCTGTGTGTTATCCAGGTTATATTCTGCGAGGCAACGATGTCATCCACCCACTAAGACAATATTCTACAGTATTACGACATTTCTCCAGAGACCAAAATATGAACACAGTTGTTATAGTAGTCATGAATGGTAATCACACCGAATTTTCAGAATCCTAGCACGTTAAGCGCCACGAGTGTTCCTCTGAAAAGTTTCAAACTGTTATATCAAACGAAAACTGAAAGTTTCAAACTGTTATATCACAGACCTAAATAGTAGGTAATAGAAAACGGAAAACAATTAAAACTTTGCGATAAAGTTAACTATAGGTTTATTGTAAAAACATTCGTATTAATATCCCTTATTGCCTTATAATAAGGTTCACAAGTCGTTCATAATATAAACAGCAGCGTAGTGGAGAATTGAATGCTGGGGGTGACAGCCGCGCGATAAAGTGGCGATTAGCCTGTCGCTGCCGCTGCCACTCCGACCAACCAGCTTTATGGCGTAAATACGGGTCAGACTACATATCGACGGTTGAAAGGCAATAATGACCAAGCGACATTTTGGGCGATATTGAGTTATATATATCATTAGAATCAGAAAAAAATCCTGCGTCGATTGGTCTTACTCTCATGCCGCTAGGACGAAGTTTGTTGTCGCTTGGTCATTTAAAAAAACACACATTTTCTCAATTTTCGGCGTCCAAGCGACTATAATTTTAACGATTTATGAATAATTTTCACTTAGTTTGCATTTGATTTTTATTTTTTACATTTAGTAATTTTTGCCTAGATTCGAAATAATGCGTTTAAACATAAAGTATTTTTTGCCTGGCACTACCTAAGGTATGAATATTGCTTAAGAAATTTTACCTGATACAATTATTTTCTATCTCGTAATTTAAGACTTTTTAACACACATTAATTATGTATTCATTTTCATTTAGTACTTTTTACCTAAATGCAATGGACTTAAAAACGTAAAGTAGTAATATTTACCTACCTAAAAAGTATATTATATTGTCGTTTGGTAATTTTTTACCTGCCGTTTTTTTTTCTGTTTTTGTTACTTAGGAAACTATTTCTGATATGAAATTTCTATACAAGTGAGCTTATCTCTGATGCAATTATTTTGTTTTGTCGCTTATACGCACTGTAAAGTAGATTTTGAGTGGCTGTTAGGAACAAAAAAATGATTTCGTCTTCACTGAACTGTCGCATAGGTAACCTGTGTGCTCGCGCGCATCGCACATAGTGCTTCATCGCGTAGCGTGAAGTGTACTGGGTAAGTGCACTTCACTGCCCACTGGGCTGGGAATTCTTTTCATAATTGCTTGTCATCATCAGACCTTAGAGTATGGACTCTAATTCATCTAATTTCAAAACTTTGAGATGAATTAAAACTGAAATTATGCCAGAAATTCCTTAAAATTGGTTTTCACAGCTGATGGATGTCCCCGTAATGTTTTGGAATGTCTAAACAAAGCTCTATCATATTATGACACCCCATTTGATAATTTTGTACAACTGAATTTTTTTTTACGACCTTTGGAGCCTCTTACCTTTAAAACCCCTTGACCGATTAACTTCATTTTTAAATTCTGTGAAGATCGGATAAGCGGTTTAAAAGATCTCGACGAACAAACATACAAAGCATTTTTGCCCAAGTTGTCACTAAGATCTCCGTTCGCTTCGCGCACTCGATCAAAAATTTTAATTTTTAGGGGCCAAGATATATGTAGGTACATACCTAGAAGATATACTCGTCATTTCAAAAAGAGAGTTAACACGTTCAGATACTTAGGAAGCCTCATAACGGCAGACTCTAGTATTGCACACCAGATATCAGATCCAGAATAGCAATAGCAAAACAAGTATTTAACAATAAAAAACAAATTTTCACATCCAAAATGTCAAAAAGTTAAGAAAAATTCATTAAATAATACGTTTGGAGTATAGCCCTTTATGGGTGTGAGACATGGACAATGACTCAAAAAGACAGAGAGTATCTGGAAGCATTTGAGATGTGGTGTTGGAGGAGAATGGAAAAGATAAGCTGGACGGAGAAAATTACTAACGTAGAAGTACTGAGTAGGCTGAATGAAGAAAGAGCTTAAGAGGGTTATTGAAAACCGGAGAGAAAAAATGATGGAACACCTCATACGACATGACAGTTTAATTAAAAATATCATTGAAGGAAAGGTAGAAGGTAAGAGAGGAAGGGGAAGACCGCGTAAAAGCTATACGAGCCAGCGCTGAAAGAAAAGATCACTGTCATGTCGTTTAAGGACGTCTAGAAAGCTGCACTGGAAAGGGACAAATGGCGAGAACTGCATAATTAAATTACACCGACAAGAGCTGAGCTCTTAAGTTAGAAGAAGAAGACAGAATAAATACGAAAAACTGCAACAATTGGACCAAGTTCGCAAAAAACGTTCTTAATAGTAGTTTGCCCCGAACTGAGATCTTGTGATGTTCCTGATAAAATTACGCGACTATGAAAGTCTCTTTACATCCTTTTCATAATTGATGATCATTAATATCTTAGAGTATGGACTCTAGCTCATCTAATAACTTTGAGATGAATTAAATGTTTCAAACTGCAATTATACCTGAAATTCCTCAAAATCGAGTTTCACAGCTGATGAATATCCATGGTTGCAATAAACTTTGCAAATCGCATCGATACCGCCATCTAGCTAATTACCAGTCTTACTTGAACTACAAAATCATTAAAACTCTAATAAATGATAGCTCACGTTATACTGGTTTTGCTAAGTTTATAATTTTTACAACTAAAAATTTTACCTAGAATAAAAATAAAGGGTTTTGGGATATCTAAACAAAGTCCTATCATATTATTATGACACCCCACTTGATATTTTTGTAGAGTTTTTTTTACTCTCTTTGGACTTTCATAACTTTACAAACCCTTGACCGATTTACTTCATTTTTCAAACCAGTAAAATTTAAGACTACTATCCGTATACCTGCTAACTTCTGTGAAGATCAGATAAGTGGTTCAAAAGATCTCGACGAACAAACATACAAAGTTTTTTTGCCCAAGTTGTCACTAAAATCTTCGCTTCGCTCACTCGATCAAAACCACGGCAAATCATGTTCTTTATAAAATCAGCTATCCACTTTCCGAGATTTGACTGCAATATTGGTGTGTTAGACGCTTATATAGACCTTTTTAACAAAGGGTTAATAGTGACAGGCCTAAAACCTCCACCAACCTGCACAAGAGCAGCGTGGCGGAGTAAGCTCTATCTAATTCGTCCCTCGTCAGATACCCATCGTCAGATACACTCTTCAGAAGCCCATAATCAGTAGTCAGTTATTGTAGGTCTACTACAATATACATACATAGTCAATATGATAGACTACAAGGGCTGTTTTGATGTTGATAATGATGATATCTATCGAAAACCTTTGTCCAAAGTCTTTAATCTTGCGTACTAAAATCTAAATTCTTTGTTACTTGTCTAAAAATGCCCTACACTTACCTTAATTAATCTGTACTATGGTTGAAATTGCTTGGCAGAAAAGTTTATTGCTTTAATATTTCGATCATTTTACCTATGTGTCAAACATCTGTTACTTCTGGATGCGTCATTTTGCTTGAAACACAATTATAAAATGTTAGGGTTTAGTTAATTTTACATGTTTTATAATAAAAAAAAAATTGTCGATAAGTAATTCTTACCTGTTTGTGATTTTGATTAAAATTTTACTAACCGACACTATTTCTTAAAGTATTAAGAAAATGCATAAATTTTAAATGCCAGTTTATAAAGCTTTTAAATTGCATTTAAAATACGTTAGAATCGAGTAGCTACGACAAATAGGCGATTTTTGACGATTTTTTTTCCAAAAATAAAAACTTTAAAATGCTCTGGTGTAAAGTTGCCAATATGTCGCTTAGTCATTATTGCCTTTCAAGCGTCGATATCATTTCAATCTTCAACTTCACACCTGTCCCAGAGCCATGTAATGTATCCTGAATGTTCATCCAGTACAGCGTTGCTTAGCTAAAAAACGATAGCTTAGCAATGAGAGGAAGAAGCCAATTAGTATTTTCGCTTTGATGCTTCCTTCCACGTTGAAGGAAAGAAACATCAAAAGCGTTGAGACACTTGATCAAGTCTTTTCGTAAACAACTACAAGTCCAACAAACCTAATTGATAAAATCGAAATTCCGAACGAGCAACTCTGAGCGAAACAATTTGCAAACTCCCCGACCAACTCTCTAAAATAGTTTATCTAGACGAGCGTGGCGTACAAACATAGTGAACGAGCAAAACAAGCAACTCGTGACACCTACCTACCGTTTTGCACACAGAGATCGGTATCAACTACACACTTCGCGTAGCTGCGTCTCTCTCGCGCTAAGAAAATGAAACGGACCAATGAGGGGGTGGGGTGACACGCATTTCCGGCCCCGGCTCCAATCAGCTGCTAGAACAAAGGAGTCGCGATAGCTACTTACCTACGAGTTGCTACCGAGGGTCGGCTTTAAGTAGAATTGTGCTCTCACACATGCAATCGACTCACACACTTTTTTCTACCTGTGTGGACGAGTTCGGGTAAGTATATAGATAGTGTTTATGTGGCGTCTAGTGTCTAGCCGGTGATCACTTTGCAAAGTTTGCGCAAGTCGCGGGTGTAATGGCTGGAATATATCGGCTTTGAGACCCGGAACGCGCCGTTTACCTTTGTTTGTGTCTATGCTAACACCTATGACTGAAGCCAGTTTAGGGCACAGCTGCCAAATGTAGGAATGCTAAGTTCTTTGCAAGAAGCGTTCCTCTTAGTTTCCGCATGAAATGTGGGAATATATTTAAATAAACTACACTTTAAATATATTTGGATCAAGGCACAGATACCTCTAGGTACTTTGTATAATAAATCTCTGTAGGCAAAGAAAAATAAAACGAAAGAGGCATTATCCTGAATGACATCCTGTTACGGCTTATTTTCTTCTCTCGACTTTCAGAATCCTCACGTCGTCGTTAAAGGTACATTTTTCTTTTGCAGTCCTCATGTGAGGTACCTACTCGCCGGGTCTCGCCGACCCTTCTTCGCTGTAGGCAAAGAAAAAAGTACCTTATAGACGAGTAACACAGTTGCAAATGTAATAATTTAATAGTAACACACCCTGTAAGACTACAATTTGACTATCGCGAATTTCCTGCGTGTATACAGCTTTGAAACGTGCAATGCCGTGGGGCTCTCAAGAGGTAAACTGGTGCCTATGTTTTGTTTGAAAAGGTTTGTTTTAGGTTGGAGAGCGTTGAGACGCCGAGAAACAAATCTGCGTAAGGTACATGGTGTCGAGTAACTCGTGTTCTTACCCTCTCTCCTTTGTTCGGGCCGGAAGAGTGCGCTAGAATTACATGCTCGAGTCTGATGTGCGCTTATTTTTTACGGAGCTATATTGTGTTTCGTGAGCTCTCATATAGTTATACAGTTCAATGACTGAAGAAATGAGAGGGTGGTCGAGAGAGAGAAACAAAACAAGTTTATTTTAAAATGATGATAGTATGGTGACATCGTGAGAAGGATTTTTGGGACGAAGCATACTTAACGCTGTGATTCAATTTGGCATCACACCAAGCGAGTTCAAACAAACCGTGCAGTACATAACAGTTCTTGGCGGCCAGTTTCCTGGAACTCATTGGCTCGCCTCTCTCGTCGCTGCGCGCCACCCCGCATACTGATATCTGGATTAAATTACTCCACCAACTATTTTACACAAAACCAGAGGCCATAATTAAAGTCCGAACGAAAATGGGGGAAATCAAACGTCTTATCTGACCAGCGGGAAATAGCGTTTCTTCGCTGAATAGTTTCCAAGTCGGGTGGCAAGTGAGCGGAATAAATAATTATTGGCGCAATCTAAAGTTGCCGTTTGCGATGCGAACTCAGTGCTTCCTTAGAAGATATCCAATGGAACAGTTTCTATTGGCCGTCGTCTTTGTGACTCGCTATATCTTAGTATTAGCGCAAGTTTGCGAGTAATCACTTACTCATTTATTTCTCTTACAAGTATTCATTTAACTTTGGATTCTAGGCTTTGAGGTTAGACGTGTACTATAGAATTGAGGTGCTACTAAAATGTAGAAGATAAATAAAGGTTTGGCTCTCACGCTTACGAGTTTGCTAGTTATCTAAATATTCAATCTATTGTTCACAATAATTAGTATTTTGTTTGTGTCTGTTCCAAAAAGCTGCCTCAATAAACTCATCGTCAGTTTCACTTTCAAATTCCATACTTAATCAATAGCCATAAGAAAATACAATTCACTTTCACGGTGTCTGAAATAAACCATTCTTTGCATTGAAAGGGGAATAATCTCAGTGTAGCAGCGGGAGTTTAATCAAAATCCGTGAATTGCTTTAAATCGGTGAAAACGGGGAAAACGCAGGATACTCCTTTGTGCCGGCAATTTCCCGGCGTGCGTGGAGCTAATACGTTATCGGTGCGTAATGACTTCCTTAATTAATACGCAATATTGTCGCAATAATGTACGACGTAGAGTCGTGCTAGAGTCAGGTACAATGTTGAAGCTGGTATACCGATCGTAAATCAAAAATTAATTTTACTAACTATAGGTGCTTTTATGCCAAATATGTACAAATACTTCTTCTTGTTCTTTTAAACCTATATGGCCTGTGTCCGTTATTTCGACAGACAATTTGGCCAGTGTCAAGTGACGAATTTGAAATAATATATAAGTCAAGTCAAGTCTTCGTCAAGTCGGCTGTCGTTTGTTTTGAAGAGAAAATAGTGGATTTTCGCTTCAAAACCTGAAACGAATTTTCACATTCAGAGAAACCACTTTACACAATGGCACAACATTTATTCCAATGGCTCACGCTTTATGTTAAGACTTAAGTATTATTCGTTAAAATTCCACCAAAATTAAACAACAATACTCACAATAACACAAGAAAAACTATTAAAATAAAAGTGCTATGTGTAGTTTTAAAAAATGACAAAACTCGATTCCGTACAAATACTTCTTGTAAAATGTCAGATTGATAGGAATTTGACATGAAAAACATTGTCAAGTAACCGTGCTAGTGGTGCTAGACGTTCTCAATAAAAACGGATTGTCTCAAATTCCCATTAAGTACATAAAGCAATACAGAGTAATACATAGCAAAACGTAAGGAGGGTTCCGTCGCCTAGCACCGGAGGCTGTAAGAAGTTATTTTAGGGGAGTACACGACATCAGACTTATCTTTACGGCAGGTGTTCCGTCGGGAGCAAATTCACAAAATATGCCGCGACTTACGCGGATCACGCCGCCCTATTAGGAACACTGCTTCAGATTTTGTTTGCTAATTTTTTTACGGTTTGCTCGGAAAATTACAAGAATATTTTTTGACATATCAAACCCACTTTATTGGTAGCTTTAAGGATATCGATATGGGATACCTTTATATTATAATTACCTTAGATTTTCATTTCTCTTACGCAACGCATGTTTTGTCTTGCTTCACCTGAGAAGCATGTTTACAAGTCACCAGTGTATTGCTTTCACTCCTTCTACCCTAAAATATCTCGTTCGACGTACTACACTGGTACACGTCACACCCGCATTATCCACTCATTAACCCGCCAATACACTTGTAACATGCTAATAACCAATTAAACAGATTAATAAATATATTTACGTCATCCCAATTTGCTATTTGCTTGAACAAAGCTTTGATCTTGTGAAGCTCTGTGAATCGATTCAAATTATTGTTCGATGTTTGAAACAACGACTTGTATTCGATTGTTTATTGCTCGCTGTTGAGTTGTTGATGTAATTTAATCAATTTATGAACAATTTCTATAGTGAGTTATTGTGACTAAGGTATACTTAATACTTGTATTATTTTAATTTGGTTTGATGATAAAATGCTATACATAATACCTTATAGGTCTAGCTCGGTAAAATAGTACCTACTAAATGTATGTCTAAGTTTATGCAACTGCAATAAAAGTTAGCTAACTTTATGCACTAATAATAAAGATAGTACCAGAACTGTGCAATGCAGTGAGAAAGTCGGAAGTAGCTATAAGATACGGGTTCTGAAGTTATTCTAGTGTAGAAAGGCATTATTATTAATATGTAAATACAAAAACTGAATCCATAAACTGTTGCTCGCGTCTGTTAAATATAAATTACTGAAGAAACGTCCTGAGGGAGACGCCTTATTGTGGGCCCACAATGAGCTCGCCTGATTGGCGGAAGGATGTTCTCACTAAATAAAAAATATCGAAGCGTCATTTCGCGCAATTTTCGACGAATTTTCAAACGATAAAACCTGTCATTTTGCTGTTGACGCGCCTATAAAATATTCATGTAGACGGGGCGAGAGAGATGAGCGATTTTTTCTTCGATTTACGCGACGAAATAAGATGTCATTTTCCGTATCATTAGCGCCGGATCGGGGCTCGATGCCACTATTTATACGCAAAGTACGATAAAATGACACCCGACTGATCGACTGTTTGATGCGCAATTGATAGATTGCTTTTATCGTTCGTAACCATTTTGATGACACTTTTATTTTAAACTTGCCATTATAAATTAAATCGAGTTTCGTGAATTGAGTGAACTTGTTATTGCCCGTTTGAACCTGAGGTAAGCCACACGTTCAAATAGAACGTGCAAAGCTAATGCATAGACCACTCAGTATTTTCATAGCAAGGTAAATTCGTTTGGAATAAAACTCAATTGCGATAGAAGCTCGTCCGCTGAGCCCTCTCTTTGCGGCGAAATCGCGCGGAGTAGTTTATCTCACCCCTTTCGCCGATACCACTGCCGCCGCCACAAAGGAATCCTGTATGATAATCTGCGATCGTTTTGATAAACGCGTGGTATCGGTGGTATATTATATTTGGTACAAGAAACAAGCATCAAAATACTTCTCATAAATGACAAAATTACTAAATTATTTAACCACAGAAAATGTAATTGATTGCCCCACGTTGGGCGCTAGAAAAAATTATACATACGTTGCCCCACGTTGGGTGCCCAATAATATGCATAGTCCAATACTCGTGAAGATAACCGTTTGAAGTTACTTAAGTAGCTTCAAAGTTTGACCGATTTATATTATAAAGACAGATAAGCTACAGATATGAAATACAAAAAAGTAGGTACAATTATACAGTGACACAAAAAATGAACTTATATCTTCTACTATCTACTATTTTTTCCATTAAAATTATCTATAGAAGCCTTAGTAATTCGTTCGTATCGCGAGGTGCGTCCCACGAGCGGCTTATTGCCCCGCGCTGGGCGACAATATTGCGCCCGCCGTGTCCCGCACTAATCCCCGGATTCATTTATTTTTGACAACGCAATACGATTTTATCTCACGGCTTCGGATGCTGTTTGCCTTCTGTTATTACGCTCCCGCGATATTCGGGCTACTTATTTATTTATTTAGCCACCCCTTATGAGGGTGATTTGACTTTTAATGTGACGCGTTTAGTGGTCGGCTTGGTTTGATGTGCTTATTTAATTTGATACTTTAGAATTTTAATTGGTATTGTGAGTGAATTATAATGCTTGCCATTCAATTACATGTTAGACAATTCAATCTCTTGAGCTGTACCTATCATAATTCTACAAAAAAATGTATTTTACTTCACTGTTTACTTTATGGTGACAAATATCAGAAAAACTGTAGATAGGTAACAAAAATGCTAAATAAACATAAAGTTGAACGAGCCCCCGCATCAAAAATCACAATTTGCATACCTTATTAAAAATTTAGCCGTCGAAGATAAAAAAGAAAATGAGACACATCAAACAAAAAAAACGGACAAAACGACCACGAGACAAAGGACATTTTTGGCCGATACGAATATACGTTTTGTCATGGAAATTCAGGGACACTTTGCATTTTCTTTATTTCCCCCATTTCTTGGACGGAGGAATCTGTTTTTTTAATTATCGTGTTTGGTAATTAGTTTCGGAGAACGATTTTTCTTCCGTTTCCTTCTTCGTACGGTAACTTGTCTATTAATTAACGAGGTAGGTTAATTTATGAACAAAAAAGCCAAATCCCGATCTTTAAAAATTATGTTCGTAAACTAATATCCATCAGTGATAATGAGAATATAATATATGCTTTAGTTCAATGTATTTTTCGGGGTAAAACTTGTTTTAGTAGGTATAACTATTTCTTTTGACGTTAGATATACTGGCACAGTAAACGGCAGCCGACTTGACGAAGACTTGACTTGACTTATATATTATTTCAAATTCATCACTTGACACTGGCAAAATTGTCTGTTGAAATGACAGACAGAGGCCATTGTAATATAGGTATAGAAGAAGAAGAAGATGACATAATATTTAGTTTAAAAAACCTTTGTAACTGTATTAATTACCGTAGCACTGGCAAATAGCAAAAAAACAAAAGACATCTCTCTGACGTTTCACGAATACTGCATTCGTCGGTCAGCTTTTACTCATCGAACCATACTCACCTACAAAGTGTATTCGAAACATTTTCCCTACACTCGAGAGCAATGATTCCGGGTCACTTAAAGAATGTTAAAAATCTCGGAAACTAAAAATGATAGGTTAATGCAATAAATTGTATTTAATAGACAATGTAATACTCCTTAAATGAAAGTAAAAAAATATGAGTCACCATACATTTTATTAACACAAAATTACATAAAGAAAAAAACTGCTGATCTCTCCTTAAAACAAAAATAGGAAACATGAAATTTTTGAACTTTATTACGATTTGACTTGAATTTTAATACTTTGTATTGCCTCCTCGTGCTTCCATTACTGCGTTTACGCGGTTTGGCATGCTGTACACCAAGTTCCTTATACGATTTTGGGGAATATTCTCCCATTCCTCTGTGAGAGCAATTTTGAGCTCACGAAGCGTGATTGGGGGAGGGTTTCGTTGTTTTACGCATCTGCCTAGCTCGTCCCAAGCATGCTCGATCGGGTTGATATCCGGGCTGCGCGCTGGCCACTCCATACGAGTAATGTTCATCTCTTGAAGGTAGTCATTCACAATCCTACCTGTATGAGGTCGGGCATTGTCATGCATAAATATAGCATCCTCACCTAAATTGACCATAAATGGACCAACATGATCATTGAGGATTTCTTCCACATATCTTACGCTAGTTAAAGAGCCGTTTTCTATGATCACCAGCTCTGTGCGACTTTCAGAAGAAATTCCGGCCCACACAAGTACAGACCCACCACCGCAGGCTACTTTTTCTTCGATGCATGCTTGCTTGAATCTTTCCCCTGATCTTCGATACACTCTGTGTCTTCCATCGTGCTTGTAGAGCATAAATTTTGATTCGTCGGAGAACATAACTTTTGACCAATCTTCAATACTCCAATTTACGTGGCTCTGGGCATATCTTAGTCTTGAAATACGATGCCCACGCTCCAGTTTAGGGCCGTTTGCAGGTCTAAGGGGTTTTAAGTTAGATTCAGCAAGCCGACGTCTTACTGTCCATGCACTTGGGTTACTTCCTCCGAGGCGTCGAAACTGATTTGTGAGTTCAGTTCCTGTGAGAAAGCGATTTCGAAGCATGGTGTTCACCAAGTATCGGTCTTCTCGTGCTGTGGTACACCTGGTTCTGCCCGTTCCTGGTCTGCGTAGGTTAGAACCAGTTTCTTCGTAACGTCGGAGAACTCTTTGTACTGTTGACAGCGACACACCGACAGTCCTGGCTGTATCGCGCTGACTCCGGCCGGTTTCCAGCATTGTAAGTATTCTGGTGCATTCTTCAGGCGTAAGCGACATAATTTCAGCTTGAATAATGAATATAGAGCACTATCAACATGGTTTATATACCCACATAAATGACAGATTACAAACAAAAGCAAAACCAAATGCTGTAATTTCGTAGTTCCATCTTCGAAAGTGGCCCTTTTTCAAATTTGATTTTTTTAAGATATAACTTTACAATAACTAAGAAGTTTTAATACCTTCATTTAAGGAGTATTACATTGTCTATTAAATACAATTTATTGCATTAACCTATCATTTTTAGTTTCCGAGATTTTTAACATTCTTTAAGTGACCCGGAATCATTGCTCTCGCGTGTATTTTGGTGAAACCTAATTCAGCTCGGTTGTGTAGTGCGAATACAAACTCAGCTTTTGAAGTGGCTAAACAAATTGGTGAGGCACTTGACAGGATTCAAGAGAAGCTTTATTTTCCCCAAATGACACACGTTAGGGGCACCAGACTGGACTAGAAATGCCGGATTTACTTGTACTTTAGGTACTATTGTGTGGTATCTTGTGGTTTTTTGTGAAAAAAAAACAATAAGAACGGCAGATTCTTTGTAAAGAAAACGCTTATGTAATATTTGTTACTCAATCCTTGGAAAAAATACAGACTCAAAATTCTTGAAAGAAAAGTTTTGTTTCAGATGACGTAATGCGAAAAAGAATTTACTAAGTAATTAGAATTAAACTCGCATTTCTATGTTTTCTGTTTTTCAATTGAAGTAGAGTCGTACGGTTTGACAATCTAACTAAATAGTAGGTACCTACCCTTTATATTTACTGCACTTCAGAACACCAACAATTTTGCACGGCGGACAAGAGTCCTGCCTGTAGCCGGACGTTTGGGTATCCCTAACATGTTCGTCGCCAGGATTATATCGATTTGCAGACGCCAGTATATTACGGTGAAATAAAAAACTGCTAGGATTAGTGAAATTGGTATTTAGAATTAACTCTTCTTTCTGGATTTACTTTGTAAGGTTTGATATCTTCATTGTGTAAAACATGAGTTTTACGTCTTTTAGTTTTAATACAGCAGAAGAACGGATCCCCGTAGAAACAACATTCAGAATGAATAGTGGTTCTCTCAACCTATTTTTTCAGAATCAGAGCAAAAGTCCACTTAGTTTAAAAAATACTGAAAAAAATACATAGTGATTGTGTTTATAAGTTTAATGCATGAAGTAAGATTATTGTATTAATTACCGTAGCACTGGCAAATAGCAAAAAAACAAAAGACATCTCTCTGACGTTTCACGAATACTGCATTCGTCGGTCAGCTTTTACTCATCGAACCATATCCGTATGTACATATCCGTGAATATTTATTATTATTATTATTTATTTATTTAACCCTTACGTACATTCAAAAAATTTTAGAAAAACGATTCTGTATTTTGTTTATTTTGGAAAATTCATAAAAAACCATATGCTATTATTTTTATAGTCACGGTCTTCACGACCAAAGTTTGAGTCAAAATGATGCTCCTCTCACATTTGTAGAGAACTTAATTTGAAACAGTAAGTGATATTTATTCCGAAGCTCGCAGATTCCACCGCAGATGCGAAGCTCAAGCACCGAATCAATGTAAACGACACGTTACATCGCTGACACACCGTGCGGTGCGACAAAATTTATCCGGTGCGTTTTTTTGTCATCATGAAACAGCGGTATATATGCAAAAAGAAAATTAATAAATTGAATTTATTTATACGTTGTTAAGAGCGTTTCGTGTCTTTACAAACTAAATTATTATTTAATCTATTCTTAGATAATAGACGATTTTTCAACGTGTATAAAGCAGTTGGGATTCTAGAAACAGTGTTTTTGTTGATTTTAGACAAAACAAGGCCAAGCATATGAAGTGGTTTAGTAGAGCCTTGGGGCAAATGTCCATAAATATTAATTTATTTTATACTAGAGGCCGCCCGCGACTTCGTTCGAGTCCCGTTGGATCTCGTTGATTTTTCGGTAAAAAAAGTACCTAGTCTATGTGTTAATCCAGGTCACGGACAATATATATTCCAAGTTTCATCCAAATCGGATCAGTAGTTTTTGCATGAAAGAGTAACAAACATCCATACATACATACATACATCGTTACAAACTTTCGCGTTTATAATATTAGTAGGATTGACTTTTGAACCACATTATAGCTGTGAAAGTATTCACTTTATATTGTGGTTGAGGCCCACTCACATTCCTTGCGCCTTTTGGGGTTCAATACAAATCTAGAAAAACCGCACCGCACGGTGTCATCACAGTGTCTCAATTGAAGCCAAATCCCTCTTGTTTTTTACCGAAGGGTCGCCTAATCCGGGTGAGGTATCTGGGCATGCCTCTAATACGCAGTAATTTCGACCCCGACATGTTTGCAGGCTTTACGACCTTATGCGGTAGTCACGGATTTACGTTTTAAATATTGAATTTGGAGGAATATAAATGAGTGAATGTTTAAGCGATAAACTTGGAGGATTCTTGGTTTTAGCTGGTGAAAATATTAAATGAACGGTTTCTCAGAGTTTGTGATAGGAGGTAAGTCAGAGGAGTTTATATAGCGGACTCTTTTCAAGACGCAAAGTTAAGTCAACATAAGAAATCCCCTAGAGTTGAAACTGAGACTCACGGCTGATACGGAATGTAAGGCTTTAGAGCTAATGAAGCCTTTGTTTCTAAAAATAAATCATTTGATATTTACAAAAAACAATACCTATCGCAGAAATTCAATAGATGCCTGGAATTCGTCTGCGTTCCTGTAATCACAATCTCAAGGAAATTAAAATTCCCAAACAGAGGGCAGTTACAACAAATCCCGGCACTAAAAATCCTATATATATCTCAGAAAACGTTGTAAAAAATCATTGCCTCCATCTACCCTCGGCCCTCTGCGAGGGGAAAAATCTAATCTGTGCATTTTTTGCGGGACCGCGATGCCACAAAGAATTTCATTTCCCACTGTTCATCTATCTCTATTTCAGTGACGGCTCTTGTTCTTGAGTCCCCTCCTCTCCCCTTC
The DNA here is from genome assembly GCA_947507515.1 of Eulithis testata. Classification (NCBI taxonomy): domain Eukaryota; kingdom Metazoa; phylum Arthropoda; class Insecta; order Lepidoptera; family Geometridae; genus Eulithis; species Eulithis testata. The sequence continues at coordinate 3,779,316 of OX382194.1, forward strand.
GAACCCCTCATCCGTTTTTTAGACTTCCTCGATCGGAGATAAGGTTAAGCGAGCTCTTCTTATTAGTGGTTGGTTTGTACGCGACATTCACAGCCGCCCGCGTTTTAATTTATTATGTCTGCATCGTTCGGTTCATTATCCCGTCTACTAGCGACGAGATTACATTCCGTGATCTTACATCTCTGTTTGTAAGTGGATATTTTTCTGTTTGTATGTACTTAGTTGGACACGCTAATTATCAAAAGCCCACATAAATCATATAAAAATATCCAAAAGTGATAGCGGAAACAGCTTATGGATTAAATTAATATACAATAGCCAAAGATCTGTTTATCATAATAATAAACACGACAAAGAAATCGACCGGGCAAAAGTCAGCCCATGATTGTATTAGTAGTGTCACAATCAAAACAAGCCTCCACGAATTCAGAATTACACAATTGTGTACAATTGTATTCAAATCTGTGGACATTGGTGCTTTGTGCTTTTATTGCCACTTATTGACGCGTAATTGTCAATAAATTCCTACGGGATCGGAGTTTAATGTGGGTTTGGGTGAAAAAGTTATGTTTTATTAATATTTTTACGAGAACGTTTAGGAACGGCGATAAGATCTGCCGTTTGGGAAGTTTTTTCTTTCAATTTCCGTCACGATTTGTAGGCTCATTATTGGCGATCGATGGGGGCGATAGGGGCAGTGGTCGCATGCTATCGTCTAGTGCGATGTTATCGACTCTCTTAGCGACTTTCATCGGGGCTTTTGATTGTGCTGCGCCGCTCTCCCCTCTCGAGAACATGATTTCAATGATGTGAGCCGTCAGCGTAGCTATGATTTATCGAGGAAAAGTCGCACGGATTCTTACAAATGTAAGACAAATTCTACACCTCCAAGTTTGTACTACAAGTTGTTTATTTGAGAGAATTCAGAGACTGTTTAGGTAAGTTAAGTCACATTGACGACAGTATTCATTGTTTACCTAAGCCTTTGTATTCGATTTCGCTGATTGTACTACATCACTAAATAATGAAGAGCGATCATTAAGCTACCGAGAATTTGGATATTATTTTACGTAAAAAACATATCTTGACGGAATAAAACAATTTTGCGTAAAAACATCTCAAACCTTGGTAGAGTAAGTAACTCTCTCTAATCTAGATTGAATCATTTAACCCACTTAGGATCTCACAACCTTAGAATCAGAAACCACTATGAAGTACCAGTACGTCTAAAATAATACTCGTATTTACTCAGTGATTATTACGGGCATCTCATATCAAACATACGTAGGCACGTAGTTATATGTGTAAGAGTGTATTGTGATGTCATATGGAGGGATTAATGCAGGGCACGTCGTCGTCTCATATCAGATCTTGGGGTTGTAGGGGCTCGGTCTTGGACACGGTGCAATATTAGACACATGACATCTCAGATACGTAGGTATAGGTATAATACTTTCAGGAAAACAAATTGCGTCATCAATTTCTTTGAACCTTAAAGAAGAAAAATAGAATAAAGGATGTGAAGGAGCTTATAAAGATTTAAAAAAAACTTTGCGTAAAAACTTGAATTTGGGATTTGAAATTTTATAACATTTATCCTCATCATCTTAGTTGCTCACAGAACGACTTCAGCCAGTATTTGTTGCTCAATATAGGGCTCATATGTTCTAAAGAAAATTGAAACTCAATCGAAACATTTCTGCCGAAAAATTTATGCTTGAATGAGTCCCGAATTCTCTAATCAGCTTGTGCATTAGTGTAGTGGGCATAGTTTAAGAATACAAGCTTAAATGTTGGTTGACAGAAGTCTTCATTTAATAATAGGTTCTAGTTTTATATCAGTCCTACAAACCGATAAGTAAGTCGGTGACAAGACAAGATAAACGCTTATTAAACACGTCAGTCAGAATGACAGTATCTACCCTCTATCAGGGGGTGGAGGGCAAATGGAAAAATGACCGAATTCTGAGCCCTTGTTTGTACATTTAGTACAACCAGTTTGTGGTTTGATTTAATAACCTACTTGTGTAACTCTTAATAGCTAGCAAACATTCCACTGTGAGATCAATTTCTTTGAAGTAAATCGAGTAAAATCACACATTACACAAATACAAAATAAGGAAAGTTTTCTTGATTGTTTTGACGATTGCACATACAGTTAAATATGATGGTCACTCCATAGTTCAGTACGCTCCAAAAATCTAACATCTAATCTAGATAGATAGATATATTTTTATTGTACACCAAGCGCTTTGCGCGCTAAGAAGGCGCTAAGAAGGCCGCCCATTGTAGATATAATGCAACCGGTTTTGTTTTATATCATAAGAATAATTTCGGTGTTATTTATGTACAATAAAGCGTTTTAATTCATTCATTCATTTCATTCAAGAAGAAAACTTGATATAAGAAAAATAACAAGTAGAAATATGAGGTAAACATATGGGTGATCTTATTCTTTTCTTATTTTCTAGATCTGGTGAAAACTATGTTTATATTTTTAAATCTATAAAGCCATTCGAAATTACTTGAAACAAAACAAAAGCACCCCTATTCTGAAAGCGTTCTAACTCTCAAAGAAAAAAGGGCGTTCTCGTTGCGAGATCGACATCAAAAAGTTCGTCCTAGGATTTTTTTTGCAATCATCAAATTGATCTGTCCGAGCGCCATCTGGCCCGTGAGTGAAGCGCTTTCGAGCTCCGTCAGCCGAAGAATTAATTCATATAAAACACATATCGTTTCGTATAGGGGTCCTATCTTATATCACTCGATATTTTTCAGTTAATCTGAGAGGTCAAGCCAATTCGTTTAAGAGCAGCACATCAATATTACTCACACTGTCATGTTTTTGTTACAATGTGTGGAGAAGTTTTGTATCATTTTGTACAATGTGTTTTTTTTTTTTTTTTTTTTTTATACTACTAAGTAGGCAAACAAGCGTACGGCCCGCCTGATGGGAAGCGGCCTATGGACGCCTGCAACACCAGAGGTATCACATGCGCGTTGCCGACCCTTGAAGAATTTTAAAACACCCTTTTTGAAGTGCCCCATATTGTAGCCACTAGGGAAAGCCTCGACAGGAAGATCGTTCCACAACCTGAGTGTTCGCGGGAGGAAATTCCTCTGAAACCGGACGGTGCGCGACCACCCTGGCTCTAGGGTGTGTGGATGAATTCCCTGTCGTTGGCGGGCAGTGCGATGGTAGAAAGTGGCTGTAGGCATCATATCAAATAATTCTTCAGAACACAACCCGTTATACAAGCGGTAGAACACACACAGAGATGAGAAGTCTCTTCTCAGACTTAAGGGTTCAATGCCGCTTGTAAGCTTGGGATCGTCAACAATTCTTACAGCGCGCCTTTGAACCGAATCAAGGGGTCCTAGCTGGTATCCAGGTGCTCCCGCCCAAAGGTGACAGCAGTACTCCATGTGGGGTCGAACTTGCGCCTTGTAAAGAAGCAGTATTTGCCCCGCACTGAAGTACAACTTCGCTTTATTGAGCACACCGAGCTTTTTGGATGCCAGCTTGACCTTATCTTCTAAATGATTACGGAACTGGACGTCACTGGAGATGTCGATACCCAGGATCCCAATACTTTTCGAAATGGTAAGAGGCATGTTCTGGAATTGGGGAGCTACAGTGAATGGGGATTTTTTTGCGGTAAACACGCAAGCTTGCGTCTTAGTAGGGTTGAATTGAGCCAGGTTTTGACCTCCCCAATCGGAAAATGTGTGAAGAAAACTCATAGATCAACAGCCTTTACGAGTTAGTAGAGTCCCGCTTTCAGACCCTTTGCAATGAATTTACTTGGCCGAATATATCCTATAGAGCAGCTTGAATTTTTTTCAAAAAAAGAATTATATAGATGTTACTTCTAAAATGATACAAAAGGTGAATCGCGCTGACGAAAACTCACGACGCTCAATGACCTGCGGTTGCAAATGAACAAAACCTTTGTTGCCAAAAAAGACGTTCGAAGTCGCAGGTAAGAGCTAGTGATAAAATAAACAATACACATAATGTGACACGTGACAGCGTATGTGACTTTTCAGATCATTCACCATAGCCTCGACTCCAATGAACTCACTTCGAGTCCCCACAAGTGCGTAGGTTACGTGTGACTTTATGAATAGGCCCATTATGTTTTAACACCTTAAGAGTAAGTCACCGTCATGTGACGACTGTAGTATAACATAGCCAATTCAAAACGGTTTCACTTGACTCGCACGTATAATGTTGACAATAGTTTCATCGTATTTAACCACGGCTTAGTTGAATCTTGGATCAAAGTAGACATCATCCATTAGGTTGGTTTGAAGTTATTTCCAACTACTTCATCTAGTAAAAGGGTTTTGTATCGGGTCGAGTTTAGTTTCATTGGTTTTTTTGGACATTTGTAACGTTAATCGAGAAATTATAGTTTTTAAGTCAGTATACACTAAAAAAACTAGAGTTTGCAACACTCCAGCTGAAATAGTAAAAAAAAATTAAGCTCAATATTATGAATTCACGAGCGTAGGCAATGGGATTTGACTTGCATTGCATTCATCCATTTTACGTTCACTCGCTTTTCCGTGGTCAACGTTCTCAGCGAAACGTCATTGTGCGTGAAAGCGGTAGTTTTACCGAAACATATTTTTAACTGAAAGGTACGAACGTTTTCATATTTCAGCTGGAATTGTAACTGTTTCGTCGACGGCGAGGCGCGCGGGCGGGCTAGGGCGGGTGCACACGTGTGCTCATCAACTAATGGTCCGTACGCGGCATTTGAACTGTGCCTACACTCCGCACAAACCCGCCTCTACCAGTCCCGCTTTCGGCGCAAAATTATAACGTGTAAAACACGGCCTTTCCTTGCATTCCGCGCACGGGATTTTTATGAATGCTGCGATTATTATTCGCATTTTAAACTCGAATGCGGCTCCATTCTCCCCGAGACGTATAGCAATATTCGTAACGAGTTTTCTCAGCGCTACCTAATTTCAGGTCGAGCGGAGCGGCGGATGTAGGTTGTGCGACGTAGCACCGGCAGCGGCTACTCGCCGCGGGTGTGGGTGCCTTGTCGGAATCGAACGCGATTGCAAATTTATTAGCGGGTGGACGCGACGGCGGGCGTCGACTAGGCGGGCGGACCGCGACCTCACGTACGCGCAGTTGTTTTTACTCTTCATGTATTTTTTCTCGACGAGGCTCGGCTCTCCCCATTTGTTCTCAAGTGGACCAGCTGTCATTATACGCCATGTTACTGTTATTTTTTTTTCGACGTTTTTATAGAGTTTTGCGTTGAGAGGGCGTTTCGTTCGGAAAAATGTTCGTTTTGCGTGCGTTGGAGAGTTTGCGTGTCGAGTGATGTCGACGTCGGCGATTGAAAATGAGTTATGGAATTTGTTTCAGTATTTTCTCTTGTTGCGCTGCATTTCGAGTAGGCTTCGCGTCAAGGACTATGGACTTTGTTTTATAAAATAATACTGGGAATATGTTTTTACTCATTTGCGCATTTCATTTTGGTTTATATTTTTGCTCGTATTGTAAATAAATATTGATGTTTTAGATCGGACCACCCCTATTTTTTATTATCAAACCGATCTACTCGCTCATCACTCTATAGCCGAAATGTTAACATGTGTCATTGCAGTTTTCAAGTGGCTTCTGTTGGTTGATTGAGGCGAACCCTTTCAAAGCTCCCTCAAATTTCAATCAATGTAAGATGTAGCTTGCCTAAATGATTTGAAGTTAAATCATACCGCGAATTAAAAATATACTCATTTATTTACTTGCTAAATGAGCCTGCAAAGGTCCTTTCCTGAACGATTTTAAGCCTTTTATATTTTGATTGAAACTCTCTCATTCTATGCAAATAATATTTCCAACAATAACATTTCCAATTCACCGTCTCAATATCAAAAGTAAAGCTTCTTCGGGTTCTGTTTCCATAATTATTGGTTATGGAGCCGACTGGAGAGGATGCAATCTTGGTTCAAGCTGCAATATCGAATGCACAATGATGCTTCAACTGGCTCAAAGAAATCAGGTATCTCATACCCTTCCTAACATTTCATTGAGGATTTGCAACGGCTGAGACCTGCCTTTATTTTTATATTTATGCAGACAATGATACTGGCATTTCTTTAATCTGGTTTCTTTAAAACTGGATCGTTATTCGAAGTGTGCTGTATATAATAGCGAAAACCTGATTTTTTTACTTATTCCCACGATTCAAATTTTGATTTGATTTTCAAGTGGAAAGATTACCTATATCGTAAATTTGCTTGAATTTTCGACGGAAATAAATGAATATTATTTGTACCAAATAGCTAAATGTTTAGTTGTTGGAGAGGTTTAGTTAGTTCTAACAGAATTGGGGAAAACGTGAAAATATGTGATTCTGGATCACTGAACAAAAATTATTAACTTTATTTCAATACCAAAAGTATTTGGTTCAAAACCCAAATAATCCAATCTAAATAACAACTCAATCTCTTATCGCGACCGTCCGCATCCCCAGTAATAAACTAAATTGACATCGGGCCAGTGAAAACTACTCAAATGTGGAGCTCTTCTCAATCCAATGCATTTTAGGAAATTATTTCTCCATCACATTAGGATGTATTGGTGTGACGTGGAGCGCGCCCTGAGGCCGTGCGTGAGAGAATTCGGAAATGTACCCTATTTCACCTCGGACGCAGTGATGCCAATTCATGCTACTATGGCTAGATGTGTCAAGATTTTGACTAGCGTTGGTACCTTGTACCTATGGCAAGGTTTTTATTTTTTAAAGTAATTTTATTAATTAGTACAGCAGTATTCTTTAACAATTCATGACGTGTCACAAGTTATGTTTTTTTTAAAACCACTACAAAAATATCTGCACCTAAATCTGCAAACTATATTTGTACCTATCGTCATTCACAGCTCGATTTCACCCAGCACTGCTGTTGTACAATTTATCACTATTCTGTGCTATAGTTAGGTACTTATTGTCTATCGACCCGGGACTTTGACAATATCGTCTACTCACCTTGTTGATGTTAATGTTTTTAAAATAAGTGCTGGTTTTTGTTTGACATTTCAGCGTTGCCTCATTTATATTTTTTTTATTTTACATCCGTAGCAGGCAAACAAATCAGAATATATCATAGTGGCAACACTATGTACCTATACTTACCCTTTTAACTCAGTCACAGACAGTTCTGTAGGTACACCGGTGTCACCGGTCTTGAGTGGCTCGGATACATTTTCCTTTCCATGTAGACAAAGTAGGGTAGATTGTGTTACAAGAATGTGAAATGTTACAAGGTAAGATTTGTTACCTCGACATGTCGGGAAATTGTGTGTTTTACTGGCAATAAACGGCTCTACTTAGATTTTTTAGATCAATGGCTCTACTTATTAAAATATCTGTCACAAAACTTATGGATTTTTATGTTGAAATTGTCGGGTTTTCAGTTGATCTGAAATTCTGTAGCGTATTCAATTTACTAAGGTACAACACATGGGTGTGCAACGAACCGAGCAGATACTCGGAAGGCTCCTGATACGATTACTTGGAGCCCAGACGTGACGGACAGACGGACACCTTTGGTATACAGTGTGTGTACTGTACATAGGTCTATGCATTATTTTCACTACGTAAAGAACAAGAATATAGAACTTTTCTGCTACTTGTTAGAAATTAATATTTCGAATTACAAATCGGTAATATATTTAAAAAAATGAAAAATTGCTTGAATTTTATGCCAAAAGACAAAAATCATGACATCTTTTTTAACATTTTATGTCCAGTTTAAGATGGTCCATCACCTACAAATATTTTAGTTCATACCATGGACGAATTACTGTGTTAATTCGTACTTGGTTCATTCACATGGGTATGCAAGCATCAATAAAACAAATACTTAGGTACCTATACAAGTTTTCGGAACTAAATCCAACAATTTCAGAACATGCTGTAGTGTGGTCTACATACGTGTAGTATGGTTACTTGGTTACATAAGATAGGTGAAGACGTCTTAGCTTGACAAGTTGGGAGAGCTTTGCGTGTGTACAGGGGGTTCATCGAACGTCTTACGGGCCCATCACACTGGCAATGTCAACGAGATGTTGTTTACCGTCACATTTTTTTATTAGTTTTTGCGACTGCATTACCACTGCGGCTTAGATAGCCTATTGTATCCCCCGTACTCGGCGTTCATAGTTTCCCACCGAACTCTGCTGCTGCTAGAAACTAGAGCATTTTCTTAGGTTTTAAGTTTCTTAGCTGATCTGCGCTTTAGAACGCGTAGGCAAGCCATGGTGTCTAGCTTACGTGTCCGCGTGGGCGCAACAAGCTTATTCCTTTATATTGAAGTACTTATGCTAACGTGCCGTTTAGTTAAATAAACCATGCTTAAGAGTATGCTTTTCCAGATTTATGCTGCATTTTTGCATTTCCGGCCCACACTCCCCTGGCAGATGAAGTGGCGTTTCTTCCGCCACCTTACAAAAACTACAGGTTTGCACCAAAACCATACACATAATACACAGCTAACTTCTAGAGATGAGGCGATGAGCCAGTCTAACGGTATCCAGCAATGTATAATAGATAGACGATAAACATTTCCCCTATACTTTTTGATTTCAGTCATAGACATCAAGTATTCAGTCTTGGATTCTTAGACCTAAAATACCTAGGTCCTTGCAAGTCCATCGCCTGGTCACATTATCGCAGCAAACTCACCGGACAACCACATGTATATCGCGAATTAACAGTGTGAAATAGCCCTTAAGTTTTAGAGTACCTACATGAAGATATTGGAATTTGCTTCTGAGAACCAATATTCTAACAGCTATGAGAGTATGTTCTTGAGTAAGACATTATGCACATACGTACCTAGAATTAGGTATATAAAGACTAAGATTTTGCTGTTGAAGCTGTGCGGTGTTGCAAATTTTACAATACATACCTATAGGATACAAAATACGTTTATTTGCATAAATAAGTGTTACAATTTGGTCTCAATAGTAGGAGGCACTTTGAAACTTATTCACCTTTTTCAGGTATCGCTAAATAAATGTTTTGCATGTAGGAGCATCTCATTTTTGTGGATCGATATAGGTCTAGGTCTAATGCTTGCTAAAATGGTTGCAAAATCTGTTGTAATCTGTTATCGTTGTCATGCTACTGACAATGATAGAGCATGCATTATAAAACCGCGCTAAATATAGAAGTGACTGTCGAGGTATAACTATAATGCATTATAAAACCACGTTAAAATTACGAGTGATTGCTGAGGTATTCTTGAGAAACTAGAGACACCATCATAATCAGTCTAGTGTAGAAGTCACTGGACAGCCTTCTCTACACATTTCTGGAAGAACTATTCTAGATGAACAAAATCTGCGTGGATATTACGAGCAATGTATGATGATCGTGCCAGGAGGTCTATACCCTGGCAGCGCTTAATAACCAGCTTAAAGAGTTATGCGCCATCATGCCCGATGGAACAACGTTGTCACTAATAGGTGTCAAGTTATTCGTGAGATGTCGACCACGCATACAGATCATAGCCAGGAGTGGACTCAAGACAAGATAGAGGGGTACGTTTATGGTGTTTTCACGGAAAGCCCGCTTGTCAATGATTTATTTATTTATTTATTTAATTAAAAGATCATCAAGCAGGTTTAAACTCAATCAATGGTCAAATGATCTAGTATATTTTGACCTTACTCTGATGCAGTCGAAGGGGTTCAATAAATTGAGCATAATATTAATACACCGCCAAAGTATTTGTGCTTTAGACCATTTTCGTCAGCCATGTTCAAAGCAGTCTCTGACACGTCTTATACATATAGGGTAATAACGGATACCAAGGATCTCAACAAGACATTAGCAAAGGATACGTCAGGTACGAGATCACAAATAAGACTGACAGAGTCATTAAAGAGGTCATATTCATACCTATTAGACTGCAAACGCTTCGTGTTTTGACCATTTGGTTCTACGCTAGAATAAAACTGCCTTGATTACGAATAATTGTGACAATCGTGAACGTATCCTAACGCCAGCGTATTTGGGATACCTGCATGGTGACGCCACAGATAATATGATGACGCTGAAACATTTAGCAGTCGCGCTGGCGTTGACGCGCAATAAGATTCGAATACATTGCGACAGATTTGTTCGTGATCACCCCTCAGTGTAATTTAAAACTTGGCAAAATTCATTCCTTTTCCAGGGTATTCATAATGAATAGTCAAATTGTAGATTTGTCTGGCGAGTCACCGACTTCTTTCCGGGGTTCAAAATGCATCCCTGTTCGCATCTGAGTCACGTTCTTCACGCGCGACTAATAACTAATTTATGCAAATTTCTCACCGGGCAACGAATAAGTATGGGGGACACGTACTTAGTTGCTCGACGGATCGCGAAGAATATTTTACTGAGATCCTCCTTCGTTTAGTCGCTGTGCATAATTTATGGTGTAAGATTACGGAACATTAGTTCTATTTGTTTGCTTAGTTGACAACGAGTAGGTACTTAGTATACGCTTTTGGATAAATTGGGTAGGGTTAGTGACCATTGATGATTGGTTAAGTGATCATAAAGGCTGTAATGAAGAAGTGGAAAGATTTGGATCGTTTTATCAGCTACCAATTTAATAAGCATAACTTATTTCTGTATTATTTCTGTCTTATTCTGTATTTTTGTATTAGTTTGCTTTTTTTTCTATAGGTACCTACCTTATTATTTTAGATTTAAGTTTACTTTTAATGCTGTTATTTCTCTTAGTTTGTTAAATTTGTGGTGTTTTGAAATAAATGTATCTATCTATCAATTTGAATTTCCATTATTTTCTTATTTCCCAATTTGTTTACTTGTTTCGCTGCAAGCTACTGCATTAAAATTTCCCTGTTCAAATCGAATAAAACCAATTAATAAACACGCCCTATTAATCAAACAACAATAAAATGAACAATCGTAGGCAGCACACGGCACCGTGCATAAAGTTATCTAGAACACGCAATAGACCCGTGACGTAACAGCACGCAATCGACAGGGCCACTTTCGGAGAGGCAGGGGCTCTCTTCGGGTAGGGTTGGCGCTGGAGTCTTGAGGATTTTTAAAATTCTTAGTAACAGTACTTCAAGCTTACGCTTTTTGTATCTTAAAGTTACTACGGTACGTCCTGCAAAAGAGTTTGTTGAAGCAAAACATCATGTCATAAGCAGCTGACAGTAAACTCTTCAAGCTTCAACCTTACGTTATATAACTTTGCTTCTCCGAGCAATTCTTGTCTACTAAAACATGTGCCAGCTTCATGTTCTTTTAACTCATGCGCGAGCTTGTGAGTCAATGCCCAAGCAATCCAAACATCGGACAGTAGCACTGACCCACAAGGCTGGTATGCTCTGAATCCCCGCCTGTCCACATTTTAGGGCCACGATTTTCCACATCTCAGACAGCATAGTGTCAGTAATACAATGGAGCGTTCCCGTCGAGTGGGAGGCTCTTATCGATCTAGTGGGACGTCATCGGGCGATACGGTCGACGCAAAAAGCGTGTCAGTGGGCACAAAGCCTTTGTCGTGAGACCGGACGCCGCTCGCCGCCGCCGCCGGCTTTGTTTGCTGTTTAGTACTCGCTGAAAGTGGCGATTTTAGTGTCCGTAAGTTAGTTCGACCTGGGTACTAAATGATGCGATAGTGGCGAGATAGGAGAAGACTGTTTAACGCGTCGTTTGATGTGGGGATGTCGATGTTGCTAGCTTTTGCTGTCTTTTATCGCAGCTTCGTCACAGTCGCTTACGGTTCGGTTTAAGCGCGACCCTGAGAAGTATGAACTTAAAACCGCTTTCGTCTCGTAAGATGCTTCTTTTATTGGTGTTTTAAGTACCAAACTTATAAATATAATTTTTAAAGTGTGCGAGTTTATCGAGCGTAAGTGGGTGCCATCTTAGGGCGATGCCAAACTTGGTAAGGCGACGAAACTCCGCGATGTTTTCACTCAAAATAATAAGTTCCAAGTCTGGGCGAGCAAATTTTTTCGCGAACTTGGTGTAATGGATTGTTGGGAACTTCGATAACTTTCGGAAACCGCTCTTCGATTTTATTTTGCGAAGCAATTTTTTAGCCAATTTCTCTCGGTAAAAGTTTGGAATCTTCCAGTCACCCTTGAGCAAATAGCGTCGTGATGGGATTAATCTTTCGAATTATTTTACTTTATTTTGAGTTTCTAGACGATTAGATTGGCTGGTGAAATTAAAAGATTTTACTGACATTTTACAATGCATCAGAAGCATAGATACGAGTGGTAGGGAAACCGTGACATTAGCCTGTAATTTTTACTAACGATTTATTCAATAGAAAATACTTCATAATTTCTAATAATAATTATAACTCTCCAAAAGTAAAACTAAACTCCAATTAACTTTGAAAATTACATAAAATAAGGCGCGTCACACACAAATTCACTCGTAATTGAATCACACCACCGCGGGTTCATATGGTTCAGGAGTCAGTTGGTCTTTTTTTTAGCTGTAAATTCTATACCAATAATGTCTGTATTAACTGATGATCATAGTTCAAACTTTTATACAAAGTTGCTTTTTTTTAAGATTGCTCTCCTTTTATGTTCAAAAGACTAACAGTTAGCTCAGAGATAGCAACTTGCATTATATCTTGCGATTTCTTATAAGAATCAGAAGTTTTTTGTTTTCTACATATTTTTTTACCTACAGCAAAGAGTTTTCACCGGAATCTTTGCGTGACGTAGGAAACGATCAGCTCTTGGGCTATGGCTTCTAACCCCAACAATTTCTGTTGTTGGCATATTGATGGCGCGTAAAACAAATACTATAACACTCCATCCGTCAGGGGAGCGAAAGTTAATAAAATTCATGTATCGGAAACTTATAACCGTGAAATATTGAAAGGGTGCGACTTCAAGACGTTCGGGTGTTTTTTTTATTTCATAGTCAATATTGAATTATTTATGAATTTCAGTTTGATTTTTATAGGTGACACTTATTCCTATGTAAAGAGTTTTTTGAACAATGAAAGTTACACTTATGTAACGAGTTTTTTTTTAAATAATTAAAACAAATAAGAAAATTTCTTAAACAGTAAGGTATTATAAAAAAACAAAGAAAATTAAAACGAATACAGTATTTACAATATTCTTAATATTTATAAAATACACATGAAACAGTTGAACCATCTACAAACCGTTGCATGAATTTTGTTATGAATTTTATTTTACGTGGTTTTTTATTTTCAGTAGGCATAAAAATCACAATAATCGATAGAGGAAATTTTCTGATAAAATATTATTTTAATAAATTTATGTAACATTGAAGATTCAGAATAGAAAGTCATAATATTGCATGTATTTACCAATCCTAAAAACATTGGCCAGAAACAACGGAAAAGTATTTCAGTCACTCAATTGACCGAAATAACTGCGGTGTCTATTCCCGAAGATTAGTCGCCGAGACACAGCGGCACCGAGCGCATCAGCATTAAAATAAAAATAAGGCTGCTCATAAATACTCCACACAAAGACAAGATATACTGTTATAGCGCTGGACCGGTCTGTATAAACTACTGTGGTACCTATGACTTGAAATGAACGTGATTTGTTACGCTTTGTATCGCCTGTATTGCTGTTGTTATAAGAATTTGCGAGTGGTTGTCAATAATAATGGTCAGTTGACTATGAATAAATATACAACATCCATACACATTTTGACTACCATCAAAACGTCTTGGGATTCCTCTCATACCAGAAGCTATAAGCAAGTTTAAAAAATACTTTGAAACATCAAGATCCATATGAAAACACTAAGGTAGAGCTGCGGGCCTAGGATATTTGTCATGTCGTTCTGTCAAAATAAGCATTTTGCACCAGTTTCAAAACTATTGTATTACGAGTATCGGTGGTAATATTGTCCAGAAACCGCGCCTTTAAATCTTCAGCTTTTGACATTTCTGCATGACTATTAACTCGTCCTCAGAGAGGTACGACGACTAAGAAGTGTCAAAAGTGTACAAAATAAGAAGGCGCGTTTTGTAGACAAAATTACCACAGAAGCCTGCAGTATTGTATTATATAATCTGTGCTGCTGGTATGGCATACTCTACCGTTCTCTCTGTCTCTATATCTTTTTTATGAGTAAAAAAAAAGCAGATTTTTTTAATGTTTCATTGGTTATTGATGAATCAAGGGTTAACTTTAACTAGCTACACCACACGTCACTTTAAAACCCTTCGCCCGTCACCGTGTCCAATCGGTCATCGTAAGCCATACATTCCCCTTTGAGAAAGGTCACGCCGGTATTTTTTGGCGCCAACACGGCAGAAATAAATAAGAATGGCTTCAATCGATGCCAGTGCCGTCCACCCTTTCAGAGGGCACATGATAGATGAAGGCCGCTCTGTGGTAACGGCTGGAAATTACGGCTGAAGTGTTAGAAAGCACTTTTGGACAGGTGGGCTTAATCATTTTAGGAAGGAAATTTGCGAAAGTCTACGATAAAATGAAAAGTGCGTTGAAACACTGGAATGGTTGATGGAAAAGAATTTATTACTTATATTTCTTTTAATCTATAAATAGACGTGTGTTTTAATTTAATGTCGTCCTTACCCTTAACTTTCGTTCAACTTAACTGTCGATGTTTTTTTTGGCCCTCATTCAACTTAACTTTCGATGTTTTTTAAAAGCACAGGAAATAAGCAAAGTGGTATTTATTCTGCCAGCATTTTTATTCTAAGTCATTATACTCTCTAACCCCTTTATAGCAGGAAGAGCGGTTGCGAATAAATGGATAAGTCGTGTCACAAGAGAGCCGGCTTCCGACACGGGAACTTGCAACCGCTTTGCGATCGCTACCGTGTCGCAGTTACGTAACTATAAAACAGAGAGCACTCAGTGCGTACAAGAACAAAATTTTCGAAATCTTGGTCAAAAACTTTTGGGTGGTTTTTTGTGGGACACATAGAACTGAAAGAACACTATCATGCAAAAAAGTGTCTCATCGCATGAGTCAAGTTTTTTCACGTCTGAGCCATGGTCGGCCACCACTTATGTATTTTTTTTCCATATTTTTAAACAACATTTATTATCTAACTGAAATGGCATACCACTGGGCCGGACTGCGTAGGCTACGACAATATACTTTTTTTTAAATTTTTAAATTCATTCAATAATTCATATTATTTTTGGTTGCAACAAGCCATCTTCTCAGATTAGTAACAGGCGCTCGTTCATTAAATTCATAAAAAAAGTTTCATTAGGCCCAGGGCGAGAAATACTTCGGACACAACACGGGTGACATGGGTAGACCTGACGATAGAAGGGTACTTCCTCTTCCTGTAAACCAGGAGGGGGGAGGGAGGCGCTTTGTGAAGCGATAACCGGAAGCCAAGGGCTTGAGGACGGAGGGTAATGTCAACGGAGGTATTTTGGAGTTTCTTTACGATGCAGTGTTGATTATAAGATCAATAATTTTTGGTGCAGATTTTGGTCACCAATTCTGAAAAAAAATATTTAGGTTTTTATACTGATAGAGTTCTCCAGCAAGGTGGGGCGACGATCTGAAAAATGTAGCTGGCAAACACTGAAGAGCCGAAGACCGGGCTCAGTAGCGCATCTTGAGAGAGACCTACGTCCAGCAGTGGACTGATATAAGTTGATGATCATGATGATGATGAATAGAGTTTTGATCGCAAGACTAGTAATATGAAATATTTAGGCCAGAAATTCAGGGACTAGTAAATTGGAGTTGTAGTGCGGTAGTTAAGCTTTTTCGGAGTCGTGTGGAGGTCTGAAGCTTCATGAAAATATACCTGAAAGTTTAACTTTGTACAAATTTCAGTTCCGCTTCACTTCACAAGGCCACAGGAACTTACGGTACTTACAGATCTGAAACCAATCTAAACTAGCTACTTCAAATGGCACTACCAAAGAATGCCCGCTCTTGCGCTGCAATCACGACTAAATGGCTACTTTTAGTGCGAACAATAATAATTTTAGTTGAAGCGAGTGCCGATAATGGCTACAATTTCCGACGATTAGCCGATTTTGCAGGACACTTGTAAAAATGGACGCAGCCAGTGTTGCCACTTCAATTGTGGTAATGGAGCAGATTAAATCCTGCTGGCCATTCTTGTGTTCGGAGAATGGAGCTAACAGTTACACTAAGTGTAAATATTACACTACCCATAGTGTAATATTTACAGAGCAGATGAACGAACAAGCATATTTTATTTTTTCTTCATGTTATGGTTTATGTTTAGGATAGTATCTTTGTATGTTTCTTAAATATACTGTATTCAAACATTCCTTGCAAATATTTTTGAAATCACTATAAAATTTACAAAAAACTTCTTGAACAAATTGTGGTTTCAAATTATTCTTGATCCATGAAACAACATGGATCAAGAATCATCATCATCATCATCATCCACAGCCCGACTTCACCCACTGCTGGGTATAGGCTCCCTTTTGCCTGTGCCACGCCTCACGGTCCTGTGCTGATCTCATCCATGTCCTGCCCGAATTATTATTATGTAGGTTTATTTCAAAAAATGTAACGTGGTTCATAAGAAAGTACTTACCTCAGGGGTGGTGCGAGCGGAAGTCCTGCTAATGCATCCAAATGCACCCGCGGCAGCCCTGCGCCACGCGATCAATTCATTAGACGCTATTGTGTCGCTAATAACATTTTTATCAAAATCGATTCAGGGTCATATGATTTTGGTTACGTTTTGATTCGGTAATGCTTTTTTTTTACACAAAGTTGGCTTAGTAGCCAAATTTTACAATATGGTTTCATTGGTTACTATTTTTATTACAAACTACATTGCATCTTGTAAGAGTTTGTAGATCACTGCAAACTCTCCTATAGAAATAGTCTCCTTTTCAGGTGAAGTGAAAAAAACCACTTCCCCTATATCGTAAGCTCTGAACTACAGATATACGAAAACAAGAAGCTTTTGACGGTAAAAAAACGCGCTGAAAGTATGTCACTATTTAGTCACAGAATACCTATGATTTAGCATGAAAACAGTCCAGTTTTTATGAGACAGCGATTCTCACGGAACAAATCTGAACATAAACCATGAGAAATTTCATAAACTTGACACTGAAATTTCTCTATCGACCGTCAAAGACCCAGCACCATGTATGTCTGTTCATAACATGACAGAACAATACAACTAACTGTAAGTAGACGGTATAGTGCGCGGCAGGAACGTGCAACGATGGCCCTCGATGGGTTCAAGTGGCTATGAGAGCCATCCACTGGGCCCAAGAGCCACCGCGCTAGACGTGTCAATGTCGCCATTGGGATATACATATATATCTATATTACGTGACAGACGTCACAGCTCAGTCGGTAATAGCTATGCCTTCCGTCGTGTGGGTTGTGGGTTCGATCCTCACCGAGAACAAGAATTTTTGTGTGGCAAACATAAATGTTTGTTCTAAGTCTGTTACTAAGCATATAAATATTTACAAAAAAAATAGTATATAGATGTTCTATCAGCAATCTACTTTCCCTAGTACAAATTCGCTTAGTTTGAAACTAGAAGGCGTTGTGTGACATGTCCATGAATATTATTTATTTATTTATTTTTAGGTGTGACGAGACGAATATTGCTAATTGACGAAAAACTCAGTACTGTTCCTATAACAAGTATAATAAAATAAGCCAATGCGTACTGTGTACCTATTAATTATTATTATCAAATCCAAATTGAAAGGGTTAAAAGTCAAGAATAATTATTTTCTTTCGTTTTTAGCTATGACTACAGAATCACTTTCATAGCAAAAAAAAAAGAAACTAAAAACTCAACCGAAAGAAGACAGAACTTAAAAATAAAGATTTATTATAAACACAATATACATAATAATAATTATTATTATGTCATAATAATTGAAACAAATTAAACTAAAACTTCTAGCACTTGGTATAGAGGGCTCAGACAAGAGGGGATGGTAGGCAACGTTGATAAAATTAATGATTTTATACAAAGTGCTCGGGTTGGGCACCAAAGTAGGGCATCCTGCCTCGTGCTATCGACAGACGACCTTTTCACTCAGGTTGCTATTAGAAGAGCTGATTTTGCTACAAACCATGTTGAAAAACATACAAAAATTAGCAAATTTAGCAAAATTTAGCAAAATTTAGCAAAATTTAGCATTTAGCACTAGGTACTCTCACACATATCTTTTATTATCTCTGTCGCACTTGCGGCTATTATTTTTTATGTATATTTAAATTTAAGTAATATTATGGTATCATCTTTTTAACATCGACACTGCTTTTCATGGGGTTGAGTGACTGAACCGTAGGTTACGGCAGAATGTCTTCGGATGGCGAAGCATAATGCTGAGCCGTGACCTTTTCGCTGCTATAGCATACTTTTTTTTCTTATTTTGTACTATTGTTTGTTTAAATTAATATTATATTATGTTATACCAATTTAATTGTAACTGATCTATTGTAATGATTTCAATCTAAAGCGAATAAATGATTGTCTATGTCTATGTCTATTATTTTACAAAGAGCTCTTTTTAAAAACCTATAAAACTTTTGAACTGAAACGTGAACCAAACTGAGTAATACCACAGAACATTAATACAGAGTTATATCTTTAACCTTTTGGTAACTTATGCACAATAAATCTACGTAACAAAATTTCAAAATCCCAGCGCATAAAATATCAGCGCTGCAAAATTATTCCCTTCCAAAAGGTTAGACACAAAATCGTTAGACTGGTTAAAAATTGTTTTTTTTTTGCCAAACAAAACGTCCATTAAACGCAAACTCAACCCCATCCCTTCCTGGTATTATAATAAATGGCGCAATAATGCCACAATATAATATTAACACAAAGTTAAGCGCTTTTTTATTTTCCCGCTGAAACTTCAGGGCGCTGCCATTTGCGCCTCTTCACTGTAAAAATGTGAACGATAAAATAATATGGCAAATGATTATCAAATTCAATGGGGTGAATTATGTGTTTCGGATGCAGCTTAAAATCTTCCTAATATGTGGAATATTACTTTGCCAATAGTAGGTGCCAAATAACACCGCAATACAGGTCATTCACCACGATGTCGCAAAATTCAATTTATGAATGGCTAATTCTGTCGCTTTCCATACAAACCTGTCGCTAAGACGGTCATCGCTCGAATCTCGTAGTACTGTTTGTTTACCATACATAAATTGAATTTTGCGACATCGTGGTGAAGGTGGGTGAATGACCTGTATTGCGGTGTTATTTGGCACCTACTATGGATTTATCTATCACCACTGCTATGTCGTATGCATGCTACGACGTAGTCAGTGGGGATTTCTGAAAAAAAAAACTAAAATCCCGGTACGAGTTTCTTCGTGGGGAATTTTGGAATATATTGTCTTCCCTAGGATAAAACTGCACTTCTCTACACCGCTTTTTTTTTAAGTGAAGTCGGATGCTTTTCACTTTGAAATTATTAGTAGGGCTTGTATAATAATATGCTGTCATCTTTTCACTTGCATATAGATTACAACAGATTTAGCAGCGATTTTAACTAGCACAGCTTTAGATGACTAATATGAATATACCCCTTAGGCCTTTATTCATAACTAGCCGTTGCCCGCGGCGTTGCTCGCGTTCTAAATAGACCCTTTAGAGTATGACTTTTAAAAATTCCTTTCTTAGTGCACCCCTATCCTGTATAAAGACTACCCTCCAAATTTCATACCTATAGGACTTATGGTTTAGGCTGTGCGTTGATTATCAGTCAGCTTCAAAAGAGTTTTATATAAGCGCACAGCTTGGACTGGTCTCTGACGAGGGACAGCAGGATCCGTGGCGGGTAAGACGGATGAAGAGGACAGCAGGATCCGTGGCGGGTAAGACGGATGAAGAGGACAGCAGGATCCGTGGCGGGTAAGACGGATGAAGAGGCTGGCTGACCTCGGCGACAACGGGCGGCGAGCCAGAGCGGCTCAAGGCAGACGCAGACACTGCGTCGGCTCATTGCGAAGGAGAAAGTAACAGGGCCCTATTTTTTTATTATTTGAGACGTCTCTGAGGGAAATTCATGAGAAGGAGGTTACGAGATGATGAATGTTGTTCGACGTATAAATTAAATGCAAGAGCTATAGTGAACGGAGGATGAAAAACTTTAAGTAGGCAGTATTGAAGATACTGAATGCCTATTTTACACTTGTTGTTCTTTCGCAGACGATGATCCAGTTGATGAATCTGATAACAGTTTGTCCATTCCTGCGGTACAGGAATCAAGCGCTCTGGTGTCCATGCCTCTGTTAGATGCTGAACCTGAGGCTGAGCCAATGAGGGCAGGAGGCGCTGGTTCCATTGGCTCCACTCCACATTCCCGGGCCGAGGACGACCCTTCGTCAGGAGAGGCCGTGTTGACAGAGTCAGTGTGATAAATAGAGATCCGTTTCGTTCTGGTCATAATTTTGTTTTATAAGAGTTTGGTGATGTAAAATAAATTGATGTTGAATGTTCCTTTCATTTTCTTAAACCACTCCTGATCCTAAGACCTTCCTAAGAATATATTGATGATGATCTACTATCGTTCTATCTCTCTCTCTCTCTCTCTCTCTCTCTCTCTCTCTCTCTCTGCCGATTTGCTTCCTATGTAAGTTGACAATCTACAAATCGCTTGAAAAAAGAAAACGTAAGGAAACTTCCACACATTTACTTTGCTTTTCTCTATAGGTACACCGATTGTAGGGGTTTTAGGTACTCTCCCCTCCAAAGAAACCTGTCACCTGCCAAGTCTTTAATTGAATTATCTCAGTCATTAATCATAGAACCGTCTGGAGGTGAACTTGAATTACTTTCAGTCACTTCTTACGATGAAGTTACTTTGAGACAATAGGAGGGGATCGATAGTGCTTCGTTTCAAACGTGCTTACATCCCATTTCAATATTTCTCTCAGCAAAATAGGCTCCAAAAATAAGAATTAAAGTGGTATATTATAGTTACTTAATAAAATATAGTTGACTCTACCAGAGGTAGTAAAATGGTGCAGAGTGTTTTTTTGTTATTGTAAACAGTCTACGTCCAACATATAGGACACGAAGGGCTGTACCTACATCAAAATCTAAGCCCCACACATATACCCATGACCTGCCCGTCCCACGCCTTACCATAGAATAACAAACATCTACTATACCTCTACCTCAGTTTAACGCAGACAGGAAGCCACAACTCCTTAACCCACACAAACAAATTCCGTACACACAACTAAATCACTTTGTAAATCACACGCACACATCCCAGCGCCCCTTTGTCTTAGCTAAGTGTCAACCAATAAAAACAAAGGATTTGAAAATGGAACAAAAAGTGCTGGCCAATCGCTGTGAGCGTCACGCGTGTTGATGCGCGGCTATTGGCTTGAAAAAATCCGTTTAGCTCCGATGACTCCGGCTAGACGTTAAGATGCCACGAGACGGTTCTATTTACTAGGCTGAGTTTATTTACTCAAGAAACACGCTAGTTGAGGAATACTCGAGTAACTTTCAGTTTCTTTGACATAAACTACTCTCAAAGTGATACATGTACCGCACCAGTAAAGACTTAATTCTGAATTTTATGTCAACATCTTGAAAAGGACACAACACCCGCAAGTTATAGTTTTATTTTATGACTTTTAGTACAATTGAAATTCTATGTCTATGGAAATAAGAAAATACAGTGCTAAAGATCGTGGTGATAACTTTGGATTCACAATTTCGGAGTCATGAACTTGAGTCTTGGAAACTAAAACAAAACGTAAGAATAAAGTGTCTTTTAGTTCAGAAGCTTCATCCTCAGTCCAATTGACAAACAAAAGGTTTGCTCTTGACCGTCGTATACTTGAACTTTCACACACATTAACGACTTAAAGAGTTCTTCGTTATTGAAGAGTTCATAACTTCCCGTCAGTACCAAGACACGTATGTTCACGTGTGAGCGGAGGGAGGGAGGGGTGGGGGGGTTAAGGGGGGACGTTCAGAGGGTCATTTATCATTCATATCATCTTCGCTCCACTTCGCTCGCCGCCGCGCCGTAAATAAATAAGAACAGACTCATCTTTTACAGCCGCTTACTTTACCAGCGACCAAAACACCCCCTTATCATCATCGTCGTAAAGTTTACTATACATCTTCTGCTTTTAGGGACTTACTTCATTCTTATCCTGGAAGTTTTGCTAGGGATCGTAGGTAACTATGCATGTATTTTAGATACGTGTAGATAAGTTGTGTGTTGTGTTTGTTTCTGAGTCAGATCACGTGTTCCATGAAACTTGGTATTAAATTATATGATTGCTTTGCTTATTGGGTAAAGGTTGAATTCTGAAGTAAGTCTATTAGTGGTGGATACCAATTGTTCCAAACGGTGAAGGAAAACATAGTGAGGAATTCAGTTAGTACCCTAGGAGTTAACTATGAGTTTAAAATTATACCCTGTCACTGACTGGACTGTTACGTATCTATCTATCTATAGGTACTATTATAAAACTGTAAAAAAGCCAAAAACTAAAATTAAAGATATGGATAAACTAAATACATATACTAAATAAACGATTCTGATTCCGAAAATCGAGTTTTTTGTTTGTTTGTTTGTTCGCGCATCACGCTAAACTACTGGACCAATTTTAATGAAACTTATACCATTCAGAAGCCCTTTTTCCGGATTGAAACATAGGCTATATTTTATTGAAATTAGAGACGTGGATTCTTAGATACAGCTTGACCTCTCTAAACCAAAAGCAGCTTTTGACACGAGGTTCATCGTATGCTGGTTGACAGATATTTTTTGGTGGAAAGTTACGCACGCGTACGAAGTTACGGCTATCAGCTAATTGGTAAAATAAAAGTGAAAAAAGCATAGATTGAAAATGAATCGTACTATGGTTTAGGGAACAAAATATTAATAATACGGTCGTTACCAATTATTTAACCAATTTCGTATAAGCTTCTTAGATCTATCAATAGAATAAGAATACCTAGAACACACGAGCCTCAACAAAGCACCCCACAATTGCGAAACCTTTTATTATCTAAGCATATTAGGTGCTTTTCCAAATAAGTACGTTCGCTGGTTCTAAGAAGATTAGCAGCGATTGGATGTTCCAAGAAGGTCCACGCCTTTTTCAAATAATACCAAGGTAAGATAAGACAGCTCAGAGACCGGATGATCGATCAATGACCCCTAATAGTCAACCTATCGCCAATTATCGAAGGACCAAGCAGTTTGCAGTACTAAGATCGTGTACGATCTGAAGGTGCGTTTGTTTAGTCCAACGTAATTGCTTGCTGCACCTCTGCCTGACGAGTCGCCGGCACAAAAACTCCTAAATCCAGTTCATTAGGGCTCTATTCAGAGCCCACCCCTGGATGGAGATACGCGGTGATTACTGCAACCGCTCCCGACGGCTCACGAATAAAGACTGCATCATAATTTCACCAGATACACCCTCGTGTCACATTAGAAGGAATAGCGAGCTTAATTCCGCTATATAGGGTCTCATTTCGAGTTGTGTACCGCCACGTCACTTGCACAATGATATGTAAAAATAATGAACAAACTTGCGCCGGTGTCGAGGGAATCTGTGTCTTGGATTGTTGGTGCGAAGGTAGAACTTTGCTCGTGAGTTATGGGAGGAGATGCTTTGTAAATTAATAGGAGGAAAAGTTTCACCGGCGCAAGGTTGTCGCAGTTGTGATTCAATTTGGACGCTAATTTAATGACGTTGTCGTGGAGGCAAACAAATTGATATTCATATGGGACCACCGTACTCATGTTTTGTTTATGTTTTTCGCTTTAACTCAGCTTACGGTAAGTAGACGTGAAAAATAAATTGACTGTAAAGTTCACATTTCTGAGTGAGTTAATATTATGTTTCATTTCACTGAGTGGCAGGCATTACAATGTCACCTAAAACTATGCGCTGTTTACCTGCAACTTAGCACATAGCGCTTAATTTTTTTTTAATAGAATATTATTTGCCTCTAGAATCTGAGGGTTACACAGTCACGAAGTCTCTTCTAGAACTAGTAGAAGTCTCCATACCTACTAATATAGGAATACCTCCTATCCCATGGCTCATCTTATGGCTGGTAGGTATAACTCCCAGTTCCCAGCTCAGCAATTGGTAATTGGTGTGTCCGCGCGGCCCGCCGCGGCGCATTGTTAGTGTAGTTACACCCTCGTTATTCAATTCAACAATTGCGCATGCGACTCCTTGTTTCGAGATTGAGGCTAATCTACGGATTCGAGGAACTGAGATTGAGTTTGCCCCGAGATTTGAGCTCGGTTTTAGAATTTTAAGCTGACTAGCGACTTGCATCTTTCAGTATCTAGTTCTCGTTTGATGTTGTTTTATAGGTGTACTAAACATAAAGATAAAAAGATAAAAATGTTTATCGCATAGTCGTAAAATTAACACTACATCTTACAGTAGAAATTAGTGGACAGTGGAAAGTACAATAGGCATATTAGACACCTACCAACCATTTGATACAGTTTTGCAAAGTGTAAAGACCTTGGGTTAGTCATAGTATTGAGTTCTTCGCTCTAACTGAGCACATGCTTGTATATGGAGATTAATTAGGATGAACATTAATTAGGTTCAGCCGAGAAATACATTTAAAATAATAATATTCATTATATTTTTGTAAACGAATCAATCAACACTCGACAGATGTATTATTTACATCCAGTGTCATCAACACAGTCAGATTTAAATTTAATTTCATATCGGCTCGGCATTGAGTTGTCGTGTTTATACCTGTTGCGAAAAAAGTGTAGTAATTTTTATATTGTTAGATGTTGGGCTTGTGTTTTGACCATACCCCAGCAATAAGTTACCATTCGTTGGGTTTCCTTAAAAAAATAAACCTTAGCTTTATTTTAAAGTTTTTGTTCTAATTATGCTAATGTAAAAATAGTATTCAAAATTTTGAGCACTTCGTTTTTATTTAAGTAAATAAATGTATTACCTACTAAATAACATAATTTTCTTGTATAACACTTTACTAATGCGTTTTTAAACCTATTTTTTTTTTTACAAAATAGAAAAATGATAAAAATGTAACGTTTCCCAAATAAATAAAATAAAATATCACATAAAATACTAGATGCATCTAAGTGCTAAGGTTTACAAGTAGGTATACTTTACTACACGTTTTCGAATCACATCACATAATCGCGTTACCCAGTACACTAGTACGGATTACTCGCTTTTTAATAATGTTGCGACGGGGAGCGAGTGGGGACATTTTTGCACAAAGAGGATTACTTCGACCACGTTTATCTGTACCTTACAGCTCGGCTTAAGACTAAATTAAATACCCACTTATGAATCTGCTGCTTAGGAGAATTGCAAAGGTTTTGTTTTCATGAAGTGACTTTTGAAAGTGATCCTTGAGATTTTACTAAAATGACTATTTTGACTAGGTACCGTTAATTTTATTTGAACGGCCCTGGAGCCTTGAAATTCCTTCTAAAAAATCACATTGTGTCGATTTCTAAAAATAATGATTTTTAAATTGGAACCATAAGAAAAGCATTCTCGAAAATTAAAAAAACAAAAACAATTTTTAGTCTCTCAACCAGTTTTCCGCGAACAATGTTGTCATTACCTGCATCTACTGGGGTATTTGCAGATATTTGACTAGATAGTTTACCCATATTATTATTATAACCATATTTTACCAGCTTTGTCAAAATTACTCCTGAAAATCCATTAAAAAATAATAGTTACTTATTATGGCCTAAAATATTGACTTAACGTATATTGACATAACATAAAGATTGACATAACATAACCTAGACACGACAAGTTTCAGTCTGTTCAAAGTATACTCAAATAGGTTCTTTTTTAAACCAAAACAATTAGATGCGATTGGGGGAAGATCAGACAATCCATAAACAAAACAATTGAACGAAAACGCCCATGGTTCTCAAAAGTGTAGCTAAGTGATATGCAGAGGCATCATTGCCCGTATCTTGACACCCTGACAGCCAGGAAGCGGGAGAGGTGGCACACTTCATTACTCCGATGTAGGGTTGCTAGAACTCCGTTTTTTTATACGGCCATTTTGCAAAAAAATCTAAATTACTGCTTTTCTTCATTTTCAAAAATACTTATTAAAAATTTGTAACACAATATATTATCCAAAATTTTGTAGATTACCTATTAGCACTAAAACTTTATTATGAAATGTTCAAATAAGATTATTATGTAAATATTTTAAAATGTTAACACACACAGAAGGTTTATAATATGAGTTAAGTAATAATTCATAATAACATAGTAGATAGTTAAAGACTAGTGCATAAACAAGAATAAAAAAAAAGGAAAATAATATTCTTGAACGCACTCTAGATAGTCCCAAAAGAAGCAAAGCATATACCATGGAAACTGGTGCTGATATAATACTTATATACATTTTTTTACATAGTAACCCAGACAGAACAAACACCTATTGACCAATGTTTGTTCTTGGTCGGGATCGAACCTACAACCCACAAAATGGAAAGCAGAGCTATTACCGACTGAGCTTTAAACTGACTGAGTATATGGCACCTGGTCATATTTTTTTGTAGATTTTCCGGCGTTTTTTAAGGTAGCCCTATTTACATCAAACAATCGCGCCGCCCCGCCGCCATCTTGCCGGAAGTGATGTCTGTGACGTGCCACGATCGCTTTGATCTTGGCAAAAATAACGTCAGTTCAGTCGCTAAGCCGTGATATAGTAATGTAATTGCTTCTTCGTCTATGGATCTGCTCTACGGTAAAAAAAATATAAACAAGCAAAAAAGCAGTTTTGTGGTAAGCGTAGTTATTGAAGTACGTAGGTATATTTTTTTTAGCCCATGAATAATAATATATTTCTTTGTTTTTACTAATTTTCGGCCAACGATTATATGATTGTAGATAGGCACTCTTCATGAGCGTATAATTTATTAGTTTGATCTACGCAGAAGGAACCGAATCTCACATCAAAAATTGTTATTCCATTCTAACGTCACGCCACTAAATCATCCCTTTCCATACACACTTTTTATCAAACTCGAACTACCGTCCTCAACATGACACCTTGTTACAATAAATCGCCAAAACAAAAAGACCATCACACTAAATCATTGCATTATTCAAAACAGACTCCCAGATCCCTCGAAAAATCTAAATCGGTAGACAAAGTTTGACGTCGGTAGAAAAAGCTCGAAGTTGGTAGAAAAAATTAGTAAAAGAGTGTGTCATCTCGTGTCAAAAGACAAAAGACAGTGTTAATTGAGGAGAAACCTTCCGATACACAAAGGCATCAGATGTCATGCCATATCAAGTGAATTAAGGGTATATTATCCTCGATGAAAGGATTACACAGGTGTCCTGATCGTACAAGGAAAAAGCATGGACGAGATTTGTTTACTAATCTGTGACGAAGTGTTTTTTTATGTTTTCTAAGCCCCGATAATTTGTCGACATTTTTAGGATGTGATGATGCTGCTGTGTGTTGGTAACTGTTTTATAAACTTACATTATATATTGACAAAAAAAACGATTGTGGATGCTATGAATTTTTCAGACTGTCCTTTGAAAATATTTAAAATGAAAAGTGACAATTGGGACAATTTGTCCCAAAATATTTTGTCCGAAACGTCAGCAAGTCGGTTTATCAAATACGCCTCACCGCTGCGCCGATCGCCATCAATGAGCTTAGTTTTTTAACGAATCTTTTCGTATTTCATTGTAAAATATTTAAAATCAAAAGTGACAATTGGGACAATTTGTCCCAAAATATTTTGTCCGAAACGTCAGCAAGTCGGTTTATCAAATACGCCTCACCGCTGCGACGATCGCCGTATTTCATTGTAAAATATTTAAAATTACTTACGCAGTACAACATAGATATGAATATCAATATCGTCAACTTTACAACAAAGCCCTTCAAAGTTTCAATAACAAATGATATGAGCTTTCCATTAGCCCAGATATGCGTCACGCTGCTGCACTTTGTCTCGTCTCCCGTTACCTGTCGCCGGCAGCCATTAGTTGTGTGACCCAGCCTCCCACGGCTAAGTTACCCCCTGAAACTTACCCGACCACAGCTTGTAGAGGTCACCTTAGTCACTCCCAACATTGTGAAAGATAGACCATATTTTTCTCATTTGTCCTCAGAAATGTCCATGAATATTTGTATTTATAAGTCACGGTTGATACTAAAATTTTATTACACATCCAAATTCTTTAACAGCAATGTTCTCTACTTGCCAAAGCTAAACTTACTAAACTTTTCTTACAAATAAACAAGAAGCGGTCGTACAATTGGTTCATGTGGCACATTTTTGGGCAAAATGTTTTTCCAATTGTTTCCAATTAGTCTAAAGAGCTCTTACTAATAAGTAAAATAAATAATTAAAACAGCTGATCCACCAACGCATTTTGCACGCTAGCGGTTGGTTTTAGATAATAACCCTCATAATGTCATAGCTATTTCAATTTTACGCTGTGTCAGTCTTGGATGCCAGCCAACCTACATTTGCACCTGAACAATACGAATTTGCCATTACAACGTCGATAAAACTTAGCTAGTAAAGTTCGATTTTGCACTGACTTGAGTTCACCAACTGGGTGGGATAACTTCCTAAGTACTGACCCAAACTTCGCAATTGGCCCGTGATTACTCGCACTATTTGTGATACACTGACAGGCGACAAGTAGTAGGTGTCAGTTTCAGATCGTCGAGTCTGAGTTTGTTGCAATCAATGTATCGAGAAAAATTGTTTGGTGAAACGAAAACTACTTTTATTCATACAAAAATATGGCGAATCACTTTTCGTAAATAAATAAAATAAAATAAAACTTCAGGCTCAGTATAATGAATTTAAGACTATCGCACTTGTTCTTGTAAGAAAAAAATTTATTATCGTTTTTTGTTTCCAATAAACAGAAATAAAAGGATTTTTGTTAAATAAAAGGATTGTTCTCACGAAAGAATCAGCTGGGTATTCTGTGATGTCTCGTCATTTTAGGTGTCGCAAAATAAATTACAATAATATTAAAAAGCTTCAATTGGAACAGTCCTCCAGGCACTTTTTATATCGTTTATGACAATGGGGTATTTACAAAACTGTTTATCACCCGAAGCGGCTCATTTGAGTCTATTAGCGTAATTTTTGCGAGCGTCGGAATGTCTTCAAAATAAAGCCGAAATGTCTCGTACAATATTACACGGTCTTTATGCCGGTTGCCGCAGGAAATGACAATTATTTTTGGTCCAATCCTTGAGGGAGAGAATGAATCGTCTTTCACACGCGCAAAATACCTTGAAGGACCCTCTGTGGACACGATCACACGGCACGACAGGAGACAAAAAACTTTCATTCACAAAAATAGGTTGGTCGCAAAATTTAAGTGTTTTTAGCACGCCATGAATTGTTATGGTGAATTTTATTTTTATTTTACTTGTTAAAGTATAAGGTGCCTTATGAAAATGCATAATGTATAAGCTGTAGGCAAATTAATAAAGTATATGTACATAGTTAGAGAATTACAAAATAATTGACTAGTAAAAGTTAACCTAGTCATTAAAGTCATTCTCAATTGATAATGAGTCCTCAAATAAAGATTATTGACATTAATAACGTTTTAATAGTAATTTCAGTTATTATCATCATTAAAGCCAGCGTTCTAAATCTATGTTATTAATTTCAATTGATCTTATTAAATACCGATAATAGCATACCTAACATGACTGTAGTTTTCGAATTTCGAAAACCGAAACGGGCAGATAAAAAAACTCGACTACACAATGCCACGCTGTCTGCAAGCGGACAGGTATATGACGGGGCGCATTTTATTGGTTTTCCGAAACATTCTCCTATTAATAAATGAGTGGCGGGAAAAAAAAGCCGTAGAATCCATTTGTCAAGACTGTGGTGATTTATGGGCGAGGACTTTTAGATTCCTAGAAGAAGGACGAGATTTGTTCTATTTGCTTACCTGTCACAGTGATTTAGAAGGGTACGAGAAGTGGTAATGGTTTTCAGCCTTGAAGCAAGCACATAACTGTCTGATGTAAATAAATTTCACTGTGGCTTTAAATAGTGCAGCTCAAAATAGGTAAGATAGTTGAAAATTTTAAAAAATGAGAATCCTTCTAAACCTGGATAAAACTCTTGTCCGTCACTCAAAAAGCTTTCGTTGCCATTGGTTGGCATACATTTTTGATGCTTTTAACCGACTTCAAAACAGACGAAGCTTCTCAATTCGGCTGTGCTTATATTTTTCTAGAATGAATAAATAGGCTTTTAGATCGGTCCCATATAAATTTCGCTAAAATCGGCTCAGTAATTGGTTTTTGGTTATCCAAGTAATCGAAATTACGTTAGT
Source organism: Eulithis testata (assembly GCA_947507515.1). Classification (NCBI taxonomy): domain Eukaryota; kingdom Metazoa; phylum Arthropoda; class Insecta; order Lepidoptera; family Geometridae; genus Eulithis; species Eulithis testata. The sequence continues at coordinate 3,809,702 of OX382194.1, forward strand.
ATCTTGCTTTTCTGTGATTTTTGAGTGTTTAGAGTCACTATAAGTGCAATAATCTTAGTGAACTGCCATCATTATCATCGTCTGATGGTTAAGTCTAAAAGATTCGATTTAAGGCCGGTAAAGGCAGACAACCTTCTCGCTCGCACATTTCAACATTTTTAAAGGTAAAATATAACTAAATGTAATTATATGTGAAATTGCAGAGCTTCAGGGTCGAGAGAATAACAATGCAAAGGTTCAGCAAAAATATCACATTTATCCAAATAAGTTTTCCGACCAAAAAACTTATACCAATGCGATAAATTAAAGTGCACATTTTTTTGGTTAGAAAACTTGTTTGGATCAATGTGATATTTTTACTGAACCTTTGCATTATTTTTCTCTCGACCTTGAAGCTCTGCAATTTCACATAATTACATTTAGTTATATTATAATCTTCAAAGATCTTGTAATGTGCGAGCGAGAAGGTTGTCTGCCTTTACCCTACGCCTTAAGTTTGTCTATCATCTGTGCATGGGTGAATTAAGTCTATGTAGTGGACTTAATTCACTTAGCTATCACCTGAGTGCATAAAGTCTACTAAATAGTGTACTTAATGCACCCGGAAATGACCTAGGTGAGTCAATTCTACTGAAAGTGTACTTAGTGCATCCGGGTGATTTACCCCCGGTGAATGAAATATACCGCCTCATCCAAAACCCAGCGCCACCATAAACAAGTTGGCTAGAGTAGAAATATAGACCAAGTTCCTTATTCCTTGCAAATTCTCACTTGCATTAATAAATTAGGACGACATCGATGACCAGCCTTCGAATGTTGCAGGTAGCGGTGGTAATGATGGAGATATCGTTTCGAATACTTAGAATAGTTTCGGCTTTCACAATGAAGTTTTGGGTTCCTTGACGAGTAAAGTACTCTATTGAGAGACGTACAAAGAATAATACAACTTTGAGATATTTGGTGAAGCAAATTTATACACTTACTAGACTATAGTTTGATTAAAAGAAAGTTTTTTTTTTTAGTTTAAATAAATGTGTCAGTCCAATCCTTTTCATCATCATTTAGTAAGCGTAATTAATTAAAAATCATAGTGTTTACCCAGACTGAATTTCTGAATTTTATGATCTACTCTACCTTATCTAAAAACAAGATACAATAATATTGATCTGTTTGTTTTTATTTTAGTCTTGGCTATTTTTCCCCCTCATACCTTTCTATTTCAGTACTGAGTCATTTAGTAGGTATAGATACTATAGAAATATTTCATAAAAAATAAACCAAATAATGACACGTTATAATACGGCATTCCCTTTCTACGGACAGTCAATATCGCTTTAATATCGCATCGTCATCGAGATAGGATCGATATGTCTTCGGTATCACACCGCGATCGCCCGCAAATGTGCTGACCTCATGTAGGTGTTTATCGATATCAGAATACACCTTCGGTACGGTATTTTAATTGATCGAGTTTATACGGTTATTTTTTGATCGATTGTACGTACTGGTATGTATTCCAAATATAACTATATTTAAAAAAAAAGAGGCAGGACAGTGAAACTAGTGTTTCTTTATATGGTCCCATAGCCAAAGGATAGGAAGGATAGAAAGCGTCAAAACTGACTTGAATGGTCACGTGACTTTTCGATTCGAAATGTAATTTTTTTATTTTTTTTTTATCTTGAGTAGGTATCTAGAGTAGGTAAGTAAAGTTTAAGTAGGTAGGTACTTGTTCTTGATTGATGGTTAGTACTCAACTAAGTATAACCAGTAAAAAATGTAATAGCACTTTTAAAGTCAAAAAAACGAACAGACAGACCAGACTGCTTACAGAAAAAAACGCAGAATAAAAAGAAAAACTCGGGGTGTGATATTTATCTAAAACGTACCAATATTCTGTGCTAAAACTAAGATAAGCGCGACAATAATCACGTGGTTATTTGATCTGTGCTTATCCCAACGCAACTCTCGAGTCCCCGGAAGTCCTTTGTTCGCTAAAACTACCGAAATACATATCGGGAGACACAAAATCTCTCTTTAGCTAATCGAAAAACGTTTTAAGTTTTACAACTACGAAATTGGCTAAGGCATGTTGAATTGAAGCCAAAATAGGTTCCGTATACTTACAAAATTCGTCAATTTGTAAAATGTACATATAAGTATTATATCAGCAATCTAGTTCCCATAGTACAAGCTCTGCTTAGTTTGGGACTAGAGGTGAATGTGTGTAATGTCCAAAGATATTATTATTATTATTTATTTGTCTTTTTCGTTTTATAAAAAGTTCAAAGCGTAGTTTCCAAATACTTACAGCTATTTCAGGCACGTTATTTTTGTTTGCTGACGTCAAGCTCAAAATGGAACCAACAAAGTTGAAAAGTTAGGCCCGAATCGCTATCCACCACATACTTGAGGGCGTCATAAGTAAGACCCCTGATGTTTTCACAATCCATTACATTAACCAGTGATCTTAATATAATATTGACTAACCGTTTTCTCAATTTTAGTAATAGATCTCTAAAATCACTCTTCTAATAAACAAAAAAAAACAAGCCAGCTAATCCGCGGTCTCTTTGACTTCCATGAACAGAACAGGGATATATTTTGTTTCTGTAGTGAAGTTTAAAAAGCCTAAAGATTATTGATTTCTACGTAGTCTTCCAAGGATAAAGTTCCCGTAAATTTGGGTCCTTAAAATTGGCGACCGTAAAATACTGACACAATAATAATATCGGACTGAACTTTAGTAAACAACTACATTTATTCACAAAGAAAATTACAACTAATACAGTATTTACAATATTTACAGAATACACATGAAACAGTTGAGCTGACCGTCGCAAACGATTTATAGATAACTCTTTAGTTGTATTGTTTACATGCGTACAATATTTGCCTGTCTAATTTTCTTCACTACTGCTTATATAAGGTAAAAGCTCTAATAGTATGTAATAATATAGGCAATAACGAGTGGTCATTCCAAAGCCTGTGGTTTAAACTGTAAAAACGGTAAAAAACGCTTGAAATGTAAATTCATTATGTCCTGTAAAAATGGTTTAGCGTTTTCTCCGCCCACACTTTCCGCGATATTTTGAAATGCCGTCAGTCTCGAACTCTCAATAACTGAGTTGTTAGTTACGGACTTCAAATGACGGTCACAGACTCTTATGAAAAGGTTTTACGGCTGGGAACGAATTGCTTGTTGAGGGATAAACTCACCTCTCGTTACGGCAAAATTTACCTCAGATGCGGTAATCTGAGAGAGAATTACCTGAGTTGCCGAGTTTGGGTGTTGCAGTTCTCATGAGTGAACTACCTGCAGTGAGCCACCTATGTGTATATAAAAAAAACGGAGTTTCTTAGTTTTGTCAAAATTGACGTGTGATTTTATTTCAAAATCAGGCTTTCACGTAAGCATAGGATACAATGACATACGTACTGCAATTATCCCACCTACGAGTATATACTATATACTAACTAAACATTGCTCACAATTCTGTTGTTTCATTTTCCCAAACTAACCTAATTTGACAGCACCAAAATTGTTGATTTCTCATGACCTGCAACGAAAAATACAATATTTCATGAAATCAGTTTACCTACTTAGTTTTGAAAAATATTTTACCAAATTAAAACTTGAACGAGCTCCTAACATTTCTTCATAGATACCTGATTCTCAAAGATATTTCTAAAGGTAGAGTCCTACCTACAATCCAATCAATAAAGTGTGGTTATAAGATCACGTATTCAGAATATATATTTACTTTAATTACAACGCAAGATAATAAATATAGCCAAAAGCTATCTGTCTGAAAGCAGCTGACACTGTTCGTGATATCAATGATGCAACTACATCCTACTTATTTTGAGAACAACAAAATAAAGTCGGAACTGTGACGGCTGTCTGAACCACATTGCATGAACATTGAACGTAAAGGAGAAAGGAAACCAGAATTGCACCACCAGATGCTCAAGGATACCTACCTCACGCAGTCTCAGCTATCAGACGAGAAAAATTCGACTTGAAATTTGAAGGCTGCGAGTACCTACTATCCTTACATAGTGTAGGGGTGCACTAAGGAATTTTGAAAAGTCGCACACTAAAGGGTCTAAAATTAGGAACAAAGATTTTAGCCAAATAATGCGTATGCTGTTACCACGCGAGCAAACGCGGGCGACAGCTAGTTTTCATAATAAAAAGCAGATGACCTATAAACAATAGTGCATCACAGAGAGATGAGAGATAAAGTCTAGGATTTTTCAATTACAAGTAGTACTATGATACCTTCTAACTTGATAAAGAAATACGCAAGAAAATTCAACGATATTAAAAACATCTAAGGAGAATTCTTTTTTAATTTCAATGTGAAATATTTGTATCAGAAGGACAAGTTGAGGTCTAAAACTGTACATTTATATTCAGTAAGTAGGTATTAATCAGATTTGTTGAAAAATATTCTAAGCGGACACATATTGAAAACTTTTACTTATGCGAAATTGTAACCTACTCGTTCTAAACAATGACAATGCATATATTATGAAAAAAAAATTGAAATACAAAATTAGTATATCATTCCACGCTAAATGTAGACAGTTGGTGCAATAAATAACCCAAAACCGAAACAAAAAAAACTCCGTGAACCCTAATGAAATAAGACGGGCCATGATCAATCAAAATATTAATTAATAATAGTCCCTCCAATGGATCTCCGTACTTAGTCATCATCTTTAATTAAAAATAAAAATGGCTGTTCAAATTAACGGCTACATTTCAAGTTTAGAACCTCAAGCATTGATTTTGATCGTGTATTTATTATAACTGCATTTGACACCGTAGATTCAGAAGTAACAAAACAACCGTGTGATCAAATACGTATCATAAGTATCTTTACATATAACTTGATGTTTGACTGAGATTGCATTTTATATAGCAATTTATCTGACCTGTGCCTTTACTGGTAATTTGGAAGTTTGTTTTAAGTATTATAAAGTTTTGAAGATTTTTTTAAAATTCCTAGGTGTATTGTAACACTGCTGGGCTTCCTGAAGGACTTCTAATTCTTCTAATTTTTCATCTATTCTTCTATGTTTCTTTCAAGTCTGCTTTCAAAGACGCTACGACCATTCCGCAAACGTTTCTCGTTCACCCCGAAACCACCAACTGCCAGATATATAGAATTGATATATTTGAAAAATATTTCTTTTTTGATAGAATAGTTGTTAATGTACTTCTGTCTAAGTCCCAACAATATATAAAGACCTATATTGTTACAACTTACAACACGTCGACTAAACATCGAGTGGACACGAATGTTACACCGACAATTAATATTGCGTTATATCTCTAATCATCCATCAAGTAATGACATTAGCTGCTTATTGCTCGATGCTCACTTGTGAAATACTTTGACAAATCTACTCGTGTGGAGTCAATCAAATTCTAAGGTCACTTAACGCCACCGTGTGCAATAAATAACCGATAAATTATAAATTGCAGTAAATATTGTACGTATAAAGAGCCAAGAGTATAGAGTACGAAACAAAAAATCCATAGAAGAAACTGGTGCCAGACTGCAGTAAATTGAAGTAACAATCAGCAGGTCTATCTCGTAGAACCAAAAACCACTGGAGAATCAAGGTTTCAAACAGCATTGGGCTCCGATGGACTGATGGACCTGTGCAGTAAAGATTACGAGGAGTCATGGAAGTCTCGTATAGAAAATCGGTAGTACCTATAGTGGCCTTTGAAAATGAGATGTCTTTGTTCATTTCTGTTTTTTGTTGGGTGCTAAAAGGCAACTGTATTGCTAAGCGGTGAGCGCTGACTATGAACAGTTTCGGAATTTCTGCCACTTTTTGTCATTTTGCGTGAGTGCGTGACCCACACACTATTGACACCCGGTCCAAACCAATCAGAGCCTATCACTCAATTACATCACAAAGACAAGTGTGCCGTAATTGGATTAGGCGATTGCGATAGGTTTATAATCACGTGGCTATAATTGGTGCGCGCGCGCATCGACGGTGATCGACGGCACCGCGGGGCGCACTCTCAACGCCGCCGACTATTTTATCGACACTTTACACTGGATATACCCAGTATTGATCCAAATAAAATTAGTAACAATCATTTCGATGAAGCTTCCTAAGTGTCTTCAAAAATATTTCTAGACGTAACGATGTTGGACCTTCTAGGCTGTAATAGCTTAGTCAAACTCACGGAATTTCATGGCAGACAACCTCTCAGAACTTTACCAAATAGCTTGCTATCTAGATCTTTGGCTCGGCTATGGAAAAACTTGCGTACATAACTCACTGTCTCATACCGTAAAAATAGCGAAAAGCGTTTCCAGCACACACAACCCATTTCAGCAAACTTTTCAAATGACAATGCAGTCCTGAAAGTGAAGTAATATCCACTGTATGAGTGCGTCGGAACTCGAGGCAATCTGCGGAGCGGCGGGAGGTGCTCGATCGTACTAATGATAACGGCGATCGACGGATTATTACGTTAAACCCGGACTAAACCCAACTGTTTTAGATGCATCGCAACCTACACCTACATCGCTAAACAGGAATCTGCTGCAAATTCCTGTTTAGCCATGCAGGCGTCAGTCAGTTCCGTCTTCAAAAGCGAAGGTGAATTATGAATACTTATGCATTTTTTTTTGACTAGACATAACATTGTGGATTATGATCTGCTGTTCTCCATCGGTTTATGTGTTGTTGTACCTATGCGTCTTCCATCGAATGGATTTCCCCGTCTGTTGTTGCGCTTGGCTGCATTGTGTTACCATCATTGACCTTGATACAATGAAAGGATCTGAAAAGAAAGAACGGAGACAGAGGATACAGGTGTTTCTTTTAAGTTTCAAGGCCGCGTTCGGGATCGAGTGCGCTCGGTCGATAGAATGGTGGCTGATTAGGCCTCGATGAATGGACGAGGGAGTCGCGGATCCACAAAGGCACGCACGCCGTAGTAGACAATCCGGCGAGTATCGATCTCCCGCGACCCTTCGACGGAGCGCCGACCGCGGCACAATGCCGGCGCTCTTTATTATAGCATCTCACATTGTTGTCATTGTTATTATTATGATTCTTTACCGCTTTCCATTGTCGGTCGGCGTTGTGGCGGTGCTTTTTCACGTCTCGCGTTTAGTCTGGGCACTGGGAGCGCGACGCTCGCACGTTATTCGCGGAAAACGAGTGTTTTCCTCGCGGAAATTTTGTCACATTTGTATTTGATGGTAGATTTGATGTGGATGTTGTGTGCGCGCGCATTGTTGTGTATCTGACGGGCTGACGGGTCGACGGGCCTGACGGTCCGGCGGAGATGTGCCTGCCAGCTGACTGTGTCCTCCATAGCTAGCTATAGCCGCCGCGAGGCTGTAGCTATGTGACTGTATACCTATTGGACGTTGGAGTGCTCCATTTTGAATTTTAAGTTATAGTGATTCTTGTGTGATTGTATGAAGATGAAATGTCGGATGCCTAAAATATTTTAATGGATAAATTATATTGAGAATAATCCGCGATAGCATTGTTTTAACTAATCATATCTTAATCTTATTGGAACGGTTTTCTAGCTAGAATAAATTTTACAGAGACAAACTTTAAATCTAACACTTTTTTACTTACGCTACCTAATTTTTTTTTACCTACCAACACTGACTTTTTTACTACCTATACAAGGTGTAACATAAATACCCTATAAGTCTGAAGAGGGCGTAATCAGACCGACCACCTGAGTGCTTGGACATGTGCATAGGATCAATAAATCGTAACCGGCGCAAACGCCCCGGGGCGTTCAAGTTCGGTTCAAATTCATACCTACTGTTCGTTGACGAGTTAAATTTTCATACCAAAGTACAACTTTTATTATTTTACAAATTTGCGACAACCCTAAGTGTTTGTTTACTAGTTGCGTAAACCCGTACACACGCATGCACACGTAGGTATCCTCCTACCGCGTCGCACGCACACGCTAGCTGTGTGTAGGTACATTGTAAGTAAAAGTTACGAGCTCATTTCATGAATGAAAAACTTCGAAATCTCAAAAGTCGTAGAAAAAACACTGTTCGCCATGATCTGTAGAATACCCCCTTTCGGACTTATAGGGTAATTAGGTTACACCGTGTATAAAAATAACAGTTGTGGTGCCGTTAGTATTTTGCAGATGGGGTAAAAAACACAAGGTTATTTGCAAGACATGACTCAACATAATACCTAGATACTTTAAATGAAGATGTTTAATTATGATTAGATACTCCAGCCATTTGTAATTTCTTCTCCATCAATATGATCCAACAATGTATGTAATTGCCCGAGTCAAAGGTCTAACGTGTGATAACTTTCTAATATACGCCATTCTATTAGTTTATAATTGAACTAGCGGTTTGTTCTGACTTTGTCTGCATAGACTTTTTACTCTTGCAAACTGCGACGACGTCTACCGATACTTCATAACAGTTACCTACTCGAACAAAAATATTATTGTCGACATCACACTGCGAAAGCGATTACTACTAAGTGAAATGAAATTAGGGATATCGTGTAAATATAAAGTAAATGTAAATGAATAAAAGGTCACTGTCTAGTATAAAAAGTGGTAGGTACGATTGTATAAGTGCTTTCAACTATTTTTCCAACGACTTATTACTTTAGAATTGAATAAACACTTTTTTCTTTAAGACTAGAATATTTTCTAAGCTACAACTAATTCTCACTGTCGTCAAAGTTATTTGTTCTATCGTTTTGTGTATTTGATTTGTTGTGAACCGCTCCCCGTACATAAGGGACAGATCAATACTGTCCCACATTCCTTACATAAGGCCGTACACGGTCGCCTGTTACTATTTAATTTGCCAGTTCTGTTCTAAGGCGTTGTGCACACAGAGGAGTCAAGACGCAAAGAGGGTGATCACGAACAAATCTGACAGTCACCGCATTACGTAACGTATTAACGTATTCGAATCATATTGCGCATCGACCCTAGCTCGTTTGCCGAACATTGCAGCGTGACAGCGCAGTGTGTCTCGCATACGATGACGTTACGATACGTTTGCGATTGCCACATTTGTTCGTGACCAGGTTGTAGAATGTAGCCAAGTTATTGTGGCTAGAAAATAAAAGTTAATCGAAATGCGATAAAATTTTCGAACGAAAAGTTCTATCTATCACTACCTGACATGCTATAAACGTACCAAATAGCAGTCCTTGTCCATTGTCCACGTTTTCCCAGCTGAGTTCCACGTGGTTCTACTACTGCGACCTCGTTCTTGTTCGATCTCCACGTTTTGTAGCCTCTGTGTGCATTTAAATTTTATTTTCCCTTGTTAAGCTCTACCGTAGTTCTACTACTGCTACTACTTTTGTCCGTTGACCACGTTTAGTAGTCTCTGTGTGCATTACGCCTGAGATAAGCTTGCTATAGTTTTACTTACTAGTACTACTAATGCTACTACTTAATCTTTGTCTGTTGACCGCGTTTCATAGTCTCTGTGTGCATGACTCCTAAGATAAGCCTGATGAGTCGGAGACAGCGGCCGGAAGCTTCCCTCTGGCGCCCTCGGACTAGGCCTATTCAGCTGTGACGTGTGAGATATTAAAATATTAGGTGGCTTTGTTTGTGGAAAATTGAATTCTCTTGGAGATCTAGTTATATGTTTCAAGCTGTAAGATAACGTGAAGTCAGATATTTCCTAATTTGATACCCACGTAACGTTATGGTTCGACTGTACTTATTTTTACTCAAATTTACTTAGCTGTTGCTTTAGTCATATGTACAACTTGGTAACAAGTTTGTTTTTTGCTTTTAATACCTACTTAATGATAATGTAGGTATCTACTTTTATTATGAATGGCTTGTAAAGTAAACCTCAGTCAGGTATAAGTAAGTAATAACAGTAGTGTCGTAGGTACTGGGAAATCAATCGTTTCATGCACTTACCTATCTACGCCTCCACATACTCATAGTAGAGCATCTCAGGGTAGGGTGGTAGGTGCACCCCTCCTAGTACATTACAAGGAGACTTCGTCCCACGGAATGAAAAACAAGATGGAAGCGCTGTTCAGTAAAAATGCAGTCACGTTTTTTTTTACTGTTTTTAACCACTTTGTAGTAAATATAAAATAACTACTCACTCGTAGTTTCAAAAAGTAGAAATATAAGTACCTATCCTATTTTCTAAAAGGTAATTCACCCGGTTATAACGCTAGTTCACCAACTTATGTTGGTTTCAAAGTTACATAGCTTTTATAGAAAGAACTCGCGTCCATAGTTCGTTTTTCTACATAAATGTTGTTTTATATTACTTCGTAATGGATCAAAATGTCTCTGATTTGATTACTAGCAGCTTTCTAAAGCCTGTTACTGCAGAGGTATCGAATGCACCTGTAGGTACCTACTTCCATTCCTGCTAATGGACTTTAACTCTGAGTTCCTAGTATATCCTTCTGTGGTCTTGTTTGTGTCGACTCTGCCGTCCAAGGCACCAATATGGCCTTTCATTATGACGTACCGCCTCTCAATTCCGTTTTGTGATGCATGCTCTCCGTACAGGTAGGTAGTGATGGTATTCATGAACTCAATATCATATAGAAATACAGTAATTGGTATACCTATTTTGGTATATTGGAATATCTCTGATGTATATTATGTGAGATAGCTATGTGAATATTTCATAATTGCCAATTATTTCTGTTCCAAAACGAATCGCTCATTGTTGTGTGGGAAGCGTTTACTGGAAGCTTATCATACCTATTTGAAATGTAGGTAGCTACGTCTATTTTTGGTTGTTCAATCTATAGTAGGTGCCAAATAACATCGCAATACAGGTCATTCACCCACCTTCAAAACGATGTCGCAAAATTCAATTTATCAATGGTAGACAAACAGTACTACGAGATTCGAGCGATTACCGTCTCAGCGACAGATTTGTATGGAAAGCGACAGAATTAGCCATTCATAAATTGAATTTTGCGACATCGTTTTGAAGGTGGGTGAATGACCTGTATTGGGGTGTTATTTGGTACCTACTATATCTTTATTTATTCATGGGTGAATTTTCTATTTTCTCCGAATTTCCAACTAAACCTCACCGGACTCTAATTAACGTTCCACCACATACAAAATTAATAATCAAAAATTAAAAACGACGATTTCAACAATGACAGTCGGCCATATTGGCACAGTGTTGCCATGCGGGTAATTAATAATTTGCCGAGTGGCACCGCAGTCGCGCCTCTCGCAACTGTCATTAGTGACACCTCCCGCCAATTAGAACGCTCACAGATTTTGATGAGCACTTTTTTATTTAGCACAAGCGTTACTCCGGCAATTATTGGATGAGTCGCGAAGCGTAATGTAGTGATGTCTAGACTAGTGTCGCTTGTATCGAAGTGTTGCAGGATTTTATTTGCTTGTTGTTGGGCGTTGATAGTGTGTCAATTAACGTGTTAATTAGAGCTGTGTTAAATTTTTTGCGGAGCTACCTTTTCAAGATTTATTTTTTTGTATTGCTTTAGATTTTGTTTTCTTATTTTGGGTTTTTAACTTCAACAAAGATCACAGTGTATTGAATAACACTTATATATTTCTTATAAGATAAATGGATTATTATAACATCTTGAAATTATTTTCAAGAAGTACTTTTTGTATTAAAGATGTAGGATATAATAATATGTATATCTAAATTGATGTATAGAAATTATATCTACTAGGTATGGAACCGCATGAAAGAGGCCTACTACCACCCGTGGGTGCTCAACAGTTTTAGCACATAAAATTAATAAAATAGTTTTTAATGTGAATGTTAAGTACTTAAAAAACTGTTGTAAATAAATGGTTCATATTATTATTATTATTATTATTAACAATACCTGTATCATTGAGCCGTATTTTACCAACGTATTTTTACATTATCATTATTGTATAGGTATCAAATAATGTGGTGTAATTTTAAGTTTGTCTGCAATATAGAATCTTAAGTATAACCAATATAACTAACCCAATCACAAGTAAACCAGTAATCCAACAACACTATTTACAGGTAATGCGTGAACCCATACAGTGAAGATTATAGTGAAGATGCGTCAAGGGATTCTGTATTTAACGCCACCGAGTCAAACCTGAATTCATTAAATTGAACTTGTACATAGTGTGGAGAGTTGTAACCTAAATTGTTTGTACGGAAATGGAAACTAAAATATCATCAATATTCATTTTAGATACCTACTACCTATAGTAATAGTGTCAATGTTTTCACAACATTCTTTATGTAAGTAATGTGTGATGAAATGATAGGTTTATTACACTATGTGTGGTTTTATTCCAACGGCTTTTTTGAGAATCTATAATAGTTTAAACAACTCTTTATAAATAAAATAAATATTTTAATACTATATATTTAACCAAAAAAAAATAGTATATACGTATTATATCAGCAATCTAGTTTCCATAGTACAAGCTCTGCTTAGTTTGGGACTAGAGAGCGTAGTGTGTAATGTCCAAGAAGAATATTTATTTATTTTATTTTAATTGTTTGCTTGCATCAAATCAAATAAATATCAACCCTTTCTCTAAATATATTTGAATACTCTTCATCCAAAGTTGGCTTGGAAAAATCGCTACTGAGCGATAAGACTCCCATTGTAAGTACTCATCTCAATCTGTGCTTTTTATTCCACTTAGTTCTTTAGCACCCATATTATGTAATGTTACATAATATACAATACAGTGTTTTCATTCATTCATTCACTGCATGAGAATCCCACAGATAAAAAAGCGCAAGATTTTATAGAATTCCGCAAAAACGGATACGGAATCCATCCAATCCCTATTGCAAAATGGCGTCGACTCCAGTCAGCGCGAAACAGTTTCACGCTACAACAGTTTTGTAGACTATTCGAATGGACCTATCTAGGATCTAGTTTGATGAAGATTTATATAAAATTTAATTTTATCTTTATATTTACCTGTTTTAAGTCATATAATATAAAATACTCACGCAATTTTTTTATTTTGAAACTGTTTTAAATGATAATTTTATGCGTTTCTCTCAAATAGAAAAGAAGATATGCATCAAACCTTCATATTATTATCTCTTATTAAAAAAAAACATAGAAAGTAGCTACTCTCTATGTTTTTTTGTACATTGTATAGATAATTCCAGTGAATGCATAGAATCATCGGACTTTCAATAAACTACCTAGAAATTGATTACCTACCTATAAGTTTTTTTCTTCAGGTTTATCTTTAGATTATAGGTATAATTATATGTATAGTGAGGCTGTTATGTTAAATTTTATTTATAAAAATATGTTATTTCTAAGAAGATTTTAATATAATAAAATATTCTTATTTAAAAAATTAGTTATTTCATTCAGCATGCCTTTCACCCTATATCCATTACATACTTAGAACACTACATTCTGTATGTGGACCTATAATAATGGGTTCGATTCCCATAGACATTCAGTTTATCATATTTGGTCAGAATCCCTACAAACGCATGGTAAAAAGTGGCCACTGCTAGGTAAATTAAACATTCATAGAAATCATTAGGTACAGGATTAATCATACCTAGAACCGCTACCCATCTTGCGGCCACTAAAAGTAGACAGCAATAAAATAAATAGTAAGTGCCATAAAGTTTTCGGCGGAACTTTATTTTACTTAGCATTTTGGGGCAGTTGGAAACTGGCCAAACAAAGGAGCCAAAAGTAAAGACAAAAGACAATTCACTTGTTTATGACTTAAAAAAAACCAGCCCTGTCTGTCTGCTTGTAGCATTATTACTGTTGTAGGGGTTGCTTAGTTCAATTATTTATTTTTAAATAAAATAAAATCAATAAGGGGCAGTATTAGTTAAATAAGAAGGTAGGTAAACGGAAAAAAAACCGTGAAATCTAAATTATCTTTAGCAGATTATAGTGTAAATGTAAACCGCTGGTCAAAGATTATAAAAACTTCCAATATTTGGAGTTAAATACGAAATTATTATTATGGTTACCTATACATTCTTCATAATAATTGCCGGTAATATCACCCAAGAAGGATGTCCAAAGGTAAGTGAATAAAGTAAGCATAAATATATTACCAAATTAAAAGAAACATATTTCTTGAAGTTGATTAAATATTACAATAAAACGAAGTTGATCAGCCAATGATATGCAGATATACAGTAAACACCGCAGTGAATAGCGCCCGCGATCATTTGTACAATAACCCATACAAAACGCTATAATCTTTTATGCGAGGCTCTTTCAGTAGGTGCCCGTATTTGTGCTATGTGCTAGCATTGTCACCGGGGCCTTGAACTTACGGTACAGCTGAGCAAAGAAAGGAAAATGTGTAAATGAAGCCTGAGAGGTGAAGGAACATTTGACTTTATTCATGTTTTTAGTCATTCATGTCACGTGCTAGTAAAATCATATGAAGATCATGAAAAATAATGGCCTAGTGAGAAACATTATCTAGTTTAATATGATTTTTTTAAAAACCTATTAATCCCAAGTTTCCATGATATTGCTATGAAATGTCTGTAGTGAAAACCATGTCATATCTAAAAAGGTGTACACTTAACGGGTGGTGTAGTAGTATGGGATACTGTGTGTTAGCGTTGATTACATATCAAACAAAAGCCGAGAAGGTAGTTACCGACGGCAAACAAAATTGAGATTTGCATGAGGCTAGGCGGCGCGCGGCGACGCGGAGCTACAAGGCGGACGGTCGCTCCACGCGCCGCGCGATTAAAAATGCAGGCAGCGGCGGGAGGGAGCGCGCGGGCGGGGCGGGGCCGCCAGCCTCCAGCCCATTGGTGTTGGGCCGCAGCAGGCGGGGCCGGGTGCGCGCGCGGGGCGCCTCACCGCGTCTCCGCCGCCCGGCGATCGAGCCTCCTCACAACGCACGTAGCCTCCGCGCCGTACGGTACCGCGACTGTACTCCGACGCGATAGCCGCGAGTCCATGTGACCGACCGACAGTTCTCTCGTTGTGTACGGTGAACGTAGGATCAGCAAGCTGTACGCGCCGCAGGAAGACGACATGTTGACGATGGAGACGGACCTCAAGGGCGGCAGCCTGCACGCCAACGTGCCGCCGCACCATGCGCTACAGCACGGCTACGGCTCGCTGGGCGCGCTCGGCGGCATGATGTCCCTGCCGCAGCAGCAGCCGCTCGCACAGCACCAGCCACTACAGCACCACCACCAGATGCCGCAACACCACTCGCAGCCACCGCAACAGCACCACCAGCCTCCGAACAATAACAACAACAACACTAACAAACAATCCAACGCGGACCGTGTCAAGCGGCCGATGAACGCGTTCATGGTGTGGTCGCGCGGGCAGCGCAGAAAGATGGCGTCCGATAACCCTAAAATGCACAACTCGGAAATATCTAAGCGGCTCGGTGCGCAGTGGAAGGACCTCTCGGAATCCGAGAAGAGACCGTTCATCGACGAGGCGAAGAGACTTCGTGCGGTGCACATGAAGGAACACCCGGATTACAAATACAGGCCGAGGAGGAAGACGAAGACGCTCGCCAAGAAGCAAGAGAAGTATCCCCTCGGTGGTGGCGCACTAATGGGAGCGAACGAAGGCCAGCGCTCGTCGGCACCCTCGCAGCAGCCACGGGACGTGTACCAGATGACGCCAAACGGATACATGCCCAACGGGTATATGATGCACGACCCCAGCGCGTACCAGCAGCAGGCGTACGGGTACCCGCGCTACGACGTGTCACAGATGCAGCAGGGTGGGTACGGCGGTGGCTACTACGGCGGCGGGCAGGGCTCGCCATACCTGCCACAGCCACCGTCGCCGTCCGCGTACGGCATCGGGCCGGGCTCGCCCAGTGGATACGCGCTGCCGCCTTCGTGCGCCTCGCACTCGCCCAGCGGCAGCTCCGCCAAGTCAGAGCCAGTATCCCCCGGCCCACCCGGTATGAAGCGCGAGTTCTCCTCGCACGAGCCGCCCGTGCAGATGAAGCGGGAGTACGTACATGGCCACCCGCACGACCAGCTGGCCGGCATGAAGCGCGAGTACGGTCAGCAGGAACTCAGCCAGATCATCAGCATGTACCACGTGCCGGACGAGCAGCGGTACGCAGTTGCGAACGAGCGCGCCATGCCGCTTATCTGAGAATCACCGTTCGCGTGCGAGATCGACATCCCGCCTCTCTGAGACGGGCGCCTCGCCGCGGCCCCCGATGCCTCCAGTGACTTTGTTGCGAACCCGTTCGCGTTAGGACAGTGGTGATCGTTATCTCCCGGCCGTACATACTGCTAGGTATGTCTTTTGTTTGTTTTGTAATGTACTGACGCCGCCGTTAGTGTTGCGGACTGTTAACTTTAGCGAGCCGACGGCGCCGTCGCCGCGCCGACAGCGCTCACATTAAATTTGTTAAAGATTACTTGTATTATATTATGAATTATTGTATTTTTCATGGTTTAAGTTAAATAATTTAAGATGTGCGGTGCGGATGGACGCCAGGTTATGTGATGTTGCGTGAAAGACGATGTAGTGATCGGTAATTTGAATACCAAAAAATTTGAACAATTTGTAAATATAGTGATATAGATAGAGTTAAAGTTGGAGTTAGCGTAGATAGATAGCGATAAGTCGTGCCACGACGCCACTCGCGTACGCCCGACGTGCGTTGTACAAAATAATTGTTATTGTGGATACAAAAGTTATAAATTCTTGAAAGACTCAAAATATTGTAATACGAAAATGTACAGTGAGTGTTATATAGTCAGTGGACACAAAAGTATATTGAAGAAAATGATGAAGTTATCAATAAACAACGCGTTATGAAATTGTACACGATGTTTTGTTCTGCATTCCCAGTGATGAAGGTAACCCTATAGGAAACGAATTTAATCATTCCAAAAAGTTGGATTTATTACAAAAATAATTATGTAGAAACATAAAAATTAAAAAATGTTTTTAATACACAATTTAAAACGAAAAAATATTTTTATTTTTATCTACCCAAATTAAACAAGTAAGTAGGTACTCTTTTAACTTTTTCTCACTAAACACGATAAACTTCAAAGTATTTATTTATTTTACTAAAAAAACATTGATTTAATAAATTAGAGTTTAATTTTCTATACAAAAGACTTCAACGCGCTGCACGCCGTTGTAGAGTTATTTTTGTTATTACAACTGTTTTGATATTATATATAAAAAATATAAGTTCTTTATTGTGCCATATTGGAAATTAGAAACAATATCCAAAATTATTTAAGTTAGAAAGGCAACTTTCAATATTTCTAATTAATTTAAAAAATTCGTACGCTATGAAAACAAGTAGGTATATAATATCAAAACTTTACAGTATATTTTTGGAATTGGTATGAGACTTATTTGAAATTAGAACCAACAATCGTGTGAATAATTTTTAGAGCATTTAATTTGTTAAATGAAAGCAATTGACTAAATGTGATAAAACCACGTTGCAGTGCGTGTAGCTAATAACAATTAAAAAAAGGAGTATAATATACAAGTAGGTTGAGAATAAGAGTTTGCTCTGCTTTTATTTCTTAACTTTTCCAAGTCATTGATGTAATATTAGTGTTTTAATCACTTTATACCTACTTGCAACTAATAATTAATTATTCTTCTGAGAAAACCTCACAGTATACTTTACCTTAGTACCTAAATACTATGGAACAAACCTTGCGTTTTTTTGTCATCATATGACTTTATTTCAGCTTTTCAATAAATTGTTTTTTCTCTAAGTAAAATATTTTAACTTATCTATTGAAAAGATCTTAGACAAAAACACTAGTTGTAAGGTTATATACCAATTATTTTGTATTCAGAAGCTTGACATGGGCTTGGTGTAAACCAAACTTTTCAAAGAATTCGCTCAATGTCTTCATACAAATCAGTGCACGCTGGTGTGCTAGGCGTCAGACTTTTTGCACCAGATTTACACACCAAAACTGGTACTAGGCCTGAATATACTGTTACATAGTTCAACGTCCTGGCATTCCTACACAGGCACATTACTTCTACAGTGTAGGTGAACTCCCTACGTTCATTTATCCACATAGGTGCTAAGTCAAGCCCCTAGAAAACTCACGTTTCAATCAATTACTGTCAACACGTAGGGGTGAAGGATTTAATCAAATCCCTTCGTGAACTTGATTAGAATTTGGCCACTTTTTCTCCCTTGGGATCGCCTTAATCCGAAATACGCCCCGATGTTTAAGCGTTGGTTTTAAACTATTTTCGCTTATTGCTTTGGGGACGTGATGTATGAAGTGGAAGGATTTGGTGTTATATTAGTTCGCGTGTGTTGAGAAGTGAGGTAAAGATTGTGAATATCTCCTGACTTTAGATGATGCAAAATGCTTTGTTTTTTTATTCATAATAATTTATTTCAATACAATTATGTACGTAGAGATATAATTGGCTAACGATAGAATAAATAACTTGAGCTGCGCTCATTCATTTTCTTGTTACATATTTGTCTATTATAAAAAATTAAAATATAATATTATATTTTATTAGGGAAGTATTTAAAAAAATAGAGCACGTACAGGCATACACACTTTTGAAAAGTAAAGTGCTGTTTTTTACCATTCTATAAATTAACAAATGAAAAGTAAACCAGTTGCAAGATATTCGTAATTTCACCCAAAATAAGAATAATATGAATAAAATATGAATTCCGGATGTAAAAGCGGTCTCTCGTTTCGCACCCCACCGTTACGCGGTGTGCGCCCGCGGTCGCGACCCGGGACTCGAACCCGGGACCTAGGGTGCACAATCACTGTTCCCACGACCAACTCCTTTGTTTTCTCTCACGGTTCGCGACATGTCATTGCGATGATTGCCGAGTTACCAACTTTCTAATAGCAACGCGAAGGCTTTACAATATTACAATATTCAACTTGCAAATTTTTACATGATATTAAGTATGTAGGTTTAGTGTAGGTGCTTATTTTAAGTTTAAATATGTAAAATAACACGATACACGTTTCGATATGACGTTTAGTATTAAAAAAAAGTACAAAAGTTAATTTTTTTACTAAGTAAAAAAAAAAATTTAACCTCTGAGTAAAATCAAGTGGAGCTCATTCTATTTATATTTAAATCAACATATAAACAACATATCAAAAGAGGATTATTTACGTACCTATAAATAATTAAAAAATATAGCGCGAATAGCTTTCAATTTATTTAATGGTCTTTTGAAATGGTAATAATATATTGGAGTTTTAACTACAAAATTACTTGATAATTATCCTCATTCTCAATATCGGATTGCAAAACGGCTGCAAATCACATCTGCCAGTACCGGGTGCCGGTTCCATTTCTTCCCAGCAACCGCCAACACATCGGGTCGAATAGGCCCGTTTTTTTTTACCGTGTCGCAATCCTGCCTCCCAGGCGGCACTCCGCTGGGTTGTAAACATCGGAACAAACACGAAATCTACAGTAAAGTTGTCACGTAATTCGTTCGTCAAACATTCCGTTTATTTGTTCTTGAGATTGACACCGGCCCGCCCCCTGGCGGTCCCTTTGTTTTTATGTTGCTGGTTGTCAATATTTGGTCTCATTTGTCATTTGCGGTCTTATTCTATTCGTTGACGATGTGGGAGTTTCGTGGGATTTGTTCAAACATACGTCTAGATGTGAATAGATAACCACATAAAGAGCCGTATGTGACCCAATCGTTTGAACTTTATAGTTGGAATTTTAATAAGTTGTGACAAATCTTTAGCCATTCAATAAGTACTTACTACCTACCTATTTTATAAACTTAAACTTTATGAATAGGTAACATTAGAAATAAAAGGCAAATCATTTATTTCGATATAGTAGGTGCCAAATAACACCGCAATACAGGTCATTCACCCACCTTCACCACGATGTCTCAAAATTCAATTTATGTATGGTAAACAAACAGTACTACAAGATTCGAGCGATTGCCGTCTTAGCGACAGGTTTGTATGGAAAGCGACAGAATTAGCCATTCATAAATTGAATTTTGCGGCATCGTGGTGAAGGTGGGTTAATGACCTGTATTGCGGTGTTATTTGGCACCTACTATAGTTGATCGAATGTATGCAGGTAATAACCTCCTTTCGAATAACTATCAAACTTAATTTCGACGTTTTTAAAAACAATAAAATATAATAAGTACCTAAGTTAGGTTTTCAACAATTAAACTAAATAAAAACTGTCCGTCACATAGGTATGTATCACATTACGATAAAATCAAATAGCAGTATTTTATGGAAGTCCATTTGTAACTTTATGGCAATGAAATTAAATCGGAACTTTGACTAAACCTTTTAAAAAAAAAACGGTAATTAGTAATTTCTAACTAAGTTATTAGTAAAAAATGCTTAAAATAATGCAGCGTATGCTTTTATCTAAAAACCTTAAAACAATGAATGCATCCCTTAGAAAAATATGTTCCGCAACGCTTTTCGTTGGAACTGCCTTCGCCAGGTAATAAGGCATAAGCAGGGTTGAGTATGACCTTCTAAGAATTGCTTCGTAACGGTATTCGATGTTTCTGCAGGTAGGCAAGTAGGTACATAATATTATTGTTACACAAGCCACAGCACAGCCAAGATCTAAAAAGATCTAAAAGTTTGTTCGACAGATTTTCAGTTTATTTATTCATTTTAGTTCATTTTTTGACCGGGATGAAGTGACCTCGCTCTATGCACACTAGAATATGATCAATGATCAATAATCATTTATTTGAAGTATGTATTTACAAAAAACAAATGTATGTATGTATTCTATCAGCCATCTAGTTTCCATCGTACAAGCTTTGCTTAGTTTGGGACTAGAAGGCGTTGTGTTAAGGGTCCGTGAATATTTATTTATTTATTTTATTTGAATTAATTTGGAGTCATCTGAGTATGAGTAATTTGGAGCGATATACTGCAAAACAATCTATACCTACCTGCAGCACTAACATACTAATATAATGAATTATTTACTAGCTGCAAATCAATATAAGAAATACTTAGGTATATTATGTACTTATTTAATTTGAAAGCTGTCAAACTTACAAAAATACTTATTTCGGTATCTACTTTTAAAGTCTGTCAACTTTCTGTTGTAAACTGGACGAAAATGAATAAAGTTATGTTTTTATAGTAATAACTCAAAAACAACAAAGCGGGTTATTTCAAAAAGAAGTTTTAGGGCAATAAAAATGTTTTTAGAAGTTATATGTCTGTAAAGGGGTGGACCACGGTTAAAGTCATAATAATTAAAGGATTTTGTAGAAAATAAAAGTACCCGTTATAATAATGACTTCAGTATTTTTTTTTCATAATTTTATTTTTGGTACCAGGCGGGTTACTCTCGAACACAGTTCCAATCCGGATCCATAGATTTTGACAGAAGTCCTGTCATTTTTCAGTTCAAAATGACACGAGATCTGTCAAATTCTGTGAATCCGGATTGGAACTGTGGTCGAAAGTAACCCAGTTGTCTATCTTCACAGTTTTAACTCTTTATCTAGATGCATAATATTTTACTTGTCATTATTTTTAAAAACAAATTTTCAATGGAACTTTAGTTATAATTTATTATAGCGATCATGTAACAATTTTATGACATCACAACCAAATTATATTTATATTATTACTAAATTTTGTAGTGAAGTAAATTAGTCTCAGGTAGAATTTGCGATAAGCTGAGTAAGCAAGACATTCTAGGGTTATCTACCTATATCTGTTGTACGACTTTCTCTGCCAAACAATAGAATAGGCTCATACCCGTGTTTTGTAAAAACGGTGACCGTGACTTCACGACCGTAATTTACAAATTATTGAGTTACAAAATAGCTCGGAGCGTGAGCATTGTGTAGTGAGTTATGACATCCAACGAAAACCTTATGATATTTTACTAGATTTTATGAATCTTGGCCAGGCCCAACCGATTGCGAAGACAAGTCAACTGCAAAAGTAACCTGAGCAGATAGAGTATGGTCGCTGAAAGTGACCCGCAATGCCAATGTGGTGCCCAGGTGTAGTCCATGTTACACGTACCTACCCGCATGTCTATACCTAGTATCTCTCATCATGCATAATGGGAGATCTCATGACCAGACAATGTCGTGAACGTAGCCAGTTGCCACCTGGTCATCGACACGACGTAAGAAGACTAGCAAAACGGCCGTAATTTTTCAAGAACCCCGTAACCTTGAATGATCACAATCTATTTTTAAAACTGGTTCAATTTAGACCCTTGGCTTGTTTGGCGAATTTCAAGCAATCTGAATCACCGATGCCAGAAGATAAGGTTATCTAACAAAGGTGACTACCCCATTAGTCACAAGTTATGTTCAAGGAATTTAAAGGACTTGAGCAACTATACTAAACCTTTTTGCATCCCTGTGGCACAGGTTTATTAAACCTATTTCAGGCATGTCTTTCACAAAAAGGTTCACTTATAATAAATAGCATGTTCTTACCTACTGTCTCCTATTATAATACCTACCTACTTAAGTTTACCTATCTACATTTGTTTGTTCTACCTTGTTTTGTGGAGAGAAAATAAATGATTTATTAATTATTTACCTTTTTGCATCTATGTTTTAGGTGAAGACTCAGAATAACTTTGTTATAAAATGAAATGGAACTTCACGGTTCTGATGATGACGAGATTAAGTGAAATGTAGTCTAATGACTGAGTTCTATGGAGTTTTGACTGTAGTGTCGAGTATTAGCGGAACTCCCAGATTAGTGCAGCTGCTTTTTTGTATAATACTGTTTAAGTAAGTATACTTGTATCATTTCTTGACATGAGTAGTAGACAAAGACATATCTGCTTTCAGACAAAGACATATCTGTATCTGCTTTCTAGTTTTCGCTGTCTTCGCATAGAATTGAAGCCCATATATAGCCTCAAAAAGCCTCAAATCCAAGGTTGGCACCAACAAAAACACCAGCGCTCATATAAAAACAAAGAGCATCTATAAAACTGTAGCGATAGAGTCATTAGCCAGGGGCGGACTCGCCACTGAATAATTAAAAACAAATAAACCCGACACGGATTAGGTAGATACACCTTATCAGAAATCTACACTATCATTATAAAATTATTTAGTAGTTTGAGTAAGCTGGTGGGGTGGAATTAATGGGCTGTTGATAACCTTAAAGTTTTGTTATTTATTTATGATGGATAACTGATAGCTTTGATTTGAGTCGATGATGAAGCTTCTGAAACTTGATGTGAAACTCACAAAAATAATTTATAGTAGATTACTAGAAGTACTGATTAAAAGGATAGAAGATATTTCTGTTTGGTCAGTAGGAAACGATGGAACATATTGGATACGTTTTGGGGTTTTGGCTTTTTGGTAACCCACAACAAATAATGTGCTTAGATTTAACAATATTATTAAACCTCAAACCCAATAAAATTCAGAGTAAAATTGTTACTTAGTCAAAAAGACTGGGTGACACAAATCTGTAAAAATAATAATAACCATAAGTACTTTTAGGAATATTTTGTTTGTTATATAGGCGTGTTTGTGTTGTTTTATAGCTGTGTCGTTCAGATGGATGTCGGCCGTTAGTAGGACAAGACAGCAAGGGATATGTAAGTGTTTGTTCAATTTGTGTGTGAGGACCCTTCAGGCATGGCAGAGACATCATGGCGCCTTCACTAGAGATAATATAAATAAATAGGATATAGATGCTTAAAACATGATTTATTATGAAAGTACCTACAGTTAAAAAAAGCTTAAAAACACATGGTAGTAAAATATGCAATTTAAAAAAGCTATGAGAATATTCGTCTTGAAAATCTATTCCTTCGAAGTTACTTTACAAGGTTATTGTTATTTTTTTCAATAAAAAGTAGTATTTATAGAGAAGATTTCATAATTGACACTTCACAATTTCAAGTAGTATCATCTTAAAAATACTTCAGGAATCAAAGTTAATCCCTGACAGATTCACTTACTGTTACCAAATTAATTTATAGAACGGTTCCAGCTAACGGTTTGGCTGAAGACTCTTCTGCCAGTCACACAATCCACTCTCTGTCACCAAAGGAATGCAGTAACGACCAGACACTCTTCAAACGAGTATAAACCATCCCCGTTAACAATAGGACTCACTTTAGAGCGTACACAAATGATCATGCGACCCGCGAGCGCCACACAAAGAACAGTAAATAAACAGTTGATACTGACTACACATCATTACATCAAAGTGATGAATAGGCATTGTGATAGGACATTGCACTTTGCCCAGCTGTAGATAGGTGTGAGAATCGATCGCGGGCTTTCTTATCGAACAGTGGGTTAGTGGGCGCGAGAGGAGTCGGGTCAAACGGTTAGCAAACAGCGAATTCGTCTTGGTTTAAATTCTTAGCGTGAAATGGTTGCAAAAGCTCCTACTAGATATGGTAGGTTCCAACGTATTGTGTAGTTGTTCGTTTTACTGAAATTGGTTTTGTCATTTCGTTTCCATTTAATTTTGCAATATTAGACATTTTAGGTGAATCTTATCCAAGGTTAAAGTGCGGTTAACTATGAGGAAACTTTTGTTAGACGTCTTATAAATGAGTTTTGTATTGTAAATATTATTTTTGTAACTAAACACATTGTCGGAGAGTAAAATTGAAAATAGGTTCACAGAGCAGCAAGTTTAGCACCCAACAGAGTAATAATAGCTAGGCTAGAACAATACAAAGCTACGCAAACAGCGAACCGTAAACTAAGATCTAACAATACAACAAAACTAGGAAGTACTCGGATAAAACCGAAAAAATAATCGGCCATCAATCAACCACAAACTATCAAAGATGCCGCATCAAAAACTAAATGTAGAAATTATGTTTTAACAAGACGAAACTACCAAATTCAAAGCTTTCTGTTCAGTGCAAAATTATAGCATTTTAAAACGTCCGTTTAGGTGTTTCTAATAACAGGTTGCGTAAGTATTGGTCGGCAATCTATTAACTGGATAAAAACGAGCTTAATTTCACACCTGTTTACTTTTAATTTTATAATGGTGAAGGAGCAATGGGCTTGTTGCACGCGCTGCGTTGCCAATTCCGGAAAATGATTTTGTTTGCCAAAATAGTGGGTTTTTTCGCGTTTTTCTTGATCTGATTAGAAGATTTACTTAGCTTATCTCGCGTTTTTTTGTCGTAGGCTAATAATATCTTCTGCAGTTTGTGGGAAAATCACCTCGTGTGAAAAAAATCTATCATATTACAAGTCCAACACATAATTTTAAACAATTTTCTATATAATGTTACCGCTACCCTTGGAAGCAGGTCGGAAGAACCCAGTATCACGCTTCAGATGTGGTATTTACCTAAAAAGTGGTTTGTTCTGTTCTAGCGCGCAATGTGGGGCGACCGTCAAGGCTGCTCTAACCTCGCTGTTTGTGGAGCGTGACGCCGACGTGCCGGCACCCACCGCGTGACGTCACAACACGTATTGTCGCTGTAATATCTAATGGAACTATTTTATGTTCGGGAACTAAATCTAGGAAATGACTAGTGGTGATAAGTCCTTTTGATACCAATACTCACTGCATTGTCCTAATCTCATACTTCATAAACATCGTGCGGATAACTATACCTTTCACAGATATACCTACCTAACTCGTGTTACTTTTATAAGTGTCTAAATAAATCAAAAGACAAAAATCATTCATAAAAAAATATGCCCTCTATTTTGTTCTGAAAACTCAGAAGCGTTTGAGGGTATTAATACTAAATAGGGGCTCATTCTAGTTTTCCCCAGCGTGAGTCCCCCAGATAGGCTATAGTTAGAGGCCTATCAGGAATTTCACATTGTCTTTGCTCACATATTTTGTTTGCAGGTATATTACCTCTGCGTAAGCATTCCATATACGATGGTGGTATTTGGCCTGCTTTTAGTGGATAACTGACGTTCTTATGCATAATATTTTGACCAAACTTTGATGTCCTGTTTAAAATATGGTCTTCATTGCTGTAGGTAGAGTGTAGTCAAATACTTACCGATTTCAAAGAAAACTGTCATTAGCATGAAGCTGCACTAATTATGCGTGCAGACCAATAAATCAAAACATCAACACCACGAAATTCTTGGTAACACACTCTTATGCATATTACTGTCCTTGGTCCTTTTAAAATTAAGTAGTAAGAAACTGCAATAAACCGATTGTCCCTTAAAAAACAATTGTCTATCTAATCTTTGAAAAAGGACTCGGCCTAGGGACGTCTGGGTGTGGCTAATCAGCGGACGACGCGAGACAATGGCGTCAGCGAGAAAGCTCATAAAACTACGGGGCCCGTAAAACTGTCCAAAATATTTACAGCGCGTGACAAACGTACCGGGCCTTTGTCTCGCAGGTTTGTCTCGGCGATTCGTCGCGGACAATCTCAGACTACAGCGGACATCTGCGATACTTCACGCTGATCGATCACGAATACCTAGAAGACTTGTTTTCGAGAGAATAAATAATTGCGAGTCCATCTCAGATCTTCAACTGTTTAGCTTGAGTTATACTTAGAGCTGGTCTTAATGGGCAACTTTATATAATCTTGAAACCACCGTGATAAAACGTTTCAAATCATCCTATCGATAAAAGTTCGAATCATCAATCCAGCAATCCAAAGATACTATAGCACGTGCCGTCGCACAATACTTTATGATATCGAAGAGCAATCTCGCATCAAATCGTGGGCATTCGATTCAACGGAAAAAAACAAACACTCTAAGCTCGTGTCCATTTTACTTCGCGTCGTTAGCTATAAAACCGATGCCCAATAACTGTGAAAGTTCACACAACAATTTAGGTTTTTAACACTGAGCTGCCACTGCGGGTCGGCTCTCATTAAGCCACGGACAGAATGAAGTGAGGTCCCAACATGTCGCTAATCATTTTACTGTTTTCTCGAATTATCGGAAAACGCATAGGTGAGTTTATAAGCTCATGGAGAAAAATGCTCACTATTATTTGACCAGTTACTCCACCGTGCGAGGTAGTTTCATCATCATTATCAACCTATATCGGTCCACTGCTGGACGTATGTCTCTCCTAAGACGCGCCACTGAGCCTGATCTTTAGCTCTTCTCATCCAGTGTTTGCCAGCTATATACCTACATGTCTCAAATCATCACCCCACCTATCCGGAGGGCGTCTTACACTACGCTTAGGTAGTTTAACGAAAACCAAAATATTTATCTCTTTACCAATTTGCCGGTAAACTGTTGTGTTTATAATCGGGTTATTCATCATTTTTATCATACAAACATTTCATCACAGGTAATTTTCCTCCTCTCAGCTCGACCAAAAAAACGACCTCCATTTCGAATGTCATTTGCACGGCGTGCCGTTGAAAAAGCAATTATTTCAATATCTGGCCCGCGCCGGCACCCAGCGGTCGGCAAAAAGTGCTGTGAGCACGCGCGCCGTGACTGTCGGCTGTGACCAGCAACCAAGAAAGTTTGGAGACGCTGCAAGGACATCCGTGTTCGATGGAGAGACTGTCTTAGCTATTTAGGATACTCTCAACATCTGAAATCAAAATATTAACTGCTGTTTTTAACGGCGCGCCATTTCCAAATCTCATACTCTGTAAGTATGAGATGGAAAAATCACGCCAATTGCTTTTGAAAATTTCAGGAGGACGACATTGTTATACCCATTATGGATACTTATATAACTGCCCTGTCGTGATTTCAAACAACATTTAGGTACAAGGGTCTGATAACGTGGTTAGGTACGTTTCTTATAAAGTGACTATATCTAGACTAGCTCAATAAAATGAACAGTCTAGTTAGTTACATAAATAATAAAGTTTTACAATTTATCACGGTTCGTGAGTCACTCTCTAAATACTTATAACTGTGTAACTGGAATCTTGTATCTTATCTAGTTATCAGATAAGATACAATTTTTGTTATACACTCTTAGAAAAAATATTTTAAAATAAATATTTAAGAAATATTAATATTATTCAAAAAGCTTTGCTGGTGGGAGGAGAGAGAAAAGTGAATGATGTTGGAGGAGACCTTTGTCCAGCAGTAAGAAAAAATAGGTAAAAAAATTGATTTGTTTTAACTAACATTGACTATAGCAGTTTGGAAATATTTATGTATATATCCTCAAACTTGGACACAGTAGCAAAACATCAGGGTCCTCAACTGTTTTTCCACTCTGCTGAGCGTAGTAGTTTTAAAACGAAACAAATAGCAATAAGCATGCTTCCGCTGGTCAATTATATTTTTTATTTCTCCTAAAAACACCGTCTACAAGGTTTACTGCCCGATTAGGCACGTCTAGTCTAACAGTCTCTAAACAAAGAAAACCGCAATGACTTTATTATTGCAATGAGAGTTAGGATATTTGCATTTCGTTTAGATAGAAATAACATGTTTTTGTTTTTGTTGTACGGTGTGGTACTGTCGTCTGTTTGAAGAGGCAAACAGTGTGAGTATTACTCGAGCGACTATGCAGCAACATCGAGTGGACCACAGTCTTGCCGCTACTATTTGCTCCTAATTGTTTATGTCGTGGGATTTGAATTGCGGGACCAATAAAGTAACCCTTTTTTTCATATTCAACTGTCATGTAAGCCGCGCTAGGCTTTAAAAAATGCTCTTATCATTGTAACGTTCATGGCAGCGAAAGGAGATGACAATAGATTTAAGCTTTGATCTCGCAATCGTAACGCACAACGCTGCGGTATGCGACATGCGGTGCCGGGTACATAATCGTATAGAAAACGAAATAGTCTCTTGTTCCATCGCAATATGCGTCAGTGGCGAAGAGCAAACGCGGTACGCTGCGTTGAGCCGCATATCGCAGCGTTGTGCGTTACGATTGCGAAACCAATCATTTCAGTTAGCTCAGCTTTAGAAGACCAATACGAATATACCTATAGGTATTTAGTTTATTTACATCGCTTATTGTAGTAAGTTAAGTACCTACCTATTGTCTTGATTTGATTTGTTCGTAAGTTATCGATATCTTGTGGCAATTCACCAGATCACCAAAAGTGGCTTAGAAAATAAAAGTTGTCATTTGACACTAATTAGGTACTTCACTCTTATTTCTACTCCTGTTTGTAGACTTAGTTGAACTAAAACAATTCACCTATGTGCCAGTATCATAATTTTTTTTTAAACTTTGCCACTGTCTTGCGTCTACCTGAACCTGCGGGCCTAAGATGCGCACCGCGAGATATTTGTCATGTCGTTCTGTCAAAATGTAAGCATTTTGTACCTATTTAGGAACTATTGCATTATCTGTGGTAATGTTGTCGAGAAACCGCGCCTTTGAATTTTCAACTTTTGACATTTCTGCATGACTATTATCTCGTCCTCAGAGAGGTACGACGACTAAGAAGTGTCAAAAGTGTACATTATGGCGCGTTTTGTCGACACCATTAGGTACCACAGATAATGCAATAGTTCCTTAACTGGTACAAAATGCTTACCTACTTTTGACAGAACGACATGACAAATATCTTGCGGTGCGCATCTTAGGCCCGCTGGTAAGACTGGCAATAGTGTTGATTTTGTTGTTACATATTTCTACACCAACCTATTTTGACAGCACTAAAAATTTTGCCGTCTTTTTCTCATAAACTGAAAAGACAAAGACGGGGCTATAATTTTAGCACTGTCAATTTAGGTTAGTGTAATAAATGTAGCGACAGAATTGACAGCAATGTCACTAATTTTGCGTAGTCTCGTGAGGTTTTCTCACGAATTTGAATATTCAGATAGTAGGGCCCATGGGTCCGCAGTAACGGAACTGAACGCAAGTGTGTCGCCCGCCAATCACCGTCACCGTCACCGACGTAGGCCGTGCTTTAGAAAGCACAGAGTGATGGCTAGGTGTCCTAGTTGAAATTTCGCTGGAACTACCCAAATTAGCAGACCAGTAGGCTCTATCCACTACAGTTTTATTCTTGTGGCTCGTTGTTTTTGTGGCAGCTACCGAAAAACTTAATGACGTAAATATCAATCATCATTGTATCAACATGTAGAATTTCCACTGCTGGTGAACCCTATCCATAAATAACGATTTCTGCCTTCCGTCCACTGGCTTCCAGTCCATTGGGGCAGGTGGGGACTTCTAATTTTAGGGATTTTAGAAACCTCTCTCGTCAAGTTTGTTCTGAAAGTGAGAGTTTTCTTATGAAATGTACTTAAGAAACCTATAAACTCACTAGCTGATACCCGCGACTTCGTATTCGTACGAAAATTTCCATTAAAATATCTGTCAACCAGCATACGATGAACCTCGTGCCAAAGACGGGTTTTGGTTTAGAGAGGTCAAGCTGTATCTAAGTTTCCACGTCTTTCATTTCAATAAAATATAGCCTATGTTTCAATCCGGAAAAACGGCTTCTGAATGGTATAAGTTTCATTGAAATTGGTCCAGTAGTTTAGGCGTGATCCGCGAACAAACAAACAGACAAACTCGATTTTCAGAATCAGAATCGTTTATTTAGTAGATCAGTATATTTAGTTTATCAATATCTTTAATTTTAGTTTTTGGCTTTTTTACAGTTTTATAATAGTAAGGTGCATTGGGGTAATTGCGAAAATGGGTATATTCCGAAAATCCATAAAATCAAGCAACTCCTGTTGGCACGAGGATATATAGGACTGTCACGGCGATGCCAATCAAGATGGCGTCTAGACCAATGTTGCCAACAGGAAAATATCGCATTATGTTACTAGATTTTATGGATTTTCGGAATATACCCATTTTCGCAATTACCCCAATGCACCTTAGATATAGAAGAACCACCCAAGCATAATACAGATAGATAGGTAAGGTACTAACTGTTGAAGACTTCAGTAAGTATGAGAAAGTTTTCTAGTAAGTATATTGTAAAATCATCGTTACAGAATTAAAACAATAGCACGACCTCGCCCTCTTCCTCGCAATAGAACCATCGCGAATGACGTCAGTAAAACAGGCTACTAAAGCAGCCATACAATCACAACTCCATTAAAAATACCGCATATTTCACACATTATTATTTATAGAAATAATTCCATCAACTTCCAAATGTACTGTCAAACAAAACCGCGCGATTTCGAAACCCAGTACAGTGTAGTACAGTCACGGACAGAAGGTACAATAAAGTACAGTCACGGTGCAGAAGATACTGACAATAAAGTCCTCTGAAGCTAGCGTGCTGTCACCCCGACGGAAGAGAAAACGTCAGTGTGAAACGTCGAACGTGATGTATGATAAATGTTATGTTGCATACCCTGCGTTACGGATCTTCGTTGTACTGGATCGGTCAAGATAATTTATTATTTGGTTGTTTTGACTGTTAGCAGAAGCATTGATTAAATGGATTAGCTGAGCATGTCCTATCACTTGAGAACATGAAATTTTTTTCATCATCTACTACTAAAAACTCTAGTAAGTGAAAGATTCACAGGTGCATGGCTCAGTCGGTAGTAGCTCTGCCTTCCGTGCTGCGGGTCGTGGGTTCGATCCCCACCGAGAACAAACATTTGTGTGTGGCAAACATAGATGTTTGTTCTGTGTCTGGGTGTTACTATGTATTGTAAGTATGTATTTACAAAAAAAATATGCATATAAGTATTATATCAGCAATCTAGTTTCCATAGACAAGCTCTACTTAGTTTGGGACTAGAGGGCGTTGTGTGTAATGTCATAGAATATTTATTTATATTATTTATTTATTCATAATTAATTACCTTTCATGATAATTTTCTGCTAGCCCTAAGTACATGGGTTCAAATAAACCTGTGCACCTATGAATTTTTTGGAGCTAGTAGGTTCTCTCAAACAACAAAGATAAACATGAAAAAACTTTTCGTTTGAGTCAGCTTTGCACGGATTCACCGATTTGACCACTTCTTGCTAAGAATACCTTCTCAATCTTATTAATATCCCAGCACCACACAGACCATCTCTCGAGAGGACAAATATTATGGGATTGAAGTTTTCCGAATATTTTTTATTGACCTCAAAGATTTCAAAAATATATCAGTTACTGCCTGACATCATACTAATATTATAAACTAGGTGCCGCCCGCGACTTCGTTCGCGTCCCGTCGGGTCCCGTTGATTTTTCGGGATAAATAGTAGCCTATATGTGTTAATCCAGGTCACGGACAATATAATATATTCCAAGTTTCATCTAAATCGGATCAGTAGTTTTTACGTAAAAGAGTAACAAACATCCATCCATCCATCCATCCATCCATCAATCCATCCATACTTACAAACTTTCGCGTTTATAATATTAGTAGGATAGGATAGGATGTGAATGTAAGTTTGTTTGTTACGCTTTCACGCGAAAACTACTTAACCGATCATCATGAAACTTTGTACACATATTCTTGGAAGTATAAGAAGTAACATAGGATACTTTTTATCCCGGAAAATCAACGGGAACAATAGGGCGCGAACGAAGTCGCGGGCGGAAGCTAGTTTTCATATATATTATGAGTAAATACAATCACCGCCTTATGCGTGCCGTATCCAGTAGTTGCACAATCGGTATGCCAATCAGTCGCGCGCCCAATGCAGATCTGACAGCGAGGTTAGAGCTTGCCGATTCCTTAATTGCCGTGACGTTTTGGTGTCACATAACTTACATACCACGGCTTCGTGACCCCGGTCTACTGTCACTACTGTAACTGATATTCAAAAATTATGACAGCCCGTTTACCTATTATGCAAGGTTTACACGATGCCAGTGACTGGACCCAGTTATCTTGGTTTCGGACCCAGTCACTGCCAAAACGGCACAAAACTATTGTTTACATGCACCCCAGTAACAAGTCAACGCTGGACTGGGTTACTGTACTGCCATGTTACTGACGCCGTATAAACCTATCTTTAATAAGCCAAATAGTATTTGGTTAAGGCTTTATGCAATGTTTTCATTTCACGTTTCAGAAAAGCTCCTTACAGTTGCACTCAAAAACGTCACTCAAACAGAAGTATTAGCTGAAATAAGCGGTGGCTTTGTTCGTTATTTGATTACTCATTTAAAAGCACTGTCAATACGGTGAGTATTGATTATCTTTTGAGGTGATACGTCTCTGAGTGCAGTTCTTAGATTCTTGTGTTAGTTAATAGTATATTTCATTACAAGTGCGGAAAGGCTGTCATTGCAAAGAGTTCCGACAAATGTCTACCCGAGCCGAGGCGCAGCCGAGGCGCAGCCGAAAGCGAGGGTTGACAGTCGGAACAAGTTGCAATAACGGTTCCGCACGTGTACTGAACGACTATTTTTAAGCAATTTAATAAAATAATAAAAAACTATTTGCTTTTTTCTCTTCTCTCCACGCAATAAATTCGTCGTATGTAAATATGAAGCGACTTTTTGACTTTTCCGGTAAAATGTTCTCCGAAGCATTTTGTCCAATTATACTGAGTTCCGGTGAATTCAAAAAAACTAGGGTCGAAATTACTCATTTTGTGCAACAAACAACTAAACTCGCAAAGAAAATTTCTAAAAATGGCCGTAACCGTAGAATATAAGCAGAGATTGTTTTTTCTTCACCCTCTGGTTGGCAAAGGGAACTATGCCCATATAGCCAAGTCTTCATTAGAACTTTTTTATTGATATGAAATGAAAATGAAATTTAATGAGATGAAATGAAATGAAACCTAACCTAAATCATTCAATCAAATCATTAAATCTGATATTAAAACAAATTAGTAGCTTTCTTCTAGAAATATACGTATTTGCATAATTCATACAAACTTGATTTTTTTTAGTAAAAACTTCATGGTTGGTTTTTATTTTTAATAGACATTATTTTGACAGTTGGGAAAGAGAACGCACGAGTTCGGGAAAGGTAAAAAAAAGCACGAGTATGTAATAGCCCACATCCCGAACGCAATACGTCCCTGCAATACGCAACTTTTTGAGCTCCGTATTAAAAAATTTGTAATTAAACAGCTGACTGCTGTTAACAAAATTGATGACATTTATAATAGCATAAAAGTCTAAATTGTTGACTTGCATAGTTAGCTACAGGAAACCTATAGAAGACAATAGCTAAATCACTATGGAATTTAGTATCAGTGTATACTATACTAATAGAGGGTTGAAATTAATTTCAAGAGCACAATTGAAACAGATTGTTGTTAAATCTCATATACAATTAATTCTGATGTAAAAAGCAATCCAGATCTTCTTTTATGTTAGTTGCTGATTTGACTAACAAGGGTTTTACCTTGTAACAAAACGAAGTCACATTTAGCCCCATCAAATAAATAACGTCAAAATCTATAAAGAAGTGTTACAAAACAAAATTATTTGGGAAAAGGGTATCACATTTACACATTAGTGACGCTACTCCTCGCGTCTGATAATTATTAACAAGTTTTGTAGAAAAAGTTGGTATCGGGGGCTTGATTTCATTTATTTATTTGAGGTACTAGAGCTGTCAGATGACCGTATAAAATCCGGTCAATTAGATTCCTAACCGTAATTTCCGGCCAAATATAAACCAAGTTCATGCCTTTTTTAGAAAATGCATATCTTTTGGACTTAATATGACATAATACTTCAAGGAATGTTTTTGTGTATACCCTAATTTGTGTAATTACCTAATTAGGTATGCATAAGTATTTCAGTTTTGTATATCTACAATACGTTTAGTATGCATAGAAAAAATATTTAAAAATAAATCTAAAAAGCTTTTAAAATATGCCTGTGATATAAGTAAATTACTTTTTATATTTGGACTAAGTATAGAAAATACGTACAAAACATTTTCTTATATTAACATTTTCATATTTAAGTACAACCAAATACACATTAAACGTAAGAGAATATTAGACCGGTATTTACAACATGAGGGCAACTCTATTTCGATTATTTAAAAAGTCAATTCCGGCCTTTTTGTTTTTTTTCTTATGGTGACTGTTATTTTTGGAGTGTGTCGTGAGCGCTAAGTAGTATTTATGCGGTCCCCAGCGGCGCGGAGGTGGTTTGGCCACGAAACTTGGGTGCCAAGGATTCTGAGGAGAAACGGGGTAAGTAAGAATTTGTTTCTTTTCATAAAACTAATTTCATATTGTTACATATTTTATTGAATTCAATTTAATTGCTATATCATCAAGATTTATTACACAAACGATTTTTTTTATTGAATTTTGTTTTTTTAACGTTTCACGTTCCAATCATAAGGAATGAGGGGAATGTACTAGTGATTGCAAGCTTGAAACGTTCTTCAGATACAATATTTGATTTTTGATAGGTTCTTCAAAAGAGACGGATTTTCAGTAACCCGACGTACTTACAGTGAATCAGTTCTGGTTTGCATATACATACTTATATCATAACTATAAAATTACCAAAATTCGAGTTACCCCACGTTACACTCTCTCAACAAAACAACTGATATAAATTCCTGCCGGACACTTGGAAGCGGATCGGCAAAGCTAATTCTGTTGTGATTAATGCTCTTTGCATTTCCATCTCTAGTGCAACCCGCACAAAAATCACCATTATCACCCTTATCACATCCTAAAAAGGCTTAGTTTACTTTAGCACGTGAAGCCTTAAAGTGGTCAAGTTGGTGCTTAAAACTGGCTACTGCTCGTTCGCGTTTCTCACGCAAACCAAACGATTAAATAGGGGAAGTGTTTTATTATTAAAACAGTAACTATTAATATTATTTGGGTTGGAGAAATCGTGCATTTGTCAAAGGTCTGTGGATACAAAACGATTACCTACTGCATTTATAAATTACTGCTCAAGTAAAAAGTATCAACATGCCGAGTGTGTACGTTTGATGTTTCTGCAAAGTTACCTTACCATAATTTTGTATGGAGAATCGTCAGTTTTGTAAACTACCCGCTGCGGGCGCTGCAAATAGTACATTACTGCAGCGGCCCGCAACAGGGGCAATGAGGGAAGAACGTGTAAATTTATGTGAGTCCATCATTGCCTAGTTGTGGCCAAGGCTTGTATAGTACTTTTCTCAAATAATGCGCGGAAATTAATACTTAATACCTAGGCAAAACTTTTTAGTTGAAAATACAATTACTTTTTAAAACCAATAACGAACAACGAAGTTACAGTGTTCATTTGTTTTTTTTTTCAATAATCAGCTTTCTATTTGAAAGCCTGTTCAAAATTTGAATAAAACCTTTGATAAGTTACCTCCTTGGTTGCCATGTTATGGAGTAAAAGATCGTTCCATTTTTAAATTACACGCCAGCAATGGATTTTCATACATTTTTATCTGGCCGCTGCTCGCATGTATTTGGCCAGTACTGCATTTTCGATTTATCTCGAAGAAGGTTGTCAAAATAATGCTTTAATTTCCAAGCATGTTTGAGAAAAATATATTTATGTTTATGTCAACTTTGTAGTAGGTATACGTAGCGTGTCGGCCACAAGCATATTTTTTTTTACAGTTTTTGTAATTAAAAGGGTGACAGATTATTGAAGAAGTTCCTCTATTAAAAACGCTTATGCCATCGTTATGAAACGACAAGCATGAGTAGGTGTATGATAATTACTGTACCTAATGTCGATAAAAAGTTCAACTCCATCAAAACCCACTAATTCATAAAACAAAGACCAACAACTAATAATTTCATTATTCGTGCAACGCTATTCGTGTTATCGCTCCATCTTTCTGCCCCTAATTTATAACATAGAAATTATGGTGCCACTCTATAATAATTTATATGTAAATATATTCAACCTACAGGTGTAGTGCTTTGAAATTTGCACAGAAGCTGTTACGAACGTGTTATTAATGTAAATGTGGCGTCTTTATTTGAACTGCGTGTAAATCGCTGTTTACCTGATGTTAATAGTTTTCAGTACATTTTTTTCCAAAAATAACCTCAACTTTTGTAATCTACGTAATTTTTACTTTAAAAATGTTTTTATAGACATTTCATACAAAGGATGACTATGGAAACTACATTTTTTGTAAATATTTAATACTTGTAATATAAGTAAAGTCCATTCCGACCCTTTAAGTGATCTTAATTAGCTTAAATTATTAGGTCGTAAGAAAATATCACCAACAACAAGAGGTACGTAACAGTGTCTTAGGCCCGTATGCTGGCTACTGCTCAAGCATCCGAACTCAAGCATAGATTTTTATATGAAAATCTTTAGTCAATGTATCGGCATCTCATAAGGGCCTCAAGTAACATTTGTGTTTTGGCACAGTTCCGGGAAAGGTCCATTTTTACACTCTGTAATTATCGAGGGCTCTTGAGTTTAGTTTTTTTTTTCTACCCGCTTTTTATAATAAATAAAAAGCGGGTAGATAAAACAAACTAGTCACTAATGTTACTTTCTATGTCGGGACATTACATACCAATAAAATACTATCATTAGATTTCATGATATCCAACGTGATTATTACATAATCTATGATTCTGATTTCTAATCTGTAACAATAATCAACATAACCGAATATAAATGTGGCTTTTTGCACTTTACGTCAAAAATATAAATCTTCAAAGAGACACGAGTTTTGACATTTTTTGAAACGACACATAGCACTTTTATTTTAATAGTTTTTCTGTGTTTTTTCTTGTATTATTGAAGAGAAGAAGAAGAAGATAAATCTTCAAAGAAAAATCCATAACCTCTTCAAAACAAACGACAGCCGACTTGACGAATGACTTGACTTGACTTTTATTATTTCAAAATTTTCACTTGACACTGGCAAAATGGGGTGTCAAAATTGTCTGAAATGGAGGACAGAGGCCATATCTATAGGTATAGAAGAAAAAGTACTTACCTACACCTCTAATACAAATCTACATACTATTTTTAACCGACTTCAAAAAAGGAGGAGGTTCTCAATTCGGTTGTATTTTTTTTTTTTATTTATGTCTGTTACCTCAGAATTTTTTTTCATTTTTTTTTTATCTGAAATGGTATGCTTCCAGATTGGTCCCATAAATTTTTTATCAAAATCAGTTCAGTAGTTTGGCAGTTAAATAAGAATAACTCGAAAAAACACGTCATTCACTTATACGACACCGCGTATTTGCCTTCCTGTGACGTTTCTGTGGTGTTTACGATTAATAAAACAGTCCCAATGAACTGCTATCATCATCATCATCATCTTTTGATGATGAATGCGTATCAAATTGAAGTCGGGTTTTTCCAGTTTTTTAAACTTATAAATTGTTATATTAAAACAGCCAATTGACTAAATTATGTCAAGAACTCAATACAGGATTTTTGATTTCTTGTCCGAATTTTAGTTAAATGGTTCAAAAGAGCGTATCCTTTTCTATTATTTATTCTATGACATGATTACGTATAAATTATCCATAAAATCAAAAGAGGTTATTAGTACTAATGCCCGATTTGCATGACCGGTGAAGTTACCTATATTTTATTTTCTATTTTTAGGGCGTTGGTCGTTTATAGATGATCTGTTTTGTAATTATTGGATACAAATGACTTGATAGGCGAGTGGCCCAGTTCTCACGTTTGTGTGCTTTTGGTACTTATGCTAGAAATTATGTAATGAAATAATGAAGGGTTTTTGAAAATGTGCTTTTCAACTTAAGACGTCACTGAAAAGAAAAAAGTAATGATGATGATGATGATGATGATAAGTATTAGGCATATAAGTACCTCTGTATTTATTTATACGCCTAAAGACACGTAAGAGAAGGTTTTAGTAGAATAATGTTTATTTGAGATTAATATTATTAATATCATGATTTTGAATACTTAAATAAAACTATAGTAGGTGCCAAATAACACGGCAATACAGGTCATTCACCCACCTTCACCATGATGTCGCAAAATTCAATTTATATAATATGGTAAACAAACAGTAGGTAGGTACAAACGAGATTCGAGCGATACCGTCTTAGCGACAGGTTTGTATGGAAAGCGACAGAATTAGCCATACATAAATTGAATTTTGCGACATCGGTGGGTGAATGACCTGTATTGCCGTATTATTTGGCACCTACGATAGGAAAAAACATTTAAAAAATATTGATACCTTGAGGGTAGGTACAAGTCAAAATATAAATAAAAATAAAGAAGCGATCCATTTATATAGCAAGGTTCATGACATATAGGCAAGGCTATTTGTGATAGTTTGAAAGCCAGGAATCTAATAAATCTATACTAATATTATAAAGAGAAAAGATTTGATTGTTTGTTTGTTTGTTTGCATTGATTAAGCTCTGAAACTACTAGACCGATTTGAAAAATTCAACGTTGGGAAGCTACACTATCCCCGAGTGACATTGGCTATAGTATATTTACATAAAAATTAGGGATCCTTACTAAAACTATAATAATGCAACCCAAGGTGTAAAAAATTACTTTAAAAGATTGAAATTATTGTTAAATACCCGTGCGAAGCCGGGACGGTCCGCTAGTATACCAATACATATATCTTTTTTTTCCTTTGTAGAACTTTGTACCATCGTACCTTACCGCACCTCTTAGTTTTGGAATGTGGTGTATGTGGTATATTACTTACCCGCATCTATTTGTAGTCAAAAATACCATAATATGCAAATAAATAATGTCAAATTATTTGGTTCTACACCAATATGTAAAAGTTGAGCTGCAAAATAACAAATCATAACCATTCAGGAATCGACATTATTTGTCCATTCATTCATTTATAACGGCACACTGATTTATCTCCTAATTTTGGTTTTAATTGATATTATTTCTACTGTAATACCTTCACCATACACCAGACAATTCAAAATAGACCCTATATCAATACTATACAAAACAATTTACTTTGAAATTGGGATATTAATCCTCAAATATCTGCCGACAAATAAAAATGTAAAAGCGACCGTATTCTGATATCATAAGGTTCATTTCTTCTTACAGGTTCAAGCCGAATAGCAGACAAAGAATTTTAGAAGTGCCTACCTGGTGTACCTTCCTAGAATGCAGTAATAGCAAACTCACTAATCCTCTTCTAGGGAATATGCGATCTGCAAAGATAACTTGGACTAGGGCTATCAACGATATTATTTTTGGTAATATATTATTACTTACCTACACATTTGTGCCTCTTGGGGTCGAGACTCTAGGTCCGTGGGGTACCGAGGCCCTCCGGGTTTTCAAAATTCTTTCAGGGCGTCTAGTCGAAGCGACGCGTGACCCGAGGGCTGGTGATTATCTAGGCCAGCGTATCAGCATTGCTATTCAGCGCGGCAATGAAGCCAGTGTCTTGGGCACGCTTCCGATTGGTACTGATTTGGACCAGTTGAGCTATCAATAAATCGTTTGCAACGGTTTGTGGATAGCTCAACTGTTTCATGTGCATTTTGAAATATTGTAAATACTGTATTAGTTGTAATTTTCTTTGTGAATATATTACTTACCTACATAAATGCTTTTAATTATATTTTATAAAAAGCTTCTGCGCTATCATTTAATAAAATATCATTTGTTTTCCAATTCGTTTGTATTATGTTTAATACCGGACTCACACTGTTGGGGAATAACATTAATAAAGGCTTTTTATTCAGAAGCCACGCAACTGCAGTCACAAGGCACGAGCTTCCATTAGACCTCAATTCTCAAGGTGGCGGTGGCAGCCCTAGCCTCGCCATCTCACTTTACTCCACCGCTCCGCCGAATTACCAATATGATCAGCAGCGGCGGCGTCACAAAGTCTGTCGAAAGCCGAAACTGGCCCCATCGCCGGAAGGATTACACTTTTTTGCAGATTATCCGAAACAAGGACGTATTTACCTGGCAAACCTAGGATCAACGATTTGTAAATAGAATTGCGAACCTGGCAATGTTTTTGCTATATAAATAGTTACGATATATATGATATGGCTACGTAGTTAGTTACGTACTTATACTTACTTACCTTTATACAATTGTACTAATTTGCATAAGTATAGTCTCCTCAACAGTTTTTCTACATTCTAAATAGTATAAAACAGAAGATACCTAGTAGTTACAAAAAATAAAACTAGTATGAGGTACAGAGACATATTTCATAAAACTATCGATAAAATTCGATGCGTTACGAGTAGGTACAATTGCGTACATAGATGATATCACCGTCGTCTAATGTATCTTTATTGATACAGTTGTTATACGTACCAAGTTATGTACTTTTAATGCGATAGGCATAATTGTGAATAATATTTTTGCTACGCAACACTTACACTGATAATCTATGAAGTCGCAAGAATTTAGTTAACGGCTCAACATTTTAATCCAAATTTCGTAAAACTAAGATACTTTAAATAACTTGAAAATCTGCTAAAAATTCAATGCTTGACTTGTGTATTTCAGCATACGAAGATTTAAAGATCATGGAAACATTTGTCCCGTCGCAGAAATCAAACCCCAACTACACCATCCAGTTAGTCATCCGCTGTGGTAGAG
Organism: Eulithis testata; assembly: GCA_947507515.1. NCBI lineage: Eukaryota > Metazoa > Arthropoda > Insecta > Lepidoptera > Geometridae > Eulithis > Eulithis testata. Next base: position 3,851,054 of record OX382194.1, read on the forward strand.
AGATTAATAATAGGTATAGTAGAAATTGTAACGGTACATATGAACGTAATGTAATTCCCTGGCTAATTCAGTACGTAGAGAACAATCCTTGAACGTGACACACGACCTCACGTACAAGTACATTACCGATACTTAGAATTCCATTAATACGTAAATTACCAGAGAGAATAGAACACATTTTCCGATTCCAAGGTTACGGGAAAGCCTTTTTTCCGAATGAAGGTATGAAACAGACGACAGTTAAGGCACAGATCATATAATACTATACTAGATATGGTACAATACAAATTCGCTCGGCTTTAAAAAAATTATACCGTTGGTTATACCCTGGTTTCTACAGCCTGATATGTTAAGAAACCATCACCGTATAATGACCGCTGGAAAGACTAAGTAGAAGCCTGACTTGTGAGAACCCAAGGTCTTCCATTGGAAAAAGGTAACACAAAATCGAGAGATCCAATATAGATGTTTATTTTATAATTTACGTAAAAGTGGTCATGTCATGCGGAGGGAAGAAAGCCATATTATGAGAAGAGTGCTAGACATGAATGTGGACGGATGTAGAAGTAGAGGTAGGCCAAAGAAAAGATGGATGGACTGGGTGAAAGAAGATATGAGTAAGAAAGGAGTGGACACCGAGATGACGGCTGATAGAGGAAAGTGGAAGACGAAGACATGTTGTACCGACCCCACTTAGCGTGGGACAAGGGTAGAAAGATGATGATGACGTAAAAGTGGTAAGAGTTTTTTATCTATCTATCTATCTACGCTAGTGACAGTGGTAAGTCTGACCTGGGAAAGGAATCCAACATAAACAGATGGTAATGAAATAACAGATACCAGAGATACCAACCGCAAGAAGATCTGACCAATTACAGCCTCGTGCAGTTGTTTATCAGGCGAGCTTACTCATCTTAGCGCTCAATTCACACCATCATCTCACAAGTGTCGGGGGAGACGTGGCGTCTTTTTTTAAAGCGGTGGTCCAATTCATGAACTTATAGAGGGATAGATTTTCTTCGCGCATAGTTTGTTTAGTAAACCTCGAGTTTATAAACGATGTAAAGGCTCCACTAGATCCAGAATCAAGAGCTGCGCTAGGTACATACTGGTTGAAACTATTTGGCGGACTTCAATTCTACGAAATCGGGGGTGGGGAAAGTAATTGGTGGTCGATTGTGGCGATTTATTCTGAGTGCTTTGCGGCTCGACTTGCTGAGATAATTATGGTGTTTGCTATTAGTAGTTGGCAACGAAGGCTAAAATTTCTATAATCAATCTGCGAGCAATTCAGACCTACGAATTTACCAACTTACTTCTTATCAGTGATAGAGTGGTCGTAATGATCATCGTGCCGAGGTATAATCCTTCGCCACATCTCGTACCGTTGCCCTCTTTCTACCGACCAATGGTATTGATTTGGTACATCCACCCCATGGGTGATCGTGATTGTTGAAAAGTAGGTACCTACCCATTGACGTTTCGCTGTCGATGGAAACCAACGACAAGGAACTGACAAAGCAGGGTTTATAAACTGCTTAGGGAAAACAGAGTGATGCCAGGAGCCATAAAAAACTTATGAACAAACCGTTGAAGGCTAATGACCATTTCATCATGCAGCTAAGTAACGTGAGTGCATAAAATAGGACAAAATCCCTGGTACGTATTTTATGTTCATTTATATCCGCTACGTCTATCTACTTGGACCACCGATCGTCCATCGTCGTTTTGTCGGCTATCGGACGATGTCGAACGTCGGCGCATCAAAGCCGGCCGGCCGATGCGCCCGCGCCGGTGACTCGGCGGTTTGCAGCACCAAGGATTTTCCTTGTGCAGCTGCATATTCCCTTTACTTGATATTATTTCTATAAATCATTTTAGAAATAAATTGTTGTCACTGGACAAAGATTTTGGTAAGTAGGTATACTAAGCTTAAATGAATCTTGACATAAATCAAAGTGCAAAAGATCTACCGAATGCATCAGCATCGTGCAATACACGATTTTTGAAACTAGTGGATGTAGAACTACATTTGAACTCTCCATTGTAAGAATCTAAGAAAGATAGATTATTATTACAAAAAATCTGATAATCCTATCTATAGGATTGCTTTTACACAATCAATTACGTTCAACCCCTTACCTGATGCATCCGTTCGGAAGTCCTAACACAATAATCGCCTACTTCCTACCGCCACATGAAACTTACACCCAACTTAGGAACCTACAAAATGAAGGCATTGAAAAAACATAACCGCTCATTATTTGAAATATCCAAAACATCTAAGAGGGTTAACTTTGAGAGTTGGTTTCCGTTTCTTTGCAGCTATCGATCTTATCTTTCTTACCAAATCTATCTAGATCTTTCAAATCTTCCGATGGAACTTCCTGATAAATAATTTAAAAATAAGTAGCAGTAAAAATTATCAAAACTCCTTGGTTTATAAACAAAACACAAAACACTGGCTCAGTACAAAAATAGACCGCAACAAAGTATTTGGCTTCATCCCGCATGACCACGGTTTCACTCGAGCACGGTTCAAAATTATCTAATTTATGGTATCTTTAAACTGTACAGTAAATAATATATATACAGCCTTTTACATAGGTACTTCATATCTGGTCTGCCAGCCGAATATAATAAACATAACCAAACCAGTCAAACGGTTTGGAAAACAACTCTACCGTTGGCTTTATATAAACGAATAACATAGTCCTAAATACACATCTGTGTAGGTAGGCATATACCGTACATACACAATACATAGGTACCAAATTCGGGCATCATGCACGTGCAAACCCACGGTGTTCCCTTTCAGTCCCGCCTTCCCGGTCTCATGGCGCAAAAACCCAGTAACATAACACCAAAACGGGATATGATGACGCATTTGGGGAGCTTTATGTAATTTCCAGAGCCAAATGTTTAGACAAACGACCGTTTTGGGTAAATAGGTTGGGGGAGGGCTTGAGTTACTGCACGGTATGAAGGAAAGATGCAAAAATAGTAACAAAATTATCACTGATTTAAGTATCATAGAACAAGAACTTCTATAATCATTAGATAATACTCGAAAGCCATGTTACGTACTTTTATTTTGCTGATATAAAACTTCTTGAAAGTCGAAGTTTTGATAAGCTAAGTAATTTAATTTTTTTTAATTTTATTTAACTGACAAAACCCTGCATTTAATTATAACATCAATGATCGCATTCACCACACATAGTTATACTAATCGGGTGTTGAATCACAAAAGTACACATACTACAAAAAGTTAGCCACTATTGATATTACAACAATCATGGTTTTGGAACCTAGCCAGCATACCCTGACCTCCCCTGCTTCTACAGCTTCCAACAAAGGACGATGCCGGAGGTTGAATTGAAGAGAGCTCTGCAGATCTCGATAAATCGGTTGATTCATAATATAAGCTATCGCTTGAATTGTACACTTGTAAAACTTGCTTTGTTAGCCGGCGCCTGTCATTGTGCTCAGACAATACAACTTGTAAGAAATGTTTTTTAGGAATCCATTGATAAAACTGTTAGATGACTTGGTTTTGTGGCAAATTGTGTGATAATGTCAACCTGTTGCGTGAATACCGATGAATATGAATGAATTGATGGAGCCTCATTGTCATAATATTCTGGTTAGCAAGGGATTTATGCTTTATGTCTCGAATTCATTCATCTTTTCGAATCTTTGGTATAATAAACATTCTGTTGCAAGTGTCTTCATTTACATAAAATCTCGCATTGATAAACGTGAATATTTGGTGGATATTGTTGGCAGTTATAGTGGATTATAAAAAACTGAAAAGAATTATGGTACAACGTATAAACAGACGAACTCAAGGGCCTTTGCTTACTGAATTTACTATTGCAACGGTAACAGCTAATTTTTAAATAAGTGACAGGCATCATGGCTCAGTCGGTAGTAGCTCTGCCTTCCGTGCTGTGGGTCGTGGGTTCGATCCCCACCGAGAACAAACATTTGTGTGTTGTAAACATAGATGTTTGTTCTGTGTCTGGGTGTTTCTATGTATTATAAGTATGTATTTACAAAAAAAAAATTATGTATGTATTCTATCAGCCATCTAGTTTCCATCGTACAAGCTTTGCTTAGTTTGGGACTAGAAGGCGTTGTGTTAAGTGTCCGTGAATATTTATTTATTTATTTATTTATTTCGAAAAAAAACGTAAATCCCGACTGCGTCTGCATGATCTAACCGTCTCTAAAGTCACACGCAAAATGCAAAATAGTATTGTAATAGATTGTTGTAAGTTATCTTATTTTCAATTTCATGAGTGTTGGTCTCTAAAACTCAAAATAAGTACAAATAGGAATCGCTTAAAATACGTCTCAAAATCTTCAAATCATAAAGTCTTCAACAACGTTTACAACTTCGAAATCAGAAATCACACAGCGCGGTTCGTAATATAAATAAATCTGTACATGGACGCACACACGCACATTTCGGGTGTGTTCACGCATGCGAGGAAGCTGCGCGTGAGATTTGCCCGCGCGCAGCTGCGATGCCAGGTGTGCGCCCCCTCTACACCGGTACACACGAGCACAGTGGGCACTGGGATTTTTTAACATCATATTATGAAAAAATCTTTTGCTATCTCAATAAAACCTCAGTAATTAATTAATTAGAGTTTGTTTATTGGCACCAAGATGTGCTTAGCTACGTGGAGATCTGAAAAAGAATTAATGGAGTGAACGTGAAGCGTTCCGAGTATCTCACACATCTTTTTTGAAACTAGGTACATAAATAGAAGATTTTATTCACAAAGAAAATTACAACTAATATAGTATTTACAATATTTACAAAATATACGTGAAACAGTTGAGCTATCTATAAACCGTTGCAAACTATTTATAAATAGCTCAATTGGTCCAAATCAGTACCAATCGAAAGCGTGCCCAAGACAATTAAATTAAGTGAAAATAAAACAATGATATATATAATTACTTTCGCAGTGGGATGAATGTTTGTTTCCAGCATTATCATATCACGACGTTTATTGCAGAGTTGAGTTATCAACTGGCTTTTGTCATATAGATTTTCAGAGCGATGACGACGTTGGCTGTCGATTTGCATTTTTTTGTGAATTCCACAAAATGTATAAGAACTACGATAATGATTTATATTACGTATTCTATTGAGACTTTATTTTGCGAAGCTTAGAAAATAAGCTACAAAAATAAGCAGTTCATAAAACTATTTTACTTCTGTGCGCGACAGTACAAGTACTACCCCATCAAAATCTGTGAATGCTTGCACAAACCCGCTTCCATGACATAAACAGTCCATCAAGTACAGTATTTATTCCCGGCAGTGTCCTATGAAATTGAATAAAAGAACCCCATACTTTATGAGGGACCCTAGCCAGGCCGACTCCCCGCTAGTAATTATCCTACATGTTTTTATATCAGATTTTTAGTGGATTATTATTTACGGTTTGGACGCGGTACTGTAGTTATTTTTGCTGGTGTACACCAATGTGGTTTGGGGAATTAAATGAAAATTTTTAGCCTGGTTTATAGTTATAAAAAAACACGATTTTCAAAGTAGCTCAAACATTATATAGTTTGATAACGGTACAGTCATAAGCAATATTAGCAAATATGTATCCGACAGCTTTCTTTGGCCGCACAATACAAAATCGTCTGCAACTAAACCATGCCAGCCTATTGAAACTCCGAGAGAGCAGAGCCTCATCAATCCTCCTAAATGAGGAAAACCATCGATCGTGTAAAGTGACTTTCATTCCGTGAGTGATAGAAAGCTGCGTGACATTAGCGGCGTGACCTGCGGGCGTGACCCGTCGCGCCGTGAAATGCGTCAAATCGCCGTGCGCGAGCGCAATCCTCCGCCCCGCCGTGGTTTACGGTCACTGGGCACTCTGAGGCAGGATATTTATACTCTACGATAAAAGGTTTCGTTTTATGTAAGTAGGTTAGGTGATAGTTAGAACACTACCTTAAGTTGATGTTAAAGTCAAACCTCTTAGTGCAAAAGCCAGAGTTCGTCAACGCAATTGGCAGACTCTGGGAATGGACTGTTTAGTTTAGACTTTAGATCATCCGAAGTCCTTTATTGCAATTTTTACACTAGCCCTTGAAAGTTTCACAAAAAAGAACAATTTTATTTTCATCTCTTTTTCAGCTCGAAAATTACGTGTTGTTTCTGCTTTCAGTCCACTTTCTCGAAGTAATCGTGTCGCAGTCACGCAGTGTAAATGTCTGGTGGTATATGTCATACAGTGGACACTCGCACGCTCTTAATCGATAAGTGAATTAGAGATGCAAACTTACTTGTCAAATTACTTAAATAATTATGTGATGTATGACCACACGCGCCTTGAGAAATTCTGGGAAACAGCACGGCTGAAAACGAAAGCAAAATCTGTGCAGTTTTTTCTGTTTGATTGAATTAAATGGTTTTTTTCTAGACTTGTTTGAATAAGTTGCATAATATTTTGTGACTTCATTACGTAGAAACGGATAAACCGATTTGGATAAAATTGATAGTGACTTAGGTCTTAGGTCGAGGAATTCCTTTGTTGTGATGCTAGCAAAGCTGTAGGCAGAAGCTAGTTAAACAAATACAGCTGACACCATTCAATTAGAGTATACCCAGTACGTAATTCCGTGGTATTTCCACAGATGAGCGAGCGAGCGCGCCCGTGACTTCCGTTTCCGGCTGCGCCTGCGCAGCATCCGCGAGCAGCCGACCGACGCGGCCTGCCTACCGCCCTGCTTGTAAGTAAAAATCATATGATAATAAATACCACTCCTCTCATCATCATCATATCAGCCTGTATAAACCACTGCTGGATATAGGCCTCCTCTAAGTTCATATGAAAAGTTACCTAAAGACAACTAAAGCTATGAACGATTCCTTAACAGTAGTAACCCTTAAAAGTAGTTTCTATTGAGTCATAGAAATATATTTAAAATCAAGCTATTCATGATTTTGCACCTAAAAATCACTAAAATCAGAGCGTTAATTCTAAAAGTTCATTCAAAATTCCTACAAATGAATGGCGGATAAAATTATTAACGACATAACTTCTCCTGCTTCTAATAATTTTTCTAACCATTTTCGTGTTGGCATACGGTCTTTTGCGCTGCACTGATTACGCTCACTGCATTACTTGCAACTTGCATAACTACCTTGTGATATGACAAGTTGCTTCGCCTTGTGACAAGTTGCAACTTGCGTCAAAGATGCAGAGGTGGCGTGACGCGATGACGCTGTCGGAAGCGTGGCCTATTAGCCTGTCCGAGAGAGCCGACGTATCCTGCATGAAATTGCAAATACTATGAAGCAGAATGTGATTAACTTTGCCAGAAAAGGATTAGCTAGTAGTTAGTGCGTAGAAGAAAAACACCGAGAAAATTGGTAAAATAGGCGCTGCAAACCTTGAAACTTTTATGACAGTTAAGAATGACGATCGAGCTTTGGGCCAAACTGATTACGTCTACCATAACGAAAATTAAGCACTCCAATTAAAATAAAAAAACTTATGTTATTTGACCGACGACTTAATATTTTTGCATATAGCACCTTCGCTTGCATGGTACCCGGTTGAAAAGTACCGTAGGCCTGGAAATTAGGCTGATGAGATCAATATAGTAACATACGTGAGTGAAATACTCGTCTGTCATTAGCGGCCGAGAATGATACATCCTCAAAGGGGAGAAGACCTGCGCTGTTTTTCAGAGCTGTGAATTTACTTGTGTCTATATTCCTATATTCCTGCTTTAGTTTTTACTAGGATCTAGTATCATATGATAGGGTCAGTCACACGTGCCTGTAAGGAGATCTATGAGCGGTCGCGCGCGCCGCATCCTGCGTGAGATGAGACGATCCTTCCTTCGCGCGGTTGCATGCGCTGCTGAGCGCGACGGAGGAAGGTGGGCATTCACGTTAGCGGGACTTTAGTACTCTTGCTGCTTGCTTAGTGACTTTAGCAATAGTAGATCGGTACTCATACTAAGGGGTGCCTCTGAGGCTCTGACTGTACCTCTATCAGTAACCTTAGCCAACAATAAATTCAAGAAAAATCTTACCATTACTAGGGCGGCAACCTATTTCAATCTTCCTTCATTTTTAGACTGATGTCCAATCCAAAATGGATATCCCTGCTAATCGTCAGTCAAAGTGACTGTCAGTCACCGTGACGATTTGGACAGGTTATGAAGCGGCTGTCACAATAGTCAATTTTTAAATCGCAAAAAAAAACCATACTAGTTTGTAGTTAGCGCAAAACTAGGAAACACCTACTCAATGATAAATAAATTTTACTAGTATTGAAAAAAAGTACCAAAATACAGCTTTGCCCTATCTCCTCAATCTAACGCGCAGGATAACATTACTTGTGACCGGACATCACTGCTACTGCGTAATCACACTTCTCTCTGTTAGATCGTTTTCTAACCACATCATCATCATACAGTTCACCCACTGCTGGCTCCTCCTTGCTTCTGCAGTCTTTCACGATCTTGGCTACAGCTCCACGACCTTATAATTTACATATCCATATAATAACATTTCTAAACGATAAGTCACGTAGCTGATACCTCTCCACTAGTAGTTTTAAATAGAATTGCTGTAGTTCCAAATTTTTTGATGTAGTTTGATTTGCCAAATCTAACAGCAAACCCCTTATTCTTCAAAGTTTTTTGCAAAATGTAACTTCCCGTAGAAATGTGCGCTCGTTCATGTCTTTTGTCCTAGCTAAAATAGCTCTACGCGTCACGTAGCAATTAAAGGTACCTTTTATATCAATTTGACTATGGTTAGTGAGATTATTTTGATTAACCCCGACGTGACGGCGTTGTTTGTCTGTTTGTTGGCCCTCGCAGACGTGATATTGAATGCTGTTTTTTTTGGAAAAAAGGTCATATTTTGTCTGGAATGGTCTTTTATTCAAATTTGATAAACTAGAGTCTCCAAGGTCTGATATGAACCAGCAATGATGAAGGAGTGTAAGGAGATTTTTATATTTTTATAAAATAACTTGTAGGTGTAAGTGTGATTTTTATTGTAATAATTATCATTGAACAATAAATAGCCCAATAACCGAAATTACAATCGGTATCAGTACATTTACTACACAACCTGATCGATGATCATTATATAGTATACATACATACCCATAAACATCAATATAACCACAATTCTATAAGTATTCAAATAATTTGCTTTCAATACATTAGACAAAATTTATGCACCGTCGACGGCACGCGACTTCCAAGATGGTCAAAGCAAATCAATACTAGAAAGCTATTGAAAGATGTGCCTCGTGCCTATAATAAATGATAGAATAGCTTAAACGTGGTTTTATGTAAATTTCTTTTGGCGCAAGTATACAAACATAGCGTGAATGATCGTCACGGATGCGGTATACCTATTGAACCCACGGATTACAAATAAATATGCAAAATTTTATTTCACTTGACGATTATTATACCTATTCATATTATGATATCGGTTTATAATCGAGGTCGATGAACTTTGTACAACTGTGCGCAAAAGTGGTTTGAATGCTATTTTCGCTGCCATTGTTAGTCAATTGACGATGATAATCTTGTGGTAATTTGCAATGGTGATTTGAAGGGAATGCATTTAAGAGGTCAATAAAGGCTATCAGATATTTGGTACCTACTTGTATACAAACTAATTTATTTTATTTATGTAAAATGTTAATTATGCTAGTTTATAAAATGGTTTTTAAATTAAAATAAATAGAAATATTAATCCTGATATTATTTTATACCTATCTAAGTAATTAAAAGTAAATAAGTTTCATATGTATTTTGTAAATACTGTATTAGTTGTAATTTTCTTTGTGAATAAACTATGAATCTAGTAAGTAATTAAAACATTTAATCTGGCGAAATGAAATCTATGCCAATGCTATTCAATTTTGAATTATCCGAATTCATTATTCCATCGTGATGAAACGTCAAAGCGCTTGATAGCATAATCACAAATCCATGTCAATGACCTTTTCGGCATAACATTTCTGTATTCAGTAGTACACAAGAGTTTTTCACGCGTCATTCTTTAGCTATACATTGTGGTACCGTAAGCCAATGATATTCACTTTGTGCTATACCTCGTGCGCTATTGTTCACTTCTATTATAGTTATTAGTCTTTGGTTATCAAGGACTCGCGGAGCATTCTTTTCATTCTTTGGTTTTCAATAGAAAATCTTTGTTACATAATTACACCGTTTTATTGGTCTGTGGGTCACTGAGTCAGTGGGTGTGTCTGTTTGGATTCATTTTCATTTGTGAATAAAACACCTTGTCTATGTTTTTTGTAGTTCTGTGATAGTTTTATAAATAGATAGTTAGATACTTTAGACTCGTTCTTTAAAATTACTTATAATGAATTTTCATTCCACAGATGCGTATTTCATAAAAAAGGTCGTTTTGAGTCTTGTGTTTTGTCACACAAATATATAAAAAAATCAGATTTAGTGACACTAAATGTATCAAAACAAGTTATGAAATATACCAAACATGAAACTATAAACAACTTCAAATGTCCAGTAGGTACACAACCGTAATGATGGAAAAACACGTGCACGAATTTCGCAACACTAAATAATAAATAAAAATTCTTTGACACACCAAATTATTTCTGCCCTGAATAATTTTATACGCGTTTTAAAATGTCTTTTGAAAACGTGGGATTTATGGGGCCCGAACCCGTTCGAGGGGTGGTCATAAGACGAGGGGTTCATCAGATTCATTTTCTTATATTTTTTACGTCTTGACAAACCCCAGCTGCTACGATAAGTTATAAATAAATGAAATAGCATTTTTGACCCGCCGAGGGATGTTCAGATTGGCATGTATGAAATCTATATCAACCACGACAATTTCAACCTTCATCCCTATCTATGTTAAAATAGAGTTCTTTTTAGGATAGTGTGAGGCTTGTAACGGTGGATTTAATGTGGTAATCGTAAGAGCAATTCGACACAGGACGTCCTGTCTGTTTTGCACCAATTATTATTACCTACACCGAGCCGGAACCGTTTGAATACGGATATGCAAGTGCGAGTTTGATAATTTTCATCATTTATGCTCAGAAAGTAGGCCATAAATAGCCGTAAATGCAATTTACGGCCGTAACTGGGGGACGTAAGTACTTAAATTTAAAAATAAGATGAGGTAGGTACATTCCAAATCGAAGCCATAATAATTAGGTAAGGTAAGCTTCACACACAGGGAATCTTCTGGATAATATTTCGTATTTTCTAACTAAGATGTTTTTTAAAGTGATGGCCTATGACAAGTGGTAACCAAAACCACAGATCATATAAAACTAATAACTAAGTTGCTCCTTTACTGCAAGAAAAACATACCTTTGGTCTGAAGAGACCTGACTATAACTCATCAGCTGAAGAAACACAGGACACAATAATATCTTCTAACCATAAATGTCCATCTTAAGGTCTCGGGAATTCTTCCTAGACCGTGGGAATAAGCTTACCTACTCATAAACGCTTCCCACTTCTTTAGCTACAAATATCGTAAATGAGTATTATTTTTCTGATTTTATTGCGTGTTTTTGCCAAACCCTGTGAAAAGTAGGTGCCTAACTTTTATCAACATAAATTACCTCCGTGGTATTACTTGAGCTTCTGTTTATCTTAGAAAGGTTTCCGTAGATACGGAATGGTAGGTATAGGCAAATATTTGATGAAATACTAGCTTCCGCTTGCGACTTCGTTCGCGTCCCATTGGATCCCGTTGATTTTCCGGGATTAAAAGTAGCCTATATGTTAATCCAGGTCACGGAAAATATATATATACCAAGTTTCATCCAAATCGGATCAGTACTTTTTGAGCCAATTCGTTACAAACAACTGTAAAATCTTGAAAATGTTATCCAATAAGTTAGTAGGTATAAACCATAATATAATTGAAAAATATAACGATGTATAACTCCAAGTAAGAGTTATGTAAATAAAAATGATGACAAAATGTCAAGTCATCGTAAAATAACTAATTAAAGATTTTAGAACTTCATGCTGACGTCATAAAAAATATACAACTTTTACGAGTTATAAATCTATTTTGATACTTTTAATTAGTAAGGAGGTTGACTAACTTTTCGAAATGAATGTCTTTTTCTGTCAACCTAATTCTAAAATAGATGGAGAATAGAAAACTTCAAAGTAACACGACGTGCTCGTTTAAAAATATAGCATTTTTTTTTATTTTCTCCAATTCTAATTATATTCATGATCAACATTATTATCTATTAAATAATATTATAGACAAAATAAATGGCGATTGTATCCATAATCAATAAATTAATTTGATGTTAATTAAGACATTCAAACTCATATGCCACCAATTAAGCACCAGAGATTGAACAGATAAAATCGTAAATACATCGAAAAATTATTTATTACGACCTCAAGCCAAAACATATTGACAAGAAAGGTCACATTAATCTTCTAGGATGAACTATTCGTTTTCATAGATAGATTATTTATTATTATGTGCCTAATAATATCTGTAATTGATTGGTTGACCCTCAAGAAGATACCAAATTTATATTTAACTATCAGTAAAGTTAAAAATTCACCTAAGAAATGTAAAACCTACCTATAAAGTAGTCTCACTATTCAAGTTATTTTTTACTCAAATTGCAAAATTGCAAAAAAACTAAATGGTAAGTTTTTGATATGAACCAATGAACGAGAAAACTGTTTATAAGAAAAGCCTAAAATGTAAGGGGTATAATAATATTAGTCTTCTAAAGTTGAACTAACTAAAATGATTGCTAAATCTGTTGTCCTCTCTTTGCGTTGTCACGCAAGTTACAAGAATAGAGCATTTTTTAAAGCCGTGCTAAAATGACACTTGGATATGAATATAAAGGTGTCAATATATGGAAACATACAAAAGCACATGCTGAGACCTCTTCACCACCACTATGAGTTCATATAGAATTATTTATTCTATATGATTTCGTCTAGATATAAGATATATTTATAGTTTGTTATTTTAGTTTTTACCTTTATTTCTTGTTTTCACTTTTTTATTGTGGTGGCTAAAAACGTGAATAAACGTTATCTTATCTTATCTTATCAATATAGAAAATGTGTCCAAAGTAGGTACAACGAGCAACCGTAATAGGAAGAATTTTTACACTCTTATTTTTTCACGAAAGTTTTTAATCAACCGTGAAATAAAACCAAATTAAATTCTGTTACATCACTTCTAATGAATTGCTCTCTTAAAACTGCGACGTAATAACTTGAGCACTTGCAACTCGTAATCGAAGTTTGCGGAAGTAAAAATTACAAATGTCAAAATTAGAAATACATAGAACATAATTTCATTTAACTTTGGATTAGATTACTTCTTTCTGAGTTTATTTCTGTGGGAATAAAGTATTGTGAAACAATTCTGAAAAAAAAAAAACACAAAATCCATTATGATGAAAACCTTTTTCCAGAACTTTTTTTAGATTTTTAAGCAGCAAATGTGCCAAAAGCAACAAACATCATCAAATAAATTTAGATATAACAAAACATAGACTTCGCTACTAAAAATCAACAAATTAGTTGTTTCACACTGATGCTGACACCCTTATTTTTGTCTGTTTGTTTTTGGGTTTTTGTTTTGTCAAGAAACCTAAAAATATTTCTTCATGTACGTCTTTTAACTTTTCTATTAGTTGTTAAATTAATATGTAATTACACACTGTTAAACATTACCAACGGGTTACTAAAAGTACGGGCAAAGTATACATACCTACCCTTCTAACCGGCCAAGTCCGGTCGTATATCCAGAATTATTGTAATTTAATAATCCTGTCCATTCGAAACCGGCTCTTGGCCATTATAAGCCATTCACTCGCAAAAATGGCACAATTGATCACTTGTCAACCGTTTCGTATTGTATAAACGCAAATTCAGAAAAAAATATTTGGCGTCGTAAATTCTCATGACCGAAGTTTCGGCATACCGAAGTTTCGAGAGTGATCCCTAATTACATATTAAATATCTAATTACCTAACACGACATATATACTATACACATACATATACTAATACGTGTACCTATATACTAGTGCAATAATTATTTTCTCTACCTATTCCAATTTGATAGGTAACTATTAACCTATTTTATTTGGAAGTCGATACCAACAACACTGTGAAAATCGAAAATTTGTAAATTACAAGATTTAGAGTTTTACTTTGATTTTTAGAAAGAAAAAATGGTTTTAGCTTATTTGTACAATTTACATATAGCTACTTATTATAGGCTTAATTGGCCTAAATTTGCTTAAAACTCAAAAATGATCCTTTCTTTTGATCTAACAATGAACGGATTCGGTTCGCGTTCGTAAACTTGTTGGATAATATCTGCACGTGTTCCATGTTCGATGTAAAGATAACGTGCAGGCCCACGGCGGTTCTCTAATCGTTGTTCAGGTTGTAGATTCACTGATAATTCTCGCCCTTCATTGTACAACTTATGAAACAGAACGCCTCGTAATCCGAGTGTTCAACAATATTTGGAAAATAAACTAGACAGTCATTTAATTACTACGTGGCACACAACATACAAAACATTATAGATAGGTGAAATTAAAAAAAAATTACTAAAACAGTAAATTTAAAAAAGAGAAGATATATAAAACATAAATTAGTTATACGGTTCTTATATGTCTACAATAATGATGCCTGCCACAGCAGCAAATGGGTCCTAACTCAGCAAATTGCCTACTGTTTTAGCAGTAGGCACTGTTATTTTGCTAAGACCATGACTGTCATAGGACCCTGTAAGTAAGTTACAACATCTTTGATAGATATATTTCAGCTAACACTAGTTGGCTTCATTGCTATTGAGTCGTTTCGCAAATGTCTCTACAATTTAAACAATAAAAAAAAACAATTCTAAAGACTTTTATAAACGTTTTAGAGTTGCCAACTTTATATTATTTTTTTCATCTTATATTTTGTAAGGACTTTGAGAAAAATCGTTATAAACGAGCGCAATAACCTTCAAACACCGTGTAAAATTATACACCAATTAAATAAATTATAAGCAAATAAATAACCGTATTAATTACCGTTCGATGATTTGAAACCGCATGGCATACAGATAGCGTAGCACAAAGGATTGACCTTGAATGTGATGATAAAAAAGGTTCATTTACACTGCAACTCTATTGAGCGAAGAGCCATTGTTAGGACAAACGCCTGTGTTGCCAGCTAGCTGGGTGTTGCTAGATCTGGCCACTATTATAAAAAAATGGCCCTTGGCTCTGTAATAATCATGTGGATTACACAAAGGCCTGTAATAGTCACAGGTAATAATAATAAAGTATCAATACTAGGTGAACTTAGTTAGATAAAAATAGCTATTACAACTGTAAATACCTAGTTAGATATTATTTTATGGCTAACAATACCTCTAAAAGGCTCTTTTTCGAATCTATATTATAACACTGTTGCAGTAAGTTCTAATATAATGAAAACCATACTGTTGTCTTAATTTGACAAAAATATGCAAGTAAAAAAGCAATTGAAATGATTTTGACCATTTTTATAGTAGAAACCAAAAAGTTTTTACTCCTTACTCGCCTAGGCCGAAACCTAGTTGGAACAAGTTGGAAGCCCCAACAGCACCCACATGGTATAGCTAACAGGTGTCGTATTGTTATAATGCAAATTACAACTTTCATTCTCGTCCTATTACACTTTTAGGGAGTTCGGATTGTTTAAAATTAGATTAGTAGGTTTGTGAACTTATTATTTATTTTTAAAATCAAATAAACAATTAAAATAAATTACAAAGCATGGAACATATTGTACGTGATAAGTATAACTACCGTCCTGAGCGTTGGGCGGACCAAGTGTCGGAGCAACTGGAAATGCCGGTGCACCAGGCACTTCATCAGGCCACCGACCGCTCCAAATGGAGAGCCGCTATCCACAGGACCTTGGCAGGGAGTCACGATCCTCATCAATGAGGGACCGACTATGGAGGGGCGGGAGGGGAAGTATAACTACTGACAAATAACTTGCAAAACTACTGCGCTTGCAAATATATTATGTACTTATACTTACATAAATAAAAATACGTTAAAGCATCGCAAATCAAAACTGCTTATCCAACAAATCGTAAAACTTTTGTCTGTTAGTTCTCATACAAGTTCATACAACCCGTTTTACCCCAAGACAAAGATAAATAGACTTGAATTGAATCAAAACCGGATAAACGCCAAGACAAGACAAACGACTTGTTAATCGCTATTGTGGACTAATGTCTTGTATGTGTCACGAATCGAGTTGAGAATCACCTGATTAGTGGCGATTCTATGGGGTAAAACTGACCCTTTTCGAATAGGTCAAATTCGTCGACATGTGACATGATTCTATTGTAACTCTTTACAATAGCATAATCTATAATATGATAAGGACGATTGGTTTTAAAGAAAAGACGAACTGTAAGGAGTAAGTGGACTTTCCCAAGGGTAAAAAAAGAGCAGATTTTTTTTTGTAAGTAATTACTGTATAACCATTTCAGACTACCTTACCTACTTATTTATTATTATTGTGGTTAAGTTAGAGTTTTTAAAAACGAAAAAAAATTTAGAGTCGATCTCAATCCCAAAGAATATTATTTTAATTATTTCATATGGAAAAATAATGCTTATTTTTGTAATATAATTTAGACGTAGATAGATAATTCTGGTAATCTCATTAGTATCATTACTGAAGTACTGTAATAAAAAATAGTGTTGTGTTAGTCAATCGGGTCATCTATATAATAAGTTGAATATCGTGAAAACTATAAATGCCAGCTTAGTGAAATAAATAATTGTATTTGATTGAGAGTTTATTATTCCTTAATTAAATAAAAGTTATTGTTTAATTGCATTATTCGCTTGCATAATATCTCTAAGCTCATTCATGATTACCAAGATATTCAAGTTTTTATAGATGACTCGGAATTTTGTCTTCCAAGTGTATTTTGTATAATTAATTAGCTATCGACTAAGTAGTCAACTTTTTCTGTAAACTAAGTTTTTATTCTCTTCACCTCACTAACCTTACTAAAACTACCAAATGAACTTCCTCTAACACCTAATACATTGATAATTATCACAAAAACTTTTGATTTTTTGCTACGTCATTATTTTCCACAAACCTCAATCTAACCTACAAGGTACACTGTATGTACACATCGTCCTCCAATCCAAATGACGTGGGTTAGCTCAGGTGCGTGCCATATAAATATTTGTCTATCGCTGGCTTCTGTAACCTACCAAGTTAGGTGTAGGTAAGTGTGCGTATTTGCAAAACCTTATGGAAAAATAGAACATCGTGTAGGTACTTGCTTAGTTTTTTTTTTCTTTTTTCGCTCCTCGGAGCAGGCTATAGTCATTTTAAAACCATACCGCCTAGTCTAACGTTGTTTTTTCCCTTAGGTTAGTTTGTTTTAAGCGTTTGTCTTGCGTAAATGATAAGACAAGTCACCGTCAAGTCGGCTGTCGTTTGTTTTGAAGAGAAAATGGTGGATTTTCCCTCCAAAACCTGAATCGAATTTTCACATTCAGAAAAACCACTTTACACACATTTAATCCAATGGGTCACACTTGGTGTTACGACCTAAGTATTATTGGTTAAAATTCCACCAAAATTAAACAACAATACTCACAATAACACAAGAAAAACTATGCTATGTGTTGTTCCAAAAAATGTCAAAATTCGAATCCGTGTACTTGCTTAGGTTAAAACTGTTGAAGGACCTTCAAGGCAACTAAACCATTAGGTTACCGTATTTTTCTTTGGCTACTCGTACCTCTGACCACATCCAGCATCACATATTTCAGTTATGTTTTATTTTGTTTATAGGTTGTTTTTAGTTGATAAGCTAGGTTGTACCTATATAATAGGGTAATATAATCGCACAGAGATCAAAACCAGTAAACAAATTAAAAAAAAAATGTAGCGCCTTCGAAGAAAAAAAAGTATCGCCGAAGATATCAACAAGGTAAAACTAAACTTTTTTTTTACTTTGAATTGTTTCGCATTATAATAAATATTTTCGGTAGGTAGATCTTTTATTAATCCAAATAAAATATTTATAAATGTAGCAAATACTTTTTGTTCAAGATCATTGTTCAATTCTTGTTTTTTTTAACGGTTTATGTTATCAGCTGCAACTTGCGTATGAAATCATCTGTCAAAACAATAAGAAGGCTAGAGTAGACAACCCGTTCATTGACCTCGTGTGATGAGTATTCAAACCGTAGAAAAAGTATTCATTTAAAACCTACAAGCTTCTAAACT
Organism: Eulithis testata; assembly: GCA_947507515.1. Classification (NCBI taxonomy): domain Eukaryota; kingdom Metazoa; phylum Arthropoda; class Insecta; order Lepidoptera; family Geometridae; genus Eulithis; species Eulithis testata. The sequence continues at coordinate 3,869,407 of OX382194.1, forward strand.
TTCGTATGGAAAGTATTTTTAGCTTGTATTTTTTAAATGAATACTTTTTTTACGATTTGGGCTGTATACAGACATAGATTATGACGAGATAAATTGATATAATCCTTAGTTTTGGTTGGTCACCGTCAAACAGTGGAGTGGTTACCCTTCCACGTTTGTATGGAAAGATGTGCGACTTGTTCAACCTTAATGCAATGTTGAGGGCCTTTACACTTCTTTCGACATTTAACCACCGTAGACGGTCGTCCACTTCTTCCACGGGGCTTATTAGGATCACCCAGGACTGTTCAACTGAAAAGCTAGCGTATTTTTTATTAAGTACTAGCGACCCGCCCCGGCTTCGCAATGCAGTGATGATGAATACACATAAACCTTCCTCTTTAATCACTCTATCTATTAAAAAAAACTGCACCAAATTCGTTATGTATAGTTTTAAAGATCTAAGCATACACACATACAGACATTAGGACATAGACGCGGGAAGCGTCTTTGCTTTATACTATGTAGTGATTAAAAAACTTCTGATGCCTTGAAGTATCAAGGCTTATTTTCATATTGCAGTCTGAAGGTCTGAAGATCTGTAGGTCTGTACATTGGCCGCGGTAGTCAATAGTTAACACATGACCCCGTCAAGTGCTATGTGTCATCAAATGAATCGTCGGATGGCGAACTGTTTGATGACGCGCTAGCAGTGCTAGCACTGAGTGGAGGAGTACTTATGGGTTTTTAGTCGGTGTGACGCCATTACTGATGAGTTCAACATATTTCTTGAGCTCACCTTGGGTCTGTGGAAATGAGTAAAGGAACTTCTCCCATTAAAAAAGGCATAGTTACATTCTACTGCTTTTGGTGATATATTCCAGAAATCCCCACTAAGAAATCAATACCAGTGGGGATTTCCGTTTTTTTTTTCAGAAATCCCCACTGCAATGACGCTTCATTCTAATTCATCCGTTGGTCTATACTTACATTGCTTACCATGATGATAATATAAGATTTTCAACAAGATAACTATTTTAATTCTTTACCAAATACGAAATCAATAGTGATTTTTCAGAAGCTAAATAAGAAAATGAAATGAATTCGTGATAGACACTGCAACGTCATTGTTCTTCGTATTAGAATCCCACAACGTCAATTAATATTAATAGACACCTTAACGGAAACACTGTAAAAAATTCCAACCGCATGAAGTAAGTGTTTTTTGGTTTTCAATGGGTGGTTTCATAGTGATACCTAAAAAAATTTAATACTTTAGTTTCAAATTCTGGGATTAGGTACCTACTGAAAGATAAAATACTAAGTTCAAAAAAGATTGGTTAGGCATAACCAAACCAGGGGGCTAATTCTACTTACAAACTTGTGAACAGCTGATTTATAGATTTTATCTGTTTTTAGGTCATTTTGATCTAGCTGAACAGTGACGTTTCAGCTTAGCTGCAGGTGGGTCGAACCATTTTTGGTACTGAATTGAACGTCAACCGGTTTAAATTAGTGGAATTAAGGCCTACTTACTCACAGAACAGATATATAGTAGGTACTAGTGATGAGTCTGACACATAGTTGTTATTCTAAGGATTCATTCGAGCCAACCACATCCCAACCCAACTCAATCCCTCGATGAAGTGACCTCTGTAGAAATCTTAAAATAAATTAAAAAATGCTCACTCATCATCAATCAAACGTGCTCGATTCCATCAATATAATTTACTTTTAGTAGTTTTTACTGGAAAGCGCCCTCGGTGAGTCGCAAGTCAGCGGCGGCGGCCCTGCCAGGTACGAAATCCAATCAATTCTAAAATAAACTGTCGATTTAGGTAATTGATTGCAAATTGATTGAAAACTAAATGTACTGATAATAATAATATACCTTCTAAATCTATGTGATTATGATGCGAAATTCTTCAAGTCATTGCTATCAAATCCAAGACATAAGCTTTCATAAAATAAAATTAATACGATGAAAAGTTACAGCTACAAATGTACGGTTTGTTAGTAGAATTAGCCCTCAGAATGGCACAAAAAAATAAAACATCTTGTCGAACGAAAAAATTGTGCACAGATCTATAAAATCCTGCACCCACTAATTCCTTTTCCAGCACTTGGCCGCGCTAAACGATTTTGAGCTTCTGTACTAAGGATTTCCTGGTTGTTTTTCCTCAGCTTATACAATACAGTCTGGTGACATGTCGAAACGGTTTCGACCGTGGCGGACCCGTAATCGGTTTTCTCCAATAAACGCCGATTAGACGCGCTGGCGTCAGCACGCCCGGACCTCGTCGTGTACACTCGCAAACAAAACTGAAAAGCCTGAATGAAACGAGCTTTTCTAAAAGCTCTTTCTGTTTTTGATAGCTTAAATGAACGCTCTTGATTTGGTGGTTTCACTGGTCATTTGGAACACATTGGAAATAGCAACTATAGTAGGTGCCAAATAACACCGCAATACAGGTCATTCACCCACCTTCAAAACGATGTCGCAAAATTCAATTTATGAGTAGCCCTTTTCGATTTCATCGCATAAAAACAACACAGTATACGTGTACAATTGATTGTTATTAGTGAATTATGTATTGTTACAGTGATTTGGCCAAATAAAACCCGGTGCATTTTCGGTTAAAAAGTTTGAATGTGATCATTGTTTTCTCGGTTTGGAAGTGTTTGTAGCCCACTCATGTGAATAGGAGACGCTGGAATACAATTTCCCACCTATCTAAGTATCATAGTATCACGTAAGTACAAAATTCCAAACTTATAACCTCAATTTCTGTGTTTGCATTTCCTTAGTCAGCCGCTCAATTATTGTTCTACCACTGCAATATCCTTACCTATACTAATATTGCATAATGATGACTCGCAAAGCCCTGTCCCGCCTAGAGGAGTCCAAACTCCAACGGGCTTTGCAGGAACTGAAGGCGACTAAGGTTCTGTATGACCAGTTGTTGTTTGAAAGAGAAGACAATGAAAAGTTATTAGAAGACACGTTAGAAAGTAATAAAAACCTAAAAAGAGAGATGTCAGCGTTGCACTCTCAGTGTATTGATGCTATCGGAGAACGGGATAGGTTACAAATTATAATTGATGGGTTCGACCAGTGTGGTATGGAGTACGTTCAGGCCCTAAAGAGAACATCCTTTCTCGAGAAAGAGTTATGTGATGCCCACCAAGTGCGCTAGCAGCATACTATGCTTTTATATATAGTCACCTATCATTCTCCATTATCTTATGGGGGAACAGTACCGAGGCGCAAGACCTGTTTATCCTACAAAAAAAATGTGTCCGTATCCTAGTAAACATAAAGAAAAGAGAAAGTTGCAAACCACACTTCAAAAATCTTAAGATCCTAACGCTGCCTTCTATATACATATTAGAAATGTGCAAATTTGTACGGAAATATCCCTATTTTTACAACAACCTAGATGACCTGCCCCGTAGGTACGCATTAAGGCCAGGAAGAAACAAAATTATAAAACCACGATCGCAACTAAACATGCAGAGCAACGGCCCACACATAATGTCAATCAAAATATACAACAAACTTCCAATGGATATAAAAAACATACAGAAAGACTTCCTATTCGCTAAGACATTAAAATCATATCTAATTGACAAAACCTACTATGACATAAAGGACTACTTAGACTAGTAATATTAGGACATATTATTATTATTGGATAAAACCAAAACTTGACATTCTCTCTCACACACAAACCTAAATACACCTGACTACTAAATCTACGAACTCTAAACTAATTACTAAATATAAGAAATAAATTACAACAAAGACAAAACTTGACACTAAACACTATTCGCACGCTTACATGAACACTTGAACAACAAACCTTAAAATATTTTCTATTAACCGACCCGTACATTATATAAAATATCCTAAATAAAATGACTACCTATTATGTAATACTAATTAACGATCTACTAGCTATCTATAAACCTCGGCCTGCCTTCATATTGCTATACCCTAAGCAGGGTCCATGAGACATATCTATTTACATCCACCACCAATGTAAAATTTACCTAAACCATGTGAAAGCAATAAATATATTGAGTATTGAGTATTGAGTATTGACCAACAAATCACACTACTGGAAGAAGCCGCCCAATGCTCTGCCACACTGAAAACCTTTAGTTTATTCGATGAGTTAATATCATCTGATAGGGAAAATAGCCAAATTTATGCTGCAGGCTGTAACACTCCCACCGTTATGATTGACCTGACAAATAATGACTCGGTGGCAGTTGACTCAGCATGCACCAAAAATACACTGAGTAGGAAAAAACCTAAAAAGTATGTGAAAATTAACAAATATATAAATAAAACTAAAAATAAGCTAAAAAATCAAAAAGATGTAGTAGACAAGATCAAAAATAATAGAGATAAAAATGATTTGTTAAAGGAACTGCAGTTATGTACCGTGCAGCTAGAAAATACAAAATCACAATATGAATCTGACATACAACAGCTTCAATGTGAACTTGTTAGCGTTGAGGAATCCTTGAGATCCATTACTAGTCTCTATGAGAAGTCTCAGGAAGCGTTGCGGGAGTATTCTCTGGCTATGGATGAAGTACTTCAACTATCTCAGAGCAATAAGGAGCGGTATGACTCACTTGTGGCAAATCACATGTGTGACTGCCAGCGCTCTTCGAGCCCAGAGCCAGTGGATGCTGCCTCATCATCAACTTCTCAGCTGTATGTTGGGTCACATAGATGTAAAGATAATAAAACTAACACCATAATGTTCAGCGATGAAATTGGAAAAAATATGGGTCAAATATTATATTCAAGAATGGGCCACTCAGTCATTAATAATTGTTTACCTGATTCTAGTTTACATGAAATCATGGGAAAAATCACTAAATGTTCATTTAATTCTAAATCCAATATTGTAATTTGGCTTGGAAATAGGGGTGATCTAAACAAAGTTCAGTTAATAAAATACATTGAAACTTTATGCTCATTAGAAGTAAACAAAATTGTAATGTTTACATTCCCCTACAGCAACAGCTGGCCACAAGCAGAAAATGATCTTAGATATAAGTTAAATATGACTTTGCATACAACACTGTGCAATAATAATTTGATACATTTAATTGACTATAACAATATTGTTAGTAAACCTGTTTACTTGACTAAAGGTAGATATTACCTTTCCAATTTTTACAAACGACAGGTAGCTGTTTCGCTATCTTACTACTTTGATATTACAGCCAAAAACTTGGCTAAACAAACTGCTTCTATTGAGCAGTATCAAGACACTCATAACAAGACTATGGAAATTATTCCAAGTCATTTAAATTAGAATATCAGACAATAGAGGAAATCTCTAGCATAATATCGTTAAATAATCATAAGAAAAATCATTTTAAAAATAATAAAAATCACTATTTTAATAATAATAAAATAAATAGTTTTAATAATCAATCTAGTCAGTCAAAAAGTAAATCTATCAAATTAAATAAATTAAAATATACCAGCTTGGTGCATCAGAACATTGAAGGGTTGCGTAGTAAAGAATTAGAGCTGGAACTGTACATGACCTCGAACAGCATCGACATTATTTGTGTGACAGAGCACTGGCTGAAACGTCATGAGCTTATGTTTAGTTTCAGTGATCACCAGGTTGGTAGTGCTTTCTGCAGAGAACGCTTTATTCGAGGTGGCTCATTAATATTACTAAATAAACAAATAAAATTTAAAGAACGCAAAGATATTGTCCACCACTCTGTAGAAAGGCACATTGAAGTAGCATGCGTAGAGTTGGAGCAGTTCATTGTTATAAGCGCTTACAGCCCACCATCCGCCTCATTTGATATTTTTGAAAAAGCAATGGAAGAGATCTTGTATAAAATAAGTAAAACAAATAAGCAAATTATAATAGGCGGCGATTTCAATGTAAATCTACTTGTTCAATGTTCCTTAAATACCAGACTAATAACTTTATTTAAATCATTTGATCTCGAAAATGTATTTCTGGAACCAACTAGGATAACAGCCACCTCGGCTACATGTTTAGATAACATCTTTACCAACGTAAAAATAATAAATAAAAATGTAATTAGTCACATCTCATCGGACCACCTTGGTCAACTTATTAAAATAGAAGCTCAAACTAGAAATAATGAAACAAGAAAAATTACTTTTGTCCCATTGACCATGCATCGCCTGGATAAGCTGAAGCTGGACCTTAACTCCAAGCTTTCCACATTAACTTACAGTAACTGTAATTCAAATAACTTGTATGAAACTTTTTTCTATAAATTCAATAACATCTTCAATTCTATTTTTACATCCAAGTCGATTATGGTCTCTGGCAGTTCTAAATTCAGTGAGTGGGCAACAGCGGGTATTCATAAAAGCAGGCAAACATTGTACGATCTTTATAGTGAAAAACAATATAACTTCAGTGAAGAGTTCAAAGAAAAAGTTAGAAAATACTCGAAAATTTTCAAAAAAGTCTGTCGTATTGCTAAATCCCAATATATAAGCTCAAAAATCAAAATTAGTCAAGACAAAATCAAAGCAACTTGGAAAGTAATTAATAGTGAGACCGGAAGAGTCAAAACACATAACAATGTATTCAATCTAAATGTTAACGACACAATCATTAACCAAGATGATGATGTGGCCAAAGCATTTGAAACATTTTTTACCGACATTCCAGTCTCTACTACAAAGTCTTTGAACTCTTCGCACATAATCGCAGAGTCACTACTTAAAGAAAATGTACCTGAATTCAAAACATTGTTTAATTTCGATTATGTGCAACCAAATGACATTGTCAAAGCTTTTAAAATGATAAATGTAAAAAAAACCACGGACCTCTGGGGCATTTCTGTTGCCGTTGTAAAATCCGTAATTGATCTTATCGCACCAGATCTAGCTTTTATATTCAACCAATGCATTGACTGTGGTGAGTTCCCTGACTTAATGAAACATAGTAAAATAACACCTTTATTTAAATCAGGTAGTCATTCTGACCCTACTAACTTTCGACCGATATCAGTGCTACCTACATTCAGTAAAATCTTTGAAAAACTTATGCTTAATCAACTGCAAAGACATTTTGAACTAAACAACTTACTAGACAATAAACAATTCGGTTTTACAAAGGGTCGCTCAACCACCGACGCGGGTGTTGAGTTAATATCACATATTTTTGAAAATTGGGAACAGTCACTTGACGCCTTAGGCATTTTTTGTGACCTATCTAAGGCGTTTGATTGTGTGCACCATGAAACGTTAGTCAGGAAACTAAACCACTATGGTGTGAAAGGGATTGCTCTTGAACTTCTTAATTCTTACTTAAGTAACAGAATTCAAAGAGTTGATGTTAATGGAAAACGTTCTCCGGGGTCAGTGGTAAAAATGGGTGTACCACAAGGATCAATACTAGGACCGTTCTTGTTTTTAATTTACATTAACGATCTACCACGAGTGGTTAGAAACGATCATGAGATTGTACTGTTTGCAGATGACACTTCACTTGTATTTAAAGTGAAACGACGACAAACTAATTATGACGATGTAAATAATGCAATCTCTAAGGTTGTAAACTGGTTTAATGTAAACAATTTATTACTAAACGAAAAGAAAACTAAATGTATTCGGTTTATTCTACCAAACGTCAAACAAATAAATGCCAATGTAAAAATCAAAGAAGATAATATAGATCTCGTGGACACCACAGTATTTTTAGGCATAACTCTAGATAATAAACTTCAATGGGGCCCACACATAGATAAATTGTCGAAGAGACTTAGTTCTGCAGCATATGCAGTCAAGAAGATCCGCTTCCTTACAGATGTGGAAACCGCAAGACTAGTCTATTTCAGCTACTTTCATAGCATTATGTCGTACGGCATTTTGTTGTGGGGGAGTGCTGCAGACATAAACACCATATTTGTGTTGCAGAAGAGGGCTATTCGTGCAATTTATAACATGGGTCCCAGAGAATCACTAAGAAATAAGTTTAAGGAAATAAATATAATGACAGTACCTTGCCAGTACATCTATGAAAACTTATTGTATGTTCAAAAAAATATCAATCTATTCAACAAAAAAAGTGATAATCATAATGTTAACACTAGAAATAAAGACAAACTCGCTGTTCCCACCACTAGGCTCACAAAAATTAGTAAATCTTTCAAAGGGCAATGTGTACGCTTCTTTAACAAAATCCCAAGTGATGTGTCTCAGTTGTCGATTGGCAAGTTCAAAAACGTAATAAAACAGAGACTTCTTTTAAAAGCATACTATAAAATATCTGATTATTTAGAAGACAAACAAGCTTGGGACGAACTAGCTCCAACTCATCCAATAAAAAAAAATATGTAATCATACCTAATCATACAAAACGTAATGACGATTCAAAGTGATCAGTGAGATTTTATTGAATAAAAGATTTTTGACTTTGACTTTGACTTTGAGCTAATTCTGTCGCTTTCCATACAAACCTGTCGCTAAGACGGTAATCGCTCGAATCTCGCAGTACTGTTTGTTTACCATTCATAAATTGAATTTAGCGACATCGTTTTGAAGGTGGGTGAATGACCTGTATTGCGGTGTTATTTGGCACCTACTATAGATAAAATACTGCTCATAATGATATTTGTCCCAATGTATTTAGTTTTAGTGTCTTTGACCTCTTTCTATCTTCTTGACGTCGAAATTACATAATCATCATCCAGAGCCTGAATTCACCCACTGCTGGGTATAAGCCATCCATCACGGCCTTGTACCATTCTTATCCATTTTTGACCCGATTTTGACAATTCAATCTAAGGCGTTATAAGTTCAAAAAATATTTGACTTGAAAGTCAATAATAAGCTCGTTCCGTAAGCTGTGTTCACGTGACTGTACCTAGCTGGTCGTGACCAGACGGCGATTTCAATTATTATCTAGAAGTCGTTTCTCGGCTCGCCCTGCAACACTTTTAAATCATTCTTATCCTACTTCTAATAAGAATACGTTTCTAAGTCTAAGATACAACCTCTATGCTGTAGCTTATTTATCTACTATCAGTAGAAGATTTTGTATCTTTTAGGCACTTGTGATGTCATAAATTTACAAACCACTTGTCGTATTTACATTCTGCTTAAAAAAAAGGCAAACTCTACTTTACACCTCATCTTGAAGTAAAAAACACAACATTCCATCTGTCTTCTCTAAGCCTTCCAAAACGATAAATAAACACTAGCCAGCCTCTCGTAGTAACGTTCTCGAGTTCTTATTATGAAGTCGTTCGATATTGTAGCGGGAAACAACTCGACATCTAAAAATGGTATAACCACATTTTGTGCTTGACACTGTTCTAATGTGAAATTCAATAAAGTAAACATATTAAGCACTTTTGAATTAAGGTATTATAAACTATGGCGCTAGTATACAGATCTACAAAGTTAAATACACTCAAAACGAACTAGTTCATCTACAACTAACGCGTTTTCCGCAGACGTGGAAATTGCAATTTCTTCATCAGGTGGCTACTTCTTAAGGAATCAAACCCAGCAATGTATGCAGAGGTATCGCAACTCGGACATTTAACTCTACGGTCAAACTCTTTCACGCGACATTCAATTCAACGTGAGACGCAACGTCAACTCGTGCGGTATTCGAATACCCGTCGAAGTCTCTAGCGCGGCCCGAGGTGACGGCGCGGCTCAAAGCTTCGACAGCCGTCCACCTCGACTCATAATTAAGAACGGTGACTGTTGAAAAATGGCTGCCGCCCCCGGCCGGCCGTGAATAATCGCCGTAATTACGATTCGGAATAATTTCCCGCCAGTCATAGCGATGCTATCGGTAGGTGTCGACGAGCGCTCGTTACGCGCACGCACCAACGCGTTTTCCGCAGACGTGGAAATTGCAATTTCTTCATCAGGTGACTACTTCAACCCAGCAATGCATGCAGAGGTATCGCGACATGGACATTTGACAAAATCGAAACAGTTAGCTCGTCCGATGCAAATAGAGATTACGAATAGAAATATTTCAAGGGAAACCGCAAGTTTGACTCTCGAACGTTTCACATAGCATATTACGTATGAGTATCAGTCGCATTTCAAGAGTCCGAAGCATAGAAATAACTCATAGGTAATAAAAGCTTGTAGCAAAAATATCTTTATAGCAATCAGTACTAGCCTAGACCTCTTAATCACTGACGTTGATTAAGACTCAAAGCTATTAAGTAATTCCGCTGAATTTGAGGTCATTTCCGATTTTACTGCCAATTGCCGGCGTGCCGCAGTAAAAGTTATTGATCGTGTTATTGTAGTAAGTAAAATCAATCCATACTTATTTTTCAACGCAAGGAGCGCTTTACACTTCAATATTGCTTCAATAACCAACAATTTCATTAATTTTGTCTGTATTCTCGTCGGAACGAAAGGTATAGCTGATCGGATGGACAATTGGTCAAGGTGGCCTGAGACAATATATAATAGTTTCCTCATAGCTTTTTGACGTCAATGAAAGCATAACTACTGTTTATAAAAGAAAACCACCTGTAATTTACATTATTTGAAAGGCCATAGCTGCCATACAGAGTAATGAATTAAAAATAACTACTAACTAGGCAGACCAAGTTAATCTTCTAATACAGAGAAGCTAAGAAGAAACGTCTAGTTCCTGTAAAAGTGCTAAAGAAGTTATGCTATCTACAAACCTAACCAGATCACCGATCAGCGCGGATATACAGGATGCGTACTTAATAAGTCCACTCCCGTAGTACTCATCAATATAAACAAAATTTCCAATAGAATTGATGGTGTGGATGAAGCTTTGGCGAGTAATCATAATCACCCGGTAGGTATAAAGAAGACGAGTTGAGAATTTTAAACCAATGGGCTTTTAGAGTCTAAAACGAATGTGGAGACACCACCAGATAAGAATTCAAGTCGCAAAGTAACTTAGCAGACCGTTGTATAGATACGAAAAATAGATCCTATCACCATAGGATATCACATTATAGTATAATTAAAACAATCTACGCGAGTGACGCGAAGGCGTGTCGATTGCGCCAGAGACGTGGGTAGATTTAATTAGTTCTTACTTTTTGTGGTTGCATCATCGGACAGCCTTGCTGGCGCCGTTACTCTCTTCTAGGCTACGTTCAACTATTGTTCGATTTTTGAACCTACATTCTCCAGTTCTTCAAACATTAGTATCATAGCTGCACTAGGTAAACCATCCCTACGAAGGTTACAGGGGCATATAGGCGTGTGATTTGTTTGACAAATTTTGTTTGTCAAGTAGACTGAATCTTCACCAAAAACCCACACGCTGCTCGCTCTCCGCGGTACACGTTCTTCACTCCTGTATTTGCAGGAACTGGACTGACTTATGGTCGACCACCCGAGGTATCGTGGTCTTGTTTTGACAAACTCGTGTCTATACACCAAGGCCTGCTGATGACCAGTATGACGAAGAGGAACTAAGCCGATTTCAGGTTTGGGGGTTTTAGAAATTTTGCAAGCGTACCTACTTGTTGTTAACTTTGGACTGTGGAGAGTGTCACAAACAAAGGAAGGTCTATATCCAGCAGTGGGTGAAGTTAGGCTGCGGATGATGATGATGAACTGCTTGTTTGAGCCACTGCCATATAAGTACCGGCATTTCCAAAAACCAAAGATAAAATAGTACTAGTTTTTGTACTAATCTGCTCTTGATAATGATTTTGTTCATGCATACCATCAGCGGCATTATGATGGATTACAGGTTGACGGCTAGTGAAGTCGCGTCGACACCCAAACATTATTACACACTTACTTTTTCCATTATTTAATCTGGCAACTTACAGTTCTCGTAAATGGAACTATTATTATGTTTTGTGGAGGTTTTTTACTGGAAAAGACATTACTATTTTAGCAGTTAGTTTACATACGATAAAACTAGATGGATGGATTGTGTAAAAGATGATATGCATAGGAGAGGAGTGAACACTGAGATGACGAATGATAGAGGAGAATGGAAGAAAAGAACATGGTGTGCCGACCCCACCTAGTGGGATAAGGGAGGAAGAAGAAGAAGAAAAAAACATAGAGTCATCGAACATCATTAATATATGTACCACTAGAGTTTTCCCGACTTGGAATGGGTAACATATGTAAAAAACAGCAATGCAAAAACCACTATTGCCAAGACAAGTGTTTGTTTTTACGACTTTCTTGGCATACGGAACGGTGTTGTGCTGTTTCACAGAATATACCTAATACTAGATAAGAACCTCGAAGTCTAAGATGATGTCTAAGTCACAACTTCATATCGTTTTAATAATTAGTTTTAGTGGCACATCCAGTATCTTTACGCCCTGGTCCACAAAACTCAGGTAGCGCCGGTCCGTGCGTGTTATTAAGATTGTAATTTAAAACGGACTCTTGTTTTAATTGAGTTATGGGTGTACCTATACTGCTACGGCTATTAACCAACCTATATTTTATTCGGTAGTTGAGCCCTTTGGATAGTGTGACGGATTTTATGGAGAGTTTGTACAAATGAGACTAGCATGTTGAAATTTTGTATTGAGTTTATCGATGAAGACATGAAACAACATCTCTTCCAAAAATTCAGGGTAAAAATAGAGTATAAATTTGTCTGTAGTGTCTAGTCCAAAGCCGGATATTCAAATAATTCACCTACTTATAAGTAGAGGGGATGCCCAGCAAAGTCGATTTGCACTGAAATCTTCTTTTTCTCCTTCTTCTTCTTTGGGCTCTATCTGTCATTTTGACAGACAATTTTGGTAGTTTCAAGCATGTTTCAAGTGAGATATTTGAAATACTATCAGTCAAGTCAAGTAATTCGTCGAGTCGGCTGTCGTTTCATTTGAAGGCAAAATGGCAAATTGAATGAAATCTAGTCAGTATAATCCATGGTTTGACATTCGCAGTGAAACTGAGTGAAACGTCCTACAAGGTTTAAATCAATGTCGCAATACAATTACATGTCACATGTCGCACACTAGATTACATATCGCAGACAATCAGTTCTCACGGGTTAATGAACGTGAATTTCGGATGCAAGTAATAATTTTATTTCTGTTTCATTGTACTTAAAGCAGTTGAGTTATTCCCACAGTGGTTATAATTTTGTGATAGGAAAACCTAAAATTGACGACTACGTTTTGATAGAATATTTGTCTTATGTTATGACAAGCAACGCATTTCAATATGTATATTAAGCAAGCACGGTAGATAAAACTCAAAAGTCATTTTTGAAGTGAAAGTTCTTTAGCACCGTTGTGATTTGAAAGTCAATGCTATCGATTCGCTTGTTGCATTTTTCTAAACTAACCTAATTTGACAGCACTAAAAATGTTGCCGTCCCTTTCTCATAAACTGAAACGACAAGGACGGCTATAATTTTAGAGCTGTCAAATTAGGTTAGTTTAGAAAAATACAACAAGCGAATTGATACCATTGAAACAAAAAGTCAATGAAACGAAAAAGCGAGGAAACAAGAAAAGAGATCCCTAATTTTCCTACGCATTCTAAGGAGACTGCATGCTGGCCAAGCGGTCTAACGGATTGGATCGAATCGAGACTGGCTCGTAGTGCATGGGTTCAAGTCTCGAGCAAACTCGTTCACTTTTTGCAACTTTTTTGATGTGAAAACTTCTTTAGCATCGTTGTGATTTGAAAGTGATTTTCAAGGTTTCACTTCTACCACGTGTGAATTACACACATGTCTTTTTACCCATTAGATATAGGTTAACGTTTGACCACAATCTCACCTGATGTTTAGCGATGATGCGGTCGACCGTTGACGGTGTAGCACATTTGCCTAGAAGAAAACATGAGCATATTATTTTTTTCTACACAAATGTGTACTGTCTCCCATATTTTGTCCCATACATTAAAGTGAGATCTCTATCTTATTACTGTAACTGTATGAACAAAGCCTACTACTTGAATATAAAATGATGAAAAATAGCAAGATTGTATCATAAGGGAGCAAAATTATATTTTTATAGCGAGGGATTCTTTAGTAGAATCCTGAACGTAGCGAGGGATTCAAAGTACTTCGCCCGAGCCAAAAATATATTTTGCGCCCGAGTGGTACACTCTACTTTACATCACCAACTATGAGAAAATAAAAGGCGCCTCATATTTTATTGTAATATTATTATTTAATAAAACATATATAGTAACAACTAAAATGAAAATAAATAGGATCTATAATGAAAACCACTTATTTCTTATGTTTTCTATTCGTTCGATTTCTTTGGCGCTGAACACTAAGATGTTCCAAATTCAAAAACTGCGCGGCAAAGTAAATTGCGGCGCACTTATTTAAATAAGTGCGCCGGAATGAACTTTGCCGCGCACTTATTGTTTCTTATAGAAAACACCACCTTTGGGTGCACATAAAGGCGAACCAAGTCGCTCTTTTCGAATAGGTGTGATGAAAAATATCTTTTGACACACACAACGGGGTAACCAGTTGCTATCTTCGACTACCAAAATACTCAATAAATAGAGCCTTACAAAGAAAACTCATTGTCAAACAAAAACTGCAGCGTTGCAATTAATAAGTCAGTAATAAAACGACGGTCGATAGCCGAATGGCGACCTTACTTCCGACTCCCATCACGAATCGCGACAGAAACAAAAAGGCAATCGCGACCCGCCCCGTGCGCTTCCGATTGCACTACCAGTGCTCGTTCACAGTACAAGTTGAAACTATAAGCATACATACTACTATACTTCATATTGCTATACCCTAAGCAGGGTCCATGAGACATATCTATTTACATCCACCACCAATGTAAAATTTACCTAAACCATGTGAAAGCAATAAATATATTGAGTATTGAGTATAAGCAAAAAGGTTAAGAATATTTTCAAGTTTTTTATCATGTTTCTGCCTCCATATCGTAAGCTCTGAACTGCTTTCGCTGCCCAGCATAATGTCAAGCGACGTGTCTACAGATATATGAAATCACTAGCTGATACCCGCGACTTCGTACGTGCGAAACATTCCACCAAAATATCTGCCAACCAGCATACGATGAACCTCGTGCCAAAGGCGGCTTTTGGTTTAGAGAGGTCAAGTTGTATCTCAGAGTCCACGTCTTTGATTTCAATGTTCAATGCCTATGTTTCAATCCGGAAAAAGGGCTTCCGAATGGTATAAGTTTCATTGAAATTGATTCAATAGTTTAGGCGTGATCCGCGAACAAACAAACCGACAGACAGACAAACTCGATTTTTGGAATCAGAATCGTTTATTTAGTAGATCTGCATATTTACTTTATCCATATCTTTAATTTAACTTTTTGGCTTTTTTACAGTTTTATAATAGTACTAGCTTCCGCCCGCGACTTTGTTCGCGTCCCGTTAGAACCCGTTGATTTTCCGGGATAAAAAGTATCCTATGCTACTTCTAATACCTCCAAGAATATGTGTACAAAGTTTCATGATGATCGGTTAAGTAGTTTTCGCGTGAAAGCGTAACAAACAAACTTACATTCACATTTATAATATTAGTATTATAGAAGAAGTTAGGACGGGCAAAAATGCGCTGAAAGGTGCTGAAAATGTCACTATTTAGTCACAGTCACTACATTATAGGATTTAGTATGAAAACCGTTCAGAAAACCTTTTTATGAGACAACGATTGCCCCCAATAAAATATCATTGTACTGACATGATGGAAAGTTGCGATCGTTTCCTTTTATCCCTTTTTCCATTATTTATTTTTTATTAATAACTTAACTGTTTTAACTCTTAAAACAATGTAAGTAGATAATCGACGTTTATTTAATTTTTACCAATAAATTGATTATCTTGATTATCAACCTCCTTTCTCCAGTTTTTTCTTCAACTCCTTTCTTCAATGTTTTTTCTATTATAACTGTTTGCAGTTTATTAAATTTAACTACGGCTATTTTGTAAGACATCCTTTGGGACCATCATGAACTTATGCAACATGAACTTCAGCTTTTTCATATACCTATGGATGGGCTTAGAATATTGGTCGTCCCTTATTATTTATGGTTATTTATGGTCACGTGATTATACTCATAAGTTTTTAAAGCTTCTTTTTCTCCAGCTAGCGGGTGTAGAACTTGCGTATTTGTTTAGCTACCGGTACTGAATTATATAAATATTTCTTTATCTATCTATCTCTCTCTATCTCTCTACTGCAGTAACCACTATGTAAATTCAGGCTCCATTTACAGGCATCACAGCTCAGTTGGTTATAGCTCTGCCTTCCATGCTGTGGGCCGTGGGTTCAATCCCCACCAAGAACAAACATTTGTGTGTGGCAAACATAGATGTTTGTTCTATGTCTGGGTAAGTATTTATTTACAAAAAAGTATATATGTATATAAGTTAGTATTCTATCAGCGATCTAGTTCCCATAGTACAAGATTTGCTTAGTTTGGGACTAGAGAGCGTTGTGTGTAATGTCCAAAAATATTTGTTTATTATTTATTTACAGTATCTAAATGTGAACATACACCGGAGCTGCCTGAAAAATTACACGAAACCCCTGTAACGAACGAGTTAATATATTACGGGATTGCATTCAGTTCAGTTTGAGGACTCGGATTTATTGTTCGGACTAAAAAACCCGTTTATTTCTTGTCTGGACATTTTTAGAAAGTAAAGTAATTTAGGATTTTAATTTGTCGTTTTGAATTAAGTATAGGCTGGTTTTGAATCATATGTTCTGGTTCTGACATAACATGATAGCATATGTCATGGCGTGGCCCCACGATTGAGAAGTAAGAAATCTTGAAAATCTAACTAATTTTATGAAAAATTATAAAGAGCCAATAAATCAATTTGAAAATCCTGAAAACACTCAACCGAGGTACTTTATAATGATAGGTAGGTAAGGTACGGCGTTCATCATTGGGACCAAAACCACCAGCTAACTAAAGATACGCTTGACGATCATCATTTTGCAGCGGCCAAGATGATTGTTTACTAAACTTTTTGTTTATTATTTTTTATAAAACTGGTTAAATCAAGCCAAAAGTGTCAGCTTTAATTAATGATGATAACCAAAAAGAGTTGCAATATTTCAAAGCGACATAATGTTGTGCAATCAACTGGTTAACATCCGAAGAAACACTAATGACGGCTGCAGTACCGCAGAACGATGCACAGCTTTTTTTGCTGTCGAAATGACCTTCCCGGAACTTTATGACTCAAGTCGACACTTTGTCGCGGACATTTAAATATTGAGACAATTTTGCAAAAAAAAATGTCAGCTTTCTTTTGTTTTAAAACATCCCGCAGCGTGCCTGGGATGTTTTGACATAATTTTTGGGCGTCGTTTGTTTTAGTACCACGCCATAAATCGTGTTAACATTGTTAAAGTTACGAGTTTACGCAAACCAAAGGTCAGGCAGAAGACAATGGTTCAAAGATACCTGTAATAAGTAGGCAGATCACACACTTGCAATATTGTTCTGCTGTAGTTATTTCCCCTGACTTTACTTTGCTTGTGTGCAGAGTTCTACAAATGTAGAGTAAGGTATTCCTTTAAATTTGTTTGACAAGCTCAAAGAAACTAGCCTACTTACATGCTTGTCAGTAAGTAGCTGGTTTTAGTAAGTTTTAAAAACACGATACTCGTAGTAGAAACAGGAAGTTTGTATCGAGTCGGCTAAGTAAAATAAGTGATAAACTAGGAATAAAAGTTATTCAGTTTCAATTTACAGACAAAAGTCTTGAAACAAATGAATTACTATTAAAGATAGCTAATACCTATCGAGTACATTGTAGCACTGTAAATACCGAGGACTAATGCCCACGTTAAACATTAACAGACGGCTATAACATCGTTATTTTTAACGTCTCCCAATTACAGTGTGCACTGCTTAACGATTTTGCTGAGCATTAACTATTATTTTATGTTCTCTGACGAAATGCTAAATTCTTATTGGTTTTTTTTTATTTGTAGAATCATAATAAAATACCTGTTGCTTATTAGGGGTCGATAAGATCAATGATTATAACAACTTTTCACTAAAGTTTTGGCGTAAGCGTGTGTTAATTCTGATTTTAATTCCAACGACATTGTCTTCAAAACTTGTAATTTCACTCGTCGCGTTGGTAAAGTAGGTTTTTTAGTTTTACCCTTATTTTGCTGTATCATTTTGAATGAATGAATCAAAATTTAGTAGTAGTCGACTGAGACGAACACTTACAGCTACCAGGTTTTATTTAGGTAAAGTGCAAAGTTATCCAAGGTTACATAAACCAAACAGTTGCATCAAGCTCGTCCTACTCCATATTTACTCATCACATGATGCACCAGCTTCCGTTTTGCAACTACCTCGTGATTTGTTTTCAATCCGAGTCTTTCAAGCGCTTGCGATGCACTTTTGTTTCGCACTCAGCGACTTAAATTTTATTTTCTATGGCTTAAAATGATATACGGCCGCTCTTAACTGGAGAATCATAAAATATTTTCTGTTTGTGAAATATTTCTGAAGCAATAAAGCAATAATTCACTACGGGGAAGATGGGAGATGCCCAGGTTTATTTGCCGTCATAAACGTTCTGTTTATGGTGTACTTTTTTGCTGGTCCCGAGAGTGCACGCCGGTACATAAACTTTTGCTTTATCATTGCTGTAATTGAACGTGGCATGCGCTTCGGAGATGGAGTGATTGACTCTGTACCTGTCTATAGAACCTGTATTTATACCTTCCTAATTCTTCAAAACCACTTTAGTGTCTCGTCATGACGATTCCTCGATATTTGATTCGATGTTGATACCGTCTTGACCAAGCAATTTATCCAGGACCGCTCCAATTTCAAAAGCTATTGATCATAACATCCACTCCTCTTCAGCGGGAGTTTCACACGGAGCGACGAGCGAGTGTGAAACTTAGGAAGTGTCGACGGGGGGCTCCATTAGTCAGCATGATTAGTTTTCTTATGTTTCAATGTGATGAATAATCTCCGGGTACAGTGACAAATGCGAGCAGACTGACGGACGATGCGCGCGCGCACCTGATCCTCCGACAAACGCGCCGCGCCATCACTCAACCATCACGCAGCTATATCCGAATGAAGAGATTTATATTTATTAATGGTAGTGTCACCATCATTTTTACCATGCATGGATTAATAGTATCACCTCTAACCACGAAACTCGCCTTTTTGAAATCGTTTTGAATTATCTACTTCATGCGATCCATCACGATAATTATCATCTTCATGAGTCTTACGAATTTCTGATTTAAGATTTGTGGTCACCCCGATGGCTGATAAATGACTCAGCTGACGTCAGAGTCAAGGGTTAAGGCGGGCGATCTATCGGAATCTTCACATGACCGCTTCTATTTTTTTTATTGAAAATGCAATCGATATGTGTCACTTCACTATGATTTAACATTGATTGCCTCCTTTGAGTCGCCCGCGCAGAATTTACAGCCGATGCAATGGCTACTGTCCTGGTATCCAGTTATTGTACAGTGGTATACACCACCTGAGATGCATAAGATTTCCGAGAAATGGGACATTAAATTGTGCTCAGGACATTACGACAGGATTATGTCTAGCGCGTCAGATTGAACGCAAGTAAGTTTAATGTGTGAGATTTGAGAGAGCTTTTGGAGTTTACAGCTGGAAATCTAATTGCAACTAACTCCGGCAAGCATCCCAATAAGCGAGAACCACTCGATAGTAAAGAACCACTCGATAGTAATCATTTAAATCATCATTTTTAATAAGAGAGCATGTAAGATGTTTTCAAAATGTGAATCAACCAGCAGACGCAGAACTATGATAAAGTGCAAGTGAATTCTTTGAAGTCAAGGTTCTTTCAAATTGGCTAAAATAATTAAATTAGTTTAATTGATCTTATTTCAGTGGTAAGCGTCCTGATGCCAAAGGTTCTTGAAATAAAATTATGTAAATCTTTTTTCCATCGGTAAACTATTAAAAATTAAACCCCCATCCAATATTGTTGCCTTTCACAAGATGAAGTTATTACAGCAAAATAAAAATTTACAATCATTGGTGGAGCCAATGAAGCTAGGAATCTTAAACATCAGAGATCGGTAGAGCTTGAAAGGCTGCGCCAATGAGATGAGGATTGACCTGCGCTTGCGCACAATAAATCATAACATTCACGATTGTGATTAATCAAACATATCGGACGAAACGTGTCAGTAATGTAATAGCTAATACAAGATTTACGGTTCGCTTGCTTTATTTGTACACCATCTATAAGAAAGTGGCGTAGAACTTTTGAAATTCTACCATAAAAGTAGTACTCGTCTGTTTCCAGCTACCTAAACTAAATTAGCTTAGACAGTGGCTTGCATAAGACATCTGCCATAAGAAATAAAATCGTGATAAACCAAATCGTAGCAGTAAACTTACCTAGTTACTTACGTATACGAGTATTAAAGGTACCTATAGTAAGTGAATTTACCGAGTAAAGTTCATGCCTGAAATATTGATTAGTTATACGAAGTGATCTACAGATTACATGAAAAAGAAAGTAAAAAAATCGTGCAGCAACTTTTTGTACGGTTTTATACCACAACAACGCAGTTGTATCATAATTACTTTCTAAGTCGTTCAATAATTTCATAATGTGCGGTCAGCCACAGATTTGTAACAAGTCACTAGGCAGGCACCACACAACGCGATGATGTAGCGTTTTGTATCTGAGCGATCTCATTTGTATCTTTTTTTATATTTGTATCATACATTCCTGAAGTTGAATCGATCGCAATCAAGTTAATTCGATGTCAGAGTAAATGTATCGCACTGCATAAACCATCTTTTGTATTTTTTATACTAACACAATATATAAACATTTGTGTGTTGTTAACATAGATGTTTGTTCTGTGTCTGGGTGTTACTATGTATTATAAGTATGTATTTACAAAAAAAAATGTATATATGTATTCTATCAGCAATCTAGTACCCATAGCTTTGCTTAGTTTGGGACTAGAAGGCGTTGTGTTAAATGTCCGTGAATATTTATTTATTTTATTTATATTATACGTGGTGTCGCTGTCTGCAATAGGTTTCACCAAAACGCAAAATATACATAGTTGTGTGTAAAATAATAATTCTTCTATGCGTAGGTACTAAGATACAAACAGTAAAATTCTACTTCTAGGATTCTACTTCTTCCTATTTTTTTTTAAGCACCGTTTTAAAAGTTTTTTTATGATTCATCAAAATATTTGTGTTGATCATTGACACACGTTAATACGGTTAGTCCGAGCCTACCAATTTGTACGCAAACATACCTCTGATGCATCAGAAACCACATTTTATAATGAATTAACATGTTTATATAGACTCATTTGATCAGGCATCTTTTCTTTTTTAATCCTTTTCTTCTACCAACTCACAATCAACTTTATTTCTATGAACTTATGTCTCGGTTTACCTTAATTTCGTTAATTCAAAACTTAGGTCCAGGCAGACTGGATGTCAAAGTTATGACGTGTTAGATTGATTATCAGATGGATGTTAAAATGCATTTTACGACTTTTTATGACTATTGTTTTGGTTTGTACCCGCCTTAACAGATTCTTCTGTGGTTAAATTGGCTGAGATACTAGTATAGTATTATATAATCTGTGGCTGAGGTTATTGGTATTTTATTAAAATAAACATCTGCTAACTGCCTATGAATTTAGTAAATTCAGTATACCTAAGTCCTTTACAATAAAAATCTGAAAACGTCCTATAAGAAACGCATTCCAAATTACGCTAGCATCCAACGTTGGAAGTACTATCCTGTATGTATGTAATGACTTCAGGTTTCCCTGCAGTCGAGAAGCATATACCTAAAGAAGTCCGGAGAAAGAAATTAGTGAAGCGGTTTCCAAGTTATGAGGATATCATCAGCCGAAAACGAGTTTTGAGCAATCTCACCCTTAATTGCAACTTGAAACATTTAGTTCATCCCAAGGTCTGATGATGACCACCAATGATTTGTAAAATCAACTTGTTTTATTTTTTGGGAACATCAGTTTGGGGCGAACTACTAGTATACCTTGTCCGCACACGAATGAGCTTTTTACGTAAGCTTTTATATTTCATAACTTACGTATTGTTTATGATCGCTATAAGATATCGATTATAATATCGAACTTTATCGCATTGGATAACAAAATGCGTTCTGGTGGTCGCGCCGACCCACGCCGTGACATGTGTACCTGTCGCATATCCGGAACAATTACGTGGGTTCAACGCACCGCGTGACGTCCAGCGATCTGTGACGCCAAAACATTTTTATTAACAAGGGGTTAAATAGTGACCGGAGTCACCTATACCATAGCGAAATTGACAAATCTTAATCTAAGCCTCATGAGAGATTGGGGATTTCTCATAAGAGAATAGAAAATTTCACGTAATAAAGTAAGTTCACTTAAAAGATATGTCACTGGCTTGTTCCGCCATTTAGTTGTAAAAGAAGTAATTAAATTAATGAAAAAAGTTTCTCGTATAGTCACGTGATCAATATTTCACGTTTTTTGCAAGGACGATGGTTTTTTATTTTTAGCGGTCATAGAATGTCAAATTGGTTAGGCCCGTTACGCACTAGCGGTTGGCCGCCTAGGCGGTTCGTTTGAGCGGCCAGCCCGAAAGCGAAATTTTGTGGCGGTTAAGTGCGTACAATCACAAGCGGTTGCATATTAAACTGCTGAAAATGCGGCTAGCCGCGCAGTTAGCCTTAGGAGGAGCTTTGATGCCCGAATTGGTCACCGCAACCATGTCTATCCGCGCCAGTGTACCAATCTGCTAAGCGAAATTAGAAAATGAAAAATGCAAATGGATTCATTTGCGGAAGTATGGTAATAATGTAGGTACAGCCCCCATATCGTAAGCTGTGAACTGCTTTCGCTGCCAAACATAATATTAGGCGATGTTGCTACAGATGTACGAAAACAGGAAGCTTTTGACGGCGAAAAACACTATTTAATCGCATACCTATGTTATAGTATAAAAACAATTAAAAAAACCCGGGAGGTTTTCATGAGACAACGATTGCCCCCCAGTACCCACAATACGATTTTGCGTTATCGGAACTAAGAAACTAAAGGTTGTCTATTACTGATAAAAAAAAAAGTTAAAGTTAAAAAAAAAAGTTTAAAGTTTAAAGGCATTAAAATTTGCTTACTCTTGGTCAGGTAATACAGGGTATCGCTCCAAATTGTCCATCCAGCTGACTTTAAAAAGGTCCAAGTCACCCTAGCATAACCTACTTATTACAGAACAAACCAGCGAATACCTTACTTCCCTTTCATCAAGCTTTAATTCCTATAATCAGGGCTGAGTTTAACCAAACATAATTCGGAAGGTAGTCTAATGACACAGCTCTATACGACCGCGCGTGGCATCTTATTATTTAGTTCTTATAAATTAAATGAAACCCGTTATTTTAGTATTGGTAGCAGTGGCCGGGCTGCGTCACTCTGAATTTATGCTAACCTCTATTGAAGATGATTTATACAGCGTCAGGAGGCAATCTATGCCTACAGTTAACGGGACACTGTAGTGCCTGGGACAATGTTTAGATGGAGTAGGCTTGCCCAGCACCTATACCATCCTCTCAGCCTAGTCAGCCATATCCACAGGAAAGACATCGTCAATACGTGCGGAGCTGTCTAAGCCAAGGGTTTCCTCACGATGCGATGTTTTCCTTCACCGTTAAGCTCGTGTTAATGCGCTTATAAATTTTCCGAAATGAATTTTCCATTGATGCGCGGCCGAAATTCGAACCCACGACCATCGAATCAAAAGTCGAAGTGTACTATCCCACTCGGCCGACACGGCTTCACTCGGAACGTATGCTAAGGTCAATGATATACTGCCTCTTTCTTGTGATCAACGACGATCAAATCCTAAAAAAAACAAAACAGACATTCCATTTTAAAAAATATATAGGTAACGTCTTTCAATGCCCGTCCAAAAACAATTCGATTTTTGAAAATATAAGAACAACCGGCGTCTTCTAAATTTGAAATTTAGTAACTTCAGCCTGTGTATAGTGTGTATTTGTAGAGTCGTATGCTCCAAGGCGTTTGATAAAATTAAATGTCATTGACATTTTGACATTACGTTATCAACCAATACTTATAATATTCGCCAGCCAATTCTATGGTACCAAATCAGGTATTTCTTGCCGTAACATTCAAGGCTAAGATAACTAGCAAAAGCACAGAATAGCAAAAGCTGGATAAGTTGGAATGATGCTTATGAAATGTATTATTGTATCTTCTGTGGTATCCGTAGCGGTGGCGTGCATCGTTACTACTGTAATTTGATTTTGTTCACGAATGTACCACACCATTTGGCCGCTAATAGGCGGCGGCTCATCGCTCAAATAATAAAATTTAGTAAGTTCTAGTCAAAACATGCGAAGTAAAGGGTTCTGAAGTCGTCAGTACGGTCGGGTACAGAAGTTCTAAAAGCAACTGAACACTAGCAAAACGACTGTATTGATAATAACCAATATGCTTTATTAAGTTTAGGTATTTATATTGTGTCATTTTACACACACCTATCTAAAACATTTATCAGCTGATCATCACAACCAAAAGTTTTCTATAGTATTTCTACCTTCATTTAGTTACACTTTTTTGACAGAGCTTTGTTTTTCAACTGCCAGACAGTGTGATATTATTGAACATGGTAAACAAGGGTTTTTTGTCAAACTTAAGAACTCTAAAAGTAAGTAATTTGTCTTAAAACCCAAAAAAAACTTGTAACTATAACCATTTTAAGCCGATTTGACGTGAGCTTCGTGCAATTGGTTATTGCTCATTATGATAATTCCAATAATTCGCTTCTTTCGGTCACGTGAGAGCCGAAACGGCATAACGTATCGAGATAACGAGAGATATTAACTTATGGCAAAATTATAGTGCACAATACATTGTTCAAATTAGCTGTGAAGGAACGGGTTTTATGATTTTTCATGATGGATGCGCGCGTCGGTGTACGAGCACCTAATTATATTACTTTAAAAATGACAACCTGTAATTATTATAAACAATAGCATTTGATTGTTACCTCAGAAATGGAGCGGGCAGCGCGTAGGATTGCTGTCAAGGCGACGTGAAACGAGATACGCGATAAATATTACTTGTATCTAGAGATGCCTGATAGTAATAATGTTATAGGTCGTAAGACTAACAACATCTACTGTAGTAAAATTTAATTTCCTCTTTAAATAACGGCTTCGGAAATCTAAAAATCTTTTCTACGAAACCGCCAACGCCTTTTAAATGCTGAACAAAAATTTTGAACGATTTTTTTAATAGCACTCTTAAAATACAGTGGCAGCACAATCAGTAACAATAATCAGCACCGTTACCCTACCGAGGCCCGGCAGGATGTGACGTCATAGATGCGCAGATCAGCAGCGCGTGCGCATGGGAGCAGCTTCCGCTTCCGATAACTTGTCGGACTGTGCTCACCTACCGTCATATTGCAAGCATCGGGCTCTATTAAGTACCTATTACAAGTACTACTAAATCTATTGTGTGCTTAAGCCCATATTCTTAGTCGTTACCTCGACTCGACCTCGAAATTGTGCTTTGGATTGTTTTAGTTGTCATAATTACTACCAAAGTACGATATCGAGGTCGAGTCGAAGCGAGGATTATTCAGCGTAGAAATCTAAACCTTTGTATGGAATTTTTACAATACTAGTGAACAGCCAGCCGCTAATAACTATTTTCTATTTAATTTTTAAATAACTTGTATATATGCTACGACCAACGTTTTTAAGTCATCAATCTTGGTGGTAAGATAGTATCATACAAAATAATTAATCCCAAATTTAAACCAACAGCAGCTCTAGAATATGCATCTACTTTTGCCACTGACTGTACCTTTGAGTATGAAAATATCAATGGCCCATCCAGACAAAAGCTCCGTTTCAGCTTTTTGCTACTGAAACAATGAGACAGACGGAATGTCCATTGTAATTTAGAGATTCAAAAATATTAATCCTAGTCCAGACGCACTATAGCTGAAGCGGAATACTCCTGTCTACTCATTACTTTCACAACATTTGCAACTAGGAACATCCATGCTGCGTAAGGTATAAGTAAGGTGCATTTGAGAGTTTTTCATTACTAGAGCTGCTTCTAATGATGACGAATTTACCATGCATGCGATACGAACGAATATAGTCTATAAGCCACGGTTCCATACAAGCAGAAGATTCAATAGTCATTCTTGCACCAACCTCAAATGAAGTGAATAAAAATTCCTTAAAAATTAAAAACAAGAGTGCAGAGACATAGTGTCTAGTCGATGCATCGATATATCGGGCGTCGGTGTCGCCCAGGTAGCATGAATGGTGCGCGGGCGCCCCGCTGGCCGTGAGTTATGCGTGCCCCCGCCGCGTGGCCGCGATCACACCTTCGCCCGCGTGTGGTCCGCGCTTTACGAGCGAGCTGCTGTGTGCTTGGACACAACTATGCAAGAAGAAACAAGTTATCATGTCATCTGCTTCAAGTTCTGTGTAGTCGCGAGGACTTGATCATACAAGCTGGGACTGCTGCATGGCTGGACCTCACTATGCAAGCAGGAACAAGTTACGTACTAAATCCACGTCCTAAGACTTAACAAGAGAATTTATGTTCTTGGTGGCTGCTACATTCGAACGACCTTTGAGCACGGTGTGGTCCGCGCTCTATAGAGCCCCAACGCTCTACCAATCCCTTACGGAGAGCCTCTGCCTGGAAGAATGAGCAGTTCCACTTTCCCTTTGTGCCTTTCACATATGTGATACGCAACCGGGCTGCACCTGATATGTTTAGAGCCTAATAAGAAACAAAGTTACCAATCAGACATCCAACGAACTAACAAAATGAAACCCACGAAGGAGCATACAAGACCTGTGTGACCACAGCATTGAACTCCGAATATTCCTTCTTGCATAACCCATTCCACGTGACACCTAAATCTTCCGGCGTTACTAGTAGACATCCTGCCCGCAAGATACTGTTATTAGTCACATTAGTATTTACACAGATTATAATAATACTATACTGTATTTAGTATTATTACAGGATGTAAAATATTACTCCCAAAAATGAACAAAACTTGGACCAACCCTAGGATGGTCCATACAACCAAATCATCAATGTTTTAAAATGACAATGATCTTAGGGTTATTCCCATCAAGCCCACTGGCCGGCCCAATGGGCCAGATAGGAAAAAAAAAAACCATCGAGCCCATTCAATTGCATAGTGGGCTCTACATACTGAATCTCAATCTAGAATATTATCCAAGTCCAGATTTAAGATGTTTCTTTACACCTTGTATTTTATCCGAGAATTATTTTATTTGTTAGACTTATTACGACGGGCCTGGTTTCCGTCGAGGCACGATACTGGATGCGATTTTTATTAGACAGGAAGGAAATTCTATCGTAATATATTCAAAGTTAAACGTTATTATTTATTCCTATTCGGTACAGTCGCACTCAGAAGTGGTTTGACAACTTAGGGGTACCAACACCTACGCTTTTGCACTTTAGCATTCAAAGTTCATACAAGCACATACATTTTT
The DNA here is from genome assembly GCA_947507515.1 of Eulithis testata. NCBI lineage: Eukaryota > Metazoa > Arthropoda > Insecta > Lepidoptera > Geometridae > Eulithis > Eulithis testata. The sequence continues at coordinate 3,896,954 of OX382194.1, forward strand.
AATCTATATAATCGTGAAAAAAATTGCATGAATAGATTTTTCTAATATATGAAAGTGAAACTTATTGTAGATGAGGAGAACATGGTAGGATATGTGTCCTCCTACGAAAAGGGAAGATCTTCCACGCCGAGCGACCTTTGGCTCGGGGTCCGAGGACCAATGGATGGTATTCGGTAGTATTACTTATGTTCAAATTTCGTGATAACTTCGTTTGCGCGATCTAGGATATTTCTCATGTTAGTTCTTATGTAGCGAGATAGATGGCGCTACAGTAGAATATAGATGAAATAGTTTAAGTTTTATAGCTAGACTTGACGGTAAGGTACTAAAAGACGCCATTTTGTTACACTACACTGCTCACTAACTTCTAACGTTTCAAAGTGACCATTGAGATTTTACTGAATAAAAACTTTTTGACTTTAGACTTTGACTAAAAACTAAGGTTTATTTTTAGAAACCACGTATCACGCTAGAAAGATATATAAAAAATCATGGACATTTCACACAAATATTATTCACGGTCTTTTTAAATATTTTTAAATATGCAGGATCTATAGTGTATCTGACTGTACCTAGGTATAATGTTGGTCGGTTCCGATCCGGTCTCATCCCATCTCGGGTCCGGTAAACTTTGTACGGACATAACATAAATATCCCGCGCACGGAAGCTCATTTGGTTACGTTACGTATCTTTCTGTCAGATATAATGTAATGTTAGCCCATCGTATAATATTACGGCTATTTGATTAGAAGTTTAGATGGAAACATAATTTTATGACTTCGGATCTTTTGTCAAAGGTGACCACTACAGCTTACCTACTCTATGCCTTTAAGTATTAGATTATCCAAATAAAACCTTTCAGAGACACGCACTATTGTTCTTATACGAAAAAAAATGTGCGGTTCCGTCTTTGCTCATCTTTGCTCATAAAAATGGACGCAGTGGATGCCTATAGGTCGTGCTTCTTTAGGTACTTTTCAAAAATGTATGAAACAGCTGATTTTGTCACTATATTGTTTTTTTTTATGTATAGCAGTTGCATCCAGTACGTGGGGCCAATTTACTTGAGTTACTACAACCTGATGCTTTTTTCATCCCAAATGCTGGCAAGAAATGTTGACTGTAATGGTCTTTGGCTTTCCAAAACTGAGCCAAACTTGAGCTGATCATGCTCCCGGTGCCGTCTCCTAATATTTATTTATCTCTCCTTTCCACTCGGCGTACGGTAAGCCGTGTTATTTATCGCCGTTCCACTGCCCACGACATTTATAATGGGCAGCGAAAATCGCGACAATGCGCTGCATCGCCACTGTGTTTCATTCGAGTGTGTAGCTGCAGAGGCGTCTTTGCAAATTGATCTGTCTTGTTATCAGCCTGTATATTATTCAGATTTGATAGCTACTACGCGAACTAATATTTACACTGTCGAATTCTTATCCTATTATCCTACTAATATTATAAATGTGAATGTAAGTTTGTTACGTTTTCACGCGAAAACTACTTAACCGATCATCATGAAACTTTGTACACATACTCTTGGAGGTATAAGAAGTAACATAGGATACTTTTTATCCCAGAAAATTAACCAGATCCAATCCAACGAACGAAGTTGCGGGCGGAAGCTAGTAATATTATAAAAGCGAAAGTTTGTAAGTATGGAAGGATGGATGGATGGATGTTTGTTACTCTTTCACGTAAAAACTACTGATCCGATTTGGATGAAACTTGGAATATATATTATCCGTAACCTGGATTAACACATAGGCTACTTTTTATGCCGGAAAATCAACGGCATTGCGGGAACGAAGTTGCGGGCGGAAGCTAGTAAAAGATGAACACAACGGTTGAACCGATTTTTATGAAACTGAGAATAATTTTAGCGTAGTTTACATGTAAAAATAGCTTTAAGGCCGCGGTCGGAAGCTCGTTCTAAATAACAATGTTTAGCTAGATACTTCCACTAACAGATTTGCTTAAAATGCTGGAGAAGCTATAGAATAGTAGGTATGTGATAAACGCAAACTTTTCCAATGGTCTTCCTTACATAATTTAATTTTATACCTATTTAGTTAGTTTCATATAGGGCTGTCCAAAACACAGAACGTTTGAACCGAAATCTTAGAAAAACTCTACTATTTCCCACTTTGTCTGTCTGTCCATTCACTGATCCTTAGATCTGGTAGAACAAATGATTTTGTTAGAAGAAAAGTTAAGAAAATGATAAGAGCAGGTCACATAGAAAAAGAGATCCTGAAAAGCTGTTTAAAAGGGTTATTCAACTCATCAAAGCATGTCCTTTTAGCACTATCAAGCCTGGGCCTCTACTGCGAATAAAGATTACCGAAGATTCGGTAGTGACGCTTGTGCTACACTGCGCAGTAACGCTGTGACTTCGAAAGCGCCTAGACCATCGCTCGAGGCGACCGCGCAGTGTAACACCAACGTCAATATTCACAGTTGCCAATTGTTACCTACCAATTACAGTTGAATCACAATGAATGAATCCACACAACTCTATATCCTTGCAACATCTTTTGTGCCATGCCAACCCTGACCTAGGATATCGTATGATTAGTGCAAGAGTCTATGCTACTTTTGCTACGTCACTAATTTACAGTACTTATTTTGGCCGGTTCAAAAGTCTTAAACTCTAAGGAACGTTAAAGAGAAGATTAATCTACATATCACACTATTACATGTAATTTGTATAACGATGAATAAATAACTTCAAGTCCGTATTTTGTACAATGTAAAAAAAATAACTAACTAAATGATCGTCCACGGGTTGAAAAGGAACATGACCTGCCCCATAGATTTCCAAGATCAAACTGTAGTGTTTAATGAAAAAAATGCCAAAAAGGATCGTCCCTTCACAATCCAACACATTTCTGACCAACAAGACCTGGTCAACACATCATGAAGCGCATGTACCATATACTGACTGCTTCCAGTATCTTTGTCCATCAGTGTTGTTTTAGTGCTGATGAATAAGATGTGTGCGTAATCCTGGTACATCTCTTTCAGCGGGGTAGCTTGATGTGCAGAAGACACCGTTGTCTCTCAGACTACTGCATCCAGACTGCGGGGGCGTCGATTGTAAAGATTTATCGAACAGCTACTGTGCCTATTTATGCAGAGAATCGTGTCCACTTTAAGTGAAATTTATATGCGTATAAAAATAATTTCTTGTTACTCCCGTGGTTCTGAGGTTTATTATTATCTTTGGGTTCGATTTATTGATAATTCACACAAAATTAAGATGCATATTCATTGTCACTGCATTAGTAAAAGGCACCATGGAGGTGGTTCTTCACCATCAAATTCAGGCAGCAAAACACACCAGACTTACACACCAAAACTCGTACTAGGCCCAGTACGAGTTTTGGTGTGTAAGTCTAGTGTAAAACCTCTGACGTGTAGCACACCAGTGTGCGCTGATTTGTATGAAGACACTGAGCAGGTTTTTTGAGAATCTTGGTCTACAACCCATAATCGCATTTCAAAGCTTCTCAAACAATCCGCTCAGTGTCTCCATACAAAATTAAATCAGCGCACGCTGGTGTGCTAGGCGTCAGAGGTTTTACACCAGATTTACTCACCAAAACTCGTACTAGGCCCTCTGAGTAATTCTGGGGAAAACTGGTACACTCTAGTATAATGCGAGCTTTCGCTGTGCCAAAGTTTTTTCTCTATATCAATTTCCTTCATCTCTTTATACTTCCATCTCTCCGCTGTCATATAAACATATCAAATTGTCTTCGTCTCAGCACAAACATCAAACCAATTAACAAAGCCAATTAAACGCTATCAGGCAAATACAGCGAAATATAGCGTATGCCAATTGAAACTAGTTATCACAATACAGGTACGTTCTAAACTATAGTTTTCAAAATTTTTTGTCAAAGTCAAAAGGTTCTTTCTGGAATTTTATGAGAGAGGCCTATGTCCAGCATTGGACTTCTGCAGGCTGTAATAATGATGATAATACTATACCACTTTATATCTAAAGAACCTATAGCAAATTTCTATAGACCTGACGAAATTGGCTAAACCATTATCAATTGAATCTATCAATTTGAACCTCATTAAACTAATACCTAATAAAGGGAACAGTTTGATGCCAATTAAATGGTAATCGCTCTAATAAAGTGCTGAGCTCATTATAAAGGTCTATTTCATTTGAATTAATAGTTATGAAGTCGCATAAAAAGCTTACATCATCATAATTATCTCAGCCTTTTGCCGTCCACCACAGTGGTGCTTCGGTCAATGGGACGAGAGATCGATAGTCCGACACCAAAACAACCTCACTGAATATAGGTTTCCAGGGTATGTACTGGTTTTATAAAGAAGAGACAAAATCCTGTTGGTTCACTGACTGCCTAACAGCTCTCAACAATCTTTACTAAATAGTTTATCTATATTTACAATATTCACAATATTTACAAAATACACATTATGAAACAGTTGAGCCATCTACAAACCGTTGCAAATGATTTATAGATAGCTCAACTGGTCCAAATCAGTACCAGTCGGAAGCGTGCGCAAGACACTGGCTGCATTGCCGCGCTGAATAGCAATGCTGATACGCTGGCCTAGATAATCACCAGCCCTCGGGTCACGCGTCGCTTCAACTATAGACGCCCTGAAAGAATTTTGAAAACCCGGAGGGCCTACCGCACGGACCTAGAGTCTCGATCCCGAGAGGCACAAATGTGTAGGCCCTATCGAGACCTGCATACCTATCTATATAGTTAGTGTAGGGCCCACTTTTAAGTGCCCAAGTGTGAAAGCTCGCAACCAACCGGGTTGAAAGTTATGGGTTGAAAACCATAAGTACATTTTTGATTAAATATGCTGTGTTGCTATGGTAAGTAATGTACTTTTATAAAACTTATGCGAAACTTTCCACCAAAATATCTGTCAACCAGCTTACGATGAACCTCGTAGCAAATGGCTGCTCTTAGTTTAGAGAGTTCAAGCTGTATCTAAAAATCCACGTTATTGATTTCAATAAAATATAGCCTATGGTTTAATCCGGAAAAAGGGCTTCTGAATGGCATAAGTTTCATTGAAATTGGTCCAGTAGTTTAGGCGTGATCGGCGAACAAACAGATAAATAGACAAACTCGAATTTCGTTTATTTAGTAGATCTGCATATTTATTAATATGCAGATCTACTAAATAAACGAATTTAGTTTATCCATATCTTTAATTTTTGTTTTTGACTTTTTTACAGTTTTTTAATAGTACCTATCTAGATAGATTAGTACCTATTTGAGTGTTCCTAATAAAATGAATATAGAAAAGTAATTAAGTAATCAATCGTTTTTGCACCAGTCTATCATGTTGATTTGAATATAAAAAGCACTGTTAAATTATTAACCAGCAATGCAAATCAATAGCAATGATGATTCAATTTCGTAATGTCCGCTTATTACTCTAACGAGGTCTGATGAGGTACTTTTAACACACCAACAGATACATTGTTAGCGTCCTAAGCCAGACAGCCCGCAGTTATAGTTTGAGAAAAGAGAAAGATTACAGAGCGAAATTACCTTCTAGCTTTTAGGACAAACTTCTAACTAGAACTACGATAAATTTTCAAAGACTTGATGAATTTTAAAACAGAATAATAATGGAATAAGTAGAGTTTATATAATGGCTTAAGAAATTGTCACTTTTTTATATCTAACCCTTTATATCTGTTTTTATATCTGAACCTTCGTTTTGCCTCAGAGCCCGTAGTCTGAGTTTTGCTTTGTTGATCGAAACGCATATCGAGAAGCGACTCGCGAGATTTTCTGTATGAAAATCCGATAAGCGCCTCTAGCGGGACATCTGCAAACTATTTTTCTCCATACAAAAACTGCGAGTTTCTTGATTCTCACTTGTTGCAAATCAACATAGCAAAACTCGGACTACGGGCTCAGATTTCTTGATAGCCAAAAATACCTAATCAAGTTTACGTACAAAATAAACATCACGTACACCCATACCGAAAATTGTCTAGCTTTTGATAGTTTATAAATAATTGAATTTATTAGTAACTTGACTGAAAATATTGCCTCTTAGTTCCTTCATAGCTTATCATCAAAACGCACGAGAGATCATTTGCCATCCAACCACTGATGCCGTATCATGTTAAGACATTAGCTACTGTAAGCAAACCAATGTTTACATAGTGCGCGAACGCAGCCAGAGTTAGATCCAGGGAAAGGGGGAAAATGGGCAAGCCGGCAGTTACGCGCTCTACATACCCTTTAACGCTAATCGAAACTTTGGATGCTAATTTGAACTCATACGTGATTGTTTTTTGTTTATTTATTTTTCTCAGGTTGGAGATGGCATTGTTATTTTATTGTAGAGCTTTCCAAAGTAACAGATCAGTAGTCAGCGTAAATGTAATTATGTAGATTGATTTTAACTTCATGAGAACTTAAATGAGACGAATGTCCTTTTCAAAGGAGCCCTTTAATGTCTTATAGAATTCAATCATGATCGTATTTAAATTGTTTTCTTTGGATCACCTGACTTCGGTCCTGAGCGCTGCAGATCCAATCTAGGCTGTAACAAATCGTGCCAGCCTCGTACCCCGATTGAGTTATATACATCTTCCTGTTAGGCTTGTGGGCTACTTGTTTTTGTAGCTCCCGTGTGCTTAAATTAATTACAGATAATAAATAATAAAATATTTTATGTGTAATGCGATACGGCTGCAGGTTACGCGATTTTGTTGCCAGATATGCGCGTGCGCAGGGATCGGACACGAGAGTTTCATAAGTATCTGAGCAAGTCAGTTAACTAATAAATAAGAGGACACAGGAAAAAATATTACGCTATATTAGGTGCCAAATAAAACCGCAATACAGGTCATTCACCCACCTTCACCACGATGTCGCAAAATTCAATTTATGGTAAACAAACAGTACTACGAGATTCGAGCGATTACCGTCTTAGCGACAGGTTTGTATGGAAAGCGACAGAATTAGCCATTCATAAATTGAATTTTGCGACATCGTGGTGGAGGTGGGTGAATGACCTGTATTGCGGTGTTATTTGGCACCGACTATAGGTATTTTTTGGCAATATGTTTGCGTCAAGTTTTACCTATACGTTTCCAAATTCTCACTTACCAAGGTCGTAAAAAACTGTGAATTTGTTTCAACGTATAGTTCTAATATAAAATCGTTAAAAAGCTGGCTATTCAAGTAAAGACGAAATTACCATTTTCTGTGTATTTTATTGTTTGTTCATTCTTAGACATTCACAGGTTAATGTGAACAGTTAAGTTGCTCAGCAACTTTTGACTATGACTGTACACTTTATTCTGAGGATCGGGAGCGGTTATTATTCAACTTTTTATTGTTTCTGTCTGATATTAATGTTGGTCGGTATGTTCGGGATAATCTGATGCGTTTAAAAAATGTTGGCTGTGGGGCAGCTACCGAGTTGACATAATTTGATTTGTTTATCGATTGATGTTCGTTTAGAGTCATTGTTTATTTCTGTACTTTGATGTAAACAAAAGAAAAGATCACTAGAATAGCCTTTTTTATTAATCTACTTATTACGTCATTTTGATTTATTACGAGACTCTCCTACTTTTGATTTACTTAACTATGCCTTAGGTACCTTATTCTTATGAATAAAGCTTTACGTAGGGCGCTTGCGATCAGAGGAAATATGGTAGCCCGTAGGTTTGCACGATGTTCCACACCTGTAAAAGTTACACTATTTAAAGCGTTTTGTCAAAGTTTTTACACGTGCAGCCTATGGGTGAAGTACGCAAAAAAGTCTCTCAGCGCCTTGCGAGTCCAGTATAATAACATCTTCAGAATGTTGTTGGGTCTTCCTCGCTACTGCAGTGCGTCTGAAATGTTCGCTAACGCGCGCACTGATGGTTTTGCAGCGATAAGGCGTAAGCGAATCGCATCGATTATGAGTAGAGTGAGAGGAAGTAGCAACAGCATATTGAATTTATTGGCTGATAAATATGATTGCCCTATACTTCAGCATTGGGTAAAGCTTGTTATTTAATGGCACGGGTTCTATTTTTAATTTTATTATTGTTTCTTTTAATATGTATTTTCTTATGTTTTGTGCCTGCTATATGTATGTACATGTACTATGGATCTCGTTGTCTGAAAATAAAGTTATTATTATTATTATTTACTTAAAAAAATGAAAAAGCCACTTACGTGTATATCTAATACCGCGTTCACACTATGCCCATGCCGCTGCCGGAATTATTGCCACAGCAACATCGCCTTTATTCTCATCAGGGAGCAAGGGCATGACCTTAGGCCGAGAGCCAGGACAGATGCATGATCGTGTTCACACTACGCTCGTGCCCACTTCCCTGCCGAAGTCCCTGCCGACTGCGGCATAGTGTGAACGCAACATAATAAACGTGTGGCATGTTTTTATGGTTTTGCGATTCTACCTTAAATTCGCTGGGTTTTAAGTGCAAATCAGAAAAAAGTGCAATAAATACGAATACCTATGAAGAATTTATTGAGAATCGAGCGAGACTTGCCGGCGCGCTTGTTATAGCACGTGACGATGCACTTCAAGGGCTCATTATATGTACCTACACACAGAATAATAGACAGTTGTTAGGCAAGGAAGTTTCACTTGTACCTTTGCCTCTGAATTTGTTATATTAGCTTAAAGTCAGTCAAAACTTTTATTAAGATACCTATTTCGACTTTTTTTATCTGGCATATTCTGCATAATTATATAAGATGATTTGCTGGTCCGCAGTCATACCTAGTCTTTAGGTGTGACTTTTTTTTGATAAGTTGGGTAAAAGTAATTTCCTTCACAGAAAATACATTTGCAAAATTACACTTTACGATCTTTACTCGATTATTATTACTTATTACCAGTTATAAATGCAATGATTTTCAAAATAAACGCGAGAATTTTGTCAAATTCAGACGCACGTCCAGAGATCGTGATATAGCCTGCCCTCTGCCCTTGGGGACGTTAAATTAAAAGGTGCGTCTGCGCAAATGACAGTTAAGTATTTCTCCAGTGGCCCGAGATCACGATACGTGGTATGTTCCGCTTCGGTCACCTTAAGCGTAACCTTAAGGCGAATTGTGAGCGAATTGGCGAACACACGCGATTATGAACACCCTTACTATGATTGCTAGAGTGAGTTTTAAATGAGTTGCTTTCTCTAAACTGCTCTAACAATATTGGCCAAAAGCACATGACAAGACAAAAGAAAAACGTCAGTAAGTACCTACTTTCTTTCAAAATAAGAGTTCTTTCTGACAGTTTCTGTACCTTTATCACGAACAAATCTGACAGTCGCCGCGTTATCGTATTCGAGTTACATTGCTCGACTGCCAACCGTTGTAGAGTGACCGCGCAGTGAATCTCGGATACGCTAACGTTACGATACGTTTGCGATACGCGAACTTACGACTGTTAATTTCAACTAATGTTTTTAGATTACATAGGTAACTGTAACGTCTACATTGGGCGAATACTCAAACGCCATTCAAACCCCACTCAATTTAAGTTCCACTTAAATTATTGCTATCTCTTACAAATGAGTAATGTCAAACAGAGGCAGAGCACCACTTAAAATTTTAAGTGGTGCTCAAATTTTCAATGACGTTTGAGTATTTCAGCCCATATGTCTCAATTTATCGTAAATCAGCTTGTGTATTAAAGTAAAAAAAATGCAAAATAATCCATTGAAATCCAGTCGGATTTTTTGCATTATAAAAATAATTGGTTTTAAATCGACTATCGAACAAATAGTAGGGACCGCAGAGGCGTGCGACATGGCGGTGGCATTGCGGCCAAAACGCACAGTTACTGTTAATGTGCCGATTATATTATTGTCATTATGTGCCATTACCAACGCTAATAGTTATCGGCGACAGACGACACACTACCGAATATTATTTCAAGAAAACGTTCAGTCAATGGCTGTTTTAGCACCGTCGACACGACACCGTCGGCCGACACGACATGCGTGTAGAACTAATAAAATCAGCCTGGCAAAACTCTCGAACTAAACTCATACCTATCTACTTTCGAAAAACTAACAATGTATGAAATGGAAGTCATTGCGTTTCATACAAAACTAAATTTTCAGTACCTATGTAATTTTGGTAGAATGGAAGTCCCGCTTCATAAAACACAGTTTTACATACTCTTTGCTATAATAACTAAACGCTTCTTCTACTTATTTATGGCCTCTTCTTTTTTTTTAAAAATCCACTGACTTGTTGTGTCGAATGACGGACATTCGACAAAACATGTCAGTGATTTTTTTCCAGCTACTGAAAATTGTCAGTCGAAATGACGTCGTTGAATGAAATGTCGTTGCCGGCGTCTGTGTTCCCGAATGACTATAATTTGGAAGTTTTCAAGAGTAGAGTGAATAGGTGTCTCCTAGGTAACCATGCTACATCGTCGACCACATCATTGCTTAACATCAGCTGAGATTGTGGTCAAACGGTTGCCTATATTGTATAAATTTAAAAAAAAATGACGTACAGAGGCCGTAATAAAAGAAGAAGACTTGTCAGAATCGTGTAGGTGTCGCATGGACCTCGTGTCGGTATTGGTTAGTGTATAATCGCCCAAAGTTATGCGGGAATGTGAAAGCCGCGTGCCGACCGTAGCTTCCTGGCGTTAGTGGCATAACTTAGCGAGGAGGTGAAAATAAAAATATAAATGTTGCCTAGGGTAAACTACCCTAATCTTGGCACCCCCACCAATTTTTGGCACTTCTCTGATTTATCCTATTTACTAAAATCCTCACGATGTTTATTAATTAGTTATGTTAAGTTGTTGTTTATATAACAACATCGTGAGGTCTTTCTTAGTAAATAGGATAAATCAGAGAAGTCCCAAAAATTTTATTGGTGGGGGTGCCAAGATTAGGGTAGTTTACCCTACCTACTTATATTTTTTTCGTGGGAAATTGGTAACTAGACCACATTCCAAAGATAATAAGATAAATTAAATATAGGCAATATGGTATGATGATGCCATAGGCCAGCGTAACCCATCAGTAGGACATAATTTAGCCGGCTTTATTCGTTCAAAATTTTTGTTTTAGAACTATTTTTTCACTAACTAGTTTGCTAGTTTCATCAATATGGGTTCATCGGGTAACTACAAGTTTGTCAATTAGTAAAAACTTTGGTATTTGTACTTTGTGCTTGACGAATCCTTTCAGGAGTTCTTGAAAGTCAAAGCCTGTTATCAATTGGTTTTGGATCAACAACTGGTGATAATTCACCAGAAAGATATCCATCAACCCAGTGGGAGCCTCATTAAAGTTTATTTTTGACAGCGGAATCGGAAAACAAAAAACCAAGAAAACCACAATCGATCTCATTAACCACGAAGGGGTGTTTAGATACGTCGTATTAGAGAATCAGCCCCCATTACAAGGTACTCGTTCACTGTTTGTGACCACCATCCCCCAAGATTAGGACGTCTTGAGATTCTAAAGTGAGTATACCTACATACTGAAATTCGATGCACATTCGTAGATATTTCTATGATTTTTGGGAGTTCTGTTGTTCGATGTCGGATATTTCGGCACTTCTCTTTAGATTTAGAAAGAAAATGAGTACGTGATTAAACTCACTCGGATTTTGATCGCGTTTATTGGATTGTCCTCAGCCAGGACCATCCATATTCGTCCGTCCTCTCATCATTAATGACCAATTTAATAAAGGTGCAACAACTGACGATTGAATGCAGGCACATATGTGTCGAAGCCGAATGCGGACGGATATCACATCGGATCAGCACATGTTGATATCAATCTACTACCTATTCTAAAAATAATAGACAACTGTATGTAGGTATATTATTAAGTAGTTAATAAGTTAGGTAACTTAGTAACTTATCTACCAATTGTTTATTTATTTTATTCGATTTTATAATATAGTTACTGCTTAGCACATGCTATTCTCTGTAGAGTTATAACAAAATTACTTACATTTTAATGTGTTTTAGGTACCTAAGTACCTATCTTATTTATGACCTTTTAGTAATATCATAGAATATTAGTACAAGACAAGTATTGTGTAGTTTTAATTCTTTAAACAAAAATCGTGGTCACCCTTGTTTTGTAACACGTAGAGAATTTAAAACAAAATATTTCGATACGCCTGTCTACACCACACCCAAGCTATTTATTTGAGGGCTAATAAATTAGTTTCTTGTTCCACGTGAGAAATTGGAATAGGATTCGCGACAAAAAATTTGGTTATCATCACGAGTTTTGTTATGGTGAATTCCTAACCTCTTTAAATGAATTGATTACAAAATTACTGTAGCAAAATGCAAAAAAAAACACCCTCATCTCTGATGCAGTGACATACATAAATACCTAATTAAAAAATGTAGAGTTTGTAATGACTTTGCAAGATAAATTAAAAAAAAACACCCCTAAGAATTATATTTACCAAAGCACAAATAAAAAAAACACGATATACCTATATGAAGCCCAGAACTATCTCTACCTCTGAAAACGGTACCAGAATAAAAAATGCTTACTTACTAGCTTTTCTTATAACACGCTCTTGTGTTCCATTTTAGGGTAGCTTTTTTTTTTATTCAATATAGGCAATTGTTTGTTTTTTTTATTTATTTTTCAGCTTCCTCAAAGTCATATGACAGCTATTAACTTATACGCGATATTCTCCTTTCTCTCTTTCCTTCTACTAGCTTTTATGAAGAAGGAAATAGTTGTGTTTTGTTAATACCCATCCTATCAGTTAGCATTATTTGGCATTAAAAAAAAGCTGCAGCTACTTACTCTTTTCACCAGTTGAGCTGACAGCCAGACACTTGACATAAAAAAATCGTTTTTAATTCATAAAAACAGTAGAATGACACGGACTGATTAAATGGGTAAAAGCACAAACCACTTTGCACATGGCGCGGTAGGGGAACAAATTAAGAGGGCGTAGAACGTAACACGAATTTAATTACACTACACGCAATCGCTTAGGAAGTGTTTGATTTTCTTTAATAGTGCTATCGTTTTTATAGCTTACGATTTTTCAATTCAGTAAATTACCCTGTTTCATAATATAATGCTTATTCTACATACCTAGGTAGGTACATAAAAGAAGAAAACAAAAGAAGAAAAATTTCTAAACGCTATTTTGCTCTTGAAGTTTAGTTAGTAGGTGTGGAAAAGTAATCATATTATGGATGCTTTTTAGGCTTAGATTTCGAAAATTTCTCTAAGGATCTCGCTTGTCGGATTGTCGGAATGAAGATAATCCGGATTACTTACATATTATTTACCTAGATATATTATATGCCTTGGATGATACTAAGAAATAGCGTAGATCGCGTGTCGCTGTGACGACAGATGGGCATGACCGATGTCAGGTGGTCCGGAGGGCGGCTCGAGAGCACCTGTTAAATGAAGCGATCCAAGGAACCAGCTTATTTATATTGGATTGTAAGTAAATAAAACTTCTTATATTTGCTATTATTAATACTATCCAAATCACTTTTGGTAAGTAAGAGTATCTTTAATTTTCTGTTGCGACTTAGCTTGAGTGATGGTAACCCATCAAAGGGAGGTTTTTTAGACTAATCCGGTACAAGAAGCTTAAGAAACCTCAGACTCCGAGTACCCTAGTTCCTTGGTTCTCTTGGATACCTATGTCCAAATGTCAAACTGCAAATGTTCGAGATCTCTTCTATGTTGGGGTTCGGTCAGAGCCCACCAGTTACACTATAACTCTTCCAAGCTATACCCATCAACTCGTAACATGCGATTTGATGCATCTCCTAAATAATTTTACGAGTTTCCAGCTGGCAATCCGTAAATCTGCGTCTGATGTTGTCGGAGCGTGTCGGGCATGACGTCACAACATGGCGACAGGTAGGCAGGAGCCGGGCGGAGATAGGATCCGGTCATCCTGCCCATTTCCGGTCTTCACGCGGCCGTGACGCTTCCGGACACGCGTCGCCGCCGTGCCTAGCGTAGATCTAATGCTGCTGGATGAGATAAACTGATCTAATTTACTGTGTTAGGCATGTTAGGTTTATATGGTAAGGTATCTACCTAACTGCCAAATGTTAGACTCTGCATTTCATCTTAGGACTAGGTACCAACTAAAGAGTACTTGAAACATAGATTAGACATTTTTAGGCAAAAACATACAATGATAGTAAAAAAAAACTAGAAACAACATCCAACTAACTACGACTGACTCAGAGCTCCACATTCACTATAACCTAACATCCTGGCAGCTAACCGCCTGAAATTCTGGAGGGGTTAGTCAGAGGCCAGTCCAAACGTTATTTTTAGCATAATAAATCATTTCCACACCACTTTTACACCTTTGCATGGGCCATCAGAAGGATCTATAACCAACGCGCAACTCAAATGAAATGTCTGAAAATAAATACCTAGGACTTGTCTCTTCCGATCGCCAAGTTTTGTGGCCAATGTCCGTGACACGTCATCGCAGTCTGCAAGATGAGTTTTGTGAAAATGAATTCGTTTGTGGCCGTACAATTGGGGCTGGGAACACGTTGTGGGGTTGTGTATGTGTGCTATCTTGGACACTTCGGTGGTGGACGAACTCTTGTGTGATGTGAAGCTCTTAACTGTGTGGAACTGTAGATTATTTCATACGAGCATTATTTGCCAGCGCGTACACAGATTTGCTAATCAAAACTAAATTGCACTACCTAGGTGATAAATGTTAAAAAGTGTTCATAAACAAATTTTAGAAAATTACGTTTTGAGGTATTTAAATTATTACTTAATTACCTATAAAAACGAAATAAAAGGTCAACTAATTGCCGAGTAAGTAAACCTACTAGAATGTGTCCAGTGAAAGTAGAATCACTTTAGAGGTTTTAAAATGAACATCATATCAGCCTTTTCTCTTATTTTTAGTACGTTTTCTTATAAAAATAAGATCTTGAAGACATTATAAATTGTAGCAGCTTCAACGAAAAGCGCAGTCTCTGAAGCTTGCCTGTGTCTGTGTTAAAATAGATTTTCCCCGAGACAACCGCCCTGGAATCTCCGAGTTTGCCGAGCATCACCAGTTATCATTGCCAGAGTATATAATTGTTGGCAATTTTGAGTTTCCATTCAACCGGTGAATAGCAACCATTAGGCGCTGCACTCGAGCGGCCCTCTCTGCTAATAAGTGCATTTCGCATTACTCCTTAGTGCCACATTTAAAGGCTTCTGGCTCAAAAAATGGCGACTGAAGTGAACATTGTGGGATAATCGGCGTTATTATGTAATTTTGATAATTAATTAAGTACTAGGAACTTACTTTTTTTTAAACTGTGGAGACTTGTTCTACCTGCTCTACCCATCTGAAGGAAATTCTGTTCGGAATTTACTTTCTGTATTAGGTTGATTCCCAAGTACTGGTCTTTCGTCTTTCAAATCTAGATTTTACCTAGGTACTCGTCTTATTTACTCTCGTGACCGTGTAGGTAAATAAACTGACTAAACATTTGTTATTTTTAAAAGGTTGCCAAGGTTAAGGTACCCAGCTAAATTTGTAAGATCATACAAATCGTACAATAGATGATTCTTATTCTTAATATTTATTTAATACCATCTCAGAGTACCATTCTAATTGGTAATGCAATTAATATATAATAAGGCAACACGTTTTTATATTGAAGTTGGAACTGCCAGTGCGTCCGGAGCTGATCGTGCCCGCCCCGTCTGCGGTCTTCAGACTTTTCTCATCGGGTACCAGCTGTCGATAAATATGGGTGTAGGTTTGAGTAAAACATTGCAATTTATCGTACTTAAGGCGACTGGTAAGGTCAGACAACCTTCTCGCTCGCACATTTCAACATTTTTGAAGATATAATATAACTAAATGTAACTAAGTGAAATGGCAGAGCTTCAGGGTCGAGAGAATAACAATGCAAAGGTTCAGTAAAAATATCACATTGGACTAAACTAGTTTTCCAACCAAAAAATATGCACTAAAATTGATCGCAATGGTACAAGTTTTTTGGTTGGGCAACTTGTTTGGATCAATGTGATATTTTTACTGAACCTTTGCATTGTTATTCTCTCGACCCTGACGCTCTGCGATTTCAAATAATTACATTTAGTTATATTATATCTTCAAAAATGTTGAAATGTGCGAGCGAGAAGGTTGCCTAACCTTACCAGTCGCCTTAATGGCTGTATGTAAAGGGCCAATGTGAAGTCCTGCTTATATAATGTCACAACGTTAGGTACCACATGGTTGAAAGTATTTGTACCTATATCAAGCGTAATACGGTAGGCATTGAGTATTATAATTAGTGGGTGTGATAAACGAAGAGAGTCAATAATAAAATAAATAATCATACTTACAAAAAGTTCCAAAATCACCTCCTCAATCATCATGTTGACTGTGTCCAACTTTTTGCTTGTCATTAAAATTAATTTAGGCAATTTGATTGGCGATGGAATTGATAGAACCAAAACATTATAAAGTCAGAAAAAGTACCTACCAATTAGGAACCGCCCTAGTAGGTAGGTTTGAAGTTAGATACTAATATTTTTACTGCCTATTTCATAATTAAATTTATTGCAAGATCCTGGGTAAACTGCCACCGTTCTTAGATTGGACCACCATGTCGTACAATGCATTTGCTTATGGTGGTATTTTACTGTGGTGGTCTCTAGTAGGTAAATTTTTCTTGCATTTTCTCTTAAAAAATAACAATTTTTTTTCAGATATGCATAAATGAGCAGTGTTGTAGTAAATCGTACAGTAATGGGCAAATTCTCAACCTACTTGCTGATTTAACAACCGGCTGTGCGTTGATCGTTTTTTTTTTGTGCACTTACGATGAAGATTTATTATTTTCGGCAAACCATCTCATAATTCTCATAACTATCAATTTAGCATACAATGTAGTAAGTTACCGCCAGAGCACCACGGCCTTTTACCATTTCTCGTTTCAATGGTTTCAATGAATCCATGACAATGAGACTGAAGAATAAGTCACGAAGTAAAGTCCCGCGGGTAACCCTAACCACCTGCTCGAATTCATTTTGGGGTAAAAAACTGTTCTCTTTCATAATTTTACGTCATTACGAAGTCGTGCGCTGCCAAAATGTGGTTAGGAATTTTTGTGGGTATTTTTTACGAAATATAGGTACATATAAGTATGCAAAATATTTTGTATACTTACCGTAGAATATCAAAGAATAGTATGTACCTACCTGTCTAATAAGTAAATTGTTTTAAAATGTGCATCAGAATTGACCCGTAATCTGTTTTATTTTTGCGCAGAGCGGTTCAAAGTTTAACAACAACAATGCTGTTGTCAAAAATGGTTTGTTGCAGTGTTTATTTTTAAAGTCAATAACCTAACAAAATTGGATATTACCTATGTAAACAAAATACACCAGATACCTACGTTCGAGGCACATGAACGGTGTGTGCCAAAGAATATGTAATACCTAGTTCCTACGTAAGAAGAAACGGGACTCTCATTCTATGGACTCATTCTAGGGACTCTCAATTTTGACTCTTGTTTCATACATTGTTCGTTTTTCAAATTCGAGTCAGTTGGAGAGTTTCGCCAGTCTGGCACTATTGGTGGTTTTTCCCCGCACATCTCTGATACCTACCAATTTTTAATTAGAAAACGCGCAACCACAAGCATCTTTATTAAAAGGTACCTAATTTTTTAGAGTAATGTGACGACATCGCTAACATCGATAGCCTCTTCGTACACTTGTTGGCGATCGCCATTTGTCTGCGAGAGTTTCAACTCCAACTTGATTACTTCACTCCTAACGAGCACGATGACGTAGAATTGAATGACTGTAAATAAAAATATTAATAAAAAAAATAGTGATAAATGCATCAGATTATAATAGGCTAGGTAGTCGGATCTTCATAGGATTCTCACGGAACCTTGGTAATAATATGATCACGTGTATCAAGTATTTTGTTTTCTTTTTTGTGATTTGTGACAAAAAAATGCAACCTACCTCAACTTTAAGAAAATCGTAGGTACCTACCTAGAAAAACCTACGGCAGAATACCTATTTAAATAATGTAAAATTAGTCTTACTTATTGCAAAAAAAGCAACCCCTGCATCGTAATACATCGCTCGTGATAGAAGGATGATGGTAGGCACCATCGCTGCAAGCGTCGTAGCAACCGCGTAGCAGTTGAATAAGCGTAGCATGTTCATATCTTTCTGAAAAATAAAAAATAAATATAACAACTGTAAGATACTCGGAACGCAGCCTTTCAGATTTGCCTTCGCGTTCATTCACTCCATCTCATTCGCTCTTCTAAACTTCCACATAATTACATATATTGTTGGTGTCAAATAAGTTTATATAGGTATATACCATAGTGGGATGTAGTGCGACGCCAATACAAAAAAAAAGTGGGATGTGACGAGGATGGGATAATAATAATTGTTATTATGTTATTCTATCTAAACATCTGTACTGTTTTAAGCTTGCATATTATACTCTATGTTCCAGCATCTCTTAAGCTAGACGTGTCGTGGTGGGTGCCCAAAAAGCTTCGTGTGCCTAAAATGTGGTCACTGTCGGCCTTACCACGTTATCAGATTTATCTTGGATCTAACAAAAACCGCCAAAAACCACGTGTGTTTTGGACTTAGTTCCCTGTGAATAAGTTGTCAGATTTATTGTAATATATAAATCTGACAACTTATTGACAAGGGTTAAGTCCAAAACACACGTAGTTTTTGGCGGTTTTTGTTAGATCCAAGATAAATCTGGAAACATCATTTGGGGGTGTAAGAACAGTAGGTAAGACATAGGAAACGGGTTCATCGTTTGCAATAGAACCGTAGTGCAAGCCCCAGAAGTTGCAATAAAAAACTTAGTTCTAAATGTTTACGGAGACCAGTAACAAACGATTGACGTCTTTACTTTTAACCGACTTCAAAAAAGGAGGAGGTTCTCAATTCGGCAATTTTTTTATAGGTAAGAGCACAGATCATAATTATAATACAATACGTAAGAAAGAGTCACCAACTTTAATGAAAATAAAACTTGGTTAGGTACCTGACATCCAGCTATGAGCAGCAGGACATTCAGTATCACGCTCATACCAAATATGCTGAAGAGAACCGTGGCAGTCGCGACCTCTAACGACCCATCGAGAAAGTTGGCTTTCTTTAACTCCGTTGTGAAGACCAACCATGCTACTGCAGCCAAGGAAAATACCTGTAAAATGAAATGATTAAGGATTTATTTATTTGCTTAAAGAAATGGGACGAGTGAATTAACTAGTGTCAATGGTAGGTAATAGTATCAATTTTCTTGTTGGATTTTTCTAAACTAACCTACCTAATTTGACAGCACTAAATGTTGCCGTCCTTTTCTCATAAACTAAAACGATAGGGACGGCTATAATTTTAGAGCTGTCAATTTATCCACCGGTACAGTTAGTATTAAAATTAGATACTTCTAATAATGTACTGGCTGGCTCACTTGCTTAGATTAAAAAAAACTTACAATGTTGATGATTCCGAAAAACAGAATTCCCTGCCGTAGAGGGCAGCAAAAACAACACCTCTTCACTTCGGGAACTTTCACCATGATTGCTGCCTATCCGAAATTCTTTTATACCACTTAACACAGAACATTGAAATCATAAGACAATCTGCAATTTAATAACACGTAAACTGGTGCATATCTGTCTACCCAATGGAATCGTAACACAAATAAAAGTATTATTTATTTTCTGCATTAATAAAAACAAGTTGCTGCCTAGGTATGATGATAACTTTATTATTGATAGTTTGATCTCGCGTACAATCAGCATAAAAAGTGAATGTTTTATAAACCTACTTACCAAGGAAAAGTCAGACAATCATGTTGTAGTTTCCTATCCAAGAGTCGAGAATATCCAAAGGACCTTCCACGCGATTCTGATCACAACTCAGGGGCACACCTTCATTAATAATTATTGCAAATGCTGTGCATGCCTGTAATTGACCCACATTTTATGGAATAAGGTTTTCAAAAGTGATTATTGTATTGTAAAGTATGTGCGCTGTTGGCGTTGCCTATTGAATGAATAAATAAATCCATCCACATAGATAGGTACAACGGCGTCGCTGGCGACGGCCAAGCCGTTCGATGAATGTAAATATCTAATTATATATTTTTTACACTCATTTGACATAGGTACTTACCTACTCAGGTAGGTAAAATGAAGTAGTCTTAAGCCCGTATGCTGATAAAGAAAATCGTTACTCAAGCTTAGTTATACACAAAAATCTACGCTTGAGTCCGGGGGTCAGTGCTTGAGCAGTAAGTAAATCAGCATTATGAGCCTTAAACAGCTGTGCTGAAAACATCTTCAATTTTGATGCTGTCTGTACGGCCTATAATGTAGGTAGGTACAATACAATCGTGCAATGTCAATGCAAAATAGGTCATTGGCCCATTGTTTTGTTTACCTACTTAATCTCTGTACCTACTTTCATTGCAGATTACCTACCTATAGGTAGCTGTGTTTTTGTGTAGAAAGGTAGGTACCTATATGTTGCTTGCTTCGCTCCGGTTAGGTAGGTATACCTTTCATTTATTATAGCCTATAATCTATGAAATTTGTACCTATAATTTACAAGTACAAATTTCATAGCAAGGTATGAGGTAGGTATACCTAGGTAGATACTTAAGTCATACCTAGAGTAACAAGATACCTACCTAACTAGTCTAACTACTTAGACAACCATCCCAAGTAGGTAATTTTATCTAGGTACCTACCTATACGTAAATTACTTTGCTTATTGTCGTTATTGCATAATTGAGCCACCCACTCTACGACCTCCCGGCTACACCAATTTATCCTCATTCTTTATTTTTCATTCAATTACCTACCAGCTAATGCTAACTCAAATTGGTGATGCGGTAACTAAGCAAGAAAAAAAACCAGTGCGTGGAGTCCCTACGCGCGGAAGAAGTTATACTTCGAGTGCCACGCATTCACTCTCGCTCTGTGTTTAATGTGAAATTAATTTAGTATTTATTTTTATGTACTTAACCAATATGTAGTAGGCACGTCCTCATTGGACGTGCTCTGTGAGGTAATGCATCCCTATCCCGTTGTCGGTCTGACCGCAGTCCGACGGTAGGTATCACCGTTCCGCCAACAGAGCTCGCTCCTGATGGTTGAAATTTACGACTGTTTCTTTGTCATTAAAATTTGTTTGACGCTGTCAGTTGGATTGGAAGTCGTATAACTTCAAAAACATGGGCGGTCAAATGCTGAACACTGCTATCTATTAACGATAGTTAGCAGCTAGTCTGTCTCTTTCTATTCCCCCGAATAGAAAGAGACGGAGACTATGTCCTCCCGTATAACGCAACCTGGTTGGAAGTCGCATTAGAAGTATAACTTCAAAAATGCCAAAAGATAGCTCCAATAAATGATGTTGAGGTTAGGTAGCAAGGTACAGCTACCTAAAGACGTAAAAATTGTGTTGCTAACTGTACTACGATGCGATCCATAGAAAGAGGTTTGAGTTGGGCATGATGACTGTATAGGCACTACATTGTGTAGTGAACGTAAATCACGTCTTTACACGTGCACGCGGTGTACCATAAAAAAATCTTCGATTACCTACTTACTTACAATACCTCTAATTACATAGTAATCGATTGTACTAAAGTACGATTAAAATGAATGAGTGAACGAAAACACTCATTATTCGTTCAATACATACTCATTCATTCATTTTGCATTCATTCATTTCATTTCATTATTAGTTCTGTGCTGTGCAAAATTTCTTTTCTTGTTCGAAGGACTTTATTCGTGTTGATGAATTTTACGAATTATTACTAAAAAATAACTAAAACAATATACTTTGGTGAGGTAAGAATTGATCAGCTGAGGCCTAAACATTGTACAGCAGTGCAGCAGTTGTATGAAAAAAATTTGAGGTTATTTACTGTGCATTAGGTAATTTTGTCAAATTGACTTGTTTACTTGTATTATTTCGATGATTTCTGCCTTATTGGTGCTAAAGTACACGCTAGTTTATTTTTGGCAAGGTTGACCTCCTTATTTGCAGCAATTGGTATACTCAATTTTTACATGTTTCGGCACAAACAAATATGACCCAATATCATCTTTAGGTCTTGCAATACCTACCTACCTCTGCCTACTGCCAAATATAAACTATTGTGGTATATCAAGTCAGATTTCAAATTGTTCATTTTTCGTTTCAGAAATGGCAGCACATATTTTCAATCGCATTGGGCAACTTGGTCTGGGAGTGGCAGTTGTTGGCGGTGTCGTGAACTCTGCACTTTACAATGGTATGTTTCTTAATAGATTTATTTATTTATTGCATACATGGTTTATATATATAGCTTAGGTCTTATTTAGCTAAAAGAACAGTCATGTACCCCGTGAGGGTGCAGCAATAGTACTAAAGTAGATAGCAGTAGTAAATTAATATTATAGATTACCTACATATTTAAGCATGCCATACCACTCAATGGTTTTTGCAATACTAGTGCAACCGACGTCTTTAACTTGCTGCCCTCAGTACTCAGTTAGTATAGCTATACCTACTGCATCGTAGATTTGTCCTTATTATTATATTTAGCCCTTTGTGTCCCTCCCCCATTCTTTCCACACACTCCGATCTTGAGCTACACTTCGCCAGATTTGTCCTTAAAAATAACATTAACTTGGCGAGAACTCTTCTGACAAAGTTGTGCAATAGGAATTTTTAAAATAAAGGATAATAATAGGTATCTATCTCACAGCTGGTCAAATGCTCCTAAACAAAGTTGTTCTTGTGATGACCGCAGCAGCTTATTATGTGTCTGGGTATTAGTATAACAAGACATGACTACATACTACATCAGTAAGAAACAAAGTAATTTACTTTTGACGCTGACTTGGACCTCATTCTGATTTCAGTTGATGGCGGCAACAGAGCTGTCATTTTCGACCGGTTTCAAGGAGTCAAGAACCTGGTTGTTGGAGAGGGTACCCACTTCTTCATTCCATGGGTGCAGAGACCCATCATCTTTGATATCAGATCTCGCCCTAGAAATGTTCCCACTGTTACAGGAAGTAAAGGTCAGTATTTATTCATCAAATTACAAAAAAAAAACAAGCAAATTTGGCATTTTTTTATCTAAAAAATAAGAAAATTATAGATCAGGCTAATGGCAAACCTGATATTAATCAGTTGCCTCTGCCCGCCAGAGCAAGTCCATTGAGGACATGGCCTGTGACAATGTATTATATATTTTATCACTGAGATTTTGTATTATTTTTAAAAGATCTGAAATTGTCAACTAATCTAGATTTCTTGTATTCCAGATCTGCAGAATGTGAACATCACACTCCGTATCCTGTTCAGGCCCATCCCCGACCAGTTGCCGAAGATCTACACAATTCTGGGCATTGATTATGATGAGAGAGTGCTTCCTTCCATCACTGCTGAGGTTCTCAAGGCTGTCGTTGCACAGTTCGATGCAGGAGAGCTCATTACTCAGAGAGAGGTAAAACATTTTTAATAATTGCTTAAACACTAAAATATAAAAACAAAAGTGAAAACATTTCTAATCATGTTTATAAAGCTTGAAGGGCTACGCCCGGCCTGTACCTCCCCACTTAGCTGTTGAACCCTGAGTTAGTCTTGACCCTGAGGAGAAACCTTGGGGAGGATCACAGTCCTGGTTTCCCATCAAATTGTGCAGACATTAGTCCAAGTCCCAATGCCTCCATTATTGTGCCTGCACCTCGTGTATCAGCCCTTTAGTCGCTGCAGAGCCATTTTAAAATGTTGTTCTGTTTTCAGGTTGTCTCACAAAAAGTCAGTGAACTTCTGACTGAGAGAGCATCACAGTTTGGCCTGATCCTTGATGATATTTCAATCACCCACTTGACCTTTGGCAAGGAGTTCACCCAGGCGGTAGAATTGAAGCAGGTTGCCCAACAAGATGCCGAGAAGGCGAGATTCCTTGTGGAGAAGGCTGAACAACAGAAGAAGGCAGCTATTATTGCTGCGGAAGGTGACGCGCAAGCTGCTGTCCTCTTGGCAAAGTCATTTGGCGCTGCCGGCGAGGGTCTGGTAGAGCTCAGACGTATTGAAGCAGCTGAAGACATTGCCTACCAACTTGCCAAATCCCGCAATGTTACTTACCTCCCTGCTGGACAAAGTGTACTCCTCAACGTACCCACTCAAGGCTAATTTCTAATTCTAGGACTGAAAGCAGTGTACAGTTCTGTACAAGCGCATTTGTTTACACACAAATAATGTATTTAAGTATGTTGCATTTGAAGAGACTATGTTACGGTACCGCCAATAGATAGTAGTCGAGATTTAGCTTTATGAAAAATTGTAATTAAACATTAAAGTATAATTTGTTGAATTATCTTTATTTTCTATCTATGACTTCTCTTTTTGATTTAATCAGATCTAAACATATGTACAAGAAGAAAAAGAGATTAATTTATATAAACTGGTTAAGTTTTACAGTACCCACCCAGCCTTATTGTGTAAGTTCAGTGGTAATCGACATGGGCTTCGTTTTTGACATTTGAAACCCAGACTGGACTTCAACTGTCACTTTCGTATTTGTTTTGTATACAATACCGAAAAAATTCTGACAGAGTTGACCGGTGGTAATGGGCTTGAACTTCACTGGTAATGGATTTCAAGTTACACAATAAGGGTGCTTTTGATTCACAAACAATGATTAATGATTATTGAACAAAAGTAGCTTCCTAGTAGCTTCATAACTGTATAATTTAGCAAGTATAAAAATAAACAAAGTGAAAGTACAAAAATAAATTATTGAATTATCAAAATAAATTATTTAGTAGACAGTATTTGTGGTGATAACACCAACAATTCTATTTGACGAAGTATTTCTTCATCTAAGGTGAGGTCAGATGGTGCACTTTTAAAATCACAAGCACTTTGCTCATCTTCTTTATCCATAACAAAATTGTGGTCAAATGTCTCTTCAGATGTTGATGGTGATCCTTCCCCATTGTTATTATTGAACAATTCATTTTTGGGGATATTCATGGCTTCATTTCTGGAGATCTTATTGAAGAATAAGTTTTCTCTGATGCATGCTTGTCTCACATAACACATTTCGTCTGCATTTAAACTTGGGGGAAGAATTAGTTTACATAAATTATCATTTTCCTTGAAGCTTTTTATTAAACTGTCCACTTCTTCTTTGAATTTATCATTGATTGTGTCTCTACCTGGGCCCAAAATCATGTTACTTAACAGTTTACTTTGATTACAAGAATCTCTGGTGCTTATTAGTAGTTCCAATTCATCTCTCATTTCTTTCTTTTCTGATGATAGAGATATTGCTCTCCGAAGTCTTTTTTCTGCACAATCATATTGTCCGATCATTCTGAGGGCTTTTGCATTTAGGAATAGAGCTTTCCCGCAGGTCCAAAGGCTGCTGAGTCTGTTCAGCTCATTGCAAGCTATGCAAGCCTTCAATGGCTTTTTCAATTTAATGTAGCAAACAGCTAAATTCATATACAACTTCTTCAGTAGCTTTTCTTGGACCATTTCTTCTTTCTCATCAGCCAATCTACATTTGTGGAGCATGGCTACTGCTTTTCTGAAGCAGTTGACTGCCAACGGAAGGTTCATGGCCTTGTATAGTACTGACCCTGAACTAAAGAGTAGTGTCACCTCTTTTCGAACTCTTTCAAACATGTTAGGTTCTGATAAAATGAGCTTTCTGAAAAAAACATAAAAAAATTATGAAATTTTTTTATTAGAAACAAACAGATCTCAGTGCGCTTAAATGCAACTTTAAAAGGAAAATACTAAGATACTAACCCCTGTAAACATTGTTAGGAAACCCGTGGCTTAGTCAGCTCCGCACGTATTAATAATCATAATAAACTTTACTTCTGGCAACTTAATGCTGACGCTGTATAAGTCATCTTCAATAGATGTAAAGGCCTATTGTTACTAACCCCTGCTTAGGCGTCAATATACTCCTGACAAGTTTGATGTAGACGGCACATTGTGCAGCTGGCTTTATACTGGGTGGGATCCCCAGTTCTCCGTACATCACCTCATGAGCTAAAAGGAACAGGGATAATTCTCCAACTAGCATTGTTCTGATGGCCATTTGAAGCCCAGGTAAGACACCATTGTCTTTGAGATCAACTTCCTGAAAAAAGACAGATATAAAACTCCGATTGTATATAAGAATGATAAAATAGTCTTCAGCAGAAAAGTTTTCTAAGGCTATGGGCTTATTTGGATAAGTCGATAAAGCCTTGTCTATCTTTCCAATATATAAAACTCTTTTGAAGCTGACTGACAATCAATGCACAGCCTAAACTATCAGTCCTAGAGGTATGAAATTTAGAGAGTAGTACTGTTATACAGTGTAGGGGTGCACTAAGAAAGGAATTTTGAACAGTCACACTCTAAAGAGGAATGCGAGCAACGCCGCGGGCGACGTCTGGTGTATAATATGTCACAAGGGACAGAACTACTTACCAACGGTTTTTTCATGGTCATAACCACAAAAGGTTCATTCTCATTCTCCCAGTATGCCGAAAATGCAACAGAAACTGTGCAATCATCACAAATAGGCATACCCCCGCCCTCTTGGAGTATCAACTTCTTTACATATTTGTTTGCATCAATAGCTGTCATCTTGTTATCCAGGGCCTTGAAGTCTTTTATTGGCTCCCCCAACAAGTCCATGATTTGCGTATCCACATCCGCATCCGTTCCGTCAGTTTCATCGTAAATGGCATTGATGTGTATCACTGATCCGGTAGTATGAACTTCTCTAGAAAATGATAGATATAGGTAGGTAATGTGATGGATGAGACAGCAGCGAATTAACACGACCAGGCAGCAGCGAATTAACACGTACCTTAGATCCAAACCTTGGTCCAAAGTAAATTTTGGTCCAGTTTCCATGTTTCCTGATGACGGTTTGTATTTGGATTGGTTGGAATAAGGTAAAATTGTGTTGTAGAAAATAACGAATCGAGGGGCTTCTAAAAAGTTTCCAGGTAGGATTTTGCTTTTGCTCCACAAGCAAATTACAAAACAAAAAGTTTAGAAGCTCGTTCTGTTGTGGTTGTGAACCATAGAAGAAAAACCACCGAACATCTATATCCTAGCGGATGAGAAAAACTCTTTAAAGAGAAGAACGCCATCTCTCGGGTAAAAAAATGCAACCAAGAGGTTGTACATCAACACTCTAGCGGTGGAGCTACGAAAACAAAGCAAGTGAATGGCGGGAATATTCGAATGAAACCTATTTGATTTACCTAGGTAGTAAACCTATTTACTGTACCTAGGTATCCAACCTATTTGCTTTACTAAGTATTAAACCTATTTGGTTTACTTAGGTATTCAACCTATTTTGTTTACCTAGGTATTCAACCTATTTGGTTTACCTAGGTACCTACCTACCTAATTTTTTCTACTCGTTAACCGCCAACTTGAGAAAAAGAGGGGTTAGCACCCCTCTTTTCAAAAGTTGGCGGCTAGAGTAGAAAAAATTAGGCACGTACCTAGGTACTTAAATTGAGGCCTGAAAATAATGGTTATTATATTAGACTAGCAGTCTCCCGCGGCGTTGCTCGCGTTAGGGTGTGACTTTTCAAAATTCCATTTTCCCGCTTTTCTGTTGAAATTTTTCCTGAATTTTCTTTGCTATAAACCTCACGGAGCCCGAGACCTTTCCAACGAATGCAAAACCGTGGAAATCGGTTCGTGCGTTATAGCGTCAGGAAGGAAAACCCGACTTATTTTTATATAGTAGATAGGTAATAAGAAACATTTGTCAGAAAATATAATGTATGAAAACCTACATACAGGAAACATTAAACAGTTAATTACCTAAATTTGAGAAAATAAAACAAAATCATTTAAATGAAGTTATATAAATTAATTTTTCATTAATAATCCTACATAAAGGAGCTTAATTAAGCATAAGAAGTGAAACAATAATGATTCCTTTCTAGTCTTCTTTTTCATTCATTCATCGTGTCAATGGTCACTCAGACTAGTTTCTGCCAGAAAGTGGCAACTTGGACGGTGGATGCTAGTGCTTCTGCGAGATCCGCTCGGGTGCAGGTGGTCAAAATTTTTCTTCTATTTGATTTTTGTGAACCAGCCAGCTATACCGGTCTCTAATATTTAAAAAGATGCCTATAAATAAGTATATTTATAATGTATGTTTATAAGGTATATACTCTGGCTCTGGCACTGGAGGCTTGTTTTTTGTAATTTTTTTTTGCTGCTCTGAGCTGGCTATAGTTTTAAAACCATACCGCCTAGTCTAACGTTATGTTTTTTCCCATAATACGTTAGTTTGTTTGTGTTTGTCTTGCGACCTTGCGTAAATGATAGTCAAGTCTTCGTCAAGTCAGCTGTCGTTTGTTTTGAAGAAAAAATGGTGGATTTTCCCTCCAAAACCGAAATCGAATTTTCACATTCAGAAAAACCACTTTACACACATTTATTCCAATGGCTCTCACTTTATATTACGACCTAAGTATTATTGGTTAAAATTCCACCAAAATTAAACAACAACACTCACAATAACACAAGAAAAACTATTAAAATAAAAATGCTACGTAAAGTCCTTTTCATGAAAGAAGTCCTGCGGAAATTTCCGGAACTAAAGTTTAAAACTAAATTTTAAATTAGTTGTCAGGTGCTGTTAATGTGTTCGGATGCTAGTGCGTTTTTATTTGGTTTCTGTGATCAAAGTCTTGTTTTCAATGCCTAAAGTTGTTAAAAGTGCTGCCCGAGAAATAATACTTAAGGTCGACTACAGCGCCGCGTCTGCGGGACTTCTTTCATGGAAAGGACACTATGTGTTGTTAAAAAATGACAAAATTCGAATCGTTTTCTATGTAAAGCTGGGTTCATAATAGAGATGTTAAAAAATAATCGATTGTTATTAAAATCGATAACTATTTTCTTATAATCGATTTTTATTTTAATAGTAATCGATTTTTAATAAATCGATTATTTAAATTACATGTTTAAATCCATTTTGAGAAACGTTTTTAAGCGATGGATGAAAAAATGTTGCAAAATAGGATTGGACATAATTTGTGTAGGTAGGTATTTGGTTTCATAATTTCTTACCTTGTTAAAGGAACATTGCCTTTGCCTTAGTTTTAAATTTGTTTTTTTATTATTTTATTTGATTTTTAATCTGATAAATTGTTAGAATCTCTGTTTATTATTGGAATATGAAAGTTTTTGTTCGGATCGGAAGCCTCGGTGGGCGAGTCCATTCCCACTTGAGCGAACTTGTTTTATTTAAATAAATGCTAAAACTTTGATACGGGTGTCGTTTTCGAGTAATTTTGGGACGCTGATTACGGAAATGTCATCCATTTTGAAATCAAAGATGGCACGCATATTTTTTTTCAAAAAGTTGATATGGGTGTCGTGTTCGAGTAACTTTAGGACGCTTATTACGGAAATGTCATCCATTTTGAAATACAATATGGCACGCATATTTTTTTTCCTCAAGTTGTTATGGGTGTCGTTTTCGAGTAATTTTGGGACGCTGATTACGGAGATGTCATCCATTTTGAAATCCAAGATGGTGCGCATACTTTTTGGCGCCTCGGTGGTAATCACCAATAGTACCATAATGTATTATTTTGAAATTGCATTGAGATATTGCGAGGGAGATAAATATTAAAACACATAGTTAAGTAGGTAGGTACCTACCTAGGTATAATGTTGATATTTTTTAGTATTGTACCTAAATAGGTAGGCATAATACCTATCTATAATAGATATCTTGTACAAAAAATACGAACGGCGGAAAATCTTAGCGTGGTGCTTTATTTTGTTGGTTCAAAGATTGCCTCAAAACTGCTATGTAGGATGAGATGAGGTCGTCCATTTTATAGCCCAGGGATGTCTCACAAAGGATCTTGGTTCCTCTCAGGAAGTTACCCATTGTCATGTGGAAGAACGTATTGCCGGACGACCAGTTCGATAGTTGCGAGAATGGGTGCGTGACTAGAACATCCTGAAACGAAAAGACGAGACATTTTTCGAAAAGAATTTTTCCGTTGGTGCGCGGTTGGGTAGGTTCATACTACAGGTAGGTACCTACATATTATATGATCTGTGGTACTAGGTTCGAACCCACAATTAACCATGGATCTAATACTATGCCCGCCCATGCCGCTGCCAGCATGTATGCCGCTTAGTGAGAATAAAGGCGATGTTGCTGTGGCAATTAGCCCGCGGCATTGATGCCGCCATACATTCCGGTAGCGGCATGGGCATAGTGTACACGCGGTATAATAGAACGGTCGCCCCCTCTATATACAATACAATACCACCACTGCTGCGCTAGTGTCCAAAGAGTTAACATTGCAGCAGAGTGCACAACAAATAATGTACACAAATAGGTAGGTAGATAGGTAGTGTAGGTACATAATATAGGTACATACCCGACTTTGTGGATGAATGACGCTAACACCATTCCTGTTTATCCCAATCACAACCATCTCAGGGTACGACGGATCAGAAGTTTGCTTCACTTCAAAGAAGGCCGTCCCAAATGTTGGCATCTGATATATCTTCTTCAAGAACTGTTCTTTCGCTTCGTTTTCTGTCATCAAACCGTGTTGGAGGTACGCGGACGAGATTTGTGATTTCCAGTTTGAAGTAGATTGCACGCGGAGCATATCTGCAGGTATCAGGTCCCCAAGCATTTGTGGTATCTGTGGTAACAAAGTCTGGTCGCCGCCGAATCTGGCTCTAAGAACAAGTGCAGCTAACTCAACAAGTTCCTGCTTAGACGTTTTATGGTAGCCGCGAAGGTATTTTGGTAGCTCTTGAGGGTAGTAAAATATTTGATCCGCGTATTTGTCTCTACCGGGGATTGTGTTGATCCAGAGTTTCTTCATGAAGAATATTTGGTAGTTCATTTGCATTTGGGAACCACCGGCTGAAAACAGAAACATGGATTATTGCCTAACTAATCAGCTATGGCAATAAGTTATGCTAGAGCCTTACCTAGTGATTTTTGGTTTTTCTTACCTCCTCGAATAGGCCGAGTTTGCTTCATCCATTCGACCAGCTCATGAACGAAATCAAAGAAGTAATAATTATCCGGCACAGAAAACACCTTATCTGCTATCTTCACGAACAAACTAAATCCATCGCTGTTCTTCAAATTCAATCTCCCAGTGATCTGCTCACATAGATCTCTTGCCTTCGTCGCTGAATCTACTTCGAATGCTTCGTCTGTATCATCTGGGAAGTAGACTTTGTGGTATATCTGCATGCTTCTGTGTTGGATAGCTTCAACTTCAACAACATATGGCGCATACATTCTTGGTCCACTTTTCTGTGTTCTAAACACGCGCTTCAAACACTCCTTGGCGATAGGATGTGGTCGCGTTTTTAGGAATTCTACTAGCTCTTTGATCAGTGTTTGTCCGCACGCAAACACACCGGTCGCAAGCCACATCAGCTCCCATCCACGTTCTTCACTCAACTGTATTCTATTATTCGTCAGTTGCTTCATCAACTGGCAATACACTTCGTCACGCAACATAGGTTCCGTAAGCGCGCATCTGAATATTTCATCAGTGTATTCGGTTGTAGATCGGGCTTTAGGAGCTGGTAAATCTCCCATGTATTTCAAAATTCCGTAGTAAGACGATACAGCAGATTTGCTCACAGTTTCGTTGTCTAATAGCTTCCTCAATAATGGTTTTCGTAGTGGTTCTCGAGAGTGCACCCACAAATCTCCCGCCATTGCTTTCTTTGCGGTCGTTAACGTTGTCTGCCTCGACACGCTTGCGTAGAAATCGTCATTCGTCCTGAAATGTTCCTTTGCGAACTTCTCAAGTGTGTGCATCCTTTTTCTTTGAATAGTGTTGTATTTGGATTGCGATTTCTTTGCCAAATTAACGTTTCCTTTCTTGAATACTTCTAGTACTGTGCTCGAAGGTAAGGTCATTGTAGGCACAATATACACTTGTTCAGTAGGGAACAACCCTTCTTGGCCGTTACAGGCTCCATGACCCCATGTCGAATGCATGAGCGTTTCACCGGTACAATCTTGAAGTAAAGTTATCAGGTCTCCTTTTTTGTATTCCAAGAACGATGACGCGTCAGTATATCCTTCCGATTCAGTTTGGGCAATCGTGTATATCGATCTACGTTTCAAGCCGTCGATAAGGTAGATTATGAGCGAGCTCATTTCACTTGCATCGACACTTCTGAATACAAATTCCTCTTGGTGTATTGTTCGA
This sequence comes from Eulithis testata, assembly GCA_947507515.1. Taxonomy (NCBI): domain Eukaryota; kingdom Metazoa; phylum Arthropoda; class Insecta; order Lepidoptera; family Geometridae; genus Eulithis; species Eulithis testata. The sequence goes on from OX382194.1 coordinate 3,929,247, forward strand.
ATCGTGACTCTTCCCAAATTCTCGTATTCGTCGTCTTCATTGTAAGCCACATATGTCACTTCAGCATAAGATATTTCGAGCAGGATGTGTTCAAGTTGATCAACAATATAAATTCCAGTCCAATTGACAGCTATTATGACTAGATCTTTGTTTATCGTTTCACCTTTCAGCTTCATAGCTTCGAAAAACCTCGAGAACAGCATAGGCCATTTTAATTTGGCAAATATCACAATATCTTCTTTACATTTCAAGGGATCAATTCTCGACTGAACGCTTTGTGATGATTCAAAAGCTTTGGTTACAAGATGTTCCCATTTGGTCAAAGCAGCGTCATTCGATTGGATGAATTGATTTGGAATGTAATTGACTATTACTTTTCGGAGGACGTTTGGATCAATCCGGCCGCCAAATTCGATATAGTGTTGCTGAGCTGCAATCATAGCTAGATCTTTTTCTGAATCACATCTGTACTCTCCGAATTTCACTCCTTTAGCCACTTGGTAGTAAATGAGATTAGTAGCTACTGGATCGTCTACAGGGTTGTGCCAGGGAGTGAAGACTTCTTTTCTATAGAATAGTCTCCACGGCGCGTTCTTTTCGGGTGTTCCTTGTTCTTTAGCAAACTGTTCACACTGTGATATAGCGTCCATTATGTGCTCGCCTTCGCATCCTAGAGACAGAACTTTGTCATACAAAGTTATGTACAGAGAGAATCCAAACGTATCAGTTAGTCCAACACTATCTGCAATTTGCTGACACACCTCTTCAGCGGTGGTCGCAGAGTCTGATTGAATGGTTTTCATAGATTCGTCCATTAACGTAACTGTTAATATTATAGGTTTCTTTGTTTTTGTAGCTTGTAGTTCCAGCCAGCTCGGTGGCTGAGTTCTTGGGCCGTTTTTGAAAGTTCTAACTAGTCGACCTTCGCAGTACGGCGCGTAACCAGGTGGTCCTGAGCGGATGAAGTTACGGAGATACTTGACGAATCGCTCTGTAGGTGGAAAGCAGCCGATGCATAACGATAGAAGAATCCAACCGCGGGCGTGGGAAGCTTTAGATGGATTGTTGGTGAGTTGTTTGCATAGCTGACATAGTATTTCATCACTGAAATAAACACAAGTTTCGTATGACACATAAGAGATAAATTGTATGTCTATAGATAAACAATCAGAATCTGATTCATTGATTGACTTGTACAAGCAGACACTTACCGAAGTTCTTTTCTAATAATTCCATGCCCAATGATAAAGTGAAGTTTTTCTAAGTTGGTGCTTCGCCGGGAGTTCAACCAAGAACTGTACATGTCGTTTGTGATCTCGTCATTCATCAAATTCTTCATGAATTCTTCGTTCAATTTAGTCTGCTTTTTTAACGTTTTCGACATCATCTTATTTCTGTTGCTTTCATATGAGTCTTTAGCTAACAATTCCTGAAAAAAAAAGACGTTGCGTTGATGATACTTTTAATTTTGGGTCCCTCCTCCCCATCTTCTACCTTGAATTAATCAGTTCTTACCTCGAATTCTTTACTCTTCTGGAAAGCCCTTCCAACAGTATCAGTCAACTTCGTCATAACGGGTATGTTATCTATCTTATCATCAGCATACTTTGGTTCTGATAAATCTCCCATGAATCTCAAAATGGTGACCCACAGTGCTTGGGCAGCCACTTTGTCCATCGGTGAGGGAAGTTCTATCAGCGCATTTTTGAGAGGTTTGCGAGAGTACTGGTGGCTGGTGTTGCCAGTGAAATATGTGGCAGCGAATTTTCGGAAGTTAAATTCGTCAAATTGCTCTTCGTCTTGGTCTTGAGGGATTGGGATCACGCTTGCCACTTGAGGCCTAGCTGTGGATGACTGAAAACAATATAATGCTGAATTGTAATAATTTATATCTTTACCAGATTTATAAGAACAAATTTATTTAGGAGATGCAAAGATTTACAGATTAGCTTACCACTCCAAATCCAGTGCCACGAACAGTACCAGCCGGTGTAGCGCTGTCTTTGAGGAAACCAAACACGTCATCCACATATCTATCATCGATTGCATTCACATTATGGGCCTGATCGTCTACCATCGGCAAGTCTTTAGCTATCCATATCGACCTCATCAGCTCATTATATTTCTTCTCGTGGTCGTCTTCAGCCTCTTTCACACCACTAGCCTTCTCCATGATAACTTTATCGCGCCTAATCTGTGCCAATTGCGCTTTCAGGACCTGACCTTTCTCTTTAACCAATCTTCTTACCAGGTACCCACGAGACTTGGCTTGTAATTTCTTTAAGAATATCCTCAAGTTTATGAAAGTCTTTCTCAATTCCCGTGATTTGATAACGGCCTGTAGACGCAAATAGCCTCTTCGCATTGCCAGGTACCTCTTTCTGTAACCTCTTGCGCGGAAGTTTTTCTGGATAACCAACGCAGCTGCTCGTAATTTAAGAAATCTTTTACGGTAGATAAACCTCCTTGCATTCGCTTGTACTCTTATCACTGCTGTTATCAACACCTTGTGACGTAATTCCTCTAGAGCCGCGTCGTGGTGATCTTTGAGGAACACTTTGGTATGACCGAGTCTGAATTCCTGGTCTTTCAGAATCATGGTGCAGATTTTCTTTGAAGCACTTTTGCAGTCGGTTTTCTCTGCTGGAGGGATATCAGGGACTATGAGACGGTATCGGTGAACGAATTCTGAGTATGAGTGGCGAATGGGGAACCCTGCTTGTCTGATTTTGGCTGTCTCCATTAATCCTGCGTATCGTAATTGTCTGACGCAAAGTGACCGGTCAAATAGCTGTAACAGGAAGGAAAATATAGCTTTTAATATCATATGTACCTAAATTACACATTTAAATTCAATCTAAACTTTACCCGTGGTTTTTTTAACTCATTCGGTTTGATACACCGCACAAAGAAAGGATGGCAGGCGTACAAAGTTTTCATCAACGCGTCTAATGAAGTTTTGAATTGATGGCTCAAAGACACTGCTTTGCGATTTCCACTTTGTGAGCTGGAACTGGAAATCTCATTTAGGAATAAGTTTCTCAGAAACTGATTGCTCGAATCATGAATCATGTCTTTTATGTCCGCTGTAAGCATGTCTCTGTTTTTGTCTAAGAAACCTGTGAAAATACAAAACGCATTTTAATAACATCTGCCACAATTTCCCAAACCATTGAATCGTATAACTTTATAATATGTTGCGACGACGTTGGGAGGTTACGGTGGTCTGTTATGTTTACCTTTTACTTCATACAAAACATCACCAGCGAAATGTTTTACTCCAAAACGATGCTCATGGGTCGACTTCGGAGTTATGTAACAGCTTTTCGTACTATGATTGTTGTTTAGCTTAGACAACAATGTTAAGTCAGTTCCCTTGGGAAATCGAGACTCTTCATCAATCAACGCTAGTAAATTCATCGGCTTTAGTCCTATCATGTCAAGATTCTCCTGATTGTCGATGTAGTTGATATTATCCCATGTGATCCCTTCCTTTTCATATTGCTCTTGCTCAATCTTGAAGATGTGCTTCACGAAAAACTGTTGCAAGTTTTCGTTTGCGTAGTTGATACACAGTTGTTCGAAGCTGTTTGTCTCAAACTTCTCAAAGCCGAAAATATCTAATATTCCAACAGATCCACTTGAAAGTTGCTGGTCTTTGAAAAGGGTTTTATTTATCATTTCGACGATGTATACAAAAATGTGTCCATATATTGCTTTGACCAAAGCATCCCGGCCTTCGGTAGCTGCCGCTGTCGTCAGTGTAGAAACAACTTTATCTCCGTGAGCAACGAAAGTCTTCCTCGTCAACGCATCACACAAAGTGGTCTTGTTCACTCCTAGAAGTGTCGCTATTCTGTTAGCATTGATAGAATCGGCCACATCAGAGGATTCAATGTTGTTAATGTTGAATGCCTTGAATTTTAGGTTCCCGATGTGTAGAATTGCAGCCAGTAGACCGAAAACACCCCAAACTTCGTTATCAGGAAAGTTCAGCACTTTGAAAGCTGACCTGATATCGTTGAACTCGACTCCATCATTTCGACCGTCACAAGTCAGCATATTTCCTGAATTCAAGTAGGCGTAATCTTCAGGGCGTCCTAGTTCGAGCCTTCTCTTTTCATCTGCAGACAACCCTGTGACTACGGAGTAGAATATATGGTAGTTCCTCTCTCCTTTGTTTTGGAAGACAATGCGTGACTTTTCCAGTAAATACTGGTCGATATTCCCCCCTTCGATGATACCTTTTCTGCTGAAGTAAATGTTCACGTATTTTCCGAATCTTGATGAGTTGTCGTTCCGGACTGTTTTGGCATTTCCGAATGCTTCAAGAATGGGGTTGGTTTCTTGGATTTGTTGTTCAATCCACGAATGCTTCCCGCTCGCAGCTGCCAGGTATTGGAGTAAGAGTTTTGTGCTCTCTGTTTTTCCGGCACCACTTTCTCCACTGAAAACAGTCACAATTTAAAAAGCTTGTTCCAATAACCCAGGATTACCCAGAACCTACAGGTACTACATACCTACATAGCAACAAGGCTAATAGCGTATAGCGTAATACGGCGAGATAAGAGCTCGCAATAATTTTGTAAACTTTTCTTAAAGATTCTAGTTTACTGTCACGTTACATACCTAATGACTATACATTGATTAGATGAAGTGTCCATCAGGGCTCGATACGAATTATCACCAATAGCGAATATGTGAGGTGGTATTTCCCCCATGCTCCTTTCTTGATAGAAATGTATCTGATCCTTTGTGTATATCGGCAGGATTTCGTAAGGGTTTATTGCTATCAACATGGATCCAGTGTAGGTCTAGAAAAAAACATCTGAAGGTTATCTTTCTACCTAGGTAGTAGTCACCTGCTGTCTTCTATTAGCCAACTAAGGAGAAGATGCGGTTCTGGTGCTAGGTTTATCTGCTGGGCCATCCTGTTCAAGCAACCCTTATTGAGTAGAGGTATGTGTCGTATAAGTGCCCCTTTGACTCCGAACAACACGTCATTAATAAGTTCGTATTAGGTACCTACCTACATACATACTACACTGTAGAAAAAAAAGGGAAGCATTGATTTAATAAAGTACTAATATAGGGTATCTATTCCGTGGCTTTACCTCAAACCGGCTTTATAAAATAATAAGCGCTAATTTGGCGTTCCACAAGTAGCCAGTAGTTCTGTCAACAGAACTACTCAACAGAACAGGTGGGAATAAACGGCTATTTTGATTCCTATACACAGGGATCGATTTTGGGTCCTATATAACCGAATTGGTTCTATTGAAAAACTCACATAAATTAACTGCTGATTATACCGCAGATGCAAATTTCTCATGATAGTGTACTCCTGTAGTTCCCCAAGCGTGATCATGTCTTCCACTCCGAACCTCGATGTCGAATGCAGTGGTTTGATAACATCGTTTATATGGGCAATAATCTTCTTTCCATCGTCATCTTGGACTTCTATCTTGTCGCCTGAAGTGTTGAGGAGCTTTACGGCTACGGGGATGTCAAATTCTGTATTGCTCTGCGGTTTTAGCCAGACCAGGTCCTGGAATCAGTTCAGATATACGTAAAACCTAGTTTATAGTTAAATGATCTATGGTAAAACTAAATTAAAATACTTGTCTATTGAAATAAATTGCGCGCTAGCGCCACTTGGCGGTAACAAAACGAGCTTTTATAGTCTATACATCAGTTTTCCCGAAAACGGTTCTAAGGAGAGACAGACAGACAAGAGGGAATCCATAAGGATTCCTTGTTGGGCATCGAAACTCTAAATAAACCAAGTTGACAGTGTCTAGTGCGAACGTATGTAAAATACAAAAATAAAGCATAGGTAATAAATATATTGTGTGGAAAAAAAACCCTCTACGTACCTACCACTGATATTGCTATAACTACCAGATGGACACATTAAAACTTTTCTTACAATAACTATGTACCCAGGTATTGATAGACTTACTGACAACCGCACCTTGTCACCCATTATGGTCCACTTTTGAGATTCACTTCACAAAAAAACTTTTAACTTTCACAATATCCATAGGTGTCGTGTCAATTTCCCTGTAAGACTGTCCAACTTATCAGAACGGCGATATCGATAATAGATAGCACGTGGTTATCACAACTATTTAAGATAATACAAGAACCGCCTATCTTAAAAATGTAGATTTTCTGATATTGGTAATTATGTAGGAGCGTCAACGCATTTGCCAAAGTTGCCATTAGATCATGAATATAAAAGATTTTGGAACTTTATTGGTAATACCTTTTTTATTTAAGTAGTTTTATAATATTCTTACAACTAAGGAAGTAAGTATATTTCCTTTATTTTTATATCTCTTGGGATAGGTTAGAGACAGGTTCTTTATACAAAACCAAAATTGCATTAGTAAATACAATTTATTTAGAAATTTATCATTACAAGAACTTATCTCTAGTTTATCATAATTTACTTTTTCTTTTCATCTTTCTCCTTTTTTTCCGCTTTTATTTTATCTTCAGTTTTTTTATCATCTTTATCATCCTTTTCTTTTTTGTCATCTTTTTTCTTATCTTTATCCTCCTTCTTGCCTTCCTCTGCATCTCGGTTTGTTATCTTATTGTTAATGAGATTATGCAACGCAATGATTGATCTAACAAGTGCAGCAAGGTATACCACCAATGATTGGTCATTTGTTTTAATGTAAAGATTATCAATGAAATTGTCGTTTGCAATATCAGGTAGAAGATTGAAGATGTCTTGCAGCTGGTAGATGATTTGATGATTCATTGGTAAAGATCCCTGGCCTACCTGCGTGAGATAGTCTCGGATTTCACTTAGTTGGGAATGGAGACCTCTCAGTCCCAGCAATTGGTTTGTTATTCTTTGGGAGAGACTTCCCACAGTGGTGTCCTTGATATCTCGTAGCAGATGCTCCACACCCACTTCTTCAGCTTCCTCCGCTCCTATTTCACTTGGGACATGCTCAAAGGTTCTTGTTGTTGGAGTGCCATCATCATGAACTTCTTCGACGGCCCGGTATGCTTCAGTTGGCAAGCCCAAATCTTTAGGCTTAGCATCAATAATGACCAGGACAGAGTTAGGGCAGTAACGCCTAATGAGTTCATTGATAGATACATCATTCTGATGAAGCTTTGGGCCAGTGTGGTACCAACCCACCACCTTTTCTCTAGCGTTCACTTTCTTGAACATGCCATACATGTTCTCCAGATAGTCATGGTCGAGGAACCACACTGATTTGTCTTTGTCATCTTCATCAAAGGGCACTGAAATGTATAATAATATTGTGTTAGAGATGACAACTAAATAAATGATGATACCTACCACTAGGTAACTGGAAGGTAAAAAAATTATAGGACTCTGGTCTACATGGGCAGTAAGAACTCTTATTTTTACATTAATTGAATGCTCATAGACAAAATGGACGTAAAAACCATCCAGAAGTATACACCAAGACAAGGAGTGCTAAGTCATCCTCAACTAACCTGCAAAGCTATTCGACACATCTAGGACTCCTTTAGCTCTCCAGCATCCCAGCAATACACCGACAACGCGCTTTTGGTTGCCAATTTTGCCCATTCGGTTAAAATGATCCACGACGCTAAGAAGCACCAAGGGGTGAACAACCACTTTTGTGGTAACTACTTCTTGGCCTGGCATTTTGGAATCTATAAACACTCGCCGAAAGCTGAATCTTCTAGAGTGCAATGAAATTATTCACCAAACACATTAAATTATCACCGTAACAACGAATAATTCTCGCTCAGATCGTAAAATAGAAAATTCGCCAGTCGTCAATCAATCAAACAAAACTAAAATTTGACAGTCATTTCCACAGACACATCCACCGAACATCTATATGACACATCACTCACGGCCATTTCCACAGATACGAAAAGCATTAGCGAACTTGACACTGGCAGAATTGTGACAACTAGCCACAGATGCCACAAACCAAGAAGTTGAAGTGAAGACACCGTGAAGTGAAATGAATGAATGTCATGCAACAAAACTAACGGAAGACGAGTTGGCGTGACGTTGACGTACCTATTTATTGACATGACATTCATGACAATTTTAATTATTTTTTTAATAGACTCGCGCAACGTATCCTTTTTTTTTTTTAACAGTATCCTTTTTTTTTCTATGAACGCGCTCGACTCGAGCGAGTCCGCGGAGTTTCGAATTTTGTCATTTTTTGAATCAACATGTAGCATTTTTATTTTAATAATTTTTCTTGTGTTATTGTGAGTATAGTTGTTTAACAAATGTGAGCCATTGGAATAAATGTGTGTAAGGTGGTTTTTTTGAATGTGAAAATTCGACTCCGGTTTTGGAGAGAAAATCCACCATTTTCTCTTTGAAACAAACGACAGCCGACTTGACGAAGACTTGACTTGATTTATCATTTACGCAAGACAAACACATAAACAAACGAACTTACTATGGGAAAAAACATAACGTTAGACTAGGCGGTATGGTTTAAAAACTATAGCCTGCTTCAAGGAGCGAAATATATAAAAAAAAAAAAAAAAAAACTCTCTTGTTTTGTTTATTTTAACCATTCAGATGTGTACCAGCTATTGGTATGTTTTCATTCAGATGTGTATCAGTAACTGATATGATTTCTACATAAAAAAAAAATTACGCAAGACATAGAACTAAACAAACTAACTTATGAGAAAAACATAACGTAAGACTAGGCGGTATGGGTCTAAACTATAGTCTGCTCCGAGGAACGAAAAAAAAAAAAAAAAAAATTGTTTATTTTATTGTTTTACTTGGAAAACCCATGTTTATAGCAAATAATCATCAATCATACCGTTAGCACTGGAATACGTGCAACAATATTGCTTTGCATAGTTTAGGACCAAGAATGTCGAGCAAAACAATCACCTTCGTTACGGGAAATGCGAAAAAATTGGAGGAACTAAGAGCTATTCTCGGCAGTAATTTCCCCTTGGAAATAATTAGTCACAAGTTAGATCTGCCAGAATTACAAGGTGAGATGGAAGAGGTCTCGATAAAGAAGTGCCAAGAGGCTGCGAGAACATTGCAAAGGCCAGTGTTGGTGGAAGACACATCGTTATGTTTCAACGCTTTGGGCGGCCTTCCCGGTCCTTATATCAAATGGTTCCTTCAGAAGTTGGAGCCTGAAGGCTTACATCGATTACTGGCTGGATGGGAAGATAAATCAGCTGTTGCCGTATGTACTTTTGCCTATTGCACTGGCACCTGTGATGACCTAGATGTAGTCCTGTTTCAAGGTAAAACCAATGGTAAAATAGTAACTCCTAGAGGAGCAAGGGATTTTGGCTGGGACTGTGTTTTCCAACCAGAGGGCTATGAAGAAACTTATGCTGAACTACCCAAAAACAAAAAGAATCTAATTTCTCATAGATACAAAGCTCTAGAAGAAATGAGAAAATACTTTAAAAATATATAGAAATTATTTTACTTCACATTGTTTCTCTAACTATCAATAGATTCTGTAGATACAAATGTAACTGTTTTCTGTTTATTTAGTTTTATAAATAAAAATAAACTGTTTCATTACAGATTCCTTCTTTGATTGAATTGAAAACTTCACCATTAAAACATACAGGATGAGGTATGTATAAAAACCTTTCAATCTATTTATTTAAAATTATAATAAAACTGGTTACTCAGAGCTAAACAACTAAATAACAATAATATAATCCAGTCACAAGTACTGATAACTTAGGAGAAACTGATACAACATTACTTGAATGCACTCCGGGTGCAACATAAGGCTCCAGATTAGTGTTATTATAGTTCTTGTAATACCACTCCTTTCCATCCGCTTGCCTTGTCCTAGTGTTCCCTAAACTCATGCTATCCGAGAATCTGGTTTTGGCTTCTCTATTCGACACTGGTGAAAAGCTATCTCTTAAGTCGCTCTGTTGTACTCGGTCTGCTGTATTATGCAGCATATGTGGCATAATCACTTTAGTTACAGTTGCAGGTCGTTTTGCATAATTAATGGCAGCAGCTTCCACATTTTTCGGCAATAAAACCGCTGAAAGAGCTGTAGGCTGACCTTCAATATGTTTTTTCATTGGAGGTTTAGAAGTCACAGAAGTGGAAAATGAATATGACATTGTACTAGACTCCAACCAAGTTTGAGATATATCATTAGTTGTATCAGTTGTGATCAATAACCCTTCCTTTTCGGTTGCATGAGTGATTGTCACATTTGATTCCATCAAGTTGTACTTGCTCATGTTATTTGGGTCAATTTTCTGTTCTTCTATATTCTTAGTTCTGTTGTAAGCAACATGAGTACTGTTATCATCATCCACAAATGCTTCAAGCTCGTGAATTTCACTCTTTACCTTATGGTTTGTTGTATTAATATCTGCTCTATTAATAGTTGGTTTTGTTGATACTTCCACTATGGTTTGTTCTGTGCTTCCTTTAGTGCTGAACCTTAATATCCCTTCTTGGCTGACTGTCACGTCTGACATCTTCACTGTTGGATCAGGTATGGGCATAAAACCACCTGATGTTGTTGGCAGCATTGGTGAAAACCCTCCAGTTTCAAATTGCGGCGCTTCTGTTACTTGGTATATTTTACTGCCTTCAGCGTTTTTGTTAATTGGCCAGTCTATCTTACGCCCTGTGTTCAAAAATTTGCCGACGTCAATAGCTGGTATAGGCATGCCGAAGAATGTAAATCCACTGCCTGGAGGTTTTGTTGTGGTCGCTGTCTTTTTATGAGTTATATTCTTCGATCCCGCGTAAAGTACCGGTATTCCACTTAAATTATTGTGTGTTCTATTATTCATCATGCCAATTTCGTTCTTGATGCCTTCAATAACGGTCTCGTTGAGCGGATAGTCGACATAATCATCGTAGAAGTATTCAGACTCTTCGGGAGATGGTCTCCCATTAATCTTATTGGTTTGGTAGTTATTTTTTATTTGCGTTGCGTAGTCTTTTATTTTGTCCAAAGAAGAGAAAACTTGTGATGTCGCTAGATTGGGAAGAAGAGCTTCATTTTCGTGCATGGTACAGGATCTATAATCGTCATCGATGGAAGCAATATTTGGACAGTCATTCCTCGAAAATGGCATCCCCTTTACGTACGTTCCGTCCGCACACTTCGGGCCTATCGATGAAGATTCAGAAAGCCAGGACTTCAGCCAAATAATGGCGCAGTTACAAATCAACGGATTTCCTGTAACAAAGTTATTTATGTTGGTATACTAAATACTAGACTAGATCAATGACATAAATAAATAGGTAGGTACGCGTAAGTACCAGGCAAAGTTATGTGGCTGCTAATAGGTAATCATAGGTAATCATCTTGACAGTAGGTGTATCCTTTCTGAAGATATTTTTTAATTGTACACTTTTTCAACTGTTTTTACTACGTCGTTTAATCGAACTTACCGTCAATGTCCAAAATAGCGATGTTATTTCTGAGTTTGGCGAAAGTGCCTTCTGATATCGTAGCCAATTTATTTTGCCTTAGCGAAAGCACTTTCAATCTGGTCATGAAATCAAACGGCTGTCCACTAATGTAGCAAATTATGTTGTTATCAAGATTTAATTCCACCAACCATTCCATGTATTGGAATGATGCTCTTGTTATCTTTGTGAGCTTGTTAAAACTCAGGTCTAACACTTCCAGGGAACTTAGTTGCCTCAGCCCTGAGTTATCGATGTTTGTCAGTTGATTGTTGCTTAGGTTCAAATATTGAACCAAAGGTAAGCTCTCAAAAGCCCGTGCTGAAATGTATTGCAATCGATTCCCTTGTAACTCTATGATTCGCAACTTCGGAAGGTTTGAAAATGCGTTGTCTGGGATGTCAATTACGTGGTTTCTTCCCAAATAAACAGATACTAGGCTTGGTAAGTCAGATATCGCGTTCGCATGAATTATTTCTAGTTTATTGCTATCCATATCAATCGTGTCGAGATTCCTGAGATCTTTGAAGCTTCCAGCGCGTAACTCAGTGATTTTGTTATGTGGCAGTTTTATGCTCCTCAAAGTATTGATATTGTTGATTGAGTTTCCATCAAAGTGCTTGATATGGTTGAAACTTGCGTCCAACACCTTTAATTTAGAAAGCATGTTTAAAGACATTGGTAATTCATTGAGACTATTTGTAGATATGTTTAGAGTCTCTACATCCAAGGCCCTGTTAACTATGTTAGGGCTTATAGATTTAAGTTTGTTTTTACTAAAATCTAGGACATTTAGACCGACGTTTTCTTGGACGGCCATAAAGTCGAAATTTTCGATAGTGTTGCCATGTAAGTTGACTTGTTTTAGATTTGTTAGTTTGCTAAAGCTCTTCGGGTGAACTGAAAGTATTTGGTTATCGCTTAGGTCCAAAATTTCCAATCGCTCTAAATCACTAAAAAACGTTGTGTCTATTTGTCGCAAGCCGTTTCGACTCATGTACAATCTGTGTAAATTATGCAGAGTTTTCATGCTACCGTGAGGTATCTTCTGTATTCCGTTGCTCGAAATATCTAAAGTCCTCAAAGATGGCAGATCTAAATCTGGCGATGGTGGCACTGGAAGACTCGTAATCTGGTTTCTTTGCAAATATAACTTTTCTAAACCTCTCGGAAGACCAGGCACGAACTCTATCAGTCTATTTGAGCTCACGTCCATTTCATACAAATTTACTAAGTTTCTGAAGGTAGCTGGATGCAAAGACACCAAAGCATTGTTTGACATATTGACGTACTCCAGTAGTGGGGACTCCATGAAGGTAATGGGATCCACTAATGTCAGCTGATTATTACTGAGATTGATTCTGCGTAAAGCTGGGAGATTATACAATAGCTTTGGTTGTAATCGTTTGAAGTAATTGTATGATAAATCCAATCCTTTGAGAGCAGGTAAATTCCAGTAAGGTCCTTCATTTTTATCGGTCAATGAGTTGTTGCTCAAATGCAATTCTCGTAGAGCAGGCATAGCCATGAACGCATCTGTTTGGATATACTTTATACTGTTTTTATTCAAATGCAATCTTTCCAAACTAGGGTGACCCCTTAGAGCACCTCTAGGTATTTCTTGAAGTAAATTATCACTCAGATCTAAAAATTTCAGTCTTGGCAAGGCGTCCAGTAATGCTCTGAATTCAGAAATGAACATTATTTGATTCCCAATAAGGGAAAGCTCCTCTACTCCACTACCCGACTGTTGCATGAAGGATTCAGGGTGAATTTGGTTTATCTTATTGTAGTTCAAGTCTACAACTCTGAGCTTTGGTACTCTGTGAAAAGCACCGTGGTGTATCACGTGTATTTTGTTGTTTGATAAGAATATCTTCTCAAGCATAGGTTGGTCAACGAATGCGCCCTCGCTGAGCTTGTCAATAAGATTGTGGTTTAAATTCAGAATAGAGAGCATTGGTAGATCCCTGGTTGCTCTCCCAACCATTGTGGCATCAGATATCATATTATTACTCAATGAGAAATCCTCCAAAGAGGGTATCAAAGACAGAGCTCGCATATGCATTTGATTGATGCCACAATTTGTTATTTCCAATTTTCTTAGTCTCGGAAGGTTGAACAAAGCATTTTCTTTGAGAATTCTAAGATTCGAACTCCCTTGTACGAAAAGCTTTTCCAAGTTAGGTAAATTGTCAAACGTTCTTTCATTTATTGCGTTCAAGCTACCGGAATTTATATTGATATACCTCAACTTTTCAATATTTATGAAGGTGGGTATTCTTTTTAAACTATGCGATTGTATTGTTATTGCTTGGATATTTTGTAGTTTCAATAGACTCTCTGAAGGTATATTTCTTAGATCATTTTCGACTATAAATATCTCTACCAAATCTTTTTCTTGTGTTTCCAACCAAGCCGCTGATAAGCGTTCAAGACCATTGTGCCGTAGCATTAACCGTAGTATTTTTACATTTTGGAATAATTTCCCGGGTAAGGATGGCAGATAGTTGTTTTCTATTATTAGCTCATCGATTGGTTTCTTTATAAACTGTCCTATCCTTTGAATCCCTTTTGATACTTGTAGCAAGTCACTGTGCGTACACCTGAAATAACAAATTAAGTCGTTAGCAATTAATAAGCATTTTATTCTCTTACGTTAGTTTCCAAAACGTACCATATTTGTATATCTTCATGCCTGTTCGTGCATATGCATGGCTGTATTGATTCTGGGTTTGGGCATATAGTTGTCTGCCCAAGTGTCACCGCAAATGTCGTGAGTAACAGCCATAAGGCTACCTTTTCTGTCTTGTGAACCATTCTTCCCAATCATCTGGGAAGATCATTGTAGCATATTTCAACTTTGACACTGTCCTTTTCCCAAACCGGTATCTGTAACTGTATGTAGGGCTGTTTTATTTAGCGATTATTTTAAACCTTATGCATTGGTTATTATATATTCTCAAAATATTGTCTTGAAGCGAGTATAGAGAAGCTTTATTCGATAAAAGGCAGAAAACTTGCGAAAAGTATGAACGCTAGAATTCGAACCGCAGTTTTTCGTTCCTTGCGCTTAGCGTCAAGGACCGACACTAATGAAAACAATGAAAATGGGAAACAATGGCCGACACAACGCCAACGGTCCGGTGGTTAAGATGCACTTTCACTACCCCATTGTACTATCGTTGGTCCATGGCTACGTCATCATTACACAATTGGTACCTACCTACCTAACTCACTTTTGAAGGTTTCGAGGCTACTCTATCTAGGTCACATTAGGATGCGGCAAAGTAAGTTTTCAAACAATCTGAGATCAGTGTTGCGTAAGGAATCTTTGGAAGAATGAAATAAATTAGTAGCAAGGCTTTGCACTGACGGAACAACATAGCAACGTTATGATTATGACAGCGTGGAAGTAAAATAGTGAATTAAAACTATTCAGGAAGTTTTACACAAGGAACTTATACCTAACCTGGAATGTGCACTGACAATTTGACACCAATAAAAAATAAATCCTATTTATATGACGCTAAGTTCTATTAAAGACAATCACTTGACTAGAGAGAAATCAGGGTCCGAGATTGTAGGATTATATACACAAAGTCACAATTTTAACCAACATCGACAGCATATAACTAAGAGGTAACTAGTCTTCTTTTATAGTATTCTGAGAAATTATTTTAATTCGCCACATCCTATTCAATTCTTTGAATGTGAAGATTCACACGAATGCAACTTATTAAAAGCATAGCGTCTCATTATCTTACCGCCAGGTTGATGAGCCAAGGTAAAACTCAAACATTGAAAATTATAGGTCACAAATCAACTTTAAGACAGAAATTGCAACCAACATTTGACCTACATTATAATGTTTGGTCACCCTAATGAAATCGACAGAGGGCTCTCACGAAGCTATCTCGCTCGGACCTCGAATCGGATGCCTGTGCACATTCCAGGTTAGGTATAAGTTCCTTGGTTTTACATCAGAACGTAACACCAGAAAAACCTACTTCCTAAACAAGGCCTTTTCGCCTCGAACCATTTATTAGGGTTTCTTTTGATCGTTGGTTTTTTTCGCATGGTATGATAAGTTAGCGGTTTGTCAGAGCAGATGGCTTACCTAGCCCATCATGCATAATACAACGTTTTCACAAAGCACCTACATACCAATGGCAATGTAGGAAAGGTACTTGAACCAGCGAACCATTGAGCGTACGGGCAGAGATTGCAGTACACAGTTACCGCATTTATCTTAACTGTCGCTGAATGTCATCACGCATGAGAAACTATGAATTTTTGTATCACTATGATAGTACACTAGATATTCTGTAGTGTTATTACGAGATGTATGAATCTCTGTCTTCTAATAATGCAAAATGTTGTGTGTGTGTGTGTGATGTGATGTTTTTTCTATTTAATTTTGTAAATTTTTGAGGAATGTAATGTGCAAGTGCATTTTCCGTTTTGTGATTTTTTTGCATCATCTTGTGTAGAATGAGGTCCTTTGTGTTTCTCTCAAATTTGATTAATAACCATCGATTGTTTGATGAGCTATCCTGTTCATCATGCTGAAGATCCTTATCAGATCTTCGCCAAACTTTTATGAGACCAACTTATAGTTACTACCTTTCAAATAAAAAAAGAATAATCGAAATCGGATCTCATTTTGTGGAGATATCCAGTATATCAAATAGCCCCCCTTTTGCCCTTTTTTTGGGGGAAGTACCCCTCCAATCAAAAATCCCCGACGACAATAAAATTCTAATAAGTCAACCAAGTACCTGTGTACCAAGTTTCGTCCAGATCGGTTGAAAAATGCGACCTGTTGAGGAGAACAGACAGACAGACAGACAGACATCCGGACAAACGCATTTTTGGCCAATGTGGAAACTGAGACGCTTCGCTCGCTTCGCTCGCTCGGTCAATTATTCTCAGCTTTGTTCTTGGGAATAACTAAACAGACCAGGGCTGATGAAACTCGTTATAGGCAGTTTATTTCTTAAATAAATAGTCTGATTTTGATTCATATTCGAACATAACAGTTACAATTAAGCATGTGTGTGTTATCTGTATGTATACTAAGGCGGCATACTACACTACTTACCGTAATAATGCTCTGGTTACGGATTTATGACTATTGAAGATGTAAAGATAATGTAGAAAGTCGGAAGGTTGGTTAGTTAGATCATAAAAGTGCAATATTAAAATCAATGTTCTCTATGTAACATTAGAATCACGAATTTTAGAGGTACGTTCAACCTAATTCACCTAGGTAGGTGGTGGCTCATCATGACGCGGTAGTGACATGAAAAAGGTTGTAGGTAGATACCTAACATTGCTACGTAGTACGCACTAGTTTTGGGACACCAGTATAATAACCTCTTCTTTAGCTCTGTATTGAGCTAGTGTGTTGGAGTTTCCAACAGACGCATTGATCGGCACCAAGTTTCGAATCATTGAAAATAGCACATAGCACCGAATAGAAGATATTGTAAGTAAGTATACCCTTTTTGATGGCTCTTGGCTCTACCTAGGCACTGTGGATTCTACCAATTTTTGTAGACGGTCTACCAGCAGCAAGAACGTGTGCTGTTTCCAAGTAAAGGCGTTAATTAGGCAAATTCGAATTTCTCAATCCTCACAACGGTCAATGAAAGAACATGCTGGAAGAGACAGAATGTTGCTCTTTTGGTGTGATTTATTATCTATTACAAAACGCACCTTCAAGATCGTTTTACCACTGAACATTCAACATAAACAAATACTTCTAGCTTCGTTCACTCTTCACTTCGGACTAGCGTGGCATATGGTAGCCAAACACGAACTGGGGATACGGAGTCTATTTCGCATGTAAACAGACTTTCGGTTCACAGTTCGATGCACACCAAGTAACTTATCTTTCACCATTGTGGCTCGTGCTGGTGTCCGTAACTGATAGTTCAGAAGTTCCAGTCGCTACGGTGTGTTTGGGAAAAATATTCTTACCTACGAAGGTCTACTACATAGACGCATTCTCAACACTGGAGCACAGATTTTGAGGAATCTGCTATGATATTTTGCATTATAAAATCTATGGCTTCAGGGAGACTGGTAACAGAGCCTGAGAACTTTCTAATGAATATAATGACAATTAGTTGTGTTAGGGGACTATTCAGCCCTTACAGTTATCAATTCGGTTCGGGGATAAGTATCCCTATCATACCTCTATTTGACCGAAATTAGTATCTATTACCTACCACCAACACGTAGGTAAGTCTTACTGACATACTTCCAATAGTTCCAACCGCATAGACTCTACCTAGGTACCTTTTATACATTTTTCCATAAAAAGATCTTTGGATTTTTAGTTTGTTTGTAGGCAATTACAACACGGGCGAATTAACTGTGCACCTCGCACTGTGACGTCACCGTGGCAGTGAGGTGGGGTCGCATTCCAGGGAAGTGCACAGTTAATTCGCCCGTGTTATAAATTATAATAAGTCTCTAGCTACTCTAGCTTCTAATTTTATACTCTTTGGCCATAAATTGCAAAATAAAGAATGCTAAGGTGCGTTATCTCGATTAAAATCGCGATGTGGTAACAAGGAAGGGTGGCTTGGACAATAAAATTGACTTGTCGTTTTAATTGCTCAATCGTCGCAGTGTATTGTCGTTTCAATTGAATTTATAAAGTTACTCTACCTACTTTTACTTGAGTAAAATAATCTGTATAACTACCTGGTTAGAATCATCACCTTAGGTGGGTGGGACACAAAAAACACTTAGGCATTGTTCCCAGCAAAGTTCTATAAACTTACTATACTTACTGATTTAATTATTTAGTGACCTCGAGCGGCCGACGCAAACGCATCCCATTTTGTGCATTAGGTAGGTACGTTTATTCAGTTTTTATTCAGAAAAAAAGTACTTAGATAGGTAGAGGTACTAGATACCTATCTAGGTACCTCTAGATATTATATTAATTTCACTTATTATGAACTAGGTAGGTAAGGTACCTACTGTTCTTTTTGGTATACCTACATTTTATTTAGTAGGTAGGTAATATTAATGTAGTTAGCAGAAATTTATCGCTTTAGTAGTTTTATGGTTTTTTAATACAATTTGTTTTGTAAATACCCCGTACACATATTTCTGAAATCCGAGGCCGCTATGTATATTCAATCACTGTTTATGAATACCTACTATAATATTTTTCATTTCGTTTACTAGGTAGCACAGTAGGTAGTTGAATCCATGACTTATCCATGAGCGTGAAAAAACGACTTCGCGAATTTTATTAAAAACTAGCTATACCCGCGACTTCGTACGCGTGCGAAACTTTCCACCAAAATATCTGAAGATGAACCTCGTGGCAAATGGCAGCTTTCGGTTTAGAAAGTTCAAGCTCGTTTTTGATTTCAAATAAATATAGCCTATGTTTCAATGCGGAAAAGGGGCTTTCGAATGGTACCTACAAGTTTCATTGAAATTGGTCCAGTAGCTAAGGCGTGATCCGCGAACAAACAAACAAATAAACAGACAAACTCGATTTTCGTAATCAGAATCGTTTATTTAGTAGGTCTGCATATTTAGTTTATCCATATCTTTAATTTTAGTTTCTGGCTTTTTTAGTTTAAATACTTGCTTCAGAATTTTGACACTTTAAACTACTTTTATGTACCTAGGTACTAGGTAGGTACTTATTGCTATTCTCCACCATACAATCAGTGAAAAACTTTCAGTTTCTCTGAATAAAAACATTAACGATGTCCATTAATTTAAAAAATGCGGTCGTAATGTAATAGGCCTCTTTTAAACCTGATCCTACCCCGTTAGCCTTGAGTTAGTTTAGTTTAGACAAAAAAATCTGCGCGCGTCAGACAGTTAATAAAATAAAACAACATCGCCCACAAAATACCTACCTACTATCTAAACCAAAGTTGGGATAATATTCACATGGTAGAGTAAAAAATCTCCTTCAGACGAGATAGATTTATAGTATTCTTTGACACCTAGGTAGGACATAACTTGCATTGTATACTAACAGCCTGTTGATGGTCTAATACAGTGATTTTAGGTAAGTTTGTGTTGTTAGGCTGTTTTTTACCCTTTTGTATAGCCAGTTTGCACCAAATGCCAAATATCGAGTGCAAAAAAAGTGTTGCAAAACTCGCAGATCATACGATATTACAGCAGCAACACACCCACTTCTGATGTTGCAAAGAATATTAATCCCCCTCTCTATGGCACAAGGACCATTTTCGCGAACATGACGTGCGAATCAAGAGGTACATTCTAATAGGTACATGGTGGTATAACCAGTTTCAAATGCGAGCCTCCTGAAGTAACTGTCACCTAATCTACGTCCGTGTAGGATTCCAGTTACGATTTGTGCTACCAAGTGATTTATCGTGCACATGATGCTAAGAAATTGTTTAAGGACTTCAGTGAAGTTAAGCTTTCAGTTCAGTCTAAGAGCGTATTCGGTGGAAGCGATCAAGAAAAAGCCTCCGAAAATTTTGATTACCGGTGAGTTTCGGTCAGATAAATATAACCGTTTCAGGTAGAGTTGGTTTTCTTGTTGATAAGAAGCCCTATAAATCTTTTAGGTTGCCGTATGCGAATAAGAAATATTTTTATTAAAATTGTGAAGCTATAAAATGTGGCTGGTACCTACCTAGGCACCAACTTAGCTAATTTGTCCATAGTATCTATACGTCCTCTTTTGTCCTCTAGAAAATTGTAAAGCTTATAACATTCACTGTGCTGATTCAACAATCAATATTTTTTATGGGGCCTACGAGAATAATGAAGCCTAAGATTTACTCTGATTTTTTTGCCAAATGCCTACTATGAAATATCGAATAGGTTATACAACCTATTGTCTTCTATCTTTAGTCTACATGGGTAAGCTGGGTAGGTATCCATTTACGCAGCCTCGTATGAATATCCCTTGAAATTGATCTTATATTTATTTTGTAACTTCTGAACTAAAGAAAATATGAGTTTTCCTACTCTGCATGACCGATAAGTACTATAGCATAAACTCTACAAAATAATAAGACGGTTTCACGCACGTTTTCTTGTAAGCAAGGAATCAAATTCGACCCAAGCTGATTCCTCGATGTAGTACCTACCTACCTATACCTAGCAGGTAGGAAAGTAGGAACTTAGTACTTGATTCAAAATTCCTCATAAATAAAATTAAATATTAGTTTAGTCATACCTAGTCATATTTAGTCATAGGTTTGACTAAATATGACATTGCGTCGTTGATAGTTTTGCAAAAAAAGTGAGAAAAACAATGCGCAGTATGAATCTAGGGAAATACGTAGTGCCTGCCTACGTATGTAGTGTGTTTACAGTTTGTAAAACCAGTAGGTAGGTATACTAGGTATACCTACCTTCCTCAGTTCTCGTACCTAAATACCTATGTAATTATATGCTTACCTTCCTAGATAATATTTACCGTGCCGTCACGTACTTATAGGCAAGTACCTACCTAAGTGCCTATTGATTACAGGTGCCTAACCTACTTCAGAAGTAGGTAAATTCGCACAGTCACACAACCAGTGGTTAGGTTTTCAAACCTGAAAATTGATTAAACACTAACAAAACGAATGGGCTAGTGGTTTACTTTTCCATTATAAGGATCTTATCGATCTTATCTCACCTAGGCTGTTTGTATTGCAGGAGGTCTAGGCCAACTAGGCGTCGAGTGTGCAAAGTATCTTCGAGGGAAATACGGCAGAAACCAAGTAATCCTATCAGACATTATAAAACCCACAGAGGTTATCGTCAGCGATGGACCCTACCTCTTTGTGGATATTTTGGATTTCAAAGGCCTACAGAAGACTGTCGTGGATCACAGAGTTGATTGGCTGATCCATTTCTCGGCGCTGCTTAGCGCTATAGGCGAACAAAATGTGCCTCTAGCAGTCAGAGTGAATATTGAAGGGATGCACAATGTGATAGAACTGGCTAAGCAGTATAAACTGAGAGTTTTTGTTCCGAGCACCATAGGGGCCTTCGGGCCGGATTCTCCTAGAAACCCTACTCCGAATGTAACGATTCAGAGACCGAGAACTATTTACGGTGTGTCGAAAGTGCACGCAGAGTTGTTAGGGGAATATTATCACTATAGATTTGGACTGGATTTCCGTTGTTTGAGATTCCCTGGAGTTATATCAAGTGATCCACCCGGCGGGGGCACTACAGGTAAATAATACAATCAATAGTATGTAACTTCTTATCTAGGGTACCTATGAGGTGATTGTTACGTGCGTTATGTCACATAATGTATTGGTGCGGTTGGTCAGTGTCTGTAACGTGGTTAGAACATTCGACCTTGATTAAGCTCGTAGCACAGAATAGATGACAGTACCTACTAGAAGGTGGGGTCGGCCGGTTCTATCGTAAGCTATATATGTATAGCTAACGAACATATTACTTGCTAGGTAAGGTCTAATGGTCGGTAGGTACCTACATAAAATAAGGTAGACAAATGAGACCGAGATTGGGGCAAACTTACCTGCTCTATAAAAACATGTCTCATCCTGGGCGAAGTTTTATAGCACTTATGTAGAAAAAAAAGTATGTACCTACCTGTGTGAATAATTTCATACATAGAGTAGTGGTAGGTACCTATTAATTCTCTATCATATTGGCAATTTGAGGTTGAGTGTAAAGCGCAACGCGTTTATAAGACGCTATTCCACCGCCGCGTTCTATCGCCCGCAAATCGCCAGTGTGGTATTATAGCACTCGTAATGCAGATCGTGCAATAATTACGATATAATAATTAGCCCTAACTCGAGTTCAGCAGTAATTTGACTCTTGTTTTTCAGATTATGCCATAGCAGTATTTCACGACGTGCTCCGTAAGGGCAATTACGAATGCTACTTGAAGCCTGATACTAGATTACCCATGATGCACGTGAAAGATGCCCTTCGAGCACTCTCAGACTTCCTCGAAGTGCCAAATAGCAAGTTAAATAGAAGAGTGTATAACGTGACGTCAATGAGCTTCACGCCCGAGGAGTTGGCGGGTGCCATGTCCAAATATCTGCCGGAGCTGAAGATTTCATATAAGCCTGATAGTAGACAGGAAATTGGTATGTACCTAAGGTTTTGGATTATGTACCTAGGTAGGTACTTTGTTTAATTTTGGGATAGAGCTCACCTCTCGCCCGCTCTAGACTTCTATTAAGGGCGAACAAGTCGCCCACCTTTCCATACAAACGTGGAAGGGTAACTACTCCACTGTTTGACGTTGACCAACCAAAACTAAGGATTATATCAATTTATTTCGTCATAATCTATGTCTGTATACACCCCGAACCGTAAAAAGTATTCATTTAAAAATTAGAAGCCTTCTAAACTTTCAATATAAAAGTTTAGAAGCTTGTATATTTTTTATTGAATAGGTACTTTTTTAACGGTGGGCGACTTGTAGGACCTTAAAGTTTAGCTTTTTAAGTTCGTCGTGTCATTTTTCGAAAACATTTTCAAATGAATCTTTTCATTTTGCGTAGAAACAGTCTAGTTTTGTAACACGAGAAGTGAATTTATACGGTTAGCTCATGCTTGCTTATCTGATAAATAACTCGTAAAGTTGTAATTCTGTACCCGTTCGAGTGTAACCTTATACCTACATGCCTGTCTGGCTAGCATATTGTAGGTACCTACTCTATAGGAAGGTACCTACATTGGTATTCTGCTGCAGAATAACTATTATGCTTTGTGTCAACTTTATGTAGGTATGTTTCTTAGTCCCCTCTAAACCCAACGTCGTTACCTTACTTACTCGACGATTTACTTACTCCAGCCAGAGTAAAAATTTAAACTACACTCAAATCCATACAAAAATATTATCTACTTTCTCGTCTGACGATGATACTGCTTAAGCACTGATCCGGACTCAACCGTAGAGTTTTGTATGAAAATCTCTACTCAACTTTATGCTTGAGTAATTTTTACCAGCATACTGGCCCTAGAATGCATCACTGAATAAGGAAGAAATATTCAAATTCAGCAACTCTTTAAAAACTCTTATTATTTTTATAATTCCAGCGGAATCCTGGCCGCAAGTTTTTGATGACAGCGAGGCTCGTCGGGATTGGAACTGGAAACCAGAGATCGGTCTAGACGACCTAGTCAAACTTATGCTTAAAGAAGTCAAAGAAAAAATCGTTGCCAACGGATTTGGCAATTGAATGCCCTCACTGACTACATCTGTGGAAGGTTTTACAGCTGTAATAAGAACAGATTCACAGCTTCAAATTTTTAATTTTAAAAATTCTTCGGGGCTACTTATAGAATGCCTACGGTTTTGTGAATGGTGACGATAACCGCTTAACCCTGCGTGCAGTCAAGTGAGTCGCTGTAAACTCGTTTGCCTCAATTCGTTAAAAATATCGGTATTATCTGCAAATCCTACAACCATTCCTACAAAATGAAGCCTTTATTCATAACCTGTCGTTTTAGAACGGCTTTAAAAACTTCGCTATCGTACTCACGTGCTAAAGAGATGACAAAAGATTTAGCAGACATTTTAGCTAGTGAAGCTTTAGAGGACCGATATAGTTACGACCATAAGTGTGGTTATAATGAACAGAATGAAGCTGCCGAAATTTACGTGTTGTGCTGTTCCGGTTACCATAACACAAAGTGTTCCTTTTAGCACTAGACATAGGACAACCCTGTGACCGTTCCTTTTCATATGCACTAGACATAAAAAAATATAGTAAAAAGTGAAACATAATTAAATATTGCATAAAATGTGATTGTTATACCTATTATATAATGGTAGCATAAATATTTTAAATCAAAAATATAAATGTTATGTAAGTTTGATTAAATGTTTAAGACATATATTATGGTTATAAATAAAACTGAAAATAAGATCAATTCCTTTATTTAAGCATACAAAAAAATAACACAACTTTATCTTAACTATAAAATATCAAACTATTCGTTAGCAAGCGATGATAAGCTATAATATAAATATTACTTTCATACCTTTTTAGGTAATACCAGTAGGTAGTAGTAGGTACCTACTCCAGATAAAATTCAAATTTACATACGTACCAATAATGAAAATCATAGTGATGTATAAAATATCACTAAAACCCAAAAACGCGTGTTGCTTTTGTAATAATTTTTGAATTCAATAATTTGCAATATTCTGTGATAAAATACATGTTAAACATTAATGACTCATTCAGACTACACAACTCAGTCTTCATTTCGTTAATAATCACCTTACGACGATCATAATACCGTGTGCACACTATGCCCATGCCGCTGCCGGCATTAAGGTTACACTAGTCGCCCACCCTTCCATACAAACGTGGAAGGGAAACTACTCCACTGTTTGACGCTGACCAACTAAAACTAAGGATTATATCAATTTATCTCGTCATAATCTATGTCTGTATACAGCCCAAACCGTAAAAAAAGTATTCATTTAAAAAATACAAGCTAAAAATACTTTCATACGAAAGTTTAGAAGCTTGTAGGTTTTAAATGAATACTTTTTTTACGGTTTGGGCTGTATACAGACATAGATTATGACGAGATAAATTGATATAATCCTTAGTTTTAGTTGGTCAGCGTCAAACAGTGGAGTAGTTTCCCTTCCACGTTTGTATGGAAAGGTGTGCGACTAGTGTAACCTTAATGCCGCTTAGTGAGAAGAATAAAGGCGATGTTGCTGTGGCAATAAATCAGCGGTATGGGCATAGTGTGCACGCGGTATAAGAGAATACAGCAGTAACAAACGTCGCAGTCCCCAGCTCTTAAAGGAATATTGTTGTACTGAACAAATTTTACGGCCAAACCCAATATTCAGCGTCAATGTCATACCATACTTAACAAAATAAGCTATGTTGCTATATACCTACGTACTATTAATAAGGCAAAACTAGAGATATTATATTGAATATTGGAAATGGCTATAAAACGTATATGGCTAATATAGCTACGCTATATCACCTAGGTACTTGATCTGTGTAGTTTTGGTAAGTTTTCCAAAATGGCATGAGATAGTAAGGCCTGCGTTTTTAAAATGCGGCAGCTAAACGAGCACATAAAAGATTCTGACTATCAGGTTGTTAGTTATTTATTGTCAGTTAGGCACAATGAATTTGAAATACGTATTACCGAAGTACCGGCTATGCGAAATTTGAACTTTATTACAATGCCTTAATGTAGGTAATATCGAAAAATCTAATAGGCCGTACCTTATTACTTAATTAGGCAAGTGTAACTAATCAGTGTGGCATGATGGCAAGTCAGTTACCTTACCTATAGAGTGGAAAGATGGAATGGGAGGCTTCCATGATCAATGGGAGGAATGGGAGGAATTCATGATCTTCCAGAAATTGATGTGCTATAAAATACTGGATGGATCTTTTATTTCTCTAACTTGAAAACTTTAGACCCATATGCTGATTTACTGCACAAGCACCGATCCAAACTCAAGCATCGATTTTTGTATGAAAATCTCCACTCAAATCTATGCTTGAGTAATAATTTCAATATGGGCTTACAAGCCTTCCTTATATTTGGAATACATTCTGACCCTGTTCGATCTTACCACTCCTTAGCCCTCACACGTCTTAGCCTATAAGTACCAGCAAGTAAGTACATGGAGCCAACCAGCCACAGAAGGCAAATTTTATATTAATTTTGTAGTAAAGGCTACATCAAGACTAGCGTACTACATTTACACTACTGGCGTATAAAGCTAAGGACACACGACACTAACTGTGTAACTTTGGACGTAAATATCATGATTTGGCCCAAAAAGTCCAAAAACTCAATAATGTGAAGTTTATATGGTTACGGTTATCAATAATGGTACAAAAATAACCCATTTGACATTCTGATATTGATCGATACGATGTTTTTCGATGAACTCAAAGGTTACATAACCCTATTTATGAAACCCTTCAGTACTTCATGTTAGGCCCACGCAAAAATGGACTTTATTTTTAATTGAAGATAGGGTTGACTTTCATTCAATGCATCTTTATTCTACGCAAAAGCTCTGAAGGGTTAAAATAAATACAACAGTAAAACACTTTTATAAGTTTTCCCGAAGTCCAATTTTTTTTTAATTATTAGTTTCTAGATCAAATAACATGAATATTCACAATATTGACTGACGGTATAATATCAGAACATTGTTTTAGTAATTTGGATTTTTCATAAATTTTATATGATTTGTCAATCCTACAATTTTATAATGATTGCAATCAAAACAAAAAAGTTTATCGTCAATTAGTCATCATACTTAGGTACTTAATAAATTTTTAAGAGTCTAGCGAATATTGCTCTATCAATAATTACATTTTGTTTATCACATATCGTATCATCTATCTACATCTGAATTTTATTGTTAGGTAAGTATTTAACCTTGGTTATGGCACTTTTTCAAAATTACTGAAATTTACAAGTCAGAGATAATTAAATAATTTAGAGGAAAATGATACCATAGATTATGGAAAGAACAACTCAAACCAAAGTGAAGATCTCAAAAATTACCCAGGAAATAAAAAAAAATATTACAACATATATACATTATACACAAATATTACTGAAACTAATCAATAATTATATACAATTACCTCACATAATAATAAAATTTTCTTTATACCTATCATTAGTGGCCTATGGACGGCCGTCTAGTTCGTGACTTGAATTATGCCAAATATCATTTCGGGACTGCTTTATTTATCGCTACTACTTCTCATACAGCCCTCTTAGCTTTTTTCCAACAATTATATGCGTATAAATCGCGCCTTTGTATAAAATAAAAATATAATTATTATGTAACTCGTTACATACAGGCGTAACTATTATTATTAAGACAAAGCATTTATGAGTGTGGTGAATATGAATACGTGTTCATAATCCCAAAGTCAATTATGTTTTATTCAGTAAAATCAAAAGGCTTATTTAGAATCACTTTAGAATCGTCTGATTCTAGGTGGCAATTCACAACTCTTAAAATAAACTGTTTTATTTATTCTTTGAAGCCTGTTTCTGAAGGCTCTGTTGTTTAATATAAATATTAAGTAGGTATGTATGTAGATATACCTACAATACAACTTAATACAAATCGTATCTGTTTAGGTAGGAGTACCTACTCTCGTAAGTTTACATCGAAAAAACAATATGAAAAAAAAACTAGTATTTCGACAGTACTACGATTGAACATAACTGGCAAATATAGTAGAACTAAGGTAAAATTATAAATAGGTAAGTACATAAAATAGAAATGCAATTTGATTGGAATACAAAGAAATATAACGAAGATCGGTAAGTGATGGGAGTGACGGGACTAACGACTCTATTGATATCTGTCAACAATAGTCAACGAAATTTTCACAAAAAAAAGTTGGGCACCTCTATCGTGAAAATTTATCATAATATAAAACCAAGAAAATTTAAAAAATATTCTTTGGACGTGTCTATCTGAAGCAGTAATAATATAGATGATGATGATGACGCAGTAAGTATCGTGGTATAATTATGGCTGTACCTACCTACTTAGCTAGAATAACCTCGACTGTAACACCTCGATAAATAGCTATTAACTGGCAAGATTAAACGAAGTAAATCCTTATTATTTTTCTACTGCGTTGAAAAACCTTACTTTAGGAGATTTGAAACACTAATAAATAGAAAAGGAGACTGCTGATGAAATATTTTGGGACTTTCCTTCTGGGTGCGGCTTCGTCTAAGGTATATCTAATAGATTATGTAGGCTTATTGGCATTTTCATGACAATAACCCCTTCATTTATATTGAACTAGCATTTTTAAAGCCGTTAGGCTTTAAAAAATGATCTGTCATTGTCACTTGCATGACAACGAAACGATTTAGCTATCATTTTAGTTAGTCTATAGCTTTAGAAGACCAATATGAATGAATATAATATATAAGAGTGTATAGGTATACACTCTTAGGGGTATACATTAATGTACATTACATGTACATTAAACTTCAACACAAAGGAACCATTATGAAAAACGCCAAAAAGTTGGCAGTTTTGAAATGTCATGTTTTTACGTTTGTCAGCAGTATTTTTATCATACATACATTTCAGATTGACACCTTCCTGTTTCATGACGAAGCCGTTATGTGCTTATGTCGTCTGAGCACAATTGTACCGTTCCATTTTCAGAGTGCCGCCAATGCAAAGTCCATTGCGTATAATTATATAAAAATGCCGATGTTTACAATAAGTTTTAATCATGTCATTGGAATTGAATCAGTCGCAGAGGTGTGCTTGATCCACTAGCATCATCTTTAACATTTAGTATAACCAATAATTTTTAGATTAAAAAGTTTATTATAGTTTATTATAATAATTATGTTAACATTTATAATAATTTTAATATTATAAGGACGCCATTACAGCAGCAAGACGGTAGGTTAGTAAAAAAAATATCTATGATACGCGTAAATATCATTCATAAACCTTGCAAATCGATAGGTTATTAATACATACGTAGATTTATCGTTTCGGAAAAATAAAAAAAAAATAGTTATTTCTTAAGCCCCACTATCTAAATTTTAAATTGAACCTTGAAAGGTTTATGTAATTAGAAGACCTATGTTCTCGGACTAGAATTTGAAAAAATAAATGACTTATAACTCCAAGAAATTTAAGTTAAGAGTTTTAGGGAGAAACTAAATTTCAAGTTTTTTCATATCTATTATAATTTTTGTTTGCCTCTGAATATCAACAGAAGTGAAGTGACGAAATGTAGTTTATCCCCTCAACTCTTACGTCGCCTGTCCTATCCTAGTACATCACATGTCAACTTATAATCTACAGGTATTATCATTCTACAACCAGCCGAGTTCATTCGAGATTCAATCACTGTACCTCTATCACGAACAAATCTGACAGTCTTCACAACTAAATATGCGCGAACGGGATGCAGAATTGTAAAGATTCGTCGTAACGTGGCCACTATATCTATGTATACAGTGAACTGTACAATGTACCTTTATCTTGCTCGCACTTGCTCGAGGTGATTTCACTCGCTTTTTTCGTTCACAGGTTTTCAATATTCATTGACGCTTCATTTGTTGTAAGTGTAAACCGGCCCAAATACGGTGTGACGTAGACATAACAGCGAAAGCTGGTCGTCTATAAAGTAATAAATAAATAATTAATTGGCGTCTTCAAAAAGTTTGTCTATAACTTTCAGCGGTTACCTTCAGTCTCGATAGAACTCGGCTAGTCGCACTGGCTAGAATTATGTCATCCGTCATAAAATCTTTAAAAATAACTCATCATACCTAAATAATCGACTCTTTTTACTCTGCCTTTTGATGGTCCCTGTTCCCGTTCAGTTCTTTGAGACGCTGCCTTAGTTGCGCTTTCTTGATGTTGGTCATTACTTGCGTCGATTGGTACAGCCATGATCCCTAGAACATAAAATACGTTGAAACATGTGATACACTTAAATAATTGCTTAAAGATTTGGATGCGTTGCCCTCGGAGATATTTTGATACAGCGTATGACTTTATCTAGTACTTTCTTAGTTATCGCGTACTGTAGGTATATCTGTAGGCGTTTCTGAGGAGTTCGCATCCCGTTGATTTTCCTTTAATTTAATAAAATGACGGCATATGTCGGCCGAAATAAGCATAAGGACCCTAGTCAAAGCCGGCCTATAAGTAAGTATTACATAACAGCCATTAATAAAGCCAGAGGAACCACTTTTATTGAGTGAATTATTTAGCGGTCAGTCAATACTTTCCGTTAACCTTGGCCTCTACCTATATATCGATTGAGTCTGATAACACGATAGACTGACGATAACTAACTGCCAGGTTTATGTTATTTGATTTAAACACGCTTTTAAGTTCGTTATTCGTATGCTGCAAACTGCAAACTTACGCAAATCTGAAGCGAAATTGATCGATTTATTATTGACAGGTTTTTATTATTTTACCTAGATCTAACCTACTAGTAGTATTATAAACGCGAAAGTTTGTAAGGATGTATGTTTGTTTGTTTGTATGTATGTATGTATGTATGTTTGTTCCTTTTTCACGCAAAAACTACTGATCCGATTTGGATGAAACTTGGAATGTATATTGTCCGTGACCTGGATTAATACATAGGCTACTTTTTATACCGGAAAATCTACAGGATCCAACGTGACACGAACGAAATCATGAGCGGGAGCTAATTTATAATATTACTAGCCTTCGCCTTTAGAGTGTGACTTTTCAGAATTCCTTTTTTAGTGCACCCCTACACTATATAAGGATACTGCCCTCTAAATTTCATACCTCTAGGACTTATAGTTTAGGCTGTGCGTTGATTCTAAGTCAGCTTCAAAAGAGTTTTATATTATATATATATATATATATATATATATATATATATGTATATATATATATATTGATGATGATGATAGTGGAATGTAATTGCCACTCACCACCATAATCATGCAGTTGAGAAGTATCGGTATGGAGAATACAACGGATATGAACAGCCCCTTGCTGTCGAAGTACTGCTGTCGTGAAAACAAGGCCCAGTTCCGCGCAGCCACCTCGTTTATATTCTCAGAGAAGTACACGAGGAGTACTGAAAAATAATATAAACATTGCTTTATGTTGTTATACTGACGTTAGTTGTGGCGCCTGTTATTGAAAAGGTTAGGAGTGGTAGATTAGCATGTATGGACACTTACTGAGGAGGGATAAAAACATTCACTCAAAACATTCACAAGAAATCCTTCACAACACAATCCATACAAACGATTTGTACAAGATTTTAAATGTCAAACATGCACAAGGTGGTTTGGCGGTGGAAACGCAAATCAATATCTTCACAGAGTTGTGCATGTTTTATTGTGAATGTTTTGAGTGGAAACACGCAGTTATGCTCAGTTTGGCAGAGATCTCAGCCGAAAATGACATCATTTTGACGTCATCCTTAATAGAGTGAAATCTCTGCCAAGTGAGTATAAAGGCCCCTGTTTTCTGTGAGATACTCAAGTGTAGATAAATTTCAGATTGATAAATGTAGTTAAAAAAGTATATTAGTACCTAATTATGAGATTAAAACTAGTAATAAACCGTGCTTTCGATAAAAAGTATCGATATAGGTACTAATCAATAGATAATCTTGTACCTAGGTATAAACATATACGCATACCATTTTGATAGGGAATATAATAAATAAACAATTACCTAACGTCTAGTTATATCTATCACGCTAACGCGAAGTTAAACTTGTATTAAAATAGGTATGTAGTTATACGCGTACCAACCTTGGAATATTTTGAAACTCGAAATAAACCTTGGACAGATTTTTGACTAACCTACGTCTGAAGACGTAAGTTAAAAGATAAATCAAAACAATGTTCTTCCATCTCTACATCGTTATCCGTCAAATGAAATTCCTTCCATTTGTTTTTGACAAGTCTGAAGTAAAGTAATTACCTACCTTCCACCGGATCATTATTTTTTGCCTGATAAATTTGACTTCCTTTACTTTCTTAACTATGCATTACTTAACAAGAATAATACTCACATAATATTATGAACAGAACCACTTGAAAGTTTCCATAGTTCCTGGTGGAGATTGATGTGAATGTGACGATTATGTGGAACGATATCAGAGCGATCAGCCACGGGTCTCCCCATTCAATCTGAAAAGTGAAAATATATAATTTATATTGTAAGTTAATAACACACCAAACATGCACATTCCACTGCACATGCATGCATAATATGCATATTATTGCATGACCCTGACTGATAAAATGTGAAAAAAATCCGTAGTAGATCCAAGGTCACCAATATGGCTCTCAGAGTTAGCAAGTTGAAGAGGTAAGTCAAGGTCACCAATATGACTCTCAGAATTAGCAAGTTGAAGAGGTACGTCATACATACAGCTCCCAGAACTGACAACTGATAGGGAACAAAGGTTCTCGAATGGCCACCACGAAGAACTGCAAGAGGCGTATGACGTAGTTGGACTGATTTCGGGAAGATATGTTACCTAGGTATGACAGGCGTCATGGCTCAGTCGGTAGCAGATCTGCCTTCCGTGCTGTGGGTCGTGGGTTCGATCCCCACAAAGAACAAACATTTGTGGGTAGCAAACATAGATGTTTGTTCTATGTCTGGTTGTTACTATGTAGGTAACATGTATGTATTTACAGAATCAGAATCAGAATCAAATTTATTCATAATTATAAAAAATTATAAGTCCAAAATACAGAAATTAATAAATATAAATTAAATTAAAAGATGTACATAAAAATATACCAGCAGTCTAGTTCCCATAGCATAAACTCTGCTTAGTTTGGGACTAGAGAGCGTTGTGTGTAATGTCCAAGGATATTTATATTTATACTAAATCTTGGATGAATTATTCCCCCATGTATTAAAGACTTACTATAATTACATACTATTTAAATCGGCATTGAAATTGCTGGTTCCAGTTTCGCTAAACATATACCATGACCTTGTACATAGTATACACTTAACATGGCTATTGCTAGTTTAGTTACTGCATTGTCATTGCTTTAAAATAATCTGCATATTATAAAACAAGTGTCAGAGATCAAAACCAAATTAAAAACATCTGTCTACCTATAGCATGGTTTAAGATTATTATTTATATACTAGCTGATAGCCGATGCAAAACTTTCCACCAAAATATGTGTCAACCAGCTAATGATGAACCTCGTAGCAAACAGCTGCTTTTGGTTTAGAGAGTTCAAGCTGTATCTAAGAATCCTCGTCTTTGATTTCAATAAAATAGAGCCTATGTTTCAATCCGGAAAAGGGCTTCCGAATGGTATGTTTCATTGAAATAGGTCCAGTAGTTTAGTCGTAATAGAGCTACTATTACACATGCTTTAAATTAGCATGCTAAAAATCGTGCTAATTAGCATGCTCAATATTAGCATGCTAGTGAGGAGTTTACATTTGCTAGCAATAAGCATGCTAGTTTTAAGCATGCTCCTGAACGACTGATAGATACTAGCATACTACTCAATAAGCAAACCTGTTCACTGGCGCTAAAAGCACGCCCCCTCCACCCGCGCTGCAGGTAGCATGCTCAAAAATCGACGGTCGTGCGATTTTCTAGCATGCTAATAATTAGCAAATGAGCACTTGCTCACTAAAAGCATGCTTTATTAGCATGTGTAACAGTACCTTAGTAGTAATACTTAGTCAAAATCTACCCAAACATAGTTGGATCATCTAAAAAAATATTAATCAACTAATGTTGTTGGCTGTACCATATATTTTTGGTTCAATACTTTATAAGATTAACTTACTGATCCAATTAGATAGATACATCATAATCCAATTAGATTAATTGTGTCGTAATTGCATTGCATGTGATGGTTTCAATAATACTGTAGGTATTTTAATAAAATAAATATCCTTGAACATATCACACAACACCCTCTAGTCCCAAACTAAGCAAAGATACACATACATATACATTTTTTTATTGTAGGTTGGTACCCAAATATTATTATTTATTTATTTTATATTACAATTTAGGTGTTGATCCCAAGTAGTTCCAACAAACCTATTTTTCAACAACTATGCCATAATCTAGACTAGTGTAGTATAGATAGTTCATGTTTATCTTTATTCATACCAATTTCACAACAATGGTCAATTATTTATGTCTAGCCAGTTACTGATAAGTTTGATCAACTGCAATGAGTAGGTACCTACCTATATTGAGGTATTTAGTATGCTAAAGGATTGGGTAGTGAGAGGAATGACCAAACATAATTATGTACCTACACAATCTTGCCATGACAGTGAATCTATGTCTCTCCTAACTTAGCCCCAGGTAGCTCCGCATACCCTATTCTTGGCTCAGATTGGAGGAATGCTTATCTTCGAAGGTAAAGAATCGCTGTGACTACTGTATATGTATTTTAATAAGCAGTCTTGCTTGTTTAATAAAGGGACACGTAAGTAGGTACCAACCTATGGAGCCGCTATAAATGACCGGGAATATGATTAGGGGTCATGGATTATATTATTATTTTTCATAGTTTATTTGCCTGGAGGCTGTTTTAGAAGGACAGAAGAAGGTTCTTAGGTAGCTTAAGTTATACGATCGTACGACTAAGTGCTTGTTGTAAGTAAAAAAATACATAATTAGAAGAAGTTGAAGCAGTGTTGTAAAACAAGACCTGTAAATAAATTTATGAAAGTAGGTACTTACGCTGCGAAGGTACGATATGAAATCTGATATTTGGTTTACTTCCACAAATTCTTCCATATCTGCTAATACACAAGGAACACACGACGATGTTAGTAAATGAAAATAATTTCATTCGACTTTTTCAAGAATCACCGCAAATGACGACATAGGGCCACCCATAGGGGTGCCAGTAAAAATTTTGAACTTAAACCAATAAACCTTTTTCTTTTTTCCACCAACAACGAACCAAAACGTAAAAAAATCCCTCATTTTAGATAAGATCATGGATTACAATAATGTCATCCAGAATAGAAAAGCATAACTTTTTCTACTTATAAAATTCTGCCGTGTTCACAAACCAACCAACATTTTTCTCTTCATATTTTTTTATAATATACCTACTAGGTGCCACCCGCGACTTCGTTCGCGTCCCGTTGTACCCCGTTGATTTCCCGGGATAAAAAGTAGCCTATGTGTTAGTTAGATCACGGACAATATATATTCCTAGTGTCATCCAAATCGGATCAGTAGTTTTTACGTGAAAGAATAACAAACATCCATCCATCCATCCATCCATACTTATAAACTTTCGCGTTTATAATATTAGTAGGATCGTCTGCCGACTTACAGTTTGTACTGCTCAAGCATTTAGATTTTTGTATGAAAATCTCTACTCAAATTTAGATTTCAGTTCAGTAGTAACAATTTTATTTATTTGTTAGCTTATGGCTATAAGATTAGGTAGGTACCTAAGTTTAGGCAAGTACCTATTAAGAGAGCTACCAATACATACAGATATAAAATTAAGCTTTTGAATGGGATCTTATCTTTTGTTACCTTAAAATTTCATATTGTGTCCAACAATAAAATAAATTAACAATAGCTAAATGAAAGGCAATTTTATACGATCTGGCAACCCGACGTCACGATGAAATGAAATGAATGAATGATGATAAAAACAATCAATCACGGGTCGTCTACAGCTCTTCCGCTACACGTAGTATGTGTAAGAACTGCAGATAAGGGCCTCGGGTTGCAACCCATCACCCTGACGTCAACTCGCAGGGACAACAATCCCTGGGTCTCGGGGCTTAGCCCTATAGTGCCTGCTCGTTACTTGCAAGCGGCTCCTTATGGCTTTTCGTCAGCCATGGCCATGGCGTAGCATTGTGTTGCTCCGTGCCGTGTCTTGGCTTTACGTAAGAATAAAGTTTTTTTTTTGTTTTTTTTTTTGGTAGTCGCGTAAATTTGGCGCCTATCCATAGTGGTTTTTATTTTTAAGGCATCTAATCCTCGCATCGCCGCGTCCCGGAGGTCACTCCCCGTGGCAATGGTGGTCAGAAGATCTGCTAGGATTCCGAATATTATTCGTATCGAATCTCAGGCGGGAGCTCCCATCGTGTGGTGTGGTAACTCTGGTGCAAATTGTGCACTTGCAGTCACATGAGCACCTCATGTGATGGCTGCAGTGGTGGTATACATGGTCGCATGACTCTACTCACTGATTGGAGTACGTCCGTTGCCGTCTGCATTTGAGCGGATGGATGTCCCGTATATTCCTCCACTTCCACGGTTGTTCTTGCTGCAGGAACTAGACATTTATTTTCATAAGTGGTTGTCGTGATTGGTGCCACTGGTTGTGGTTGCATATGTAGCAACGCTGGGGGATGATATTCGTCTGGGTGGGCAGGAGTTAAGTAGCTCTCTGGTTTCTTCCGATTATGAGGTCGTGGGGGTGCAAAACGGACTGTCTGATGTTTGCCATCATTTTCTGGTGGCGGCGGTGATAGAGGAGTGGAGGAGGCTGTAGGACGAGCATGCTTCTTCTTTCTTGGTCCTCTTCTCCGTTTTCTACTGATTAAAAAAAACAAGTGCATGACGGTGACGCTAGACTTTTGAATAGACTTGACAGTTGACATATTGAGAGATTTAGGTCGGTTGCCAAAAAATAGTGTCTGTCAATTTTATTCTATTATGTTTTTCGCTCCTCGGATCAGGCTATAGTTTTAAAACCATACCGCCTAGTCTAACGTTATGTTTTTTCCCAATAAGTTAGTTTGTTTAAGTATGTTTGTCTTGCGTAAATGATAAGTCAAGTCAAGTCTTCGTCGAGTCGGCTGTCGTTTGTTCTGAAGAGAAAATGGTGGATTCTCCCTCCAAAACCTGAATCGAATTTTCACATTCAGAAAAACCACTTTACACACATTTATTCCAATGGCTCACACTTTATATTACGACCTAAGTATTATTGGTTAAAATTCCACCAAAATAAAACAACAATACTCACAATAACACAAGAAAAACTATTAAAATAAAAATGCTAAGCTGTTTCAAAAAATGTCAAAATACGAATCGTGTCTGTCAAAGCTTAAACTTTGTTTTGTCTGTGGGGGGGTATTGCTCTATCATCTAGGACAGTGACAGCATCCAGCAATCTTAGCATCCTAGTAATCTGTGCAGTACATATCTATGGTGCAGTACTTTGTGAATTTTTTGATCTATGAACATGTCTGCATGGTCCGCTGTCCGCTAAAATGAAAATAAAGCGCACTTTTTTTTGCTTATTTTAATATTTTATGCCAAAGATTGTTTGTTTCCGGCTTGTGGATCGTATTTCTCGTGAACAGTGTGACGTGTGAGCACTATGGACAACTTGTTGATGTGTTGATTACCTACCAATTTACCTAAAGCTATCCTGGCTCGCCGGCGGCGGCGGCTGTAGCGAAATGTTATCAAATACAACAAAAACAAGGAGACTGTGCGTTACATTCTTATTAATCTATGTGCAGAATGTAAGAGTTTTGGGTAACGAAATAAAACCCAACAAAGACCCTTTCAGTTTGGATGTGACTGGTTGTTCATTGTTCCACAAATTATGCTCGTATTTGGACGATGACCTGGCTATCCTGTCTTGTACCCTCAACGCAGCTTACAATAAGACACAGGTCACACCAGCCTGTCAACAAATGGTATGGACTCATCAGAATGATTTGCTTGACAATGCATATTTGAACTTCAAACTGAAAGGACCTTGTCAAGAAGAGCAAGGTATACTCAACTGCTTGAAATCTCCTGAACTTGGATTAGATTGCATACTTAAGAAGAAACCGAGTGTAAACGATAAAGATTGCTGGAGCGTAATCAATAAAATTGAATCTCTGATTTTCAATGACTGGCAAATCACTGGAAACTTCCTTAAAAACTGCTATGATGACATCCAGGCTCAAACATGCGGTAGAATCCCGCAGGACTCAAAAAGCCTTTCTCAGATATCAACTCTAAAATGTCTCCAGAGTAAGGAACAAAACCTACGTCCTGAGTGTTTGTCAGAGATAAGTGTACTTCAGGATATGAAGTATAACACTCTTGTGCTGGATAAAATCATATTTGCTGCTTGTAATCTGGACCAAAAGAACTTTTGTCCTGATGAAGTGCCTGGTTCTTGGCTCATGTACAAGTGCCTTTTGAGACATAAATATGAAAATGGTAATTCTTTATTTAATTTTTTGTTCACCATGATTACAATTTATCTACTTAATTCTTATTTCATGGGTTTAGTTAACTCTAATCACATTAGAATGTTATTTTATGTTACTATGCAATATCTTTGTTATATTATTTTACAGGGATGAGAAAGAAATGTCAAGATCAACTGTTCTATGATCAAAG
This sequence comes from Eulithis testata, assembly GCA_947507515.1. Lineage (NCBI taxonomy): Eukaryota > Metazoa > Arthropoda > Insecta > Lepidoptera > Geometridae > Eulithis > Eulithis testata. Next base: position 3,967,560 of record OX382194.1, read on the forward strand.
AAACATTGTTATGAATTACCGAAACAGCAGAGGACTGGTGAGGTCATGCAAAGAGGACATTCGCAAGTTCCACTGCAGAAAGGGGGTTGTAGATGATAAAGATGTTAGACTCGCACAAATATTACTATGCCTGGAAAATGTCACAAGAAACGATAGCACAAAACTAGCCCCTGAATGCACTGCAGAAATGACTGATCACAGAAAAATGCTCATGGATGACTACAGACTTTCTCCAGAACTAATGCACAACTGTGCCAATGACATCCTCACGCTCTGCAAGGGCATTGAAGCTGGCGGAAAAACCATCCACTGCCTAATGGACCATGCCCGCCCACGACGACGAAAGGAAAAAAGAATCAATATAGCTTGTCAGAAATCTCTAGAATCTTTAGTTCAAGAGGCTGATCCAGGTGAGGACTGGAGAGTTGACCCTATTTTACGCAAAGCATGCAAACCTGTTGTTGACAAAGTTTGTCAGGAAGTTGTTGGAGGAAATGGAAGGGTAATGTCCTGCCTTATGGAAAAACTGGGAACAGTTGTTATGACTCCAGATTGTGAATCTGCGTTGATACAAATACAGTATTTTATTTCTAGAAATTTCAAGCTCGATCCCCAGTTGTACAAGGCCTGCAAGTATGATGCTGTGACACTTTGCAAGTCAAAGTTCCAATGGCCCGATACTGGTGACTCACAGTCAGAAAAAGACTTGCTAGTCTTACCATGTCTGTACAACTACGCCTACAGCTCCAGTCAAAGAGGAAAGTTGAAACCAAACTGTGAGCATCAAGTCAGAAGAGCTATGAGGCAAAGAGCTATAAGTGTGGACCTGTTACCTGAGATTGAAGATGTTTGTATTGATGATCTTGCAACACTTTGTATAGAAAACACAGGCAAGGGTGAAGAGATATTGTGCTTACAGGATAAGATAAAGGAAGTCTCTCCGAAATGTAGAGATGTGGTTAACAATTTTACAGAAACTCAAAGTGGTCACATTGAATTGAATGTGGTTGTAAATGTCAATTGCAGAGTTCCTATGGAAAAGCTCTGCTCTTCTGAACTGAAGAGCAAGAATGAGGAAGATGATGTAATGGACTGTCTGATTTCGCACAAGAATGACCCAGAAATAAAAGCAAATGCTAAGTGTAGAGCGGCTATTGAACATGAACAATTGATTTCTATAAAGAATTATAGGTTCACACGTAAATTTAAGAATGCTTGTAAGTCTTATGTTGTAAGGTATTGTCCGAAAGCTCAAACTAAAAGCCAGGTTGTGACTTGCTTGAGTGAAATCGTCAGAAACGATACAATAGCTAGAAGGAAGCATACCATACTCAAAGATTGTCGTCAACAGCTAAGAAGTCAGCTGTTTCAGCAGAAAGAAAATATAGACTTAGATCCAGAGTTAAAAGAAGCTTGTAAAGGCGATTTACAGCTGTTCTGTCTTCATGTACCCCATGGAGAATCTGCAGCATTAGAATGCCTTCAAACAGCTAGTGCGAAACTATCTGAAGCATGTCAAAAAGCAATATTTGTTGTTAAAAAGCAGGAGTTCACTGATAATGCTATTGACTACCATTTGATCACAAGCTGCAACAGTATGATTGACTTGTACTGCCATAACACAGAAACTTCTAAGATTCTTGATTGTTTGAAGGTATGTTTTTTTTGCACTGAAGAAATATGCTCATCCATAATATACTTTGTTGTGCAGTAAATAAAGTTTATAATCGTTTTAGGCTCATCACAAAGAATCTGACTTCAATGAAGATTGCAAGCTAGTTATAGTCAACAGAATGATAGAACAGAACACAGACTACAGGCTCAATAATAACTTGCAGAATTCCTGCAAAGAGGATATTGAACAACATTGCTCTGAAGTTATTGGTAAGTTAAAACGATCTGTGAAATAGCATGTGTCAAAGTACATAATGCAGTTCTTTTAGTTACGAAGGGTAAAGCCAGACAACCGTCTCGCTCACACATTTCAACATCTTTGAAGATATAATTTATCTAAATGTAATTATGTGAAATTGCAGAGCTTCAGGGTCGAGAGAATAACAATGCAAAGGTTCAGTAAAAATATCACATTGATCCAAACAAGTTTTCCGACCAAAAAACTTGTACCAATGCGATAAATTAAAGTGCACATTTTTTGGTTAGAAAACTTGTTTGGATTATTGTGATATTTTTATTGAACCTTTGCATTGTTATTCTCTCGACCCTGAAGCTCTGCCATTTCACTTAGTTACATTTAGTTATATTATATCTTCAAAAATGTTGAAATGTGCGAGCGAGAAGGTTGTCTGGCTTTACCCTTCGCCTGAACCTACCCAATGATCATAAAAGATCATGGTTGCTACCAGTGACCTTATGTAGGTTGGTACCATACAAATTCAAACAAAAAATCAATCGCTTCTAAAGAGTGGCAACTATGGTTGCTAGGTAATCATTACTTTATCTGTGGGTCAAGTGACTTACAAAATAGTACATGGTGTACTGTAGCTTTAAATAAGCTAACAGTAATAATACTACTGTAGTTTAGGTAGACACAACAAAGTTACAGTAGCACAACATTTAAAATCCGGTATAGAAGAACTAACTGTTGGCCTTGAACTACCAGATAAAACATAATCTCATTAAAATTAATGTGTAAATTCGTCATCACGATGCCTATTGTTAGAGAGATAAACTCCGATAGGCAGCGAATTTAATAACGCTACTGTTTGCTTAGGCGAATAATTTCTGCAAAAAATATAGGTACTATTGGCAGGTACTATATAGGTACCTACCTACTACAGAAGTTATTTTTTTTGTGCTATCACACTCATAAATGTTTTTAAAAACGCCTGTATAAGTGAGAGGCAGGTTCGATTCGTGCTCGCGAGTCAAATGCTTGAATTTCAAATGTTTATCTGGATACCGTGATCCCTTGGACAAAATATATACCTACATAGCGTGGTCCCCATAATCCTATATTCTGAAATACGACCAGACCACAAACTGGAAGACGAAGAATATTAAAAAAATAACGAGAATCTGTAAATGGAGGTTTAAAATTTCTTCTTTATTGATCAACTCCTATTCGTCATTATTGCCGCAAAAGAATAGAACTTCGTAATTCTATTACTAAATCAACCCATTTAATTTTTTCCAGCCAACCAACCCCAAGACGTCGAACTCCAAGGCAAAGTGCTATACTGTCTGAAAGACAAATTCCGAGAGTCGAAACTAACGACCCCTTGCGAAAACGAACTCGCCAACGTCCTGAAAGAACAAGCGTTGAACTATAGATTGGACCCTTTGCTCGGGCGGCTGTGCAAAGCGGAGATACAGACAATATGCTCACTCCAGCCTGAGATTACTAATTCTGAAGGACAGGTAAGTAGTTTGACAATGAATTCATGAAATAGGCATTTGCCTATTGCAGCGCCTAGAAAGGAAACAGCCTCAACATTATCAATGCAACAAAATTAAACCCGAGATCGATATAGCTAACCGTTACAAAAAGTGGGCGTTTTTTATGCACGTCATATAATTTTGGATGTGCCTAACTTTACCTACTAACTTCAATCTCTTCTCATGGGTAGGTTAGATTTACTCCTGTATCTTTCTACCGTGAAAAGAGATCAGTGTTGTGCCGTCATGCAATGTTATGTATGGCCCGCCTCGGGCTACTCTTCGTAGCTTTTTTTATAGTATTTTCCTATTGTTATAGGTAGAAGAATGTCTCAAAAATGCACTGCTCAGCCACAAAATAGTTTCGGCAGAATGCGCACGCGAAGTCGCACAAATCATAGAAGAGGCTGAGGTGGACATTGAAGCCGACCCGTTGCTGGAGCGTGCTTGTGCTCTAGACCTGCTGAAGTATTGCAAGGATTTGGAACATGGCGCTGGAAGGCGTAAGAGCTTTAATTTTCACCATAAGCGCTCGTGGCGTAGCTTGCTTAGTAAATCTTCACCGATTATCTAAGTTAAGCATCGTTGTGCACGGTCACTATTTGGATGGGTGATCGTTACTGGCATTTACATCTGAGCGCTCCCGTGCTTCGGAGAGCACGTTAAACTGTCGGTCTTGGCTCTAGCAGTCGTTAAGCCATGACGGAGGCCGTAAGGCAGGCTTAAAACTCCGTCAACAGAGTTGACCACTAACTCATACAAGCTTGCTTGCTTATCACCATCATTACATCACATAGCCACTTTGGGTTTTCAGAAATAATGGACCGTCCTATAAGTTTTACCTTAGGCTTAGCATTTTAGTAGCACATGTCTATGTCAGGCTTTGCAATATGATGAGTATTGTGCATGATTGACTCATCTCTCAGTACTCAAGATTTGACCCCTCTTATCCCTGAGTACTGCACTGATTCTTTAATATTTCTGGAGTCATAATTACATATTTTAAGTTTTCAGTAGGTCATGGAAATCTAATTGTGTAATATTTTTATGATTACAGGTTTGAAATGTCTGAAGATAATTCTAAATGATAGCAATAGGAAATTGGAGGCTGATTGCCAGAAAGCTCTCTCTAGTAGACTAGAAATGTATAAATATGTAGCAGCTGTAAGTATGTACTAATGCCTGGGTAATGTTTTTTTTTTTTCAAACTCATATCTATAATTTTAATGTGAACTATTTTACTTTGTTTCAGATGAATGTGATAGAAAATTTAGGAGATGTGTATGAAGAACTCTCTACATCTCCATCTAAGAAGTACTTTTTAGTGGTAGCTATGTCAGTAGTAGGATTAATCTTTATATTTGGTTTATATTGCGGCCGTGTCACTAAGAAAGCTATGTATGTTAAAAGAAAATAGGAAATCAATTATACAGTATCTAATGTAAGTCAATAAAAAAGTCAATTTAAGATTCTTGCTTTATTTTTATCTCTTATATCAACTTATTGAGATAGCAGGGTATAAACTTATGTAGTTAAATGCTGTACAAGGTCTACTAATAAGAATATTAACCAGTGATTTCACTTCAATGCAGCTCTTTGAAGGAGTCTTAATAAGGCACCTAATAATCAAATGGTTCATTAAAATCCATGCCCTCCAAATTCAGATTTACTTCTTTCTTCACAATATCTTGTTCTGTTTTGGGTTCTACTTTGACATTGCTCTTGATAATATTCTGGCTTTCCTCAAAGAACTGGTTAGGGTGATTGATCCCTAGACCTAAGACGTTGTTGTGCACTGCATCAAAGTACCTGCTACATGAAATCTGGAAGTGCCCTTTTTTTGCCAAGTCTACTATATCATGGACAGCTGTAACAGAAATAATAAATATTGTTATTGTAATATACTGTTAGGACAAACTGTAAGTTTGTACAGTCAATAGTTGGATGCCTCAGTCGGTAGTAGCTCTGCTTTCAGTGCTGTGGGCTGTGCGTTCGATCACCACCAAGAACTAACATTTGTGTGTGGTAAACATAGATTTTTGTTCTTTGTCTGGGTGTTAATATGTATAATAAGTATGTATTTAAAAAAAAATGCATATAAGTATTCTATCAGCAATCTACTTCCCATAGTACAAGTTTTGCTTAGTTTAGGACTAGAGAGAGTTGTGTGATATTTCCAAGAATATTTATTTATTTAATTATTAAAACCAGTGCCGTGTTATAAAAAAATATTAAGCAAGTACGTACCTTGTGAATCTATTCCATATCCTTGCAGCCTGTTCTTCAAGTTACTGGCATCACAGTGTTTAAACGGGCATCCATGACAGTCGGCTGGTCCTATGGTTTCATTGATAATCCTTAGACAGCTAAAAGGTGAGTAATTCTTCTTACTGCCTTCCTTACCATAGTTGTATCTAACATTGTATGCATAGCTTTTTTCAAATGTATCATGATCCATAATTTTTGTGAATTCATCTCTCCAGAATCTGAGGGAGTCTTCTAAAGTGACACCAATGCCTTTGAGAAACAGGCCATATTGTAACCGCCCGCCATGTTTGAGGTGGTGAGCAGATCTCAATTGCTCATGCAACAGCCGCATACATAATGGGAAAGATTTTACAGATAATGAGTCGAGCCTCTCTATGGGGATGGCTGCCTTGTTATTAGTGTAGTCATTGCCAGAGTATGATTGATGTAAACCTTTCAATAAGTTGACCAATCTCTCGTCTTGTTCAATCTCTCCTAAGTGATGGCAAGCTACAGCTAAACATTGCTTCAAGTGAGTCCGATATTGAGCTGCAAGTACCGAAACAAAATCTTTAAGGGGGATGTATGCATAACCTCGGCTGAGGTATACTTTCCTGACCCTTACAAGATCAAGTACTTCATGGAATCTTACCTTGTAGAACTTTATATTATCTACATTTGTATGTGCAGTGGATTCTCTTAGGTTGCTAATTATTTCTAACTTTTCTTCTTCAGAGATATTTGTGTAGTGTAAGTTGTTGAGTTTGAAGAATGTATCGACTGCTTCACCTCTCATGATGATGAATCTCATTCTGAATAGCTCAAGCTCCCTGGCAATGTACCATCGCCGTAATTCCTCAGTTCGACAGTAGGCTAACCTGAGAATGAAATGGGCAACATGGTCTTTGCGTCGTGCTTGGAGGTCAGCGTCAACCGTACTGCATGAAGTCTTCTCGCAAAGTTTAGCGTAATACTTGAGCCCTTGCGTTCTGAGCTCACCGATTACGTACTCAGTCCATTCTTCGGAATATGCCCGCAACCCCTTTAGTGTTGTAGCTGTTGCTAAAGTCCTCAACAAAGTTACTCTCTCTAAAGCTAATGTTTCGAATTCCTGGAGGGTTATGTTTTCTGTTGGTGGAACTTTGTACATTTGTAGATCATGGGGGTATGTTTCCACAAGGCTGCCTGCCACAGGGGCCTTCGTTGGTTTTCTTTTAATATTAAGATCCATAGTAGCTAATTAAAAAAAAAATCTCATTTACAAAATGCACTTCTTCTGGACTCAATCAAATTGTTTTGTTGGTTTTTTTGTTTTTGTTAGCATTTTCCCGCGAATTTAGCAGTCAAATTTCTAGCTGTCAAGAAGTATCAATCAACATTTTAAAATGTCAGTGTCATGTCAATATACATTTGTAAACCTGGTACATATTCAGCAAACACGTCATAATTATTGAATAATCAGCTGTCAGGATGCCTGAGCCGCCACGCACAGGCTGCTGCAGAGGTGTAGAACAGTGTTTTAATAATCCCCACTGGTGGGGACAGCTTAGTGGGGATTAAGGCAAAACCTTTGTCAAGCAAGCAGGAAGTCAGTCTTTTCATAAAAGTCCACAGGTAAGGTATAAAAGTCAGTTGTTATAATACACTCAGTCCAGTCAAAGTCAAGTCAGTCTCAGTTCAGTTCAGTTCAGTCAATCAATCTGTGGTTCAGTGGTTCAGTCACTCAGCCAGGCTAGCAGATTTTTAGTATTTTGCTAATTTTCAGTAAATTATCCATAGAATGGTGTTCTGTTCGCTATTTAGATAACGACAAGTTACCTGCCTACATTTCCGTAGAGACTTACATACCTATTCATAAGCCACATTAGCCGCAATGGTGTCCCGAGAGATGCGTTCGTCACTGGACGATTTAGTGCAATACATACAGCTCTATAGGCCTGTACCGACTGTTTTACAAGGCACCGTGCTGCCTTTTATGTTAATTTACCCTATATTGTTCTATTCGTGGATATTTGTGTATGGTTTCGAGGAATACTACGAGGCCGGGTTTGTGACGATTGCTGTGGTGGCTGTGTTTCAAATCCTCATCTGTTTATGTTGCTACTGGAGTGTACACGTCCAATGTTTCTTGGCCTGTGTCGCGGTAAGTCCTTTTTCATTTATAATTTTCTTAGAAACTGTTTAACTCAAACGCTTCATAATGTTTTGTACTTATCATTATTTTCAGGTTAGAGACCCCATACAAGCTGAAGTGGTAAAAGTTGTTCCCACAAGCAACAATGGATTCTCAGAAGTGGTCAAACTTCACCATACAAAGGTAGTTAACTAAATAAAACCCTCAAGAAAACTTAGCTTACATTGCTTCTAACAATTTTGTATTACCAAGCCTTTCTGCTGTCCGATTGCTCTTACAGTAAATAAATATCCCTGGACATATCACACAACACTCTCTAGTCCCAAACTAAGCAAAGCTTGTATCTACTATGGGAACTAGATTGCTGATAGAATACTTATATACAGTCTATGGATAGTATGTTTTGTGATCACAAATAAAGGTGGTCCATTGTTGTGTCTGACCAGTGAAACAAAGTATAATAGATCTTGGAAGTGATTTCATATATTTATTTCAGGCTACAAAAAGAGGTAACATCAAGCCAGATGTATGGTTCATATTCCAAAAAAGCAAGTACATTTACGACTGGGAGAAAGGTACATTCCAAACGGTTGTATTTCCAACTGATAAGCCTTATGAATACTACATGGAGTCTAAAGGGTACTCCGATGATGAAGCAATTGATCTAGCTGAGAAAGAGTATGGGAAAAATGAAATGATAATGGTATGTAAGTTAGTTATTATGGTTACAAGTGAAAGGTAAACAGAAAATACATATTGAGAGAGCGTAGTCAAAGCTGATTATATTCCTTCTTTTTAGGTGGTGCCAGAATTCATGGAACTCTTTAAAGAACGGGCCACAGCACCATTCTTTGTTTTCCAAGTGTTTTGTGTATGTTTGTGGTGTTTAGACAAATACTGGTATTACTCTATATTCACCCTGGTCATGCTCATTATGTTCGAATGCACTCTAGTCCAACAACAACTGAGGAACATGTCTGAAATAAGAAAAATGGGTAACAAACCATACAACATCAATGTATACAGAAATCGTAGATGGCGGCAAATCCTCAGTGACTGTCTATTACCTGGCGATATAGTATCCCTTACGCGATCTGTCAATGAAAACTTAGTTCCTTGCGACATTCTTCTAATGAGAGGGTCTTGTATTGTAGACGAATCTATGTTGACTGGAGAGAGTGTACCACAAATGAAAGAGTCTATAGAAAATGAAAGAAATATCCACCAAAGTTTAGATCCTGAAGGTGATAGTAAACTTCACATGCTGTTTGGTGGTACTAAGATTGTGCAGCACTCTTCACCAAGTAAATCTGGGTCATCTGGCCTCAAAGCGCCGGACAACGGTTGTATAGGCTACGTTATCCGCAACGGTTTTAACACATCACAAGGGAAACTGCTAAGAACTATCCTGTTTGGTGTCAAAAGAGTCACAGCCAATAATTTAGAAACATTTGGTTTTATCATGTTCTTATTGATATTCGCGATTGCTGCCGCTGCGTATGTATGGATCAAGGGCTGTGAGGATCCAGAGAGAAATAGATACAGGCTCTTTTTAGAGTGCACCTTGATATTGACCTCAGTTATACCTCCCGAATTACCGATAGAGTTATCACTAGCCGTGAACACCTCTTTACTTCAGCTGTCTAAATCCCACGTATTCTGCACAGAACCTTTCAGAATACCATTCGCGGGCAAGGTTGAAATATGCTGTTTCGATAAGACTGGAACATTGACTAGTGATAATTTAGTAGTGGAAGGAGTAGCAGGTATTGGGGAGAATGCTGACGCGACTGTTATATCGCTATCAGAAGCTCCTATAGAGACAGTTCAGGTGCTAGCCACTTGTCATTCGTTGGTTCAACTAGATGACGGAGTAGTCGGTGATCCTTTAGAAAAAGCGACCCTAAAAGCTGCGGAATGGAACCTTACGAAAGGTGATGCTGTAATACCAAAAAAAGGACGATCACCCGGTTTGAAAATCGTGCACAGAAACCACTTTTCAAGCTCGCTGAAAAGAATGTCAGTCATCGCCGGCTACCAAATAAACGAACGAGGGTTTATAGAGAATCACTACATAAGTAGTGTGAAAGGCGCTCCAGAAACAATAAAACTCATGTTGAAGAGCGTTCCGAGTTACTACGACAATGTTTATTTGAATCTATCAAGACGAGGCGCGAGAGTTCTCGCTTTAGGATACAGGAATTTAGGTAAACTGAGCTCACAGGACATTCGCGACTTGTCGCGCGAGGATATCGAGTCAGATCTCACGTTCGTTGGATTCGTTATAATATCGTGCCCACTGAAAAGCGACTCGAAGAAAGCTATATCAGAAATAGTCCACGCATCTCATTCTGTTGTCATGATCACTGGTGATAATCCATTAACCGCCTGTCATGTTGCAAAAGAACTGAAGTTCACGCGTAAACCTGAGACGTTGATCTTCACTGAAAAAGACCATCAATGGAGATGGAAGTCTATAGACGATGAATTGGACTTACCGATCGTTCCGTTCAAAAGTCATAAGCAATTGGTGTCCAAGTTCGACTTGTGTATAACTGGGGAAGGACTAACGTACTTAAATGAGTACCACCACGATTACTTGTTGCGTTTGATGCCGTACATTAAGGTGTTTGCTAGATTTGCCCCGAAACAGAAGGAGTTTGTTATTGTGACGTTGAAAGCTCTGGGATATACGACGCTGATGTGCGGTGACGGAACAAACGATGTTGGGGCATTGAAACATGCTGATGTGAGTATTATTTTTATTTTTTTATGAATTATCGAACCAAGTAAGCCGGTTTTGTAATTTACTGTGTGACATTTTCATTTAAAGCCGCGTTGACACGATCAGAGTCTGCTCGGACCGAGTGGACTCCGATGTCTACTCTTATCATGTAAACACGCAATCCGAGCTCACTCCGGCGCCGGAATCGTGTTTACATGATACGAGTAGCCTCCGAGTATACATCGAAGTCCACTCGGTCCGACCAAACTCTGATCGTGTCAACGCGGCTTAAGAGTTTCCATATTTCAGAGTATGATAGTAGTATAAATTACGCAAAAAATTTACTTAATTCATTATAGGTAGGCGTGGCAATCCTAGCAAACGCACCAGAGCGTCTTCGCGAGAAGCCTGTGGAAAGACCACTGGAGCTAGAACCTCGACGAGAAAGACCATTAAACCCGCGAGAGGCCGCCAGAGCCGACGCCGCAGCCAAGTTCAGGAAAGCTATGAAGGATTTGGAAGAAGATGATCAACCACAACTTGTCCGATTGGGTGATGCTTCTGTAGCTGCGCCGTTCACAAGTCGTCTATCAAGTATTATATGCAGTAAGTTTGTTTGTTAAATTAGGGACCGAAATATACTAGAGCCAAATGAACAAAGTAGAATCAAAATGGGGCTAAACTCACTGGAGTACAGCCCTGCACGGTACTATCATAAGTCATAATTCATTTATTGACATTATCTTCCATAAGATCTGCTTATAGCCAGCAGGCTGATCGAAGATGTTCAAAAATAAATAGAGGCCATGTTGTGGGCCTTGTCAATACTACTGCTAAGTTTCAGAGAACTATGAGAATTTTGTCGCTGTGCTAACTAACGAGTAGCCGGTCTAATTGTCTAAAATAAAACTTTAGTACCCCATCGTATAAAAAGTTGTGTAGACATGTGTGATTTCGTTCAGCTTCCGATAACCTGATCTTAGCGAGCTGATCTGAGAATGGAGATAGCAGTCAATTGATAAATTGGCACCAATTGTCTGATACGAGTAGATCTTGTACTCACGGCCGGAAGTCAGTTGTGTATCTCTAAACTCGCCGGGGTAAATTACCAAGAAGTTTAACGTGCCACACTAAAATGATTGTAAAAATAAAATATGCTCACGCCGAGATAGACAATTTATATACAGCTTCCACCCGCGACTTCGTTTGCGTCCCGTTGGATCCCGGTGATTGTCCGGGATAAAATATATAGAAGATATAGATATATTCCAAGTTTCATCCAAATGGTATAATTAGTTTTTGCGTGAAAGAGTAACAAACATCCTTACAAACTTTAACGTTTATAATATTAGTAGGAAAACAGTTATATCTTCTTCAATCACTTCTTTCAGTTTGTCACATAATCAAGCAAGGTCGTTGTACGCTCGTCACTACTCTGCAAATGTTCAAAATCCTGGCTCTGAATGCATTGATCCTGGCGTACAGTCAGTCAGTTTTGTATCTCGACGGCATCAAATTCAGCGACTCCCAAGCGACATTGCAAAGCTTGCTGTTGGCTGCTTGCTTCCTCTTCATATCCAGATCTAAGGTAAAAATAATATTACAAAGAATATATTTTTATATAATTTAACTTTCCATTGATTACAAAACATATAGGACAGTTGAAGGTTCAACTTCAAGACGTCAAATAGACGAATCCAACTCGGGTCGTCAGGGAATTGTGCGACATCTTGTCAAAGTAACCAAAAATAGTTTTTGCGAATTCTAGTCAGAAAATAATGTAAATTCTTTGAAAAACTAAGGTTATCGTTGAGACAGAAACATGGCCATTGAGGCAGAAAGGTTCTCAAATTTAGATCATGGTCTGGAAATCGCAAAAACTGCGTTCTACTAGACGGAAAGGAGCCGGTAAAAGTTTCCTAAAAGTTGTTGGCTATATAAAATCAGTCGCTCTTGAAATAGGTATAATGTTCAGCAGTATCAATATACGACTAAAATGAAGATGACCATGTTTCATGGCCATTTAAAGTAGGTAATTTATTTTTCAGCCACTGAAGCAACTGTCAAAAGAACGCCCTCTACCGAACATCTTCAATTTGTATACGATAATGACGGTGCTTGCTCAGTTTGCGGTCCATTTCATCTGCCTAGTATATTTAGTTCATGAAGCTACTATACGATCGCCTGGAAGGTATAGTTATTGAATCATATTTAAAATAGTACTATATTCTGGGTGAGTAAGGTTCAAAATTGTTCTTCCTTGAACCCTATACGAAATACCTTTGTCAAGCATTGGATTTGTTCAGACGTACAAGCAATGGTATGAACTACTAATAGATAAGGACACCCATAACTCGCTGCCGCTAGCTGGACCTTATAGCGTCAGAGCGAGACAGAGATTCCTTCACTTTTTGTCCAAAATTCTTCTACAAAGGTGCCAGTTTTGTATCATGAAAATGTCGTTTGAAAGTTTCTGACTTTTAAAAATATTTTAGGTACTCTTGTACTTATAGCACATAAATATGTCTTGCAATTAATAATAACCTAGTTATTAAATTCTTGAAATTTTCAGAGATAATAAACCAAAGTTAGACATGGATTTAGCGGAAGATGAAGAACCCGCACCATTCGCTCCAGATCTCCTCAACAGCACTGTTTATATCATCTCTATGGCGTTGCAGATTTCCACATTCGCCGTCAACTATAGGGTGAGATTCACTAAATCAACTATTATTATTTATTTTTTTATACACGCCAATGGTATCCAGTTAACGCTTTGGTATTTTACGTCTAATAGAAAAAGAACCAAACGCAAAGTCAAATGCACTTAAAAAAAAATTTTTGCCTGAAGTGTACACATCTCAATCATCATCATCATATCTCATTCAATACTTCTTTCAGTACACTTACATTTCTATATACTTCCCTTATGGAAGATCGATTTCGGGCCTCTAGTCTTCGGGGTTGTCATGTCTTTTCCTTGTCATGCAAGTGACAATGATAGAGCATTTATTAAAGTCGCTAAAATGACAGTTGAATATGAATACAGGGGTTAATTTAGCGTTGGCGCACACCTGACGACAAGACGTCGTTGTCGTGTCCGTAGTGACATGAAAATAAATATTCTTTTAAAAAGCATGCTGTCAAAAGAGGTTTTTCATTATTTTTTTCTTCATAAGCTGTTTTCGTTTGTAACTTTTGTACCGTTTTTCTTTAGTTATAACTGAAATAGCTTTTAAAAAAAGCATATTGTATCTAAAAAGCTCTCTAAAAAAGTGGTTTTAAAAAAATATATTAATTTTCTCTTCCTAGCCACACGACGCGACGTCTTGCCTTCTGATGTAGTTTGACGCTTACAGGGGCTTTTTATCACAAAATATTTAATGTAATATATTATACTGAAACATTTTTTATCTACAGGGTGAACCGTTCATGGAAGGGCTCAAACAAAACAAGCCGTTAATGTACAGCGTGGTCATATCTGGCGGGGTTGTGATAGCGTTAGCCGCCGGCTTATTCCCAGAACTCTCTACTATGTTCGAGATTGTGGAATTCCCTGATGAAGTAAGTATTAAGCAAAGAGTTGTTTTAAAAAAAAAATACTTCTAGAAGTCTGTGGAGTGCAATCAATCGTACAGTAATGTTTTTTGACTAAAGGGGTGAAGTGAGCAAAGATGCGTTCCTGTTCGTGTTAATATTGATGTTTTCCTACCTACCTAATAAAGTTACTATCGATGTTTTTTTTTCTTATGTACCTACCTACTGTATATACTTAAACCTGGGGACAAGTAAATATTTATTTTATCATTTTTGGGACATCATAATTTTTATTGTTAGATAAAAGCACACATTTTGATGTGAATTAAAAATTGTATTTCTTTGTTTCAGTATCGGTTGATATTAGTGCAAGTCGTGTTAGCAGACGTCGGATTCGCATATATAGTGGATCGCGCCTGTCTTTACCTGTTCGGCGATGGAAGTGTAAGACATGTTCCTAACTTATAGTAGCGAATCAAAGTGCAAACACATACCTAGGCTTATTCTAGATTATTTATAAAAGGAGGCAAATTTATACCCATGCCCCATTTTTCGGGACGCTATAGTGCCTGGTACATGAATTTAGATGAATCAAAGATACAGTATTGATTTAACAACTGTACTTTTTACAATAAACACGAGAAGACTCGAAACTGATTAGAAATGTATGAATTTTTCAAAAACTTCCAAATCTAAGTCTGAAACTATTAGAAACTCAGCGAACTATACGGGCTCACGAATGAAATAAAGTGTAGCGCCATCTAGCTCGCTACATGAGAACTATCCTAGATCGCGCAAACGAAGTTATCACGGAGTTTGAACATAAGTAATACTACCGAATACTAACCATTGGTTCTCAGACCCCGAGCAAAAGTCGCTCGGTGCGGAAGACTTTTCCTTTTCATAGAAGGACTCGCATCCTACTGTGTTCTTCTTAAAAGTATGCCCCTTATGTAGCAGTTAGTTAGTTAATTAACTAGCTAGACTAACTAGACATCCACTACTGGGAATATCTAGAGGTGAGTATCTAAAATCATACAGTGGACGGACAATGTAGCTAAAAAAATAAATTGTACAAAACTAAAAATTCAATCAAAAATATATTTTGTAAACAGCTTATTGTCAAAAAAGTTTGTAACGCATTTTTGTATTGTTTCAATCATTGTGTTCTGGTAAATCTAGTTAGACAAATTAATAATATATTTTATGTAAGTATTTATGTGTAGGTATAATAAAGTTAGCCTATATTATTAAATGAAAACGGAGGCTGCGTGATGTCCCTCAACATATCGATTCTCCTGATGCAGTTTAGAAAAATTGTAACAATCGATACTGAAAATGTCCATATTGATGATTGACTAGCCCCGCCCCATCTTGACTCAGATAAGTTTTAAATCGGATTAAAGTTTGCTTTGGTAAATATATGTGTCGTATCTCTGATACTTTGACCATTATCGCTAGCCTCCTTTAGATATTTACGTTTAGAATCATTCCGATTTATTCATTGTTACTTTTATAACGGTTTGCATTTACGTTCATGGCCTGCCTTATGCTGTAACGCAATATTGGGCATCGAAACTATTAGGACTTTATCGAAATTCAAAACTATGTTTAGGAGTGGTTCTTGAAGTTTAAAAGAATACATCTAAATAGGTTCACGACCGTATTTTCCAATAAATAGACATTTTTTTTTTCAAATGACTAGTACATACGGCCTCACCTCAAGATAGGCGTCTATCACAACCATAACCACGCTGTAATCGTTTGAAAGCAACGTAGCAACGTTCAACTTCAAACCAGCTAGTCAAACAGACTAGGTCAATCTGTCGACGTGTGTACAAGGTGTTAAAAAGATCTATGTCTAAAAGAAACCACGATCAAACATCACAAAAAATTACAAACATTTATAATAATAATCCTATATAAATGTAACAATAAAATTGTGTCTTATTAATTGATGTATGTATTGTAATATTCTTATAGTTTCGATTGTTTTTCCCACATTACTTACACAGAGCAAATAGGATCATTACAAAATAGCAAGGTGTTTACGTTAAGGCAAGTTCTATTTCCATCTAATAAACAAAAAATGTTAAATCATTGACGCGATTGGGCGCTATGATACAAAACATTTGAAATGGCGAGTATTTCGTAATTGTATAATTATATTGTAAATAACTTATTTTGTGATGTCAGTCAGAACAAGTGAGTATAATGTGACCGCTCAAACATATTAAGTGCATTTAAGTATGAGAAATGTTTTAATGGTTCATATATAAATTATTCAATATATATTATTGTGCAGTAAAAACTTAACTTTGATTTTATTTATTGCCGGATGCTTTAGGTAATCCTATTTATATTATAAACGCGAAAGTTTGTATGTATGGATGTTTGTTACTCTTTCACGAAAAAACTACTGATCCGATTTGGATGAAACTTGGAATATATATTGTCCGTGATCTGGATTAACACAGGGTACTTTTTATCCCGCAAAATCAACGGGATCCAACGGGACGCGAACGAAGTCGCGGGGTGAAGCTAGTTTGTATATAAATCAATGAGGTACTGTTGTTACTATGTGTGTAAATACTTACATGCATAATTCAGGCGTCATGGCTCAATCGGTAATAGCTTCACCTTTCGTGCTGTGGGTTCGATCCCCACCAAGAACACACATTTGTGCAATGACAGACATGAAGGTTTGTTCTATGTGTTACTATTGTATTAACAGTGTGTGTTGAAAAAAATGTATATAAGTATTCTATCGTCAATCTAATTCCCATAATTCAAACTCTGCTTAGTTACGGACTAGAGTGCGTTGTGTCAAATATCCATCAATAATTTTTTTTCGTATAGTTTTCTGAAAGACCTAGGACCATTGTGTGTTTATTTATTCCTAACTTTACACACTTTCTAGTGCGTGTTCTATACCACCGTGATTATGCTGGGTTAGCTAACTCTTACAATGTTAGGAACAATTTGCACATGCAAAATACAGTAAAAACAAGTAATAAAAGTCGTAAACAGTTTTATTTCGTCAGTTTATTTCATGCGATTCGCAACTTGTGTGACCACGTTTCACTAGTGTTTCCATCCAAGACCGCCCAGATCAATAGAATGAAGACCATGTCCTCCGATGCCGTAAGAGTCTAGACCAAGTCCGGCTAGACCATGGCCGCCGAAACCGTGACCACCAAGGGCGTGACCACCAAGGGCGTGACCACCGAGGCCAAGACCGATAGCAGATCCCCCCAAAGCCCAAGCGTTGTGCACCGGTGCTCCGAAACTAAGATGGCCGATTCCATGTCCTCCTAGTCCAACCAAACTGTTTGGAACAGCATGAGCTACTGGTACGACCGGAGCAGCTAGCACTTGTTTCTGTACTACCACTTGTGGGTGAACAGCGGGGCCCACTCTTTTCACAACAGCATTGAACCCAGATGCAGAGTCAGCTGTGTAGTCTACGACTCTGATGGTACCGTCGGGTTCGGAGAGAGAGTATGAGCCTTTTACAACGCCACCGTCGCGGGTTTCGGTCTGTGCTTTGTTGTCGCCCGTAACGGGGTCGTTTACTGCGTAGTTGAAGCCATATCGGGGAATGTCCTGTGGTAAAGAACATAGTTATTTTTAAACTAAGGTAATCTGTCTCTTTTTAGCGAGAGTGGCTAATTGCACCGACCAGAGCGACAGCCTAAGATTTATTTTTGCTGAGATCACACTGATTTACCAATTGACCCAAATACAAACATTTCGGTGAGTTTTACGATGAAAGAAAGATTTTTCACTGGGTTTTGGTACAAAATAAAAACATACCACACTCCCGATTGCCACATCTCCACCGTAAGAGGGCGCGGCTACTGCGGCTCCGAGGAGACAAGAAATCTGCAATCATTCATCATCAATTTGATTGATAAGTTTGTGAAACATATCGAATATCACAACCAACCTTTTAATTTGTTAATTTATCTAATACTAGCTGACCCGACAGACGTTGTCCTGTCATTCAAACTCTTACTGTCAAACTGACAGTTATTTCAAATTTTAATGTGACATTAAAAAAGGTTTCATGAAAAAGGTTAAGGAACTTTCACCCCCCACTTTCAACCCCTTACAACCCTTTTTTCGCAATAAAAAGTAGCATAATTATTATGTCCTTTCTCAGGCTCTAGGCTATCTGTGTACCAAATTTCATTTAAATCGGCTCAGTAGTTGTGGCGTGAAAGCGAGACAGACAGAGTTACTTTCGCATTTATAATATTAGTATGGATTATAATCTAATATAATTACCTAAGTTAAATATTTTTTTAATTTATCTTAATTTGAGAGCACGGCGACGGAATATCTTATTTACAATACAGAATTTACCTTCCGGAAACTAAAAGACATTCAACTCAATGCAAAACGAAGATGGCACATCAAATACACAAAAAAATGCTGAAACTTACCGTGACGAAAGAGATCATGTTGTCAGGTGGGATCTTGTCGGTCAGTCTTGTCTCTGCCGCTAGCTTGAAGCTGTTTGATGTCTCACCACCCCGCACTTCGTATTTATAGCTATTGCTATTGCCAATTCCCTACTATCCTTTGCTACACGCTTTGTTAAACATTCACGTTACACAGAATATGTTAGTCCTGAAATTGACTAATTAGTAACGCGTGGCTCTGTTGTCCAAGTGGTTCCAACTCTTGCAGTGGTTTCAACAGAATCCTGTTTGATCAACTTCATGTAGGGTACAGTCAGCTACAAAATTCCCTTAGAATTCTTGTCTGAGTAAAGAAAAAAATATTGAAACCTATAACCGTGGCAAGACTTAATTACTTTTTACTCCCAGATCAAAAATCTCGGGAAAAGTGGAATCACTGGCATAAATTATTAATAAACATCTGATGCTGGCTGGTACCTCCTGATTGAACTAATTAATTACAGATATTTATGCTACAATAACGAAGTCAAATTAGAAGCTAAATGCCGGTTTAGTATGCAGAAATGTCGTCGAATAATTTACAACAAAATTGGAACTATTGTAGGTAAATTGTAGATAAACTGAAGCTATGTGTATCAGCACCTAAACCTACGAGCATTAAAACATGATATTTTTCTTATAAGAGGTGGAGCGCAGCAGCGTACAAGAACTACCTAGGTACCTACCTGTACGATAATTGAAATATTGACAAACTTATAATTATAAATCCTGAAGACAGCTCGTTAAACTTAATTGGACTTACAGCTACGCAAATAAGCCTTTAATTTGATTGCTCATTTGGAAAATATTCATGAATCGCGTACCTACCTATACCTAGACCTGCGTTGGCGATGTTAATTAACATTACTGCATTTATATCAATACATTACTGCTTACCTACTTCATTAGTTTTACAACATTCGTGTTTAGGCAATTATGGTTGTACAAATAGTTTTGCATTATTCTTGTTAGAGGGCTCTCACGAACACTTACCTACGCCACAAATAATATAATACTATACTAGCCTACGCAGAGATAATGCTCAGTCACATGTTAAAATAATATCAAACCTTTGAATCGGAATTGAACCTACGACCTTAGGATCGAAAGGCATGGTCGCTACCACTAGACCACTGATGCTCTCTATAATAAATAAAACCGCGTTTAATAAGATCACTTTTGAAAACTTCAAGGGGTTAAAGCACTTAAAATGCTTTACTTTAACCCCTCGAAGTTTTGGCGAGTGCTCCAATATATTATACATCTTGTATACAACAGTGTAAATATTGTGTAATATCTAAAAAGCGCTTATTCACCTCATTAGTGTGAACAACGTTTACCGTATAACTTTTTAGATTTATATGTTTTTCATTAAAAAGTTTTTAATAATTGAACATAGTACAGGATCTGGCTACCCTAAAGTAGATCTATGCATCTGTATACCTAATGGCATCAGCTGAAAGTCGATTTACACACTTATAAGTGCAAAGAGGAGTTAGGGATAGAGCGTACGAGCAACTTTTATCGCAGCACCTATTTTTCTCTCACATAAAGTCTACGGGTTTGTATGAAACTGTGAACATGTAACAGCTGTTAAAAAATAAAAAAGATTTATGAGCAACGAAGCCCCTTGTGGGCGCCGTAGTAGAGTTACACTGCGGCAGCGAGACGACTGGATCGTTGCTGCGCAGTGTAACTATAGCGCTGTGAGGGACAATGTCAGTCAAATATAATATCAACGAGGTCGTTTCAATCAATTAACTCTACCTATAGCTATGTGGCACAACTCACAAAACTGGGTTCAAAAATTTCATTAGAGGCAATCAAATAATTTGCTTGCAATTTGCACTCAAAAACGTAATTTATGTAGCTCAAGTTGCAACTAATTCGGCCTCAGTCGAGCGGCTCATTACCCCTTTTCAGGAGCACTCTTTCCACTCAGACTTACACAAATTCACATTTGCAATCAGAGCTTGGAGAAAAGTTCTTCCTCGCCACCCCTTCACCCGCCGCCTTTAATTAACAGAAAGTGGTTCATTAGAGCTTATTCATTAAAGCAAGGAGTAATTAGCGAAGTCTAATGAATGCTGTAATAATGTAAGAGCGGCCGTCGGACTGCGGCCCGACTTCTAGTCTAATCTAGAGGCTGGGAATAATTTAGTAATGCCGCTCATTTATTACGGAGCTGATGCGGTATTAACTAAATGTAGGTACCACTTGCTTGCGTTTTTCAGAAATACCGCTTCAGGTTTAAATACGCTACGTATTCATAATAATTACTGCTGTATCGAATGTATAAGTAGAAATGTAGGTAGAGATGTTACAACTTAATTAAACAGTTTATTAATCCATATTTTAGCAGGGTGGTTGTACGCTTGGCGCCTGTTCCTTGAGTTCTTGATTGCTCTTGACTACCAGAGGATTTTTCTTACTCATTTATTAGCAGACCGAGTTTTAAATGATGATTGACTGAAAGCCAATTATAATTATTTAAGTACCTATTTAAATTTGTAGTGTTCGTACGCTTTGGCAATAAGTGGCATCATAATCGATTACCTCATGATAATGCCATGTTCTATAGAAAGCTGTTTTTTCATAGAACGCTACGAGTGTCCTACAAGTAAGGATTCCTTGAGCTGAGGGCCTGGTAAGTTTTCAGTGTATATGTATAGTGTGGGTGTGAAACGTCTGACGCCCAGCACACCAGTGGGCGCTGATTTGTATGGAGACACTGAGCGGATTCTTTGAAAAGCTCGACATACGAGTACGAGCTCGGTGTAGACCAAGCTTCTCAAAGAATCCGCTCAGTGTCTCCATACAAATCAGCGGCCAATGATGCGCTGGGCGTCAGACGTTTTACACCAGATTTACACACCAAAACTCGTACTAGGCCCTCCTCTGCAGTCATACTAACTTACTAGGTACCTACTTACTGTCTGTACTCTTTCTACTACAGACTTTTCATACTACTTCAGACTATCTTGTATTATAGTCTCAACTACTTACCTCCGACTTAATGTAAATTGGCCAAAAAAAACATGTCGCACTACATCTAAAGTTAAAATGATTGTGTACCGTTGCTAGATATCCAAAAACGATATTCTTGTGGAAACGCAACGATTTCCCCGCCGGATATGCAAAGAGCCTAACGTAGGGTAGGTAGATACGAGTGTGTATGTACACGTAGGTAGGTACTGTAACGAGCAATGGTCTGATTGTATGCGAACAAAGTTCCTAACGAACACCTCTAACTAGGCGCCTACTTTCTGAAGTTTCAGGCACGCAATGCGAGTTTTATTTTTAAATTACGTGAAGATATGAAGGCAAAGACGCTGCTTTTACCTACGATGCAAAATATTAGGCTTATACTTTAACATTTTTACTAGTTAAAAGATTTATAGCCAAAATCATGATACATAGCATTCCCAGACTTATAACCTCAAGTAGGTAGGTACATCCTGCAAATTCACACGACACGTCACGAAAATGGAAAACTGAAAATCTACCAAAACTCATGGACTATAACCACCAGTTTATCTGTGACCACCATAAACGATATTGAACGGTATGTGATCTCCCGTTAAATCTAAACAAACATCTAATTGCGTATGACTAAGAGTCACTACATAGAAATGATTTGCATAGGAAAACACAAGGATCATTATTAGCATTCCTCAAAATAGTCGAGGAACCGACTGACAACTTAGGACAAACAAAAAAAAAAAACAAATAAACAAAAAAAAAAAAAAAAAAAAAAACACAAACCAATAAATATAAGTTATATCAATGGCACTAGCTATTCAAAGTTTAAAATTCTTCACTTTGAAAGACCTCACGAACTAGGTAGGTTGATCTAAGTAAATTCTACGCTGTTTTCGTACTTTATATAAAGGACTTGCCCCTGACTACATACTCGACTGCGTCGTCTAGTATCTCGGGGAATGGCATTCTAGTTCTGCAGTTTTCAGTGAAACCTGTTGTAAATCTTTGTAAATGAATTGGCGATGTCACCAAGCCAAAAGCTGTCTAAAATAAATGTAGAGATGGTTGAACCGTTTTGAAAGATGTAAGGGGGTGGCTCAGGAGCTTGCAAGGCAAGCTCACCCTACTTAACTCTTCAAGGGAAGTAGGGTCCGTAGGTCTTAGGAGAGAGTAGCGCAACAGTCGCCGATCCCTAAGGCAAGCCCATCGGTTACCTTCACGTGGTGCTCCTGTTATTGGTCTAGTTCCCTCAGAAATAGACGTAACCAAAACCGACTGGACGCATATTTCCGAAATACCGAGGTCAGTTTCGGGAAGTTCATCATCGTGCGTGCTGAATAGCATGACTGGTGGATAGTGTGACCTCCCGCGTGTTTGTGCCGTGCGTGGAGACCCGTACGGGGGTGTAGTGTCTGTGGTGCGTGGCTGGCAACACTAGCCGACAGGCGGAGGTGCGGAAAGGCCGTGTAGCACAGAGCATTCGTGTAATATTATAATTGGTGTTTTATTTGTGGATAAAGGACTCTACAAAGTGGCGACGAGGAGAAAGCGAGGTATTCAACTCAAAATAAATTGAAAAGGAAGGGAGGCATAGAAGGTATTTGTGAAAATATATTTTGATATTTGTTTGGAAAAACAAGAGAAAATTTCATTGGAAATGACAGATTGACAGATTCTAAATTCAAATATTCAAATGTTGGGCATCGCTTGGCGTCCTTGATACTCAGCCATAGCCTACTAGATTTCACAGCCATAGCCTACTAGATTTCAAATGTTGGGCATAGCGTGGCGTCTTGATTGATACACAGCCATAGCCTACTAGATATCTTCTTACTGTTTTATCTTATGTATCATTTGATACCTATTCCTTTCTTAGCCACCAAGCTATACTAAGTAGCAGTGAATTTAAAACAATGTAATTTTCTCACTACCTACCTACTACGTTTTATCTGTCTTGCCTACCCTTACCTAATGGCTTTACATCACTCATTATACCTGTTGAAATTATTATACTGGGTAGAGTAGAATATATTATCTACCTAGAAACTACCAAGTAGAGAATACCTACCTACTGCGAATGTTCATGAAATGAATAGTGACATCGTTATACAATAAAATGGCACTTAGGTATAATATTACTAAGTAAAAGGCCATTGAAAGTTAAAGTAGGTATTTATGTAGGTATGAATATTACTAAATAAAGGCCACTGAAAAGTAAACTCATTCCGATAATGTGATACTTGGGTATAAATATTACCAAGTAAAGATTATTAAACTATGACACTTAGGTATAATATTACTAAGTGAAGGCCAATGTACTTGGGTATAAATATTACCAAGTAAAGGTCATTAAACTATGGCACTTACGTATAATATTACTAAGTGAAGGCCAATGTACTTGGGTATAAATATTACCAAGTAAAGGTCATTAAACTAAGGCACTTAGGTATAATATTACTAAGTGAAGACCAATGTACTTGGGTATAAATATTACCAAGTAAAGGTCATTAAACTATGGCACTTAGGTATAATATTACTAAGGCCAATGAAAACGGAGCTCGACTCAATATTTTGGTACTTACTTAGGTATAATATTACTAAGTAAAAGCTAAGAAAAACAAAGCACTAGTGTATTAGTAGAGACCTACACTACACTGCGAGCTAATACTATGCCATTTTTGGTTGTTTCATAGACTATGACCGTAAAATAATTTACAGGTCACTCAAATGGCAAACATTGCTGGATCAAGTTCATTGCTCCCAGGTCTCGAGCAATTTGATTGCATTGGGGAAACCACATCCATTGGCATACGCTGGGAGAAGTGGAAAAGAGCTTTGGAGATCTACCTGTTAGCCACGAATGTAACCGAATCAATAAAGAAGCGTGCAATTCTGTTGCATTTTGGGGGACTAGCACTTCAGGATGTTTATCATAGCTTACCTGGTGCCCACGTAGAGGAATCTGATGGCATTGATGTCTATAAGGTTGCTTTGGAAAAATTAGACCAATACTTTTTCCCTAAACAGAGCAAAATTTACGAACGTTATCTCTTCAGGTTAATAAAACAAGAAGAGGGTGAAAGGTTTGAAGCTTTCTTGCTACGGCTTAGAAACCAAATTCGAAAGTGTGGATTCGCCAATACAGATGAGAACATTATTGATCAAGTGACCGAAAAATGTCAATCCTCAGAGTTAAGGAAAAAAATATTAAGAATGTAGTAAGAGTAATCACAAAACGCATTTTGATGCAAAAAAACCGAGACAATCAGAGACAATCCAAAGTAAACCAGAATCAGGATTATATTTTCCATTTGGACGAAGATGCCACGGTAACCTGCCTTGTTGGAGAAGTGAGTATCCATATGCTAATTGATTCAGGCAGTAAATGCAACATAATCACTGACAAAACTTGCGAACATCTGAAGAGCAATAAGGTGAAAGTTATTAACCAAAATCTACATCCGAAGAAGGTTTTTTATTCATATGGAAGCATGAAACCCTTGACGATCTTAGGATCTTTTGACGCATCTATTTCTGTGAATACAAAGAATCAGACAGCTACGTTCTACGTCATTCGTGACGGCACTCGGAATCTTTTGGGGAAAAATACAGCGATGGAACTAGGAGTCTTAAAAATAGGAATTGAGGCTAACTCTGTGGACGACAAGGGGGACACATTTCCTAAATTCAAAGATGTGACAGTACACATACCGATTGACAAGTCCATAAAACCAGTGGTTCAGCCATTTCGACGTATTCCAATACCATTAGAGGAAAAAGTAAAGGCAAAACTGGATGAACTACTGAGGGCAGACATCATCGAAGAAGTTTGTGAACCATCAGCGTGGGTATCCCCTATGGTTCCAGTCCTTAAGGAAAATGGAGAGGTACGCATTTGCATAGATATGAGGCGTGCGAATGAAGCTATAGTCAGGGAAAATCACCCGCTACCAACCATGGACAAGTTATTACCCCATTTCCGACAGTCTTAATATTTTTCAAAGCTAGATATCAAAAATGCGTTTCACCAATTAGAAATCGAGAAAGACTGTAGGTATATCACAACTTTTAGTACAAGTCAAGGGCTGTTTAGGTACAAACGACTCATGTTTGGAATTTCATGTGCTCCTGAAATGTTCCAAAAAATTTTGGAAAAAGTTCTGCTAGGCTGTGAAGGTACGGCTAATTTCATCGATGACATAATCATTTATGGGACAAATGAACAAGAACACGATCATAGGCTCAACGTAGTTCTGAATAGGCTTAAAAGTAACGACATTATGCTTAACGATAGTAAATGCATTTATAAGGTTCAAGAAATAGAGTTTCTTGGGCATATCTTGTCTGCCAAAGGCGTAAAACCCCTTGACAAATATGTGAAAGGAATACAGTCAAGTAGAAAACCTGAAAATGTAGAAGAACTTCAGAGTTTTTTAGGGTTAGTTAACTTTGTGGGGAAGTGGATTCCGAACCTAGCTACACTAACCGATCCTTTAAGACAACTGTTGCGAATGAAATTCAGCAAAACGACAAATCTAACTGATTACTGGGATAAATCTCAGGAACATTCATTCTGTAAGCTAAAAGAGTGTTTATCAAACATTCAAACACTGGGATACTATGATCCTTTAGACAAGACTCAGGTAATAGCAGATGCTTCACCTGTAGGATTAGGAGCAGTTCTTATACAAATCGGTAAAGATGGACCCCGAATAATTGCTTTTGGCAACAAGAGTCTAACGGACTGTGAGAAGCGATACTGTCAGACAGAAAAAGAGGCTCTTGCACTTGTTTGGGCCGTGGAACACTTTAGGATTTATCTTTTTGGTAAAGAATTTGATCTCATAAGTGACCATAAACCTCTGGAAGTCATCTTCAGCCGTAAATCAAAACCTTGTGCTAGGATTGAGAGATGGGTTTTAAGGTTGCAAGCTTATACCTATAAAATCATTTACCGTCCTGGGAAATCCAATATAGCAGACCCACTATCTCGGCTGTGCACGTCCTCCATGTTACAGCCGTTTGATGATGAAAACTATATAAACCAGTTAGTAGAGCATTGTAGGCCAGTTGCGGTACCCATGTCCGAGATTAAGACAGCCTCTGCTACTGACATTGAGATAGCTAAAGTAAGACAAGGACTGTATAATAATCAGTGGGATGAGTCTGTAAGTAGTTACAAAATTTTCCGGTCTGAACTTTGTTTTCACGAAGAAATACTGCTGAGAGGAAGTAGAATTGTCATTCCAACACCGTTACGCCAGAGGGTGCTGGAAGCGGCTCACGGAGGCCATCCTGGTATTGTTGCCATGAAAAGTCGCCTCCGGACAAAGGTTTGGTGGCCGCGTATAGATAAAGATGCTGAAAAAATTGTTAAGGCATGCCACGGATGTACTCTTGTGTCTGCTCCCAACCCTCCTCATCCAATGAAGAGGCGGGATCTTCCTGCAGGTCCATGGATAGATGTAGCTATCGATTTTTTGGGCCCTCTGCCAAGTAAAGACTATCTTTTAATAATAATAGATTATTATAGCAGATATAAGGAGATAAAAATAATGCGCAGTATTACATCTGATGACACAGTAAAGATCCTAAAAGAGATTTTTTCCAGACTGGGTTATCCTGCATCATTGACTTGTGACAATGGGAATCAGTTCACAAGCGCATCTTTCCGAAACTTTTGTACAGAATGCGGTATTGAGTTATTAAATACGATTCCCTATTGGCCGCAAATGAATGGTGAGGTTGAGCGACAAAATAGAGACGTCCTTAAGAGACTTAGAATTAGTCAGATAGGGAAGAAAGATTGGAGAGAAGATTTGCTAGAATATCTTGTAATGTACAATAGCACACCCCACACTGTTACAGGAAAAACCCCCTCGGAGCTTTTCTATGGAAGGCAGTTTCGAGATAAAATTCCCACCATTACAGATATAGAAAACAAGGTACCGAAAACGTCTGAAGTTGCAGATAGAGATAGAGAAAAAAAAGACAAGGGGAAGGAATACGCGGATCGAAAAAGAAATGCTACAGACGTTGATTTGGAAGTGGGAGAGAAAGTATTCGTAAAGAATATGAACAAAGATAATAAGCTGTCAACGAACTTCAGTCCTGCAACTCACACAGTGACGAAAGTAAATGGCGGCGATGTACATATAACGAATGATGATACTGGAAAAGAATATAGACGAAACGTGGTTCATTTAAAGCGATTCGATGGATCGTGGAAAGTTGTAAACAATGACAATCAGGCGGGTAGCCTTAATTTAGAACGGGTCAGTGACAGTGAATAACTGATTTTATAGATTTAAGCATTGTGTAACGACTAATAGGTTTATTTTATGTTAACTGGATAATGAGTTCTGTTTGTCTTCTGGTTCTCAAATAGTTTAAGTACTTAGAAGCAAGGTGTTGATTTTTATTAATTTTAAATAAAGATGAGAATGTAGTGTCTGTGGTGCGTGGCTGGCAACACTAGCCGACAGGCGGAGGTGCGGAAAGGCCGTGTAGCACAGAGCATTCGTGTAATATTATAATTGGTGTTTTATTTGTGGATAAAGGACTCTACAGGGGGGATGAAGGAGTCCTGGTGGTTGAGGATGTAGCAGGCCGGCGGTAGTTGCAGGCTACATTCAACACGCCTCTTTGGTCCGGATTTCTCCTCAAACGGGAGGTTGTAGATTAGCCGTCTACAATCAATCGGCTGTGGTGTCCCGTCTGAGGGCCGCTAGGCGAGGGCCCCTAACTGGAGGAGGGCAGGCGGCGAGGCGCGGGACCCGGGGGTTAGTGACCTCCGGGCACCCTCGCAACGTGCAGTCTCGTCTATCTAACAGGGTGTGGGTCCTATATCTTTGAGGTAACTCTGGCGTTTGCGCACTGAGTGCGTGACGTCCCCGACTGAGGACTCCATGGCGGGTGGAGAGTCTCATTGATGAAATTTTACAAACCACAGTAATGGCTTCACAAAGAAATCACTACCAAACCAAGGCTGCACTAGCGCCAACCTGTGACCATACAGCGTCCTCGGACGCAATGGCCCCCACAACTGCAAAGGCTGCGCCTTCGGGCGCGCCAACTACGGCTGCGCTCTCGAGCGCGCCAACCACGGCTGCACCCTTGGGCGCGCCAACTTTGGCTGCGCCCTCGGGTGCGCCGGCCACTAAGAACCCGACTTTGCCAGCGAATGCACCAATTCGTCGCAAAGCTGCGTCTCTGACAACGCCAAGTGTGAAGACGGCTGCGTCCACGGGCCCCGTGCCCACGAACGCGCCACTTCGGCACAAAGCCGCGTCTCTGGCAAAGCCTAGCGCGAACATGGCTGCGGCCGCGGGTGGGTCTAGTTCCATAGTGCAACACCACTCATTGCCCACAGGTACACCCCCTGGCGCCTCATCTGAAGACACCATGGAAATGTCAGCCCTCAAGGATGTCATTTCGGAGGGTCCGCCTGAAGCCAACTGGTCTTTGGTTTCTCCTCGTAAGAAACCAAAGAACAAAAAGAACAAAAAGCCCCAGCGAGCCGCAGCGGATGCTCAGGCAAGGACGCAGGTAGGGCAAAAGGTTGCTGACGGAGGATCACGGCCCCGACCAGGAGCCAAATCCTTGGCCCAAGTAGGCGAAATCTCTGGTCATGCCGAACGGGCCCAGGCGCAGGCAGCGCCAATGGCAATGCCAGCGACGAGCGAAAGCGACCGCCGCCCCCGTTCCAAGCCAAGAGGGAAACGCGCAGGCAAGCTAGCGGCTAAGGCCAATCCCCCTCCAAACCCAACCCAACCAACTGGTTCTGGCAAAAGGTCACGGCCCGACGACTCCACTACGCCCACCGGCGACGAGAAACGCGTTAGGGCCGGATCCAGTCAAACCAGGCTCAGCTACGCAGCAGCTTTCAAGGCTAACGAGCTATGCGTCGCTGTCATGACTGAGCCCTTCTACGACCTCACTGCGGAACAAGCCAACGGGATTAAGACGTGCATCGAGAACAAGCTGGTTGAGGACCTCCTCAACCCAGCGATCTCCGCCCAGGTTGCAGACGTCGAATTCCACGGCAAGGCCCAGTTCAGCGAAAACGTTCTCAAGCTGTGGTGCGAGGACAACGCTACGCTGGAGTGGCTCCGCAGTGTAGTTCACAACATAGCCTCACCAATCGCAGGATCGACCCTAGTAGTCCGCCCACAAGCAGAGATCCAAAAACGAATCCTGTGTGGGCTACTAGTACCCCAGCTCAACATGGACATCAACACCATCCGCCAAGTCCTAGCCGTGCACAACGGCAAGTTCGTCAACGTCAGATCGTGGTCCCTCGTGAAGGCGGAGAAGCAAACAGAGACGGAAACACCAGGCATCTACCTGCTTCTTCGCATACCAGAGTCTGACGTTGAAAAACTCAAAAAACGAGACAGGCGGCTTAAGTGGATGCTCGGCAACATCTACGTCCGGATCCTCGGCGATAAGACCAGTGCGCCCACAAAGGACCATCCGCACACCCCGGCTGTACCGACACCGACCACTCACGCCACTGTGAAGGATGATGCCACCTCACCACAACCCCAACCGGATGAGATGGACCTGACAGTCGACCCTCCACCAGCGTCCTCACTTGACGAGGACTGCTTTCAGGACGTCGAGGGGAGCGAGGCCAGCGACAGCTGCCTTAACTCCTCTCCACTGCGTCCCTCGTAAAGCCGTCTCCGTCATACAAACCAACCTCCAGCACAGCCTCACTGCGACGGCTTCCTTACGCAAAGCGCTGGAGGACAACACCCAGACCACCATAGCCCTAATCCAGGAGCCGTGGATCCGAAAGGGCCGAGTTTGTGGTCTGCTTAACACTGGTGGAAATCTTCTCCTGGACACCACTGTAAGCGACCCTAGAACTTGCATTATCACTCCCAAACTCCTACAAACCACACTAATCACCCAATTCTGTTCTAGAGACCTAACAGCAATTAGGATCGCGACAGATGCCACCAACCAACTCTGCGACACAGTCTTAGCGTCAGTCTACATGCCCAGTGACGAAGACATCCCATCGCCAGAGCTGGCATCACTCGTTGAGTACTGCGAGAGGGAAAGACTGGAGCTCATCATTGGTACTGATTCCAACGCGCACCATAATCTTTGGAGCAGCGAGAGGAACAACACCCGCGGTGAAGATCTGGTAAACTTCTTAATATCCACTAACCTTAGTATAATGAACCACGGCTCGGAACCAACTTTCGTCAACAGCCGGGCGCAAACCATAATAGACCTAACTCTAGCATCAGCAGGGGTAGCGCGTTCTCTCTCGAACTGGCGCGTATCCGACGAGGCGTCGTGCTCGGACCATAGATGGATTCGGTTCAATCTTTTTATGACCGTGCCGTCGCCGAGTCCGAGACGCGTTCCGCGCAAGACTGACATGACAAAGTTCGCCAAACTTGTCCAATCAGCACTAGCAGCCGGTAGCGCGCCACCGGATCTCCTAAAGCTAAACGAGATTGACCAATACATCAACGAACTCACCCAAACCCTAACCAACAGCTACGAACAATCGTGTCCCCTCGTGACACCGAGAGGGGACAACAAACGACACTGGTGGAGCCCGGAACTGCAAAGACTACGCTGCAAAGTACGGAAACTCTTCAACAGAGCAATGAACACCCGACAAACCAGAGACTGGGAGAAATACCACTCCACGAAATCCACCTTCAAAAAGCGTATACGACTCAGGCAACTAGAGTGTTGGAAACGTTTTTGTACAAGCATCGACAACACCAGTCAGGCAGCCAAAATTAAAGGCATCCTATCCAGCGAACCAGGCCGCACCATTGGATATCTGAAAAAACCTGACAATTCATACACTAATACAGACGTTGAAACCAGCGAACTACTGCTTGAAACTCACTTCCCAGGGTGTCTCATACTAGACTCTCACGAATGGGAAGCTCACAGAGAACGAGCAGCCAGTAGCCAAGACTGGACCACGGCCCATAACCTCATCAACAAAGAAAAAGTAAGCTGGGCCATCAACAGCTTCCTTCCCTTTAAATCTCCAGGCCTAGATGGAATCTTCCCAGCCCTCTTGAAATGGAGCGGCGAAAAACTTGCCGAACACCTGGTAAACATTTTCAGGGGTTGTGTCGCTCACCGCTACATACCCCAGAAGTGGAGGGAAGTGAAGGTAATCTTCTTACCAAAACCAGGCAGGAGCGACTATACAATGGCGAAATCATTCCGTCCCATTAGCCTCACATCGTTCCTCCTCAAAACCTTAGAAAGGATATGCGACCAGGAAATTAGGGGTAACACTCTTCTTCGCCAGCCGCTACATCCGCAACAACACGCCTACAGCCCCGGAAAATCAACAGACTCCGCACTCCACAGCGTAGTCGCTCGAATTGGAGGCGGTCTAGTCACAAAGCAACCGACTTTAGGAGCCTTCATAGATATAGAAGGTGCCTTCGACAAAACAACCTTCACTAGCATAGATCTCGCTTTGACAAGATACGGTGTCCCCCCCACGCTAGCTGAATGGATTAACAACATGCTTAAATTCAGAGCAATACAACTCACAGTTAACACCACGACAAGAGGTATCGTAGCAAGAGGCTGCCCGCAAGGCGGAGTTCTCTCACCCCTACTATGGAACATAGTAGTGGACGAACTAATCCGTAAACTGAACGGCCGCGGGCTTGTCACAGTGGGATACGCAGATGACCTCGCTATCCTCGCAACCGGATGCTTCGAAAACGTCCTTTGCAGCCTCATGCAATCGGCCTTTAAAACCATCGAAGACTGGTGCACTGACCACGGGCTATCAGTTAACCCCACTAAAACAGAACTCATCATGTTCACACACAAAAGAAGTTTGGGCAACCTGAAACTACCCAAGCTGTTCAACACAGACCTCAAACTAACCAGCGAAGTCAAGTATCTAGGGGTCATACTGGATAGTAAACTTCTCTGGAATAAGCACCTTGATTACAAACTGCAACGCGCGAGCGCCACATTCTTCCAATGCAGCAGAATGCTTGGGAAAACATGGGGACTTTCGCCAAAAATAACCTTATGGCTCTATACAACCGCAATAAGACCTGCACTCACATACGGTGCAATTGTATGGTGGACCAGAACCGAACTCAACACCGTCATCACTAAACTGCAACGCTTTCAGAGACTAGCATGCTCTGCAGTAACAGGTTGCATGAGAACGACACCGACGGCTGCCCTGGAGATAATACTGGGACTAACGCCACTTGATCTTTACATACAACAGGAAGCGACGATGGCCGCTATCAGACTCAAACACTTAAACCTATGGGGAGCAACCAGGAGCCCCCACGCATCCATTCTGGAAAGGGCACTAAAGCACGAGCCGCTAACAGGCGCACCATGCGATAAGATCCCCAAACAACAAATATTCCAGAAGCACTACCGAATACAAACCCATGAGGACAAAAGAGACCAATCGGGCAACAGCGAAGTACGAATCTACACCGATGGCTCAAAAACAAAACAGGGAACAGGAGCCGGAGTACACTCGCTGGACCTGAACATCAACATCTCAATGACCCTCGGCCCACACAGCTCCATTTTTCAATGCGAATGTGCAGCCATCACCGAAGCTGCTACAGCAATCAACAGGAGAGGAATACAAGACTACAACATACGAATCCTCTCGGACAGCACAGCTACACTCAGAGCTCTGGCGAGCCACAACTGCACATCCAAGCTCATACACGAATGCCAACTAGCCCTAGAAAGCATTGCCACTAAAAATAGGATAACCCTACAGTGGATAAAGGGGCATAGCGGATCACTGGGAAACGACGCTGCTGATGAGTTGGCAAGAAGGGGATCAGAGACTGTATCGGAAGGGCCAGCACCCTTCCTTCCCATACCCTTCTCCCAGCTACGCACATGGGTGCGTCTAAACACCCTCAACGCACACAACCTACGCTGGGCACGTACTACCGACTGCAGACAGTCAAGAGCTGCAATTCCAGCCCACACACCAAGACTAACACGCCGTCTACTGAGCCTGGATAGACGAAACCTTAGAATCATCGTAGGGACCTTGACAGGCCACTGTCCCTTAAACAAACATCTATACAACATCGGAGCCACAGACAGTCCACTCTGCAGAGGCTGTCTCACCGAAGAAGAATCAGCTGCCCACGTAGTCCTGGAATGCGAGAGCGTAGCTACACAACGACAAGAAATCCTAAGCACCCCTAGGTCACTCCTCCAAGCCTGCGAAGCCCCCAGGAAGCTTCTGTGCTTTTGGGAGGAGTTAGGCTGGCTACACGCATAGCCAGTTCACCCCACGTATAATGGACCAACTTTGAGTCTAAATGCGGAAACGGGAGTCCATAATAATAAAATAAAAAATAAAAAAATAAAAAATATTAGATATGCCTAGTATGGAACACGAAGAAGTTACTTTTGACACTCTCAAGAAAGTATTAGGGAAATTACACAACTGGAAAGCCACTGGCTCTGACAAAATTCACAACTACTGGTATAAAAAGCTCACTTATCTACATGTAGCGCTATTGAATCACATCAACTTGTTTATCACAACCCCCGATGCCATGCCACATTATATAACCCTAGGCACTACATACATGCTACCAAAAGATAATACGGATCTTAAAAACCCAGCTAAATATAGACCCATTACATGTTTACAAAACATTTACAAAATCATCACCTCTTGTATTACCGAATTAATCTACATGCATTCAGAAAACAACTGCTTACTAGCTGAACAGCAGAAAGGGTGCCGTAGACATAGCCAGGGATGTAAGGAGCAACTCACTATTGATGCGGTGGTGTCCAAACAGGCTTTTATCAAAAGACGAAACATCTTTACGATGTACATTGATTATAAAAAAGCGTTTGACTCTGTACCGCACAGTTGGCTTCTTTACATTCTGCAACACTATAAAATTCACCCAGCAATCGTTCATTTTCTAAGTCATTCTATGCAAAATTGGAAAACCGTGCTTAAGTTAAATACCTGTGATTCATCCTTCGAAACAGAACCAATACCAATACGAAGGGGTATATTCCAAGGAGACTCTTTAAGCCCCCTATGGTTCTGTCTAGCTATCAACCCTTTATCTAATCTCCTCAATGATAGCAATAAAGGGTTTACACTTAAGTTCGGTAACAACAACAGCCATATTTTGTCCCACTTGATGTATATGGACGATATTAAGCTATATGGTAGCACGTTGGAAGAATTGCACCATCTTGCTGATACCACACAGTCATTTTCATCAGACATACACATGCAATTTGGGATCGACAAGTGTAAAATACTTTCTGTGCGGAGAGGAAAAATAGAACATAACCCATTTCTACTTGCTAATGGTGAACAAATAGACCCTTTAGAAATAGAGCCTGGATATAAATACCTTGGATATCATCAAACACAACAGATTCATCAAAGAAAAACGAAACTTAATTTAGAGCAGAAGTTCAAGTCTCGACTACACAAAATTTTAAATACTCATCTTAACGCAAGAAACACCACTAAAGCTATTAACACATTTGCCATCCCTATCCTCACGTACTCATTTGGAATAATTCACTGGTCTAAGTCGAGTTTGCAAAAACTTCAGCGCACAATCAACACTCACCTAACAAAATATAGAAAACACCACCCCCGAGCCTGCACTGAGCGACTTACACTACCAAAAACCGAAGGAGGACGTGCTATCATTGACATCAAAAACTTACACAATACACAAATAACTTCACTACGAAATTATTTCCATCAACACGCAGATAGATCCCAACTTCATGAAGCAATAACACAAGCAGATATAAAATTAACCCCACTTAATTTAAACGATCACAATACACAAAGTAATGAAACTACTACGACTCCAACACAGAAGCTTAACTCCTGGTTACAAAAATCACTCCACGGAAGACACCGTCGAGATCTGATTGACCCAAATGTCGACAAAATTGCGTCAAATACATGGCTCAAACAGGGTGAGTTGTTCCCGGAAACAGAAGGTTTTATGCTGGCTATACAAGATCAGATCATTGACACGCGTAATTACAGGAAATACATCATACGAGATAGCACTCTTGAAACCGATCTCTGCCGACACTGCCGTAGTAGCTCCGAAACCATACAACATATTACTGGCGCTTGCAAATCCATCGCACAAACAGATTATAAACATAGACATGACCAGGTAGCTTCCATTATACACCAATATCTAGCAATTCAATACAAACTGATCAAAGATAAAATAGCTTATTACAAATATACACCAGAAATAATTTTAGACTCAGCTGACTACAAACTTTACTGGGACAGAACAATTTTAACAGATAAAACTATTCATTACAACAGACCGGACATCACTCTTCATGACAAAAGACACAAGGTAGTGTACTTAATAGATATTGCTGTGCCCAACACCCATAATCTTGGAAAAACGCACACCGAAAAACTGGAGAAATATACAGACCTGGCAATAGAACTCAAGACCCAATGGAGAGTAGATACTGTTAAAACTATACCTATAATCATCTCATCAACTGGAGTAATTCCACACACCTTACATACCAGCTTAAAAACCCTTGATATTCACAAGCTTACTTACATACAACTCCAAAAAGCCGTTATACTAAACACTTGCCGCATTGTCCGCAAGTTTTTATCCCTCAATCAATAAAAAACCCCCAACGATTTTTCGTTTGGCCAAAAGCCCGCGAAAAAACGTAAACCCCTCGCTCAGCGAGAGAAAAAAAAATATAAAAAACATAATAATAATAATAATAATAATAATAAAAGATGTAAGTTTTGCACCAAAAACATGAAGCAAAGACATTTTTCGACGTTATTTCAATCCCGTACCTACCTAGTTAGAGCAGTTATATCAGAACAGAATATGCTCAGATTGTGCACTATTATATCGTAGCGTTTCACGAGTGCGCTGGTGTGGACGGGGCCTATTAGGATCGTTAGGGTCCGTACACGCTTTCCAGTGGACGACACACGCATAATGATGTATGCTAAAGTGTATCATAATAAGCTGTAACTGAAAGAAAACAGTACAGTTGAGTGATAAAGTTTAATCACAATAAAATATACAACTCAACTTTCATCATGAGGACCGTTTCCGAATACTTAGGCATAGGTATGTAATTTGAATGTTTTCAAGAGAAGAGTGAATAGGTATCTTCTAGGCAAATGTACTATACCGTCGACCCCATCATTGCTTAATATCAGGTGAGATTGTGGTCAAACGTTTGCCTATATGTAATATATAAAAAAAATCACAATTCATAAAAGCTCGATAGATATAGGTAAGTATACTTACCTGCTTCAATATCTTCAGAGCCTTTTACCGGAGGTTACTACGAGATAAAATTAACTAAACGGTTAAGTTTATAGAAACTTGAATATCCCGAAAGAATTATCAATTCAGAGTAGGCACTTATCTTTAACATTAGCGTGAACTGTCTTTGGCATTTAATTAAATCCGGGATGTACTTTATTTGCGGACTGTACGAGTGACCCTTTGTACTAACATACCTAACAATTGCTCCGGGACGACATCTCGTTTAGATTTCACTGAAAAGACATGAAAAATAATGATATTCCTGTTTGCACGAAACATGACATGGCTGGCCTTGTCCCGCGCACAACAATAAACTATTTTTTTAAAGTAAATTATTTAAGGTACTTGCACAAAAAAGGGTTCAGTACCTACTGAACCTACCTTACCTCTAGTTTACTTTTAAATAGATAAATGATGATATTTAGGTACATAACCTAAACATAGTATTAATCTGTGCCTAAACTAAACGCTAAGCCATTACCTTGTTCGTCATGTCCCTTCATAAATAATTATGTAGGCGCAACAATGTTCTTTTATAAATCTTCTAATGATTTTTTGCAGGTATCTATAGTCATTTTTGAGATAATTCTGATGGTCAAAAGTTGCATTTATATCTCGATATCACCTTGCTAAGGTCCTCCTTTTTGCCATAACCTCCACTTCAATATCAAGAACCCTTCATTACCCGTTAGTCTACTTGAAACCTTTCACTTTACCAGCTTTTAAGCCTTCCATTTAGATACCATTTTTTTTTTTTTTTTTTTTTTGCGCTGGGAAAATGCATGACGCATCCCCCCTCCACGGAGAGTGACAAGGGGGGTATGTGGGACTCCCCGGCCTCCCCAAGGCCGGTATACCCACTAAAAACCCAGCGGCGCTCCTGCGTCGTCTTAGTGGGGGGGACTGGGAAACCGGCAGAGCCTTTACATCCAGTCCCTCCCCGACGAAGCCCGCCATTACAGCGGGGCCCGCACGCCCCTCCCCTTGCAGGGTGGGGCCTGGGAACGGCAAGCGACTCGGCCGTTCCCGTCCGCCCGCAAAGGTGGCGAATGTGTGCAATGCGAGGCCGGGGCTCCATGTCGGTCCCGCCATTCGCCACCATGCGTCAGAGCGGCGCGAGACAGTTCCGCGTCGTCCCGCGCGCTCTTCCCCGCTCGGGGGCCCAAGGCCCCCCCACGAAGCGGCGCAGGAGTGTTCCGCGTCCTCCCGCGCGCGCTTCGCCGCCTTCTATGGGACCGCTCGTCCCCCACGAAGCGGCGCAGGAGAGTTCCGCGTCCTCCCGCGCGCGCTTCGCCGCTCCCTTCTGGGACCAGGTCCCAGAAGGTCGTCCGGGCCACCAAACAAGGGGGCCCGGACCCACCTGGGTAGACCGAAGTCTACCCTGCCACATCACACTGTGCCCTCTGCTACTCAGAGGGACACGCGGAGAGGCCCACCGTGTCGAGTTATTGGCCACCGTGAAACACTTCCTCAGTACTCTGAGGGAGTGTTTCACGGTGTTACCAGGGTGCACCACGAGGAGGTTACCCGACCGACCATAGCACCCCTTCCATTTAGATACAATTTTTTTTTTTTTTTTTTTTTTTTTTTTTTTTTGCGCTGGGAAAATGCAAATGACGCATCCCCCCTCCACTGGAGAGTGACAAGGGGGGTATGTGGGACTCCCCGGCCTCCCCAAGGCCGGTATACCCACTAAAAACCCAGCGGCGCTCCTGCGTCGTCTTAGTGGGGGGGACTGGGAAACCGGCAGAGCCTTTACATCCAGTCCCTCCCCGACGAAGCCCGCCATTACAGCGGGGCCCGCACGCCCCTCCCCTGCAGGGTGGGGCCTGGGAACGGCAAGCGACTCGGCCGTTCCCGTCCGCCCGCAAAGGTGGCGAATGTGTGCAATGCGGGGCCGGGGCTCCATGTCGGCCCCGCCATTCGCCACCATGCGTCAGAGCGGCGCGGGACAGTTCCGCGTCGTCCCGCGCCCTCTTCCCCGCTCGGGGGCCCAAGGCCCCCCCACGAAGCGGCGCAGGAGTGTTCCGCGTCCTCCCGCGCGCGCTTCGCCGCCTTCTATGGGACCGCTCGTCCCCCACGAAGCGGCGCAGGAGAGTTCCGCGTCCCCCCGCGCGCGCTTCGCCGCCCCCTTCTGGGACCAGGTCCCAGAAGGTCGTCCGGGCCACCAAACAAGGGGGCCCGGACCCACCTGGGTAGACCGAAGTCTACCCTGCCTCATCACACTGTGCCCTCTGCTACTCAGAGGGACACGCGGAGAGGCCCACCGTGTCGAGTTATTGGCCACCGCTAACAAGATCCCACGAGTGAGAAGTTATTAGCGGTGTTTACCAGGGTGCACCAATCCGCGACTGCTACCGTTCCCCCAGGACGAATCCCAGGGGACAAGTAACAGCGCAGACCTCTTGGAGGTTACCCGACCTAGCACCCCTTCCATTTAGATACCATACCCAACCCACCCAACCGATTCAAATTCACTCGATTCAACTGAACTTAAAGTAAAACTACACAGATTATCGTATGATTTGTAGGAACCAGTAAAAACCTACGTAGAGGTTTTTTATTATTTTTTAATTTAGTGACGGTTTTGTAAGGCAGCCGTATCGAGTTGTCGCGGGCCGTTTCGAAATCGAGTGGTTTCGCCCATTACGAGCATGCATATTGCAGCGCCTGTAGGATCTATTGATTAGTCACCGGCAGCCATCATTCATATAGTTGTGTCCACGCGTCTGTCAGCCGACCATTTTTAGCCATTCCTCGCCAAAGGGTACATATTTGATGGCTTGGCTGTCAGGAAGGAAGTGTGTCCTAATTGGTCCAG
This sequence comes from Eulithis testata, assembly GCA_947507515.1. NCBI lineage: Eukaryota > Metazoa > Arthropoda > Insecta > Lepidoptera > Geometridae > Eulithis > Eulithis testata. Next base: position 4,007,218 of record OX382194.1, read on the forward strand.
CAGGCGAAGTGGCAAAACATCCGAGTTTCAGGTTTTGCTATATTTTAATAGGGCTCGAAAAGAGGTCAATGCTCTACCAAAGATATTATTAATTTATAGTTGGGTTTAACAATTTAAATTAGGTTTCATGCTTGGACTTGGGAATGCTATAAGTCGAGTAGGTAGGTGTAGGTACCTACCATAGGTCTGTTTAAAAAACTGTGTAATAAACTCACACAATTTTGAAATCAGACACTCTTACGGTAAAATAATCTATTCTGTGGTTACGTCTCTCAGTATTAAGGTGTATATAGGAAGACGAGTAATTTCTTGTTCTTTTTAAATATACCTTCCATTCCCACCAAAGCATTGTTATTATTTACTGATTTACACATAACATTTTCAAAAAACTCAACCGTATTTACTTTTTTTTCAAAAGCAAGCATTAGATGTCATTCGATTAAACATCACAAAAACTCGGAAACATGTCGTTTTTCCCATACATTGTGAGAGGCTTACCGATACAACGACATAATCCAATTGCTACTGGTCCAAACTCGTGCTCAACAGGCGTGAGTTGGCTTCGTCTGTGCGTTTCAATGAATTCCAGCACCTACTACGGAAGACGATCTTTTTAAAATTGGAATTCTAGAGATAGCAAACCTTGTCGGTATTCTCAGCATAATAATAATATGGTTTTGACGGGCTTAGCTCATGTATCATATCATGTACTTTAAGGATTCAAGAAGTAACTATTTACAAAAAAAAAATGTTTTGTTACACCAAACGATTTGATAGGGACCTGTAAGATGGTAAGTATCATTTATAAATACTCAAAAACATAAAAAATGGGGCTCGATGCGCTCGCAGGCTATTTCGAGTTATTTTTTCTCATTTTTCTTATAAAAAAAATCCAGTTTTGAACTATGATCTACAAAACAAAACTGATGGTATTCGAGAGTTTATCCTTGCATTTGAAATGAAGATTTTGTGTTCAGAACTGAGAAGAACCGCATTTTTTGAGCCTCATAGGGACATATTGTGCGATCCAACTGCAAAATAAACCTCTGCGCTCTATAGATATCTGCAACAAATGGTTGGGCCCGAAATACGACTGCATGCACAGATTTACAAATGGGTTCATATTTAGTAACAGCGATTGGAAGTGTCTGTATGTAACGCTAACTGAAGATAGGTTCGTTTCAGCTTTTGATCTCTATCATCATCAGCCTTATATTACTCGTTGGCTATATGAGTTGTTCTTTATGACTTGTTCAATGTCCTTTTTTAAGTACCTTAAAAGTAGAATTATTAGACTTGACCCATGCCCATCTGAACGGAAAGCTGTACTATTAGGTATGTCGTAGAGGTCACTACTCCTGGTATGATTAGTTTTACTACAGATCATATACCTAATACTATATAGGTACCTCTAGGTTTTACCTTCTAGCGTCGCTTGTTTGACATAAATAAACCTAATTGTCTTGCTGTGATAAAACACAAGATACAAGATATGCAAACCAAAAAAACTCTTTAAAAAATATTAAACCCTGAAACGATTCCAATAATAATATTTCTGAATACTAATTGGCAGCGTCATGTCGTCAAAAAAGGCTTCAAGGAAGGCTTGTTTACATAATCGCTCAATTTGCAATGTAAAGCAGCGCTCTGTTTTCTTGCCTTTTTAATCCAATATCTTGGTAATGTACTATCGCGGACATAATATTTTGATTCTCAATATAAGATTAATAGCTGTTGTTTCCTGCGAAACTTTCCAGGACACGTTAAATCGAGCTTAAATCGAGGACCCATGTGACCTTTAGTGATCTTATAGGTATAATTGTACCGGTGTCCATAGCATACTACCTATATTTGTGATTTATTTCTGTTTTCCTTTTCATTTTACTAATTTCAGTAGGCACCTACTCAGTACCTAGGTGTACCAACTCAGTGCACACCGATGTTTTAAAAGTACCCACCTATCGCACCGGTTTAAGCGTACAAAATTGAAGAGTTGATTTTGCGATTGTATATACATAATTATGCCTTTTAAATTTTTTAAACAATACAGTAACTCAGGGTCAGAAATAAATTACAATAAAATTAATTTTGATTTGCTTATCGTGTCTGAATATTTATGCCGTAGTTAATCATAATATTTTGAGTAATTTGGAAACATACTGAATAAAAAAGGCGGTCAATCTCTAAATAGTTAATCTACTCAGACTAACTTTAAATGTAAGTACCTAACGTTGCTAGACGCTAGTGCTAATCTTATCTCAGTCAATGGTACGCTGGGTTGCACCGGTTTTTCTACAACGGGTAGGTATATTATTATTTAGTGTCAAGAAATGCTTATTTTAATTATTTCTTAAAAGGCATTTTACACTGAAACCGTGATTATGCCTATCTTTGGTGTTCTTATCCAGAGAAACTGTACCTAACTCTTCGACAATTTCAACTTGTTGTATAATGAAAAACAGCTTTAAATATACTCCACAGCGGCCTCGCTTTTCCCGATTTTGTCTTATACACGGTGTAAAATAATTACCCTATAAGTCCGAAAGAGGGGTATTCTACAGGTCATGGCGAACAGTGTTTGTTCTACGACTTTTGAGATTTTGAAGTTTTTCATTCATGAAACGAGCTCGTAACTTTTGCTTAAAATATACCGCGTTGCACGCATACGCCTGATGTGTGTAGACACAGCAGGCGTGTGCATGCAACGCGGTGAGAGGGTACCTACGTGTGCCTGTGTATCTAGGAGTTTACACAAATAGTAAACAAACACTTAGGGTTGTCGCAAATTTCTAATATAATGAAAGTTATACTTTTGTATGAAAATCTCAATTAAGATTTATTGACCCTTTGCACATATCCAAGCACTCAGGTGGTCGGTCTGATTACGACTCTTTCGGGCTTATAGGGTAATTATGTTACACGTTGTATATTTTTTCTTGTATTTTGTATAGCCAATATTCCGAAGCATGTTTTTGATAAAACTCGCGCGGGCACTTTTTCAAGCTCTTACAAATTACTGTACAAAGATAAGAAAATTAAAACTATATTCTGTGCTATCCTGTTCTATTTTTTATTTTATTTTATTAGAAAATTTATTGTGTAATTATTTTACTGTGTTGTGTTGTGTGCCATATAAATATTTCTCTATCTCTATCTATCTATATAATAATATCTCCTGAATAGTGGTCACATTGCAGCAGATATCGAAATTCGAGCGCTGATATATTGTGATATGCCTTTTCATTCATTCTACCATGTCTGTAGGTAGAGTCTATACAATATGGCTCGTATTCTGATAAGTAGCTCACTGACTTATCCTTAGTTGTTATTGTTACCTTGAATAAAACAAAAAGTAATTTACAAAATTTTTATTTTCTTCTTTCATCGTCTTTCTTAGGCTAATTTATGTATGTTCTTTCTTTGTGTATTGGTAACACCGCAACTGTCCTACAAAACTGTTGGGACTTGAGGTTAGATTTGTAGGAAGTTAGATGACTTTAGAAGGCTAATAGGAACAAATCTCCCACCTCAAGCCTTTGCAGTTTCAAAATAACAAGATGGCAAGATTCACTAAACGCTAACATTGTAGGTATAAACATCGATGTGGCAATAAAAATTATAGTTAAATACATTAAGATCCTATTACTCATTATAAATATTACATTTCATTATTTTACCTAATGAAACACTGACTGGTAATACTAATGTTTAGACGTAGTATAGAAATTTAAAAATTTGACTAAATCATTATTTAAAGATTTTTTATTCATGCAGAAGTTAAACTACACTTATTGGAATGTTAGCGTTTAAGATTACTTACAAACGTTCAAGTGTAAATCGAAAAGTTTACAATTTGAACAATTTTAAATGATGGGTAAAACAATATATACAGAGATCGCTAAGAAACCTCATCATTATGGTGTAACTAAATGCATTCCATAAAGTTCAAGTTCAACAGTTGGCATCGAAATTATTGCTACAAGTTTTGCGCCCAAAGATAGAGGTACAACATGTGTCTACTTACATCTAGTTACATACTATATTTACAACGTGAAAGAATAATAATAACGAGAAGAAATATAACAGCTCGTTGTAAAGAATTAACAAATATTCGAGAAAATATTTACACAGCAAGATTGCAAATCACAGAATTGTGCGCAAGAATCGGCAACTCAATAAAGTTGATTAAAATGGCAAAATAATAAATAATAACACAAACCTGGCAAGACATTGTGTTCTAATAGTGGGTAAATCACAAAACTTAAGGGCCTTTAAAATAATTTTTTTTAACCAACTGTAACCAACATAAAACAATAGATTTCCCTCAGTTTTGTTCAAAATTGAGCGCTATCACATAGAGTAAAAGGTTTTATTTAATTAATATAAAATAGTTGACTTATTATGTATTTAATAAGTTTGTTCAATTGGTTGATATTGATAACAATTGATTATAACACATGCAATTAGTGAAACATTTTTACATTGACTATGTTTAAGTTTTTGGAATAATACTTATTATGTTTAATATGAACAACGTGAAGACGCCTACTATTTAATTATAAGATATGCCGTTACAGTTCATTTTGCCATTAAATATCACTTTCGAATACAACACACTTGTGTTAAACACATCTTTTGTTCAATACTTAAGTACCAGTAATTGGAAATTTACATACAGCGAGTTAAGTTTTACATAAATTGCCATTTTCACAACCGAAATTAAATATGTAATAGGTACTAAAGTATAATTTAACAGTTTGTCGACACCGCAAAAATGACCACCGCCAGTTGGGCAGTAATACTCTTTCTGTCTGTGAGTTCAAAGTTTTTAGCACAGCACTATCACTCTGCGGTTTTGTCTGGCGTGGGTAGTTGAGACTGTAGAGATGACGTCATTGCCGACGCTGATGTGGAGAGGTCGAGAGCGGGCTCTGACGCAGACGCACCAATTTGGGACGAAGTTTTGTGCATGTCCAACGGCATTGATCGTGCAAATGAGGGTAGCCCGATCCGAGTTGTTGGTAGAGCCATTGGCTCAGCGAGTGGGCCTGGGAGCAGACTGGTTTCACTGGATTGTCCCGACTGTCTGCTAGCCAGCTCAGATCCACTTGGTAGGCCCATGGGTAGAGTGGGGAGTGACGCTGCCCCGCATGGTAATCCCATTTGGTTGCTGGGTAGTGTTGATCCTGAGGGAAATCTCATTGATGTTCTGGATAGTCCTCTTGTCTCATGTAGCCCCATCGGCTCACTTTGTAGGTTCATCGGCCCACTGGGTAGCACCATTGACGGAGTGGGTAGTGTCATCGGTGCCGATCGTGTACCAGCCGCGTGAGAGCCCACCATTGCTGGCGGACTCCAACAGGCCGCGCTAGTAGGCTCACTCTTCAATCCACCAGCGCTTAGGTATGAACACGCCATCATCTGTGAACAAAGACAGGGCCCATTTAGTGATATTCAAGTTAAACTAAAGGATTCTACTTGCTGCCCAAGCAAATATCAAAGGATAGTATGGATTAAGGGCCGGCGGCGGCGGCGCTATTGAGACTTTCGAGGTTTTATGTGCAAATTTCATTTAGGCAACATATCGAACAAAGCATGGCATCATTAGTACATTTGCGTTACAAATAACCGTAGCACAGATCATATAATACTATACTAGGAACCATAGCTATATAACATTCTAACAAAAGCTTTTTTATGTTAATTTTTTGCTTAAGTTAAACAAAATAATTTAAAATCTAAGAACACGGTATAAAAGTAACTATTTCAACAATAGGTACCTACACAACGTTTTACATGGCACAAAAATGTTGCGATTTACCCCTATCTAACTACAGGCACAGATCATATAATGGTACAGGTTAAACTAAAAGAATACGAGCATATTACAAGGTAACTCACTCACGCATTAAGAAGAAATAACATTCACAAAGTAAGGACTGGTAGAGTTGCTGAGCTATTCTTTCTAATCTAGGCCTTTGGGTTACTTCGACTTGAAACCAAATAGGCTAGGAAAGACGAGCGTTCCAATTAAGTTGATTGTGCGTATAATTTAAGAGAGTACGGTAAAAACAGAGCTTACATAAATAATCAAATATGTAGTATTATGAGTTGAGAGGCCTAAAGAATTCGCGGATGCGGAGTGGAGGATGAGTGGAGGGGGTCTAATCACGCTAATGGCCAATGCGCAACCCCCGACTCAAGGCTTTCACGCTAATATGGTGGGCGCAAGAGTTCAGTGCTAAATTGTATCGCACGTCCGTGGCAAACAGACTGCTTTATCTCTGCTTCCGGTCTTAGAAACATCTTGGTAGAGCCTTCCGATTATTCATGAGCTGGTTGTAGTTCCAGCTTGCGAAACACACATATAAACCTATCGCAGAATTTTTGAATAGCATTTGTTTATTCGGTTTGTATAAACATAACACATTTTTAGTTATATACTATTTATCTATTATCCATTTTAGCATTGTATTTTGCGTCCAGAGTAACGACGGAGGCCTTAAAGCAGCCTAAAAACTTCATCACCAGAGTTGGCCACTTACTCATACGAGCTTGCTTGCTTGCGTCCAGAGAGTTACAAGTTTCTTCTTCGTCCTATTTAATTTAGACGTATAGTAAAGCATTTAGTGGCTATATATCACGGGCCACTGCAGACGGGCTGCCTCCATTTTTCACACATCGTTGTAAAATTGATTACCCTCCGACACCGACACAATATACGGTGCTTCCGTCCAACAAGGCGCGAGGCCCAACCGATCCAATTAACTTGTAAACATTTAACTACGTGTAGTGTTAATAGAAACGTCCGAAGAAACAATGGAATTGAAACGCAAACTGATTTATACGTCGCCGCACGAATTAGGTAGCGCTGCAATAACAGTTTCATAGTTGATGCCGAGAACAAAAGCCTCAACACAATTGGCATAGTTCGTTACACCAGCTGTTCGCGTACGGAGTGCTCTAACAATGATATCCTAACTTTAATATTTATTGCACTTGATCAACTCAGCGCACGTCATTGTGTCGGCTCGTACGAGACCGACCGCCGCGGAACTGAAACTTGATTTTAAAAGACGAAACTCATGCATAAATTTAATTTATTTGAAAGCTACAATCTGCGCTAAGTCTTTAAACAAGCAGAACTTAATTAACTTGACGCCATTGTAGCCCAGAATGTAAAGTGCATAATTAAACCCTTTACGTAAACGCTTCGGTTAATATGTTTAAGCGTCGCTATTGCTTTAGGAGACCTAAACTCTCCTATGAGAATAAACAGGGCCGGAGGCGGACGCCGGACGAGGCTCGCCGCACAAATGAATTAGTGGTGTGTTGCCCCCCTATGTTCCTTTCCTATGGCTGCAGGGTTTGCAGGGAGGGTGCTTGTTGAGATTAAAATATAATTAGGAGCTGGCAATCGTTTCACCATCGCCATCGAGCCAGGTGCCACGTTAGGTAAATTAAATAGCCGTATAGGGTTTCCAATTAGGTGCGCCGCCGGTGGCCGCGGAAAACTCGCTTATTGCCTAATAATGGGGCGAGGGGAATCTTGTACGTACACGTCTGACTAATTCCTTCACGCGTACTCGCTCCGACTAAAAATACCGCTCCGTTATGATTATGTAGGACATATAGCATCAGATGTTCATTACTAATTCAGAACTAAACAATATTCGCTTCCAGAATTTAGCTTACTTCTTGAAAATTATCTACTTTACAACATACGACCATATAATTATGTTTTAGTAGTCGTTTTTTGTCTAATCCGCTAGCTTCTTTTGACATTGGCTTTATATACTTATGGCATAAATAACAGCACTGGTACCTTGGGCCATTTACGATATTAATTGCTATCAAAGTCAATGTAATAGATCACGCTTACCTGCTTCCGGTATTGTTTGAAACAGACGCGATAATTGCGCACCTAATTAGCGGACGGAACTGACTAATATATCACTGTCAGATTATGAATAGAGAGGCTTTTTAATGCATAGATTTAAAAAAAACTTTGTCACCTTGTCATGGCACAACTACTTTGAAATAACTGTGGCTAAAAACTAAACGTTGCTAAACGTTGCACAGATAGCTTAATTAAATAATTAACCAGCATGTTAAACCGGCCTTGCTTCTGATACGCGTGGTTTTTCAGTAGGTACTGTCTGTCAGGTCCTAAAAGTTAGTACCGATCTTCAACCATTACTGAAATGGCTGCTGCTTGGACTTTGGTCATAAGCAAGCATTTCCATACACAGCAGTATCGGTGTTTAAAATTTCAGAACCAAAGTTATGGATTGCATTGTTTGTATAGAATTCCTTACTTCTTATTGTTGGGGTGATTGTTTGTGCTGAACAATTAGGCCCGAAACTAATACGAGACTGAAACAACGCGAATGCCCTTCCTTCAGGGACACGCAGAGCTATTGTGTTTTATCCGTTGTTCTCTTCAAGTTTCAGAACTTCGGAAACTATTTTCTATTGTGGGTTCTAGAAGACCTACACAGCTAAAACATAATATCAAATTACCTACTAACGTGAATTAATTTAAGATTCTAGCCGCATTGCGTTGGTTTAGTAATACAATACAGCACCTAGGAAGGTAGGTACTTATTTTATTTTTATTGTGTAAGCCCTCGCAAGAATATTGCAAAAAACATTACATGTCATGTTGCAATCTAAAGAGGATATCCAAACCTGCAATTTTGTGGTAAAAAAATTCCTTACGAAAATATTAGAAATCTATTTGAAAAGGATCATGGTATGGACATGATGTGGCACAGAATACATAGTAGCAGTATGTAGTAAAGGTGCAATTTGCGGGGTCGGCTGCCGGCCGGGTCGTCGGGGCAGGCCGCGACCCCACTGCACCGCAGCGTAATCACCGATATGCGATATTCTCGGACACATTATCAAGTTCAAAGGTGTTTTGAAGGTTTGCGAACTTTATTACAAAGCTCAATCATGAATTTTCGTGACTGTCAAACCGCAAGTTTAGCTGTTTGAGACTCAAACATCGTGATGGGTAATCCAAATTGGATGCAACTAGGACAACCTACCAATTAGTTGACTTGGAATAAAAAAACATGCCATTCTTTTCATCAGGGTATTAGGCGAGTGAATTTGCGAATGAAGGTTAGTTAATTTTTTCAGGAACATATAAAAAAGTCATAGTGATTAAAAACAATGAAGTTATTGATCGACGCTTTGATTGAAGTATTAGTTAGCATAAGAACACTATAGCGCTTCAAAAAAATGTCTTTAGTTACACAGGGTAGGCAACGCACCGACAACGCTCAAAGAACTGTCGCTTTTTCTAGGCCGCTTACAATCAGGTGAGTCGTATGCCTCTTTGTCTACTACTTAAGTACATGAAAAAAACAAAAAAGCTGATGAGCAGACAAAACAAAGCATTACAAGGCGAAGTGAAGAAAGCTTTCAGGATGCTTTGTGTACGGAATATGTGCGTTCAATTTAATACCGAGTATTGAATAGAAAACGCCTGTACGCTCACAATGGCCCATCGGCATTCCATTAACTAGCAGAGCAAACACGGGACGCGTCCGGGCACTAACTCATACGAAACGATTCCTGGCGAGCGATACTCGCACATTCGGCGCATTCCTATTCGATTGTAACCGACGCGGAGTTACGAAAATACGTGGAAACGGTGTCAAAATCTATAAACTTGGGCACAGATCATATAATACTGGTCCATATAAATAATCAATCTTCCTAAGCATTTCATTTTTTCTGAGATTTTATCACTTTATGCTATCAAGGAGTTTGCATAGACAGATATTATTATTGCAAAAAAAAAAGTAAACTAACCCTGAGTTGTGCCTATTGAGTATCATGCGTAACTCAGCTTTGTTTGAGCTTTTATAAAATTTCCGACTGAGTTTTAAGTTTCCCTAAAGCTTTTAGTTGTAAAAAGGCGAGCACCCGGGTTATATTTCAATGCCACTCATGCAGTTCAAAAAAAATCCTTTTCACTAATTTTTTGTACTCCATGGCGCTAACCCAACAACACTAACGACTGTTTATATTGGCGGGCTGATCGGACGACAATCGAGCCGATCCGACTTGCGAGACAATACAAGACTCTGCCTAAATAATGTAATAGATGATGGCAGAGCGCTGGGTAAACAGGCCCGGTCGCTTGAGTTTTCGCATCATCTACGCTTTGGAATTGATAGAACAGTTGTGTTGATAGCTTGCTTGACCAGCGGGCCTAAGATGCACACCGCGAGATATTTGTCATGTCGTTCTGTCAAAATGTAAGCATTTTGCTCCAGTTTAGGAACTATTGCATTATCTGTGGTACCTAATAATGTCGACAAAACGCGCCATAATGTACACTTTTGACACTTCTTAGTCGTCGTACCTCTCTGAGGACGAGATAATAGTCATGCAGAAATGTCAAAAGTTGAAAATTCAAAGGCGCGGTTTCTCGACAACATTACCACAGATAATGCAATAGTTCCTAAACGTGCAAAATGCTTACATTTTGACAGAACGACATGACAAATATATCGCGGTGCGCATCTTAGGCCCGCTGTACTACACTTACCTACAGCTAAGTTTCCTACTTCTAAAGTCATGGAGAAAACTTCTTCCTGCTTTTTATTTTTAAGATTAATCCACTCTAAAGCAGTAGATTTTTAAACGACTGCAGTTATAAGCCTGTTTGAGCTTTAGCGACCGAGCAATAATAATTAAGTATGCAAGGTGAAAATAGATAAAAAGCCGCACTAACCGTGGCGTGATAAAATTCCACCGACAGGCCGAGATATGATACCAAGAGATAGCGCAGGTAATAAATAAGCGTGGTGTTGGGCGGGCGGCTAAGGCGGGTGGGGTGCTGGGCGGATTCGTCGCGTGCGCTGAAGCAGTTTGTCGGTTCGCGTGCGCGCGCGCTCATTGCTTATTCATACGACCCCGACACGCATGGCGCGTGACGGGCTCAGTTTCTGAGCACGAAAAAGAAGTGTCATAGATACTGAATTTGAGGGAATACGAATGGTTTGCGAATAATTCTTAAAAACTAAATATTTGTTGTGTTGAATATTCTTTCTGAAAGGGTAGGCCGCCCCCCCTTTCTCTAAATGGTTCACCGTGAAGTCAGTGGATTGAGAAGGACCAACATCGTTCTTCCTACTGATTGATGATGATGAGGTGTGTAAAGCTAGATTGAATATACGGTTCGTCTTTTCAATATGAGCTAGAGCAAACACTACACATCCGGCTGAGAACGTATCGAAATTGAACTTCTAATAAATTAAAGGTTATTTTTCTACAGATCATGTTTACTATTGTAATTTTGAAGTATTCTCTTTGTCTTTGTTTTTGCTATTATTGAACAGAAAAAAAAACATAATTACCAACCATATAAAGTTATTAAGGTAATAAATAAACAAATTAGAATTTTTTCATGACTTCTATACAATTCTTTTCGACTTTGAATTTGGTGCGTTGTTTTCTGTATTAAAAAATATAAAAATGATTTAGACAAAAAAAACAGTACAACACAATCGGTAGCTTATCCAAGAAATTAATTCCAAACTAACACTCGGATGTTTCTACCGGACAGTCGTGTTTATAAACACGCATGTTATAATGTCTTCACGTCGAATTAGCTCATGTTGCGGATGTAACGATCGCTGTATCAGCGTATATCACTGTGTGTTTGTGTATCAGTGCAGTACATTAATCATCACGGCGTCTTGCGCCCGTCTCCCGACCTGTTGCCGAGCGATGTCTTCATAACTGCCAATTGTTTGTGTTACTGATACTGGCGTTTATTTTCTTTGTAAACATTATGAAAGCTTGAGCTGGATTTTAGTCAAAATACGAACGAATTTACCGAATTTATGAAGCAATTTGATGAGTCTTGTGTGCTTTTTTGTGACAAATATACTGCACGAAGAAAAAGCCACACGATAAAGTAAGAGTAAAACGAGTTTTCTAAAACTGGAACCTAGTAACTTTCTGTTAAAACGAGTAATAAAAGGGAATTGGCTCTTCTCGCTCTACTTTTTATCAATAAGTAGTTACAATAATGTAATACTTATCCGCGTAAAGTGTACCGAGTTAACGTCAAAGGATTTCGCATAATTCCCGATAACGAGCGTTCGAGCCGCTCTCTTACTTCAAAGCTGCCGTTTCAGTTACAGTTTATTATTAATAAAATTTGGTCGGGTTGTCGGCGAGTCATAACGAGCGCGGTCCGCCTCGTTATCGGCCGGCCGGCCAGCCAGCGCCGCGGAAAATTCGCCCGAAACTGACGCGCGTGAAAATTTAATGAACGGCCGGACGCTAGTTAACTAAAAGGTAAAGTGCACCCTCTTGACGTGTTCGGTAAATATTAATAGTGAGTGTGCTAGCGTGCGCCATTAAAAATGCACGAGTCCGCGGACACGGGCCTTCGTGGCCGCCTATACCAGCAGCTACGGCTACCCAGCGGCTGGCCGCCATCTACCTTAATTTACCTCGCACGTAGGTCGTCTCCGACTCGGGCATCGCGACACAAACTTTCCACTTTTGCAATACAAATACCAATAAATAGAAGCTGAGTCCATTCTGGAACAGCTCTTTTTCCGCTAGCATGCCTCGATCGAGTTAGTCCAATAAAACGCGACATTCAATATCGAAGTTACGCGCTCTGCATGGCCTGCAACACTTTCAGGAACAAGTTTTACTGTTCGAGCCATTTTAAAACTCTCACGGACGCTATTAAGGATAATAGAAAGCCGTCTAGTGGAACGATGAGTCAAGGAATTATGTTCGCGACTTGAAATGATCTAAGTTTGAGCTTAATGTCGATTTCAGTTGCGTGGGCGGAGTTTTCAGTCCGTGCAAAGTATCCGCGAGTCGTGAGATTTTCAGGATGTTTTGGATTTGAAGCAGGCGAGGGCGAGACGCGAGGCAGGGGTAGCAGGGGTAGGGAAGAGCTTGAGATATCTGTTACTCAGTTGAGTTCCATAATGAGGTTCGTTAATTATGTATCGCTAGGTGCGTAAGATTTTCAATTCAACGGTTCAGTGTCGTAGGCTCTCGCGAACGAGGTCAAGGGTTCGCAAGTCTCAACCCTGAGGGGCTGCCAAATTAATGAGGCACTCCTTTGTAATAAAGAAATAACAAGAATTGCGCACGCGAACCCGGCCCCGCTGACTTCGTTGTCATTAAAGGCGTCGCGAAGTCTTGAGTCGTTACCGCGCTCCGCCTAAACAACTGAGTTTTCATCAACATTCCAAAATGTACCCTTAAAATTACTTAGCAATCTCAGTAGAGACGGGATGTACATTTAGGTTACATTTATCGTATTCTGGAAATTACAATCCTGCGGAAAAGTTACGTTAACAGCAATAAACTGGTTTCAATGTTGTTTATAGACTTATTAGGTTAGTCTTACCTTACCCTTCAGGTGTAGAGGTGTCTAAGGATATTTATGATGAAAAACTCCATCAGCAAACTGAATAATCCAATTTTAGTTTAATTATTTACTTAGTACCTGTTTGTGCTTGTGCCACTCATTTAGTTTGCGTAAGCATGTAGGTATGTTTACGTACTTATACAGTACACACCGCACAGAGTACAGACTTATAGATGGAATTTTGTATGCAATACACAAGTGCAAGGTATTCATTTACGTTCGTCTTGACCGCAATAGGTAAGCTTTCGTCGAAGCTTAGATACTCGTCGGCAATATGGTTTTCTGGTAGGATAGTAAAATAAAATTAGTACGATATTCTAATTCATTCGAAAATACTTGTCGTATCGATATCGAGAAATTTCGATGATTTCAAATATCAAATTTAAAACCTCCTTCAAAAGTTTCTGATATAGATTCGACAAGGCTAGGCGTTCCGAATAAATCAGAATAACCATGCAGTAGAGCTATTCTGATCTAACCCTGAAAAGCGCGTACCTTTTGAAACACTAAAGTGCGTCTCGTTGTAAACGGATCCGAAAAGACTGCATTGACGTTTGTAACCTTCAACGTTCAGTACTCTCTTGGTACAATTTGTTCCCTGGTTCTGTGACAGTGACGGTTCATATTAGTAGAACAGGCAGGGTAGATTAGAGCGGGGTGGTGGTCCCGACGGCCTGCGGGTTTCTAAGTCCCAGCTAATTGGATGAGCCTGAGCAGGGCAGCCCAATTAGCACCGCTGTGATTCATTTTAATCGGCGCCCTTATCTGTGCGGCCGCGAGTGCTTTGCTCTTTATTTTTAATGCACTGGATTGAGGAAATTGAAGTACCTAAAATGTATGGAGAAAGATTGGTTGGTACGGAAACGTCCCTAACCCTGTTATTAGTGAACTCGATGTAAGCTTGGAATAATTACAATGTCTGGTTTCTTTCGATCGAATTTGAGTTTGCTTGTGAATGCAAAAGACAAAACACTGTAACTATTCTAAGTTGATTCTAAGCGTACATCAAGTTTAATAACAGTGTGTGACTGACTTTTGGAAAATAAGTAGCGATGGTTTTTGAGATATTTATAAGTAAACCAGCTATGGCTCACTTAAAACATTTAGTAAAAAGCTTATAAGCTCAGTAACTATTTAGACACACACGAATAAAAAGGTTATAGTCAGTAAAACCAATAATTTAGTGTAATAAACACGAAATTGTCCTGAACCAACAGAATAGCTAAAAGTAAATAATACTGATGGGCGACCACACGTCAGGGCAGGACAAATAATAGTATCGTTTTCCTCTTAAGAAAAGGTTACCTACACGGGTGATTTTCTAGTTATTTTTTTCTTTGAATGTAAGTAGGTACTAACCCTTTCTACCTTCAGACTTTAAAATTTTTATATAGATCAATAAAAACAATACACTGAAAACACTTCAACTATGTACCTGCAACACCTGTCTAGTGTCTATGTATAGGTACCTCTTTTATAATTAACAATAATTTACAAGTTATGTTTATCCGTGCAACTAGTAATGTTACTTGCCTAGGTTTATCCCAATCAAGAACGGCGCGCGTGCCCCAGCCCAGCCCGACGATAAGAATTAATCAGGCCCAACCCATTCCAAGACGAATTCAATTATTTTAATGTTACAAAGTAGAATGGCGGGGTTATTTAAGACAGAAACATTTGGGTTAATGGATATCGGTAGAAAAATAGAGATTTATTTCGCCATCGCAAGTTTTCTATAAGATAAAATAATATAAAGATAGGTTCCTGACATCGCGACACATTTTCTAAATATTTACTATGATATTTTCGTGAAAGATTTTCATTGAAATGAATTCAAAAACACGAGCTTTTAATGGAAAACATAAGAAAGCTTTTATCAAATAAAAGAGCAACTACTTTCAAGAAAAAGAAGAAGTTCCTTAGTTTAGAAAATACATTTGGTGATTTGAGTATTTTTTCCACAATTTCAAATTTTGAGCTTGCCTGTCGGGAGATTGAAAAAATGATTAAAACCGTATGAAAACTGAAAACTCCTATTTATATAGAGTATGCTTACGCACCAATGTCTAATACTACTTATCTACTTTCAATAAACATAATATTCAGACGACAATTTAAATAAAAAGTAATTTTCTTGCGAATATGTAATGGAAGAGTGATTAAATTTTGTTTTATTTTATATCGACGCTCCAGCATTTTTCATTACGAAATGCATTCCATCGACACATCGAGCACACTACCATCTCTACTATGGGCAAAGTTTACAAAACAGAAGAGTGAATTGTGAGAATCGGAAAGGTTCTACTACACTCGAGTGCAAAAATTCCGGATCATTACATTACATAACTATTAGGTATTATTATTTCAGAGTAGCTTGTTTGTTAACACCAATTCGACCTGTTAATTTCATCCATTTCTCTAACGAGTGCTATTTAAAACAGCTTTATATTTATAAATATACCGATCAAAAGTGTATCTAAAATGCACCATTATTTCCAACCTTGCATTACAAAATTCATAGCCAAGCCAAGTTCAGGCAATTTCAGTCGCGGTTTCAGAGTAGCCGCTTTGAAACCACTTCCGCAATGAGATGGCGCACTTCCTGTGATTGAGGGGTCGTTGGCGCGTCAACGCGATCTTTAACACATACTTTTTTGTATAATAGTAATTAGCTGCACTGAAAGAGACCGAAAAGAATATTATTTCAAGCAATTATGATTTGTTAAATTAACTATTTTTTTAATTTTTTTTTCTGAAATCAATTATAATGCATCCTAATGTTGACCAATAATTAGATATTCAACTATTGGTATTCCACTATGTTTTGACGAACTTTCCTAAAAGCACATCTGTATTTTTTGGTCCGGCCCCACGTGAAGTTTGCACGCGCAAAAACCTTTAGTTACTAAAAATTATCGTCCTACGAGGTTTGAAGTACAATAAGGGGTCCCTAGACTTACTCATAATTTTTTAGCAGATAAGTATTTGATATTATTATAAACTATCATGCAGCAAAGCTAGTAAAGTTAGGTAGTTGACTAAGCAACTAGACATTGCAGTACTATAAAGTTTAGTGCCTATTACACCCACTATTGACTATATTAGGAACATTCGTGAACAAATATACTATAAGTATCTACCTATCTATTGTTGTGCATTTAAAAGTTTGATGAATATTCTATTCACAAAGATTAAACGTCGCATTGGAACTTGGAAGTGATTGCAAAAAAAAAACAGAGTTTTATTTTCAAACGTTGACGGGAGTTCGTTGTAAAAATGAAAACCTTAGTGGTGAGCACCAGCACGGCAGTGTAATATCCAGTGCATCCCATTCCCATCTCTCTCGCTCAGCTAAGTAATGACTTAGATCCATTCCCGGATAAATAGCAAATTGAATGTGTGCCCTCGCCAGCAATGCCTCGTTTCTACAGGCGCGCGTGTGTGCGGCTCGTGCGCCAGTGTGCGCCCATTGTCTTCGTATTTCGGTAATTAGTTATACCAGAGCATTCAATTGTTTTGCCTATTTCCGGAAAATCAATAGCTTGCGTTGTTTACAACTAAACGACCCAACTAGGTCTAGTCTAGCTAGTGTTTTTGCAGAAACCGCATAGTATTTTCACACGCGCACTTAAAACTAAGTTTAAAAACTAATTCCCGGTGGGGCTCGCCGATTACTCGCTCTATTTACAATGTTTTTCGTCGGGTCGTATTTTTTGGCTTGCTTTACGGTCGGCGAATATGAAAAGTTTGGTGAAGCTCTCGCGGAGAGGCGTAAAGGCGGTTTACGACACGTCTTTGGTCGGCTGCGCCACATGTTAGCGCATTCCACGGAATAACCACGCGGTATAACCGCATTACACGTGCTATATGACCTGACCATGAAAATTTTAAGCGTCTCGTTCAAACTAAAAGCCTTGTGAGCAGTGCTCGTTCTCGCCATCGTGTTTCCGGAAACGGCAGTGTTAGTTCCGTAGTTTTTAACCGAATAGTTTGGGGTTGCATTTAAACCGAGACTTTTTCCAGCACCGCAAAATACGATTCGTGAGAGGCCAGCTGCAAAAATTCTCCAGGAACAACAAAGAGATGTCCTTGTAAATTCTCGATTAAATTTTGGATACGAGCTCCAATGAACACAAATTCCTAGAGTCGGTCCAATAAAGGACGGCGTGCAGCCGCGTTAGGAGGCCATAAACGAACGTATTATCCATGTAAGGCGAAATAGCCGTTGCACAATTAATTGTTTCATTTTGGGAAACAATTCCCGCTCCTCATTCAATTAAGAGCGGCGACTACGGGGGTAGGGAGGGGGGGGGGTTTACCGCCCGCTCATGAGACGGACGTATTAATAGCGCCTGCAATATTGATATACTCGTATCGTATCCTACGTACGGCTTCGAATACGATATTGTTTGTTAGCGAATTCGATTTGTGTCGGTCATAAATCTTGCGCCTTATGTCGAGTTGTGAGTTGATTGAATTCACGTGTCACGCAAGAAAAGGGAAGAATTGCGAGACGTTTTAATTAGTAAAGCATAATGAATATTAGATTTAATGGAGCGAGTTGTGACGAGCGTGCTCAGGTACTCAGGTGATACAAGTGGGACTCAATTAGCAAAAACACACAGAATTAAGAGAGACAAACATGTCGCCGGGACACGTGACGAGACGCCCTTCTCAATCCGAATTTTATATTGCGCCATTCATTATTCATTGTGTTTGTTAAGAAAATTACTGTGGACCTTTTAATATAACTTCCTGAGTCACAAACGGAGCTACAAATTGGAGTTGTGAACAAGTTTTGGAGTCGAGGCTTAACCTTGGCGATTAGTACGCGTGTCAAGCCGACAAACCGATTTAATTTGGTGCCAAATTTAAGCAGATCATTAAAACTACAGACTCAAATAATCAAGGCATTAAATTACTACGGAACATGGGCGTAATGATCAAAACTTTACTTTCAAAGTTTTTGATGCTATACTTATTCATTGTAAAAAGAATCTGTTACTGACAATAACTTTGATATTTAATACACTAAGTCTGAGTGTTGTTGGTTCAAAAAAAAATATTAAAGGTATTTCATCAAAAGCTTTAAAGATCCAAATCAATTAAGAAAATAAATCATAAGTATATTTAACACTCACCCAAAGCAATCTTAACCTTGCCATTGCGCGGACCTTAAAGTTTATGCAACTCTTAATTACTTTTAGTAATATTCCAGGAACATTTCCATTTCATTAAGAAAAGTTGTGGTTTCGTTAGTTTCCGATGAGTGTTTAAGTTAAGGCTACTCTACTCGGGGCGGTTTCAGACAGTACGGTGAGGGAAAAGTAAACTTAAAAATAACGTAACACTAAAAATTATATTGATAAAAAACTATAACTATAGTAGGTGCCAAATAAAACCGCAATACAGGTCATTCACCCACCTTCAAAACGATGTCGCAAAATTCAATTTATGAATGGCTAATTCTGTCGGTAATCGCTTGAATCTCGCAGTACTGTTTGTTTACCATACATAAATTGAATTTTGCGACATCGTTTTGAAGGTGGGTGAATGACCTGTATTACGGTGTTATTTGGCACCTACTATAGCTAATTTAAGACTAAATTAAACTGACTACCAAGTGATATTCTTTTTATTAGGTAAGATAATATTTTCTTTTAAAATTATCAAGAAATAGTAACCCTTATTATTTGAACAAACCCGTTTTATGGGTTACATAGGTTTCATATAAAAAATGTTTAAAAACAAAATAAATCCATACATCAAGAACCCCGTACAATAATGTATGATGAACCCGTCATCATATAGAACCAGTGCGGCCCACTATACTCGATCCATCACTGTCTCGTGTAAAGTAGCCTTTAAAAGATAGTACTGTCGCAGGGCAGAGCTTTCAAATCAGCGGTGTTGGCTGAAGATTCGAGAGCAATCTGTTAGATTGGTTCATTACGGCCTCCATTAGTGGAGTAATGAGTCGCGATGCATGTCGGGGCTGGGTGCGACAGACGGGATTTTTTAAGACACTCGTATTTTTTCTGGCTAGATGAAGACGGCGGGATTCCGCGCGCTTTTACTAGCAAGAAAAAATTTACGGAAGCGCCTTACTTGGAGAAATAAAACGCTGTCGTTTGACTTACGATATTATGCGCGTGGAATTTTCTAGCTAGTGTCCCGTTCCTAGCCTAATTTATAATGAAATACTACTAAACAATGCATAAAAATATGTAGTTTATATTATGGTTGTCGAGCAAATTTTCGTTATTTATTTAGTACATTCAAACCGAAGACCCTACGTCCTCTACGGCGTAGCAGTCGCGTAGCATTGCTACGCAAATGAAAAATACGAGCTGTGCTTTATTTTTCTGTTTTTTTTTTAAATTATTTATCTTAATTTGTATTTTTATATAAAGCACGTCATAGAGAGACAAGTGTAGCTAAAGCAGTAAGCTAAGCAGTCTTCACAAAATTACCTGAGTATAACAAAATATTTATAAACGCTTTTACGCAAAAATCGAGCAGCGAATAAGTCACAACTTGCAACTGCAAGAGAAGGCGCCAAACAAACGCCAACTGCAGAAAACACAAGTCTCTGCAGATCCACCTCGGCAGAGATAAGAAACAGACTGAAAATATATTCCAAGAAGGAACATCAGAAACAATGGGAGCGCAGATTAAACACACAAAAACCATGCTTCCAGCAACGGACGCGCGCATCACAACGACGCTGCTAAAGTTAAGACGTGAAGAATTGAGGATGATGGTGGGTATAATCACGGGCCACTGTGACCTGAACCACCATATCCTCAAGATCGGAGCGACAGACAGCGACCTCTGTCGTGGCTGTCTTCAGGAAAAAGAAACAGTAGAGCATGTTTTGCTGCATTGCTCTGCCACAACCGAAGCTAGATCCAAAACAGGATGCTGGAACATTGCTGTCATCAACCCAAAGTCCTTCTCCGTTACTTTAAAGAGTTGGGCTGGTTGGGGTGAGGTCCAACCAGCCCAAGCCAGCAGGTCAGCAGGGGGACAATGCACAATACACCCCAACGCGGGACGTCAGTGCAGATCTTATTCCCCCACGACAAATTAGAATTAGAATTAGAAGTCACAACTTGTGTAAGTCACTAGCGCCAAAGAGACTATTGCCACATCAATGCGTTTTTTACGCCCGTCTGCACTACCCCAGCGTTTAAGGCTAAAATTAGCTGCAGCTTGGTGGTGGATTTTGAGTATGAATGCAGGTCGTGTCCATTAGGCTAATTGGAGACGAGCTGCGGTGGCACAGAGCCCTTTGTTATTAAAGATAGTAAATTAGATCGTCTTCCTCACGTGTTCTTCAGTAATTAGTTCACATTGCGAACGAGGGGCATGCTTAGGGTACTCTCAGAGATGACAAACCTCATTCGGAAGGATGTTTTGGACCATTTGTAAATTAAATCTTGTGATCTTTGAAAATGTATTGTTAAGATGAGATATGTTTATTTACAAGAATATATGTTAAAATATATTCTACCTAATGGGCATGCAAATACTTAGAATTAGATTTTAAATAAAAGTAGGTACTTATATACGATAAATCAATTGACGTTGTGGTGGTCTGCAGTTATTTAGTCTGTGTAATTTTAACAGTGAAAACCTTAATTTTGCATATGAGGACCTTGGGCGTAAAAGTGATAGGCAACCATGGTCACAGTGACCAACCTCAGCCATTAGAAGATGTCTTATAAACGATGTCATAAAAGTTGTTCAACCTGTCAAACTTAAGACTTCGCAATACTGGCTGGCTCTACACGATACGACATCTGGCCGCTGCTGGTTGTTAATTCAGTCGTCTAGTGCGCACGTTACCTTAGAACTCGCTCACGTGTTCTAACAATTAGTTCACATTGCAAATTAGATGTCCTTAGACTAAGTTTCTATAATTGGGACTTGAAGTTTCCGACTAAGCCTTTACCTAATTAATCTAACTGTATGGGTCAAGTATAATTTTTAATGAGGCAGAACCAATTAAAATTATAATACATAGTTATTTTAATCGCCAGACGACAGCTTTTTATCGATGTCATTTTATTCAACATTTATAAGTATGGCCACCATTGGAAATGGGAAATCTTCAAGTCAGATTTATCTATAGATGGTCTATAGTTTTCCATAAACTAGTGGAGTGTTTTGTTTTAGGCAGAGAACGTAATTATTTTCCGTAGGTAAAGTATATTAGAAAAGTAATATGAGGTAGGTTAGATACCCAAATTTGAAATGACTTTTAACAAGTTCACGAACCCAAGAATGTTCAATTAACAAATTAATACGAAACTTGATACGTGATTAACGAGAAACGTTAACTTGCGCTCATTCTCGCGGCATTACTACAAAAGGTAAGGGGGTTGGGGGTGGTTTCTAATTAAATGGTAAACTTTCATGAGCACCCCTTTCTTCCCCCTTGTCCCGCTAATTAATGCGCCCACGGGGACGCTCGGACGCCTCCCGTCTTTGATTCGACGCATCATATGTGAACTCTGAAACTTTGCAAATCAAATAAGTAACCAAGTTCGATACTTGCTTTGTGTACTTTGAAAATCATTAAAAACTTTGAAATTAGGTGTCTGGGAATTAAAATATTTTAGTGATCTGTATTAAATTGAGGTCACAATACAAAAACCTGTTCTCATGGAATATAAAAATAGTATGTAAGTACTCTATAAAAGCAATCAAATAACTTTAAAAGCAGAACGGTTCTAGAAGTTTCCTTCGCTTTGAAGTATCGATAAGAACACGGCAATCCTTTTAGTACGTTAAAAAGTAGAAGCAAAGAAGCTAAACCGCGGGCCCGCTAGCTCGCGGGCCGAGAGACGGCACCTGCCCCGCTCCGGCCCGCTTAAACGTATAGTCGTGTAGCGTTTCTCGTGCGGTCAAAACTAAGCCCCAACTACTCAATTGAAACCGTAATAGAGAGTCTAAATTACACGGCAACCCTTTCGATCCAATATTCGAGGTGCGATACCAAATTAATTGACATACCTTTAACTGGTTTATAATGGAATACGAATGTAGCGGTGCAGTGTTTCGGGCGACCGGCCAAATTGCGATTAAATTTTCCGTATAAAATATAAAACTCAAATGTTAGTAATAAACGTCTGCGCTAGCGCCACAGTATCTCGGGAGCACGAAGAATACGGCAAAATGTTCCAAGTTTCTTCAAGCAATCAAGGCTTAATACCGTAGTGAAGTTTCGAGTTGGGAAATTATAGGGCGCGGGGTGCGAGGCGGGCGGACGTCCGCCGCGTGTCATCTCGTAACATCAAAAATGCATTTAAATTCTGCGCAATAAAAAACGGCGGCGGGAAGTTTCACAGCGCCGGGACGAGGCCCGGGATAGTCCGGCGCGCACTTTGCACAATCTGCGACCCATTTATACTAATAAAATAATTCTTTTATGAGCTGAACCACCGCGAAGAGCATCCGAATAGAAAAGCTCTCCGCGCTCCGTGGCGGGTTGTTAGTGCAAGCAATTGCCTTATTGTATCGAGAGCTCCTCACTGGATGGGGATGTCGAGGCCCTTATTTCTTGTTGTTTAACTTCAACGTCCTTGTTAACTCATCTTGTTACGAGCATGGATAATATAAAACTTATTAGTGGAATGAAACTTTGTAAACCAATTATGAAAAGCAATTACGAAGTTTCATGTTTTTATTTTTTACAAGAGGTTAAATTAGAAGCTTTATAGAACAGGATTTATTTTTAATGTGTGTGTAAGTGTCAGTTACACGCCGTATCGAGCTAATAGCATTTCGGTCAATTTGAAGGGGTTAGTATTGTATCGATGTGGCTTCTGTTTCCCCTCGCTGCCTGATGCAATAATTAACTCACCCAATTGTCGATTTGAACAAGAGGGTTTGGGTTTCAAAAATACTATGAAAATATATGTCTTCGTGTGAAAATAGTGCTACTAAAAATATCGTGAAAATTGCCTGAGCGTTTGGGTACTTTTTAGGGAAATCGGAAGTCTGCATCAATGTCTTTTTTTTATACGTAGCCGTATTATGTTTAACCCTTGTTTGTACATACATACTACCATTTGCGGTTGTAACGAATTAAATAAATAGATAATTACAAAACCACCAATTGCGGGTAGTCCACAGTCCACACGCGACGCGGCAGGCCGGCGGAAATGAAAGTCCACAAACCGCGGACGTCATTTCACGATAGTTTGTCCAATTTATCAGCTCCGAGAGCCATTCGGAAATAATCGTAATCGAAGCGAGTTCCGCCGAACAATATGGACCGATGTCGGCCTCTCTAATTGGCCCTTACCTGGAGCGCACTCGAGAATGATAAAGCCCCCATTAGCCGCCCTATTATTTACCTACTCGTCATTAGCGTAGACTTCATTAGGATAACGAGATAACGGAGCTGACTCGAGTACGGCCCGTGCGTTTTTGGTGTTTTTCAACATTTCATGGAATCGAGGGGTGGTACAAATCAGCTAATTATTTCTGAGTATTCTATTTTCAAGATACTTGAGAACATGAGTAGAACAAACAGTCACGTATTATTATTATGGTAGAAAACTGACGAGCATCGACTGAATCATCTTTTTATAACAGATTTTTTCATGAAAGTTCTGAAGTGTCATTTCATAGACATATTTGTTTTTCTAACCAACGCAATGATGTACTTTAGTGTTGGGTATTTTTTGAATACAATTTCAGTGACACACAAGCCATCCAATTATTATTGTGCATGTGCGTGCATATTATTAAACATGTCCTTTATTTGGAAAACAAGTTGCAACAGCTTTACCGAACGTCAAATTTAATAAAATCACGTGCAAATAGGCAATAGAGACCACCGGAGCTCGGTTATTAAGATCAATATCGGGGGTAGAAAAATGGATGCACCGAACCCTAGCACAAAAAACATACCGAATTTATTGTTAATTATAAAACTCGAACGTCGAATATTAACCGGAGATGCGATGCCCGATAGCTGCCGTCTATTTATTTATTAGCGATTACTAGCGATCGCCTGTGATTTTATCCTTTTCAACACAAAATATACTTACTTAATTTTATGTTAAAATAGAATGCACTGTAACCGTGTTCAGTAAATAAATTGTAATATACAAACAAACAAGCTACAAAATGATCCATTTTATGACATAAGTTTAGAGAGATTTAAAAACACAATTACGTAGAAATTTTTATTTTCCTTGTCTGTATTACGTATGGGATATTTCTAACGGTTAATATTTTATAACAAAACACAGCAAATTCTTTTTTCAAACAAGACTCTAGGTCTCGAACACTACAGACAAACTCTTTAATTTTACTATACATAAAGACGAGATTAAGATAGCACCCGGCGCGGTCACGACTCCATAGTGTTTCGTGGTACAATAATGACCTTTTGAAGTTGAAGTGTTAATTTGATTTAAAATGATGTTTGTGATACAATCTTCACGTTCAACTTTCGCCCTTAAGCTTTAATTATGATCCCGATGGAGTCAGATACTGTATTATCCTGATGGTAATAAAACTTAAACGTAAAATTACAGCTTGTTACGCCGCAGTCACATGCAAAGCTGGTCGCACCTGCTTTTGGCACTAACCACTGGATTACCACTGGATTACCACTGGATTACCACTGGATTACGACTGGAAGATACTCTATATCAGCGTTTATCAGCGACCCCCAGGGGTCCGCGGACCACAGGTTAAGAAACACTGCTTTAGACACCTATTTATATCTTGAACATTTCAGAAATAAATAGAAATATATCAATAAATTTTGTGCAATACAAAACGTAGCTTCAAACATTATTATATAAACAACATTTACATAAAAAACAAGGTTTTTTTTTTTAGTTTTTCTAAAGACAGTCAATTTTGTCAAAATTTAATCTGAATTTCAATCACTATAGTATAAATAAACATTTAGTAAGCTGAATATATCAAAATATGGCTTCAATTTTTTTTTGTAGGTAGGTTTGTAGGTAGGGCTTACCTGCTTCTGTTGTAAACTTAGCCTAGCTGCAATGCAGTTTAATGCATTTGACAGTATAAAAGTTAGATTTAATGATATTTATCTCATTTACGTTATTGCCGGACTTTATGACGCAAGTATTTAGCGACAAATTATGCAAACGGTCTGTAGTTTATTTTTATTTGCAAAAGATAGTAATCTGGATGTAATAAAATTTAACAGGCGCAGTTGTTGATATTTTATGACAAGGTACTCGTCTCAGGTAAGAAATGTTATGCACTGCGAATATAAAAAAATACTTTTATGAAGAAAAGTTAATTAGATCCAATTATGAAATAGTCGCATTTATATGTTTTTATTTTACTGAGTTATCTAACGTCACTTCCCTCTACTCCACCTTGTACCTGCCTCTCTATATAGTTTAACAGGTATATTACTTATAGTAAAAAATTTACCCACTCTTTTTCACTATGAAATAAATAATATTGTTCTACCAACAGTTCTCAACTCGTCCGCTAGGGGTGCTTACCGCGATTTATTCGAACCCTTGAATTCAATTCTTGACTCGATTTGATTTCTAATATAAAACTTGGACTCGTACTCGGTGTGAGCGAGTCCGCAAGCGCGGAGTGAGTTACGAGCGTCGGTCCTCGTAAACGTCACATTAATTAGCATGGCCACTAATGAGGAGTTATGCCGCTCAAATGAGAGGAGTATACGCGATGTATTTATTAACTTGCTAGCGATTATCTGAGAGTTGCACACGCGAGCCTTATTAGTATTGCATTTCGTTTTAATAGTCATGTTGACGATGTGCTCAAGGCTGAGGGTGCTTTTCCACCAGAGCTTGGCTACGTTGCTAAGGTGTTTGACATCCACCAATATGAAAATAATCTATAAGTAGTTGGAATCACTGTTTGTACTGTACCACGAAATTTACTCATGTAATATACCACGTACAAATCTTTTTGGAGTTGCCCTCATAGAAGTCTCTCTTAGAAGTTCAAAAGGGGAAGGTCAAGTTGACTTATCAATAGTTTTTTACTATTTTTAACATTTACAACAATTTGTTCTTTTAATCCATCTCAAAGTTCTATTTTTCAATGAATACACCCACTTAATTAAAGTTCTGCAATGTCTTCATAGTTCGCTCGATATTTTATTTAGCACAATAAATACTTCAATATCCCGTCGCGATACGATTCGATTTAGGATCGAGATAACAAAATGGTTCTGTTCATAAAGGTTTATTTGTCAGACCAATTACCTACTTCATTGGATTCCTCATCAGATGCAGAATAGTTTCTAGAATTTTAGGTATGTATTACTGAGTTGGTTAAAGATTATACTCCAAACAAATAATACCTAATTGGAATGAGATTAGTCAATTTTGCTATTTATAATAGAGAGAACCAAAGCCAGGCACAAATATTTGCAGCTTGTCCCACCACCGCAGAAATCGAATCCGTATCTCTAAAATCCCAGCCAGATTGATGTCTACCACGCTGGAGAGGTCAAATGACATGACTAAAAACATTAACGGGTACCCTTTTAATGAAGATATTATACCTCAATATCAACCCGTTGAGATAAGTGTGATTCGATGTTACGCAAAACCTCGAAAGAACAAAGCGTGCATTGCCTCCACAAAGGAGGGTGAAAAAGACGTTAATAATATTCGTCAAAGCACTCTGGTTACATTAAATCAATTTGCCCTTTCCGCGCGGTAAGTAGCGAACGGTGTAATTGATAAGTTGAAACCCTTGTACCAGTACCGAGTGCGAAGCTCCAAGCTTCAGTTTGGCACCAACTCTGGGTTTCCACATCACGTGCGATATCGCGTCTTTCTTCTCACTCTCTTATACAAATGAAAAGTTTTATTGGATTTGCGAGCATATTGAGAGCTACTTAACAGAACATTGTCAAGAAACATGCGGATCTTTGAGCTGATAAATACAAGTAGGTGCCAAAGCTATACAGACAGAGTATACTGAGTAAGCCTATACAGATTTTAAATCAACCATCCGACACAAGTTCTCATTTTCAAGGCATTTGACAATTGACAATCGCACTATTAAAAAGCTCTCTAGTCATACGCTTCATCCTTTTAGTAAGTATTTCATACGCTTTAATTTAATCTACTCGTACGATAGAGGAATATAAACTTGGCATAAAAAGCTGAGCTGAAACAGCATCTGTATTAACACTTGGACCTAACCTCAATCACATTACATACCTCATGTATTCCCTATCTCCACCACAGTGACGTCACATACCATTTCAATAACAAGAGTAGGTAGGTACATTCATCAATATTAAATGCAATCACCTATGAGTGTAATGATAAAAGGGAGGAACAGAAACGAGTGCAACGGAACAGGATCGTACGACAATATCCTAATTCACTCGCGCGAATGTAATCCATTAGTACCCCCTCACCCCTCCTTCAGCCTCCCCGTTTACCCTCAGGCACCCCCTAAAGCTCGTAGCCGTCTGTCATTCATAAACCACCATATCATTTGTATTGGCACATGTTTCATATGACTAATGGACGATACGTTAAATATAGAAAAATACATTTTACTTATTGCTGTGACTGGTTTTGTGATGAAAAAAAAACTCTTTTGTTCTATTAGTTGAATTGAAATAAATAAATATGTGTGATGCATAAGGCATACTTCGTAGTATAAACTGTTAGCCAGAATGATTAGGTACGGAATATAGGGAAGTAAATTTTAGCGATTTTAGGAGATAGCTCAAGGAGGCTTGTCTCGTATGGTCGCGATGATTCTAAAATATGTCAAACACTCCTATTGTATCTGTTGGAAAATCAATATTTAAATATTTTATTTAAGAAAGTTGTAATAATCTTCTTAAAACCCTAAAGCATATAAACCACAGAGTTTTACTTTAATTTAAGTTGTCCACATAAAAACATTTAATTAAATACGTACATGAATTATATTAACGCTCTGAAAATGTTTAATTTCGAGTCCGACGCTTAAGAAACTTAAGCGATTAGTGGACGTCGACTAATTAGAAATACCTTTGTATGCTGTTTAATTTGAAATTATAAGTTTTGCTGATTAATTTGTAGAAATATTTTTTAGGCTGTAACGTATATTGTAGTATACGTCATGGAAGCTGCCGGAAAGGGACAAATTGCGAGAGCTGCATTGTTACACCGACAAAAAGTAGAAAAAAAAGTATAATTGTAGGTAGGTATTTTATATACCGGATCGTTGTTAGTACACACGGTGACACTTTAACCTAGACGGTTTGGACTTAGAACGAAATGATAATGTTTTGTGCGGTCTTTTCTTTCATATGAATATTTATAAAAAGACCACGAGGCAGACCACCCGCCCAAAGGTCCAATGATATTGTGGCTGTAGTTGGGCAGCAGTGGAGAAGACTAAAGAGGAGGCCTAATACCCAGCAGTGGGCGCATACAGGCTAAATAGGTATATAAATAGATAATATTTATAAAACGATTATTTTGTATTAATGTTCATCAGTAGATACTGGGATAAACCAAGAAAAAATAGCCTATTATATAATTTAGCTTAATTTTTCATTCATCTATTTGCTTTTCTTTAATACACTTAGTAGGGGCTACGTTCTTGAATTAAAGAAAGTAATCAGTGAAATTACGTCGGCTACTAAAATATGTATTCGTCATAAAAGTATGGCTGACTCCTGTCGAGGATAAATATTCATTATGTCGAGATCGCCTAGCGTTTTAGCGGGATTAAATGCTATTAACGTAAGAGACGTTGCTCTTTGGATCAATCAGCGAGACTGAATGAAATGAACGAATGAAAACTATACATAAATAACACTGAAACATATTCCTATGATATAAACAAAAACAGGAGACATTATGATGTTGACAATCTCTTGCTGGTTTCGTGATCAAGCTTTTAGGTTTATGTGGAGAGATTAGGACTTAATTTGATGAAATCCTGTTTAGAATGTTTAGTTTTCTGACATACACACGAACAACCTCTCGAACAATCTAGAACAATCTTGCAATTTACAATACAAACCAAATGAAATTATCATATATACCACTCTATTTATCGTACCCTGCTGAGAGTATTTGGGAAACTCATCACTCAGCAAAAGTGGCTGTAAAATCCTAGTTTTGTAAAAGCGGCAATACAGCTGTAAATAGAGAACTCATGAACTTTACTAGTTTGACATAAAGTTGAAAGTCGCGTAATATGTCGGTTGCTGATTCTTAGGCAGTTCTAGCATGACTAGGAGGGGTGTTCCATCCGGCTGGGAGCTCTCATTCGCCACTAATTAATTACTCAACTCGGTTTCAATTAAATTAACTCGAGATCGGGGCATCGACACGCGATTAACCGATGCCAACCGCAATTCGATTAAAATCGTTAATGCCGATTAATTTTACTCGTTGACTATCGATGAAGTAGTTAACTTTACCCTATAGCACGACATATGACTTATATTGAAACTAAGCTAAATAAAAAAGTAACAACCTAGACTATGTCATGATCATTCTTTATTATTTTTATTCTTCCCTATAAGTATGTAGGAGTAGGTATACCTACCTATAATTAATAAGTTACAATTTATAAAGGTTTTTTTATTCACAAGGTGCAGTTTACTTTCAGATATTTCATACTCAAGATACTTGAGAATACTTAGGGGTGTTCCAATATTCAACATTTTGACATACACGCGAGAGCAATGATTCCGGGTCACTTAAAGAATGTTAAAAATCTCGGAAACTAAAAATGATAGGTTAATGCAATAAATTGTATTTAATAGACAATGTAATACTCCTTAAATGAAGGTATTAAAACTTCTTAGTTATTGTAAAGTTATATCTTAAAAAAATCAAATTTGAAAAAGGGCCACTTTCGAAGATGGAACTACGAAATTACAGCATTTGGTTTTGCTTTTGTTTGTAATCTGTCATTTATGTGGGTATATAAACCATGTTGATAGTGCTCTATATTCATTATTCAAGCTGAAATTATGTCGCTTACGCCTGAAGAATGCACCAGAATACTTACAATGCTGGAAACCGGCCGGAGTCAGCGCGATACAGCCAGGACTGTCGGTGTGTCGCTGTCAACAGTACAAAGAGTTCTCCGACGTTACGAAGAAACTGGTTCTAACCTACGCAGACCAGGAACGGGCAGAACCAGGTGTACCACAGCACGAGAAGACCGATACTTGGTGAACACCATGCTTCGAAATCGCTTTCTCACAGGAACTGAACTCACAAATCAGTTTCGACGCCTCGGAGGAAGTAACCCAAGTGCATGGACAGTAAGACGTCGGCTTGCTGAATCTAACTTAAAACCCCTTAGACCTGCAAACGGCCCTAAACTGGAGCGTGGGCATCGTATTTCAAGACTAAGATATGCCCAGAGCCACGTAAATTGGAGTATTGAAGATTGGTCAAAAGTTATGTTCTCCGACGAATCAAAATTTATGCTCTACAAGCACGATGGAAGACACAGAGTGTATCGAAGACCAGGGGAAAGATTCAAGCAAGCATGCATCGAAGAAAAAGTAGCCTACGGTGGTGGGTCTGTACTTGTGTGGGCCGGAATTTCTTCTGAAAGTCGCACAGAGCTGGTGATCATAGAAAACGGCTCTTTAACTAGCGTAAGATATGTGGAAGAAATCCTCAATGATCATGTTGGTCCATTTATGGTCAATTTAGGTGAGGATGCTATATTTATGCATGACAATGCCCGACCTCATACAGGTAGGATTGTGAATGACTACCTTCAAGAGATGAACATTACTCGTATGGAGTGGCCAGCGCGCAGCCCGGATATCAATCCGATCGAGCATGCTTGGGACGAGCTAGGCAGATGCGTAAAACAACGAAACCCTCCCCCAATCACGCTTCGTGAGCTCAAAATTGCTCTCACAGAGGAATGGGAGAATATTCCCCAAAATCGTATAAGGAACTTGGTGTACAGCATGCCAAACCGCGTAAACGCAGTAATGGAAGCACGAGGAGGCAATACGAAGTATTAAAATTCAAGTCAAATCGTAATAAAGTTCAAAAATTTCATGTTTCCTATTTTTGTTTTAAGGAGAGATCAGCAGTTTTTTTCTTTATGTAATTTTGTGTTAATAAAATGTATGGTGACTCATATTCTTTTACTTTCATTTAAGGAGTATTACATTGTCTATTAAATACAATTTATTGCATTAACCTATCATTTTTAGTTTCCGAGATTTTTAACATTCTTTAAGTGACCCGGAATCATTGCTCTCGAGTGTACATAAGCATGGACGTTTTTCTTTTTGTAGGTAGGTAAGGTTGCCCGGAGATAGTATTAATGATCTGTGCCCAGAGTAATAATTAAACTCACTTTCCACACGATACTCACACTCTATAAGGTGACTAGCGTAACATAACAGTGGTTGTTTCTAAGGAAGCCATTACTAGCATTCGCCTGAAGAGATGAGGGACTCCACTTGGACACTAAAACTAAATTGGCCACTGGAAACTAGTCGGGCCGAGTTTAAAACTGTCTCTAACATTTTAATTACGACGTTTAAGTAAAAGCGACTGCGTCTCTGCATTATACAGATTCAGGCACCAAAGGCAAGGAATAAATAATAGTTGGTACGTACCAAAAGCCTCCACTTAGCTAATGAAACATGTTGGTGTATAGTGTTTAAGCGTCGTCAGAGGCGTATTGTGCGCGGGCGGAACTGAGCCGCAACCCGGGATGTAGTAAGGCTTCTGGGCTAGGGGCTCCTCTACTTTCCTTTTATGTGCTGTGCAATAAAGGGTTTTCTATCCTTGGTAAATAAAATAAAACAAGCAAAAGTCAATGGTTCTACCTACATAGTCTGGAGGTAACTATATTTTTTTTATATGCAGTCACATTAAGTTATTCGCTATCAAAATCTCATTTTTTAATGAAACTAATGAATAAACGTTACTCTAGTATTTTAAACCAATGCTCAGACACGAATTTAGACTCTAGCATAGTTTAAGCTTAAGACTCGATTCAAATTAAGTTGAGTTTACTAGCCGAAAAATCCTCTAACTTTCTTTGATTTTCTTCGACAGAATCGTGACAAGTTGCAAAAGCCATAAACCAAGAAGTTGAATATCATTTACATTTTCTAAGCCGTGTTCTATGCCCCCGTTTAGCAGTACATGACTCCGCCCCTGGCCCCACCAAGCGGATTCGGCGGACCGGTCTCCGCAAATCCTCATTTACTTGCATTATTTTAATGGAGCTATTGTGGGCGGATGCCCTTTGTCGTGGACGGATCCGGTAGATGTGCCGGTGCATAAGTGCATCACTGGCCTACATCCTAGACCAAAGTGGACCGTTGGTCAAGTTCTTCATCTTTTATTTATCATGTCCGTGATTTCGAAAGACAATTTTGTAATGGCTAATTTTCTTAGGCTGCTTTCCCACCAGAACTAAACTAAGCTACGTTGCGAAGAATGTGTTTGATACCCACAAATAGGAATCGTTTAATTTGAATATAAACGATCCCTATTGGTGGGTTTCAAACACCTCCTATAATAGCTTAACTTAGCTCTGGTGGAGAAGCACACAAGCTGACGTCGTTTGTCGTGTAAAACACCAAAAAAAGGTCTATTCCCATTAGTTGTATTGCTAGTTCTTTTGATGGAGCTAGTGGGATTTTTTTGTCCCAGGAGTTACATTGATTTGAGATTTAAGCTACAGAGGTCAGCGTCACTTATTTATGAGGAATACTATTTTAGTCTAGAAATAGTGTTGATGGCTACTAGGATGGATATAGGCCACAGGTTCTTACTGACCACGTGTGCACCTTATTTTATTTTTATTTTAAATCGTTGTGTTCTTAATTTCAGCTATTAATATAATTAGTAAACTATTAATCTGAAAAAATATCATAAAGTGTAGGTTGCAATACTTACACGAAGTTAACTGTTTTTACTTCAGCTACGCCTTAATTGCTTCCAATCCCGAGGTAAAGGACTAAAGTACTATTTTAATTTTGGGGCAGTTTGTGGCTATGATTGGCTAGTCGATTTTCAGCAAAATAAGACAATACAAGATTCTCAAAAAGTTTAACCTTTAAAAACATCGTTTATTGTGTAAATTAGTAGTCATTAACTTCACAAATTCAAAACAAGATACTTGAAGTTCGTAACCAAAGACAATATAAAATATGTAAAAAAAATATTCTCGATTTAAAATAAGTACATTTTGTACAGTGTACATAATAGTGACGTGGATTTTTTATATTTTCAAACAATGAGTAAAAAGTCAAGACTACAAGCAGACGCAGTGCAGCTCTACTCTACCAACTCATTATAATACTTTGGCTATAGGTACCTACAAGGTTATTAAAGGCCGTCACAGTTTACCCAACAGTTACTATCCATTTAACTAATTAAGTGGAGCGAGTCCACTGAGAAATCCCACGGATCTAATAACCGGCTTCCCTAATAAGGTATGAGGCTGTCTTTGGTGTAAAAATGCAATCGCCGGAGCGGCTCGAGTCATTTAAACTTTTCAAATTTTCTACCGCCCTTGATAGAATTAATTTTAAATTAGATTAATCCACAAAGTGCCACATGTGGATATCTAGTCAAAACTTTCTCTATAGATATTTTTGTTTAGATTTGCTTATTTTTAATTTTTATGTCACGTACAACCAACTAGATATATAATATTAATTAGAAACACAAGACTATAATAAAAAAAAAACTTGAATATCTTGGGTCATCTATAAAAACTTGAATATCTTGGACAACCATAAACTTCGAAAAAGATATTTGTATTAGATGTGCCATGTCTCAATCTAACTTAACTTACCATCGTAGTTACAAAAAACTAGACACGAACCCAGCCCAATGAATAAATTAAATACTAATTTCTTGACATAGTTTGTTCGAAGTCGATTGCCTTGCAAGTAATTGCGCTAGTGTTTAGTTCCCGTGCTAAAGTGAAAGTTGTGTACTTAAGTGACGACCGCGGTCTATGATTTCAATATTTTTTTATTGTGAGCTTAACTGTAAATGAGCTTGTTGACATAAAGTTAACTGTACTATCGCAGTTCCGAAAAACTTTGCATTTAGTAAAAAATTGGACGAGCTTCAGTACGCACGAAGCTCAGAATATTTATTTGATAATCTGAGGCATGAACTAAAAATAAACTTATTATCCACATCTACATATCTCTAGAGATCTTGAGGACTTAGATCGGAGAAGTCCCTAAGATGGTTTGAATTTAGAAGAATTTCAGATAGGTGTACAACCTCCATTCATAAAACCACAACCTCCTTTTAGCTTAGCTACCTACTTCGTACGTAATATGATCGGCACCATTTAGTCAAGGTCAAAATTAAATAGGGTATAATTATCCGCAATGTGCACGCTCATAAATAATTAATTTGAGCAATTATTTAGGGCCATATTAATGATAAATTGCAGTTGCAATACGACGTGGCCAGTTACGCCCATATACTGCAATCACAACTGTAAAAACTAAATAGGAAAGTATGCCCAGTTTGAGCAACCACAAGTCCTGATATTTATTTAAGATGAGTAAAAAATATTTTATCATACGAAAAACTAAAATCGAAAAAGGCTTTTCCACTATATCAAAGGGAATATTGACTGAAGCGGCGGTATCGAGAAGCCATCGCGGTCACAAACGACCCTCGCGTGCCGCAGAACGAGACCGATTGAATTAGATAGACACTAGATACTAGTCATCAATCAAAACGTCCAATACCTCGATTGTACGCCCACTCATTGTACAGTTTCTGTAAGTTCTACCATTGTATTATCACCAGTCGAGCTCAAAGAGCCGTCAACATCGACAAACAGCTGAGGAGCTGTCCACTGCAACGATGGAAGCTGTGGGCAGCCCTTTGTGGAAGATTTCAGCGGCTACTTTGATCTCTACCCCGGAGGTTATTCGGAAAAACGTTATTTAATTAACTTTCGACAAGGAGTAATCGCGTTACAAAGCCGGGTCAGTCTTTGCCGGCGGCGCACTTCATTTTTACGCCAAACATAGCCCCCACTATAAAGGTGCTGTCATTTTCAGGTGTTTTCCAATTAAAACCCTGCCTTTGACCATGTCCGTTCAAAGTAATACCAACTACCACCCTGTGTAGTTTTAATAAAGGGGTGATGGCTGTAATAGAGCTGTTTTGGAGTTCCCTTTTATTTGTTCCGTGATTGCATTTTTAATATAAACCGCTGAATGTAATTTAGAAAAACATAGATACCTAATTTAAAATAATTGGCAAGACTAGCAAACCTGTTCTATTATGAATATCTGAAGATCGAGAGATAAGTTATTTACAGTTACTAGTGGTCGTCTCACCACTTAAAACGAGTTGTTTACTTCCTGTGAAACTGTTACTTCATTAACAACAGTGGAAAGTAGTTTTATGAGTTGTCGAAATAAGTTTGGCAGTGTTTAAACTTCGCAATTGGTTGCATGTAGCCGTAAGCAGAACGCGGCGGCGGCGGCGAGACTGTAAGGCGCCCGCGGCCACCGGACGCCTCTGCTCTACAAGCCTTTACTGCATAATTAACTATATCAACTATTCTGTTGTCCAACCAGAGTAATCACAAATTTGCTCAAAAACCCTTATAAACATTTAGGGTCGAGTTTGGCGGGCCATACGTCCCGCACTGCCCAAGGCAGATCTTATATCGAGTACATTATGCGGACGCAGGTTAGCGCTTTCCGAGCGAATGACTCCCTCATATAAACAAAGCCGGTCTTTGTGCGGTGTTCAATGAACAGCTTAATTGCGTTTCTTCGCCACTTCTCTCTGCGGTATTCACACGTCTTTTAATCGAATTAATTCTTCGGAGTTATTTAGAGGATTGTTGGAGCTGAAGTTTCTTTTGTGCATTGGGTTATGGACGTCAGAGCGAGATTACAATTAGGTATTGCCGTTGTACGTAATCCCGCCATCAGCGGTGAGTGGCTTGTGTCGTGAGTGCAAATGGTTTGCGAGAGGGAAGCTTTCGCCTTCATCCCTGTGTTCCGCTTATGCTTCGTGAATTTTTAACCTGCCTGAAAGGACCTGCAGCTCGCTCCTATTGTGGACGTATATTGTGGCTTTACAATTGCAATAGAGCTGAATAAATTAATAAAAAATGTCACTTCTAAAAAAGCCTAAAAATCTAAATTTAATTTTTCAACTGTCATCACTTTTTCATGCAGCTATTCGTTCTAGCTTCAAGTAGCACTTGCTTAGCAACTTCTTATCACCTATGCAATGGCAAATTACCTAAACAATACCAACAAGTTTTTACGAAATGAGTGCGACTAATTAGGCCGTTTCCGACGCTTTTATCGAAGTGGTAGGTAATAAGGATACTTGTGTACATGTCGGTGTTGCTTCTACGAATAGATAAGAGTCCTAGAATAGTGTTGAACTAAACATGTTACTGTAGTATTTTAAACGCGGCAGACTTCATAGATGGCAGTGATAAAGAGGACATTATTATACACCATGTAGTAACTTAACTGAAAAAATCTGATCATCTTTGAATTTTATTATTTCTTTTCAGCCAAAGAGTGGAACTCGTTGCCGGTGTCTGTGTTCCCGAATGACTATAATTTGGAAGTTTTCAAGAGTAGAGTGAATAGGTATCTTCTAGGTAATCGTGCTACATCGTCGACCACTTCATTGCTTAACATCAGGTGAGATTGTGGTCAAACCGTTGCCTATATTGTATAAAAAAAAGGCGATGCGTCGCGTATTCAATAAATAAATAACGTTTTGCTAAACTTTGGGTAACTTTGTGTTCCTATAAAGTAACGACAGCATTGGTGGCTTTAACCCGCCCTGCGCACATAAAAAATAAGTACAAAAATAAAATATGCAATATCAATTATAATTAAAATCACGCAACACGGAATGTACATAACACTAGCCGCTGGCGAGTCCATAATTAACGCAATTAATTAAGCTTAGGAAACTCCTTACGAGCGGAGTCACGACACAAGTGTTAATAACACCGATAAAGGTCACCCGTCACTAGTGACGGCACAAACCGGACATTATGTTTATTTATCCGGTAACTAACTAACCGGACATTAGTTATTTGACGTTTACATAAACAATCCTTATTGTTATTTAAATTGTTACTTTCAGTAGCGAGCTTATCATGGACTACTGGTAGAGACGGAAAAAAAGAAAGCCATTTGAAATTGCTGTAATTATAAGATTTAATTTTGGTTTTGATACACACTGCACTTTATTTCCCGGTAGTGAACCATAGTTTGGGTGCTATCGTAGCTATGTATCATGATATGCACATGAAACTTGTGCTCACAGTACCAGTTATCTAATCTTGGTTATCTGCATAAGTATTCAACTGGTGTCAATCTGTAGTTGCAAAATTAATTCTGCGGTAAGTACACCGATGATACCAACCAGTCTTTACAAGCTTTGAATTAAGCTCCGGCTTTTTATTTAAAGAAATAGGTTTCTTACTTCAAGTGCCAACTCTACCATGACCCGCCCACGGCATAAAAGCTTTTATTGGGCATTTATTATACCTTAACTTTTAATACAACGCCATTGATTAGTAGTTATAAATTTAGATGTAGAATAATTGGTCATCGTAATTGATTTTAAAGCCTTGGCATCAGCTTCAACTAATCACAAACATTGGTCACACGTTGGCCACTCCTACGTGATTCAAATATCGTGTGCTGTATGGCATTTAGGTAAAAATGAAATGAGTTGAATTCCACGCGGTAATTGAGTAGGTGTGGTCGAATTGGTCGAATAGCACGAAAATCATTTGCTTTGAAAAGTTTTTAGCATAATTCAAAACAATTGTAGAAACATTATATATCGTGGTCTGGTAAGTTATGAACTCCAGTTTCGTTGCTCTATAGATACGCTTATAACTAGCTAACGCTTACGTAAATGAGATGGGATTCTGTTTTTGTTCATACGGACTTCCACTTTCTGTTAGTATACTTGCTAATGGAAACCATACTCTACTAGACCAACTAGACTGATAAATTATTGTATTAAAATGCTGGCTGTCGTCTTACGTATCTTGCAGCTCCAAACAATGCGTGAGCACAGATGGCACTGAAAATAGGCTTATACCCGTCAGTGCCATCCAAGGTCCTGTTCTTATACAATCGACATCTGGCGTTCTTACCTCCTCATAATCTCTTTGCGAGTGAGGGTGCGGCGCGGCCGGCGCTCATTCGCGCGAGCGGCGCGGGCGGCCAACCTTGCCCTTCCGTACGGGAGCGCCAGGTGTCGCTGTGTTTGCACTTTTCATTAGCTTCTGCCAGTCCTGCTCGCAGACTAGTGAACCCGCGAGCATGTAGTACCTAGAGTACAAAATTCACTCAACTTTGAAGCCACCCAAAAGAACTCCCGACCAGTTGAAAGATGTGAAGCATAAAGAATCTTCAGTTTATAGATATCTGAATATATATGAGTTTATAGAATCTTCAGTTTATAGATATCTATAAAGAATGGTGGAAGATCTTCAGTTTATAGATATCTGAGGGCATATTGACTGTGTCTGGGGTGGGGCTGGAGTGGGGATAAAGTCATAAGCCTTTTATTTTACTGGGCATTACAATATAACTATTTTGTGAGTAAACTGCCCACGGTCTGTGACACAAAGATAACATAAGTAGTTTTGTATACTGTTTTAGCAAGTTTCGTATGAGTTACTGGCTAATGAAAGTATTTTAATAAGAGTATACATAAAAACTGTACCTAGTCTTTGTAATAAAAGACTTAGAAACACTGTATAAGAAGAATGAGAAAAAGAAAAGTGTCACTCAGAGAAGAGGATCTTAAGTACTTAATCCTTGAAGCTTACCTATCGCCTTGCATGAGGTGTGAGCCACATTTTGAGCACGCGAAACATTTTATGTGAAAGACGTGGAGGGGTTGCTGTGGTGCGTTCGTTCTCATCACAAACTCGCTCGCAGGGATGGCTTGACCGCACGCTGCGCACGCGCCCCCTGAACCGAACATTCTGGAACAAGTGAACATACTTTAAATAAATAAGTAAATACTGTAATGATTTAGTCTCTTGCATACCTATCATCAAGAGTCTTAAGTACCTACTTAGACATCTGATTTTCTTCTTTCTATGCATAAATTGGTCGTGAGCTTTCACGAGTGACCAACGTATGATTTAATCATCCGATTTTAACCTGACCAAAAAACAAGATTTTGTAAAAGGACCATTGAACATACCTACTAAAAATTTGTGGTTAAGATACTCGTAGCTAATCTTGGCCTTAGAATGAAGTAGAATTTGGATGCTGTGTCTAAAATTAGAATTCACTCAGCAAACTTTATAGAAATAATTTTACGACCCATTTTCTCAGACTATACACGTGCTGAATCCAGTTACCTAAGTCTAGTGCTACTCTAAACTGGCGTATTAATTTAATTCGTAGATGTCAAGACGCTCAATTAAACGTGTTTTATATGCCGCTGCCATTCAAACGGAATGTTTGAAATCATCATTAAAAGTGACGCTATGAGTCTAGATAGACTGAACCGAGGTAACAATTTTAACAAGCAAGTTTAAAACGCCACGATTATTGCTCGTTAAGCTTTGATAAATGGTTAATAAAACAAAGTAACGACACAGACTATAAATCTTACGAATGTAGGTATCTATTTGTGTCCAACAGTGTCTACTGTCTAGTCAAATATACTAGTTCTGTGCCCTTAGCACGACGTTTTGTCTATCGAGTCGAATATCGATTCCGTTGCAATAGCTAAATACGGGTAGTAGTAATATTATTCGATTTCTTATCAAAGAGCTTGGAATAGTTACACCGTGTTTTGTCTTTTGTATTGACAGGCAGATTTAAATTAAATAATAAAAAAAAAACACGGTGTAACTAGTTTGGAAACATCTTTATTTCGCTTTTATATGGACAATGGTTAGAAAGACAGAATATTTAGTTTTATACCAAGAAATACGTCTAGCCTTCGGTATATACATATTAGCGACGAACTAAAAATATGCAAATGTAGACTTGTGCTAAGTTTATGTATTTTATGACACCTAATGATCGTAAGCATGCTTGTAAGTACCAATTAATTTGGGTTTGTTGGGATTATGCATTTGTAATTGGTTAACGATATGCGTTGTTTATTTATAATCAGATATTGAAAAGGTTAGTTAGATAAAAAGGTCAGCGTACATTTAGATGTCTGACACACTGACTTAGTAGATTATTTAAGATCACGGATTTTCTACTTACAACATTGCTGTTCTAATTTTTGGATACCTAAACTACACTTGAGAGCCAAAATTCCGGGTCATTTAATTAAGTAATCTAAGTGAAGGCTTAGTGAAATTATGCAAGCTGGAGTAATAAATTATCAATCAAACACAATTTATTTATCTAAGCTAGCATTCCTGGTTTCCACGATATTAAAGTTTTTACAGATGATCCGGAAGTTTTGCTTTTGACTGTAACTTAGGTGAATACAATTGTATAGCATACAAACACAATAGTGATGAGTACCTAATAGTTAGAGATAATGCTCATTAAAACTATTTTACTGTTAAGCAATTAAAAAGATTCTTTAAAACTATACTAATAAAGTTAATTAATTATCTTACGAGTCTCAAATGGCCCACGGTCTATAAAAATGAGAGTGTATCCGTTATGATAAGATAATGATGATGATGAAGCGTTTTAGTACCTTTTTACTACTATTAACTACTAATGAATTCCATAAACTACCGATTTTAATAAAAATCAAATAAGAGATTATGAAAAGTTTATATCAACACTAGCTGTCACTCGCGTGCTCACATTGTAGCAGCATACGCATTATTTGATTAAAATCTTTGATAATCTAAAATTAGGATCTTAGACCCCTAAAAGGTCTAAGATTAGGATCTTAGACCTTTTAGGGGGCGAAATTCTTAGTGCACACCTACACTATACAAGGTTACTATAGTAGGTGCCAAATAACACCGCAATACAGGTCATTCACCCGCCTTCAAAACAATGTCGCAAAATTCAATATATGAATGGCTAATTCTGTCACCATCCATACAAACCTGTCGCTAAGACGGTAATCGCTCGAATCTCGTAGTACTGTTTGTTTACCATTCATAAATTGAATTTTGCGACATCGATTTGAAGGTGGGTGAATGACCTGTATTATGGTGTTATTTGGCACCTACTATACCCTCCAAATTTCATACCTCTAGGACTTATAGTGCGTTAATTGTCAGTCAGCTTCAAAAGAGTTTTATATAATTTAGAGATTAGAGAAGATAGATAAAGGTAATTTTATTATGCTATGTAACGATAGTTTTAAAAGGTTAATAATGAAGACGTTTCTTAGTGATAATGATAACTTTATGAGTAAATATTAATATTTAGTATTCAATAAATATTACTGCATTTTAATAATTGTTTCTAAATAAACGATAGTTATTTTGACTATGTTTGGTTTTAGTTAAGTCTAAATAGAAGTTGATTTTT
The DNA here is from genome assembly GCA_947507515.1 of Eulithis testata. Classification (NCBI taxonomy): domain Eukaryota; kingdom Metazoa; phylum Arthropoda; class Insecta; order Lepidoptera; family Geometridae; genus Eulithis; species Eulithis testata. The sequence continues at coordinate 4,049,139 of OX382194.1, forward strand.
CAAAAATTTAAAATCCCTCTACCATAATAACCATCTTAGACCTTGGAGTATGGACTCCAGCTAATTAATTACCAAAACTTTGAGATGAACTAAATGTTTCAAACTATTATGCCAGATAAATATCTCTATAACTTTGAAATGGCTCCACCAATTTTCCCCAAACATGAACCATCCCAAATAAATCACCTTTCTTACAAAAAAAACCGTATTTAAATAGGAAACCTACTTTCAGAGCTTCGAGGGCACAGGCAAACAAGGTCAGTTAAGACTATACCTAAAAGCGAAAAAAAACCCTTTTCAAGTAATTTTATCCCGCGAAGAAAGGAACACCTCCTGCGTCTTAGTCTGTCGGTCGCCCACCTCGTCATAGAGTCATTCATATCAAAAAATTATTTGTTTATGGCGCTAGACTAATTTCTTTAAAGCCATATATTTTTTATATTGAGAGGCTAATTTAATAGCTGCACTAAAACCCATAATGAATGATTACTGCGATAGGTAACGACGGCGGCGACCGGTCAGTATTTTATTTACCATAAATCTGTGCTTTGAATTTGGTTGATTAAATAAATAAAATTGGTGGACATTGCAATCTAGCCCAAAGCGATTAGTTATTGACAATTGACAACCTAGACCGCCGCAGGCACAGGTACGAGCACACAAACTGTTGTATTTATTTTCTAAATACCTATATAAAACTCTTTTGAAGCTGACTGACAATCAACGCACAGCTTAAACTATAAGTCCTGGAGGTATGAAATTTGGAGGGTAGTATCTGTAGAGGTGCACTAAAACAGAAACATGAAAATTCGCACCCGAAGACCCTTGAAAATTGGTACATAGATTCCTCAAATAAATTGAATTCACACATGATTCAGGATTTTTAATTTTGTTTAAACTATTTGTATACTTATATCATGCGAGCAAAGCCGCGGGGGCGACGGCTAGTAGTAAATAAGACTATTAGCTAATCGCATAAAAATAATAATGAAAGCTTCATTCATGTTCACAAAAAGCTTATTAAATTAGGCCGATTGAAGTTCATAGTATCCGGTCCAGGAACCCTTTTAATTAGTAATTGATAAAGTAACTTTAGGAATTAGGTAATTGGTAATAGATACTGCAATTCATTTTAATTGATTCGATTTTTATAATCCAGTTCTATTTGCATGCAGAAAGTTTGCAATAACTCCAGTAAAAAAAACTAACAAGTCTCGAAAGATAAATTCGCTTCAATCACTCGAGGCAAATAGGATTCCGTTTCATTGGGTTATTCTGATTCTCCCCATTAGGATTGTCCCACCGAAGCGATCTTTCCGCGGATTGTCAGTAGATGGGTATGATCAAAAAGCCCCATAAAACACCGTGTGATAATGTATGTAAGTCAGACAATATAAACAATTTTATTTCATGTGGTCAGATAAGTTTTTGTTAGGTATAAGTTATCTTTGTCCTATGTCTGGGTGTAACTATGTATTTTATAAGTAAGTATCTACAAAAAAGGTGTATTTATATTATAAGTATTCTATCAGCAATCTAGTTTCCATAGTACAAGCTCTGCTTAGTTTGGGACTAGAGGGCGTCGTGTGAATTACAAAGATATTTATTTATTATATATTAATTTCACAGATGGGAGGTCGATCGTACTTTTTGGAATTTTTCAATCGGTTTGTTAGATGTTCTTTATCTCGAACAATCGATACTAGTAGTACAGATTTGGTGGGGTGTATGGGAATAACCCGTTTCATTTACTTCGGCAAGAGCGTTTTCAATTAAGGAGCCCGGCAAACAGTATCGACGTATGAAGGTAAAATTAATTAAACCAAGCCAAGACAAACATATACGGATACTGGCGATGGATCTCGATTACTCTTCTAAGAGTTATAAGACCGACCATTCAGCATTAGAAACTGGTCTCATTTTCAGAATTACTAATTTTGCGACTGCATTTACTTCGATTTTTAAAAACTCAAGTTAGTTCACTTTCGCTGCTGACTGTAACTACCTACTAATAATTCTTCTTAAAAATAATTTCTTAGAAAAATGGGTATGTTTAGAAATCAAATCTTGAATAAGTTGAATAAAGAATCACCCCTTTAGATTTATATAGTTTATTCGGACGTATTACTTTGATCAAATTCGAAGGGTTAAAACCTTTTCACACTGTAATTTGATTCATGCAGTAACAAGTTTACGAAGTTCGTAATCGACAACTTTTAGGATTCCTTTCATACCGATATTAATTAACGAGTGTGTGTTTAACATGAGTTTATAAATGGAGAAGTTTGAGATACCTGCCAAACTTCATGTGCTCGTTGCTTGTAGGTACTTCCACACTTGCCGTCTGTATGAAGCATTAAAACTCAAAGGAGGTTAAACCGTGCCAGTTCCAACCATCAAACATTTCGATCCTCGTATCCATATCATATTATTAACTTTACTGACAGCACATGTGGAAAGCCTATAAACTCGTTGAATCATCATTAATTTAAGATGAAGAAAGACATATCTTACATGTTATTTTATTCACGTTACGTGTCGAGTTCTGATTGTTTTACTGAAACATAATTTGAAACCTCTCGCGGAGATCATTAGAGCTAGGGACAGGTGGAAGAGGATTTTATCCGGGAAATAATGAGCTTTCATACAACACACTCCTTTGGGGAATGTACGACCGCGACTGTCAAATGTTTACAACATGTTTTCTACATCTGACAAAACTGGACTAGTCTTGACTGTGTTTTGTTTTTTTTTAGAAAAAACTCAAATCGATTTAAGCTTACACCGTGTTTTGTTTTTTCGATCGAGTTGGAATCTGCTTGTAAAAGACCGAACACGGTGTAACTTTCCCAAGCGTAGGTACATCGAGTTAATGACCAAAGTTAATAAAGAATCGGGATTTATTTTCGGTCACGATAGTCGTCGCATCGTACCTATTTGCCAAATTCAATCTGAAACCAGTGCATTAAAGCCCATTTTAAATTCAGAGCGGAGTTTCAGCGACACAGGCCTAAGGGGAGGATCGGGACCGAAGACGGATAGCTCTTAATAAAGTCGAGCTGCGCCCTCAAACGGGATCTTACTTGTTGCTCACTATCTCCTGAATAAGGTCTCGAAAATCTTTGAAAGGAGATGGACAACTTTGTATCGCGATACTAATTTCGTTTATTGATTCTGATTACATTAGGGGGTTGCTGTTTCGTAAATATATCTTGGTACCTAGAAGGGTAGATTTTTATTGTTTTTTATAGCAACATTTTTAAGACTATTACTAGAGCAATTATTTTTTTTGGAAACATAAAGTCCGGTGAAATAAGTTTAAACAATATTTTTATAGAATTTTATCGGTTTTACTTGCGATGAAGTGGTGATCGCAAATGGAACAAATGTACAATTTTAAAAATAAAACAAGTTATGTAAAATAGTAAGTGCACCATCTCTATGTAATAGCTTGAGAAAGTTTGTCTAATATGTTGATCTATACGCAATTTAACCCCCTAATATTCGTATATAGCTTTTTTAGTTTCGAACACAACATGGTCTAAAAGACCACTCTTTGATCACAGATTTTTAACCCTTGCACTGCAGTGGTGTAATTGATGGTTGCGTCACAAATGTCTGCTGCAAATGTCATGACTGAGCCTTGACGAATGCCAACGTCTAAGCTGCACAAAGCAAACTGTTTGGACGCTTTTAGTGCTTGACGGACTTCTGACACTTCAGACTCATGTTGCAGCTATCACATGTAATAATCTAATAGGATATTTTGTGGTATCATGATAGTTCGTTATTTAGTCCGAGTTTTTAGGCCGCCTCAAGACCTCAGCCGTGGATTAACTGGAATAGCACGGAAGCGCTTAGATGTAAATGTAACTAGCGGTCACCAATCCAAATAGTGGCCGCACAGAACGTCGCTGAACTTAAAAATAGAAGAAAGAAGAAGAAAAAACCTTTATTTTGGAAACATGACATATACCTACATAACTTAGATAATCACGATAATCATTGTTGTATAAATACCGAGAAACCTGATGAAGATTATGATAGTGGCTGTCGAGAGTACAGCCAGAGAGAAGAGGAACTAATTCAAAACGTATGTACAGTATGTAATAAGGTGGTAAGAAAGAGTTATCAGTATTATAATCACAATGCATGTCCCGCACTAGCGCGGGACGTGGGATGCGGGATGGTATCGAGTTAGCACGTCGTTAGCAAGAAACTCGTTAGCGACGCGTGCCGCCGACAAGCCAAGAATTTGCTAATGACACATGCTGCTCGCGATACAGTGACTATGATATGGGGAAATCTTGGGACATGTCAATTTTCACGCACCAGAAATCATAAAAGCATTAATAGGAGCGCTTTTATTTTACTCCGTTTTTGGGACCTATTCGTAATTTTAACAGCGCGATTATTGATGTTCTTTTGTTAAATTCACAATCATATAAAATCCAAAAGAGATCAAAAATCAGCAGAATCGGTTTTATCACTATTCCGGCACCATACTTTTATCTGTGCCTTATTTAGCTGTCAAGTAACAGTGTTGAGTAATAGGTTAGGCTAGAGACGCTATACCATAATTTTAATTTAAGACTATTTCATGTCACCTAGTTCTACAGACAATAAATCCTACTTCCTACTAACTACGTAAAAACTACTGATCCTATTTTGATGAAACTTGGAATATATATTGTCCGTGACCTGGATTAACACATAAGCTACTTTTTATCCCGAAAAATTAACTGGATCCAACGTGACGCGAACGAAGTCGCGGGCGGCACCTAGTAAAAAGTTCTAATGAAAGAAATAGTACAAAAATATCTTACTAGTTTACAGAAGCATGGTCACCCTTGCGAAAAGCGCCTGCTCGCGAGAACCGGGCCCGTCTAGTGGGTCTCATTCGCGGACGGATCAAGTGGCTTGACAAATCAGATCGCTTTAATGAATACCTTGTTTATCAACCTGACTGTACGTCGCTGTGCGAAAGATAAACGATTTTTATTAGCATTTGTGATAAATGAATTATTTATTTGCATTTCTGATTATAAAGTGTAGAAAAAAGTATTGTGCGCGTCGATGTCTTTTGTATGCAAAAATATACAAAATTATCAAGCTATTGTAATATTTGTTTTTAATTAATATGAAAAATGAGCTGTAAAATTGATTGTACAAATAAAGCAAATAACTGTAAATTGGATTTACACATCACGAAAAGAAATAAACGAATTTAAAAAAAAATGCACCGATTCTCATCCACTTTATCCTCGCTGTATTCGTTAACAAGCGCCCGTGAGGCAAAATCGTATTCAAATTGACATAGTAAAACAACAGAGCCTCCGGACTAAGTTCCATAAACTCGTTTGAAACTCCCCTCTACACACTCTATCGGCGATTTTTAATTAAGTCCCTAGCGAGCGGCAAGCGAGCAAAGTAACACCATCAATTCATTATCCTAAACTCTGGCTCGATTGTTCCTCGCTACTTACGCAAACTTTCATTTTAATCAAGCGTTTAATTAAAAATTATCCGAGAAAAACAAAATAAGCCCGTTAGGGGCGGTCTGAACTAATTAAGGCGCATGCGATGAGCCCGACAACAGGCCCGTGAGGTGAGCGTCCTTTAATTAAACTCTTGTTCCACTCTGGCGGCGGTGCTTAGCGGAACTATTACCACAGACCAACAATAGTGCCTTGTCTCACTCCGAACCCGAAACTGAAACTATGTGTAAATCTATTTATGACAACTACAACCTCTTGTCACAGAACAGATATAATATAGCCCAGTCGGGTTAGATAAGAAAAGAGCCTGAAATTACATTAATTACATATAATACTTCTACCCTGATTCATCTACAATATCGTTTGTCCTTGTTCAACGCTGAAACACTCCTGTAATCCCTTAAATTAAAAGCAGACGCAGACGTACATTGCAATAATTAAAACTGGCACTTGCACCACGCAACACTACTCAAAATTAACAACTTAAAGGTTAAAACTCGTTGCAACCCCTTGAATTAAGTGCTATATTACACCTCAAACTAATTAATTACATATTCTTTGCAATAAGGGCCTGGACACATCATTAAGCGGCGCGGTCACCGTGTGACGGCATGTCACCGCGCCGGCCCAAGTCACGGCGCACCCGCAGTTGAAAAATACACCGTATTGCCTTCAAAATAAGTAACAGGTGATGGTTGCTGCCGTGAATCAGCCCAGCTTGCTGTACACGTCGTGGTGCGGTACGGTTTTTGTTACGATTGCCGTCACGCGGTAGCGGACCTGTGGTCGCCCGTGTGATGTGTCCAGACCCTAAGTCAGGGCGGCCCGCCCGACTTGTCAGACAAACTGCCCTACACGTGCTAATGATAACGTTACTAGACGCTCTGGCCTGGCGTGTCCACTAAATTATTACTAGACCATGCCAGCCTTTTAATCAATAATATAGAAGTCCTGGAATACTTTCTTTCAAATAATTTATGAGTGGTACAGTTGAACTTTCTTTTGTCTTGTTTATTTTTAAACTACGGTGTCATAATATTAATAGGTAGTATAACTTTTCAGGAATGTAGGAGTAACTGGAAAGAGTATTTCGATGAAAGGTCTCTGACCAAGGGCATTTGGTATAGAACAATACAACCAGGCTTATCTAGATCACCATGGTTCGAAGGGTCTAGTATGGTCAGGTCTGACATCGTCACTGTGATGAGGCTTCGATCAGGACACATTCCGCTGAATAGCTTTGGCCACCTCATGGGTAAGGTAACATCTCCAAACTGCACGGAATGCAATGTGATCGAAGGAGTGTATCACATCGTCGCGGAGTGTGTCCGGAACAAAGCAGAGAGAAGAGCTTTTATTATTAAATTTAGCCATGAGTTGTTTTTAGTTGGTAGTTGGAATTCTGTTTTGGCTTTTCCTCTATCAGGAAAAGCCAAGGATTTGATTAAAATTGTTAAATTGGGAATCAATCGTAGATAAGTTTGTAGTTAGTAGTTTTATGTGCCTTGTCGAGGGTGGCATAATCTTGTTGATTAAACCCTCACCAATATATAAAGATTAAAAAAAAAAACTTTTCGGGTGTCGAATATAAACTTAAAATGTTTTAACTCTATTAGGTTAGGATTCAGAAGTCATTAGTTGAGTAAATTCATGTAATTAGAGAAATATGAAATATTTCTATCGAAGGTAGTGTGGTAAAATCACAAAAGCTCAACCATCAAGTTTTAAGTCTAAAAATAGAGTAAGATTTTACTTAACGACATTAAAATTGTTTTAAGTAATACTTGTCTAACGAACCGATGTGTAAATTACAATAAAATTAATATTAAAAATATATTTTTGATTCAACTCTGCAAAATTACAAAAAGTTGGGAACAGAGGCGAACTTTTCTAATTAATGTTAATACCAATATCAATTAAGTTGCGCTAAGAATTAATTATCTGAGTATTACGGACCCTCGTTTATTAGTAAACTTTCACTAATCAATCATCTTGTAGCCCACGTAACTAATTACATTGTTACTCTACAGATAGGTACCTACGTACACGATAAGAAATGCACAACCTAACAAGTTATCGGGATCCTATGGATTCAAATACTCCCATTTTGTAACATTCTTTATATAAAAGTAAATAAAATTATCATTTTCATTTTTTGAAGTTATACTTCTAATGCGACTTCCAGCAAGGTTGCGTTATTTGAGAGGACATAGTCTCTGTCTCTTTTCTATTCGCGGGAATAGAAAGAGACAGAGACTAATACGCTACAATCAAATATAGATGGCATTGTTCAGCAATTCAGCATTTGACCGCCCGTGTTTTTTAAGTTATAGTACGACTTCCAACTGACAGCGGGGGGAATAGAAAGAGACTAATACGCTACAATCAAAATATAATAGATAGGCAGTGTTCATGCAACTTTTAACTTTTTATTTTGAAGGGAAAATTTAGTACTGCATATTGGTTAAGTACATAAAAATAAATACCAAATTAATTTCTAAGTATAACTTCTTCCACGCGTATGGACTGCACGCACAGGTTTTTTTTCGTTTTTATTTTCTGTTGAAACGTATAAGTATATTTTATTATCCAACAATGGATCTATTCTAATGCTCTGCAAAAAATCCAAGTGATGTTTCTCGTACAATAGCTTCTGATTTTTTATGGGAAGTTTTTTTTAATTAATTAATGTATGTGTCAGAGGCCAAATAGATAGGCACCCATGCAGAAGCTAATCTAATGTAATCCAATATGGGTTTGATCAATGTCGTATTCATTCAAATATGCACCAGCAGAACGTATCCTTACAAATTACAAAATACCCATTAAAAATTAAAAAATCCTATATTAAAAAATATTCACTTCTATTTTTACCCATACCTATTTTTTTTATTAGGCCATGGTTTTTAATAATGGTTCAAATTGAATCTTCTTTATTACTGAGATACCAATACAATAACTAATCTAGTAGGTGTACATGCCTCTTGCAATACGACCGCAGTATCGAATTACTTCTTGTAGGTTTATTTGGGGTAGGTACGGTAATTGGCTGGCAGGCCGGATGCAGGCACAGGTGCTGGGTGCGTGCGCCCTCTAGCGGCCGGAAATGAGAGCCAATTTGAATCTCATCTGTGGCGAATCGATTAATTGGAAACTCATAATAATATGAACATAAGAAAAAACAATGATAAATTAAAAATAATTGTTATGATCAATTTTTAAGTGTTATCCTTTCAAGCAGACATACCACTAAGGCCTTTTAAGTATCGAAATAAGTCACACGATTGTCAACCTCACACGTGCTAGATAAGGAATAGATTCAATTAAGTGTATAAAGGTTTACAGAACTAGGTAAGTAGCTAATATCTCAATAGCCACACAGTTTCATGTCATGACACTTTAAAATAAGGTATGAATTAGATTGGAGAATGGCGAGTCTGATCCTAGAGATTTCATACATCAATTTCACCTTTACAGTTAGTTGGTAGAAGGGCGATTTCGGCGTCTCACATCTCTAAATGTCAAGTGATAAGATCTGTGCCAGAGCCTGGATCGCCACCTATTTATATTTATTTAATCAGCTTGAGCGACGGACAATGTGCCATTGTATGTCCTGATTTATTGCTCCAAGACGATCTATAATGGTCGACTCTTGTTATAAAAGACAGTTAATGGTTCGTCGTGGCACTAGGCTTTTCTTGGATAATCAAGAATAATCAGTTCATTGGTTTTTGTTTACAGGTCATAGTGAAATTCTAGTAGGTATTGAAATTGTATTATTAACTCAAATGTCAATAGTGAATTTATCGGTTTGCGAAAAACACCAACATCTAGTATAGTAGTTGTGGGCCACTAATCGATGATAATAGGTTTACTGTAGTCCGCTAGACCCTCTTGTAAACCTACTAGTGGGCCTAGCAGACCCACAATAACATTGACTGGACACGCAACTTTCTCGAAAGAAAAAAAGGATTTTTATTTCATAATATACGACCCTTTCAATAGTATACCTACATCGATCAAAACCAGTTTCACTTCCGAAAGTCATCAATATCATCAACGAATTAGTCCATTACAGATTATAACTTTATAGCTTATTCGTTAATTATAAGTTTAGTAGTTAGTAGATGAACTTTAATTTAGTGTTATAAATTGAGTTAGATTAATTATGTACCTATATATATATGTATTCTATCAGCCATCTAGTTCCCATATATGAAACAAGCTTTCCTTAGTTTGGGACTAGAAGGCGTTGTGTTAAATGTCCGTGAATATTTATTTATTTATTCTGTTCAAACTTATTACAAGTTAGATAAAAAATCGTTGTACTGTTTTTTACTAGAAAAAATCCCGTTGGAAGACGGCCCGTCGCTAAAGTGGAGGCTTTGGCTGATGCCTTTGACTGAGTCGGTCAGTAGTTCATAGAACTTACGTCCGTAATACACTCGAGAGAAAAAATTCCGGGTCATTTTATAAAAACTTCATTATCTTGGAAACCATGAATCCTAGCTTAGTGAAATTATGCAAGCTAATAATACTATTTAATATAGGAATATTAAACTGTCTATCGAGGCCAGCGTATCAGCATTGCTATTGCAATCCAGCCAATGTCTTGGGCACGCTTCCTGGCTGATTTGGACCAGTTGAGCTATCTATGAATCGTTTGCAACGGTTTGTGGATAGCTCAACTGTTTCATGTGCATGTTGTAAATACTGTATTAGTTGTAATTTTCTTTGTGAATAAAGTTGTCTTAAATTTATTTCAATAAGCTAGCATTCATGGTTTTCACCGATATTCAAGTTTTATAGATAACCCGTAAGTTTTGCTCTCGACTGCATAAGATACATCAAACAAATAAGATCGTATTGTATAAATGTATGCAATGCCAGTGTTGTCGAACATTACTGCGTCATTTCTTAACAAAATATGTTAAAAAGAACACGGCAATATCAACAAACGAGTAAATTGTCAATGAAAACATCAACAAACGAGATTTGTCGTAGTAATAACAGGTTGGAATAACAACGCAGCTCATACATTATTATGAAGCCGTACCGTATACTTGTGCCTTATTCGTTCGTTTTGCATTTAAATTAAAACTATTCACGGTATTAGCATAGAAATGGGTTCGATAGCTAATCGTTGCGGTGTCAAAAATGTTTAATTAAAAAGATTGATGCTTACTGGCGGAGTGGGGCACCAGAAGTACAGTCGAGTTGCAAACTTATCTAATTAGTTCGGGGTGGTGATGGCGCGGGAGTGGGGGGTAGGGGTGCCCCCAGGCAGATGAGGGGGGCCAGACAAGGCCAATTAGCGGTGATAGTCGATTAGCTCATCGTACGAGTGCGGCTTTTGACAAAATGTTACGACTAATAAATTATTATTATTTATACGTGGTACAGATAATTGAATCAATTTGTGGGAAATTAGCAATTTGCGACGGCACCTTCGATTTCAGATGATATTTTAAAAACTTAATGTTTTACAAATGAAACTTTTGGCTCACAGTTGACTTCCAAGAACAACTGAGTATATAATTACAGTTAGTAAATTATCATTCGGATTCAATTAGATAGAGTTGTTTTCAACATTAACGTCAGTAATAAAGAAGGAAAACTGTTTAATACAAACGGTTTTGGCACAAAAATCATTAGGTAGGTATGTATTTTGGCATCACAATGAGAATCATAACTTTTGTACTGTCAAGGTTAATGATTTGTTCTTTCCTCGTCAGTAGTATAAAATGTTAATTAATTTGATTAAATCAGTAGTTAAACGGTTTTTTTTAAGTGAATGTGAATTGGAATGCTTGATTTCAAAGGTATTTTAATTAGGCACCACTGACGACGACTAGTTTGCAGTATGTGTGTATTTGTACCTATTAAAATTGTTGTAGGTAATTATACAAATTAAACAACTTTTATTATTACCGAAGCTTTTTGTTCAATAACAGCAAAGTCAAAGTGACCGGTAAAATACAGTTCGAGATCAAAAATTCCGGGTTCTTCTATAAAACGTTAAGGTGGGGTTATCCGAAACTTTTAGGTTTTTTAACAACTGTATCTCTACTAAAGTGCAAAGGTTGCGCGACAAAAATATATTTTATTAAAATTGAACATATATCCTAGAGCTTTGTAAAGATAGAAACGTGAATAATAATAATTTTCTCGATAAAAAAAAAATCGTAAAGATGACACTAAATCGATATTTCAAACGGTTCATACTACGATGTGAAATCATGTCAAAGTTATATCAAAAGATAGGGCTTATTATTTACTAGACAACAGTAAAAAAATATTATAATTTAGTTATTATTCATCTCTGTGAAAGAAAACTATCAAAATCTATAAGTTCAGCCCGTTCAGGCGCTCGCGCCTTGCTCGCTCGCTCGCGCTCAATGCCCGTCTAGACGTCTTCGTCCTAAACTTCTTGGATAACCTCGCCTTAAATATCGTGGAAAACATGAATGCTAGCTTACTGAAATAAATTGTGTTTGAGAGACAGTTTAATTACTCTTTAATTAAATAAAAGTAATTGTTTAATTGCTTTATTAGCTTGCATAATTTAGCTCAGTTAATATTCATGGTTTCCAAGATATTCAAGTTTTATGTGACCCGGAATTTTGCTCTCGAGTGTAGACAGTCCTTTCCGTATGACAACATTTTGCAAAACCAAGACTGTAGGTCCCGACACGGTTTAATAGCTCTGGACCTTGAACGGAGGGGAAGTGAGAGGCAAAAAAAAACTACTTCTGCGCATTTAAGGGCACGTGTCGGGTTGTATAAGGTTTTAGGTATTACTCCTCAACTTGAAGAGTGGTATAAAACACTAGCCATCTCCCGCGGCATTATTCGTCCATTTAGACCATTTAGAGTGTGACGTTTAAAAATTCCTTTCTTATTGCACCTCTACACTATACACTACTTTGCAAATTTCACCTCTAGGACTTATAGTTTAGGCTGTGCGTTGATTGTCAGTCAGCTTTAAAAGAGTTTTATCTACATATTTAGACGATTTCCTAAAAGCTCTCTTATGAAATAAAAATAAATACCCCAGTAATGAAAGTTAATCAAGCTCGAAGTTTAATTAGAAACAGCAAACAAAGCAAATAATTTTTAACGGTTTTCCGGGCGATTTGTTGAAATAAATGGGTAATTAAGAGTTTAACCTGGACGGAAATAAAGGTATTATTAGAAAACAATCCGGACACGTCGGGGGTTGAGGAGACAGGGGCAGAGAGAGGGGAGGTGTCTAATTAGGGTGGGGAGGGAGTAATGAGCCGCGATCGCCGCCGCCGATATACGCGAGCTTTTGGTACAAGTTTAGAGGGAAGCAAGCTCACTTCGTCCGCTGAAAAGTGCACTTTTAAAATATTAAGATCGTATAGTAAAGTAGGTACCAAAGAGTTTTAAAAATCTCAACTAATTACATATCTCATTATTTTAAGAATAGTATCTATTTAAAAAAGTGACTTTAACTAAAACTTTATTCACAAACAAAATTAAATATCAAAAATAAGTTTTATCAAAGAATCTCTAATAGTTTAGGCTGAAGATGAAAAGTGTTAAAAATTCAGCCAATTTGAGAATTTCCTCCTTTTTTGAAGTCTGTTAAAACAGTTTCTTTGTGCTGAGAGAAGTATGGAATGCCTAGCTCACTCACTTATATACCAAAGGGTTTACCGCGGTCGCTACCAAATTGGCCGGTTCTATTTTAAAACGCGGTAACCGTTTGAAATTTGCGATTAAGGAGTTTAATTAGACAGTGTTGTTTACAACCTCATTAGGAGCCGAGGAAAATAGCTTCAATATTGGCTGATAATTTATGATTCTGAAAAATGAGTTTCTGCCCGCTAGGTAGATTCTGCTGGAGATTACGCACGAAACAATCGCGGCCTATAAATAAACATAATTTTATTTTACTCGCAATAAATAGATTAGATACCACTCTATTACCTTGGAATAAGAGTAGTTATTGCTAATTGTGTTTCTAACAACTTGACCTTCAATTGTTTTAGTAAATACACTACTGTTGACAAAGTCATGATTGACAGAGGCACGTGGCGAAACAACAGACGACAACGCATCATCGCATCTTTATAAGCGAGTGCAGGCGCGCACCAGGGGCCTTATTCACTATGACCAATACAAGCACGTTACGCAGCACGACAAGACAGCGGCGTGAAATCGCCCTATGCCTATGCTGTATTTCCTATGCCATAAATGTAATTCCTTACGGTGACGTCATACGGTTACGGCAAGGAATCTCCTAAGTCATACAGAATAATGCCCCTGGGCCTCTTGGCAGCTTGACATTGGACAAGGAAACATCTCGAAAGAATTTCACTGTAGAAGACATTATTTTGTTTAAAGGGCACGTGAGCTATCTTTCTTGTGGAATAAGTTGATCGATTCAAGTGGAATTCAGTTCAGGGTGATAAATAGTGATAGGTAAAGTTATCCGTTTCGTTCTGGTCATAATTTTGTTTTATAAGAGTTTGGTGTACTAAAATAAATTGATGTTGGATGTTCCTTTCGTTTTCTTAAACCACTCCTGATCCTAAGACCTTCCTAAGACTACCATTGAAGCTGATGACGACAGTAGACTGTTTGAAAAAAAAGAACAATAAGATCTTGACCGTTAGTTTTCAGCAATATTGTACAGTCGGGAGTAAAAATTCTGGGTCATCTATAAAACTAGGTTATTTCGGAAACTGCTAGCTTAGTGAAATAAATTGAGTCTGATAGACAATTAATTACGTAAATAATAGTAATTGTTTCATTGTAATATGTATAATTTCACTACGCTTTTATCCACAGTTTCGAAGATATTCAATTAAAAATAGATGACCCGGAATTTTTGCTTTCAAGTGTAGGCTCGTAATTACTGCACTGTGAGTGTTAACTAAACTTAACAGGGTCTCTGTCCCTGAGCAAAATGTTTGATAAAAATAAATCTAATTTAATTAGTCTTGCCATTAAGGCCTATACCGCCTTTTACTTTTAGTAATGCATTTTTTTTTAACTCTGTATGAAAAAAAGGACTTGTCGACGTCTCGACATCATTAACGTATCGGCAAAGTCGGGCGCGCAGTTATTTGCTAATGTGACAACAACAGAGAAAGCCCGCCACAAATGAGGGACAATCTTTTTGGTTTAGGACTGAGGCACAACGGGCGAGCGAGTCACGAATGTTATGTGCAAAGATATTTTTGGAAATAGCAGGCTAATAATTCATTTATGGCAAGAATTACTGACTTCGACTTTAATAAATAATCTTGAATACTATAAAATAAGCGGAAATCGATCGCATGACTACAAAACGAATATAAAGCGGAGCGCGCGCTTGACTCTCCCACTGTCCGGTAACGCTGTCAATCGTCAGACGATTGCAACAGCATTTTAGTCCGTTCGAAAAAAAAAAAACAAAGACTCTTCCACTTGCGTATCAGACTTCGAAGAGTTCACACCTCTTGAATATTGTTGAAATAGGCTGTCACTATGCCCAAATGAATTCAAATTGTATTTCTAATTATTTATCCTGACTGATGTTTTTAGTTATGAATTACTTTCGTAATTATTAAAATATTTTGGAGTTATTATAACTTTCTTGATATTTTTTTTAGTGGTTTTAGATAGAAACTGCTTGTTATATATAGCCTATATATATATAGCCTTAAAAAAATGTCGTGATCGCTTTTTTGCGACCTTTGAAATATATTTAGTATGTACATAAAAAATAATCCTTGTACGTAGTACGGGATACTTCCCGCACAGTAAGTAACTGTAGGTTAGTAGGTAGGTACTTAAGTATATTATGACTTTACAAAAATGAAAATTTTGTCTGATTTTCTCCAACTGTTACAAAAGTAGGACATCTTTTGGGCTCAGTGTGCCTCTCGAAAGCCAGGGGTGTATTCTAATCGCGTGTTAGCGTGGCCCGGTTTTTGCGCTAACGAACAGGTTGCGTTAGGCGACGTCGAATCGTCGGGAATTTCGCCTCATTAAAAGTTGCGACCTGCAGGCAATTTAAAAGACTTCTTTGCACTATCACCAGTCAAATGGAAAGAAATAAGAGTTCTTCCTTCAGCGTTCTGGGAGATGAACGCAAGCGGAATTGACGAATTCGTGCAAAAAATGGCTAATGACGTAAAATCGATATAATCACTTTACCATACGATTTATAGCTTTATAAATTGGTGTTGGATGAAAAGGAGTGATTATCTAAGCATGCACGTAGTTTGATAAAGGTAATAATGAATTTTTTGTCACACACAAACTTTTATTTACAAGCATTGGTTGATATAAAAATCTCACTTGTCTACGCGATAAATAGATAGCAAATTTTACGAGAGTGGGGGGTTTCTTGGCCCTAAAGGTGTTTCTTGGATTCGCTTGTCACAGCTCAATACACAGTTAGTAAAGTAGAGTACAGTACACTATTATTATTAGCAGCATCCCTCGGTGCGGTTCCCGCCCCACCTGCCCCACTCGAATTAGTAAACAAACGTCTTTACGAGCGGTTTTACGAGCCCCGCGATATTTCGGTCTCGCGCAAGCCGTTTTACGACATAATGAATTTGTTGATGAACTAGGCATTAGAAAGTTTCGAAATAGACGCGTGCTGACCACGGATCGGCTGGGGTGCTGCCAGTTACTGCGGTTTTATGAACTATTATTCTAATATTTCATGCCCTCAGTGCTACTGGATAATGTTATGGCCGGCTCCTGCTAACACCAGAATTATTATGGAGAGGAGAAATAAAAAAATCTTGTTTTCTTTGGCTTAGCAAAGTGCAAAAAGTGGTATCTGACATTATGGTAACCATAGAACGGTAAACGCACATGACCGATTGCGTAAATCCACGTTATTTGGCGACACGACGTATACCGCTACTGCTACCATTGCATGCGACATGCAACATAATTATAGTTGTCTGTGGCCCACATAGGCCATAGTCTGAGTTTTTTTTGTAAATCAAATCTAATATCGAACAAAGACTAACGAGATATTTAGAAAAAAACCCATTAAGCACCTCTAAGCGGAAGATTTGTAAAAACTGACAGTTTCTCTATTCTCACTTTTCGAAAATCAACAAAATAAAACTTAGATTTAGGGGGCAACCGCTGTCTGATAAAAACTTGCCAGGTTTGAACCTGGCAGGTTTTCTGACGGTTTTCATACTAAATCATAGGTATTCTGTGACTAAATAGTGACATTAGCGCGTTTCAGTGCGTTTTTTGCCGTCAAAAGCTTCTTGTTTTCGTATATCTGTAACCACATTGCTTTAAATTATGCTGGGCAGCGAAAGCAGTTCATAGCTTACGATACGGGGGCAGGTAAAAAAATGCCCATCTGACGCGTTTCTCTGCCCTTATGTAAAATGATCACAAAAAGCAAATAAGTACGAACGGCACGATCAATTTGTTTTTGCATGAGTGTATGTTCTGAGGCCCTTGAACACGCCGCGGGGGTTCTTTCTTACAATAGTATTAAAACACCTATAAAACTCTTACCATCATAAAACCAACTTCACATACATCTATACGGAGCTCGGTTATCTATTAGTTAGTAATAAACCACTTAAGGTTGAATTATGGCTGCCGTATTATTATAATTAAGGCGTCTCCGATAAAGTTAAGCATAAATTTACATATCCCGTCACATTATTAATAAGTAGGTAGGTAAGTTGCAGAGAGCACGCGCCTCGTACTCATAGTTATTGCGAGGCTAACACATGAGGTTAATTAAGATCAAGAGCGGGACTTATAACTAGCTAACGTCGTTGGAGCAGCTATAGGGTTGGCGCGATTTGCCGAAAACACATAATTAAATGTAAAAAAAAATTAAGGCTGCTGACTAGCATTTTTTCGTGGACATAGTGACCCCCCAAGCTTGGTACAAAATCTTCTCAGTGAGGTTTTAAAAAGATCGCCACTTAAATAAGCACTTCCAAAACTAATTAGTTTCACACAGAATTTTTAAACGTAAGCAATTTTTCGCTAATGGAAATTTGATTTTTGAATAGTTTTTTTAGTCAGCATTTCATTTTTATAAATATAAACAAAGTATAACAAAGTGGATACTCATCTTTTTTAGTTTTCTTTATTTGCAATTAAGTTGCCGTATAAGAAAATTCGGCTATAATTCCCCAATAGCCGAATAAATGAAGGCACTATCACCGACACTCGAGTTTGCTGAGTTCTCCTTAATTGATACGATTTGATCGTCATCGTAAGCACTCCGTTATTCCCAGCATATGATTTAATTAAAGTTTAGTAGGCGTGTAGGTAAATCTTCGATTTCAGTTTGACAGGCGTCATGGCTCAGTCGGTAGTAGCTCTGCCTTCCGTGCTGTGGGTCGTGGGTTCGATCCCCACCAAGAACAAACATTTGTGTGTGGCCAACATAGGTGTTTGTTCTGTCTGGGTGTTACTATAACTATGTATTATAAGTATGAATTTACAAAAAAAAAAATATAAGTATTGTATCAGCAATCTAGTTGCCCGAATACAAGCTCTGCTTAGTTTGGGACTAGAGGGCATTGTGTGTAATGTCCATGGATATTAATTAAAAGTTTGAGTTACTCTTATAGCTGCGACATTACACGAACTCTTGGAGAGTTTTACTACATAGGTAGTTTTTAAATCATTTCAATGTTCATTTGATTGAATATTATTGAAATACATGAAGTTAAAGCAATAATAGTAATTGGAAAGAGGATGGTGGAAGGAAGCCCGGTACAGAGAACATTGGAAGTCTTTGGGACCTTTGCTCAGCAGTGGTACGATTTAAATTAAATAAAAAAAAATATTTTCAAAAAGGACTGAGTACAAAAATACGATAATAATAACTTGATTTTCTCCGACGAAGTTTCATCATCATCATCATCATCATCATCCATATCAGTACAACATTTTTTCCTCTTGCACTCTCTTATCAGTCGTCATCTCGACTGCTTTCTTATTTATGTCTTGTTTCACACAGTCCATCCATCTTCTACTTTTACTCCTATTTTCTTCATAGTTTATGGCAGTGAAAATGTTTTGATTTATTACTTAAGTTCTGATTGAAGTTGATTACTTAAGTCCCGATGGAAATTCTGATATGGCATCAATTTAAATCCATCAGACAACGCTCAATATGCTACGGATTTTTAAAGTGTTATCGTCACCCCAAATATTTATATGAAATCAACGTTGAAAAGAGTATAAATAACGAAGAATAAACGAAAAGGCTCAGAGAACATGTGATAGAGAGAACGTGACAATAAAATTCAGTGTCAAATATAAAAAAAAAACTTCTGAATGGTGACGTATCATGATGCTATTATACGTGCAATGTGACGGCTACAAATGGAATTCTCACTAAACCGAATCTCGGCCAGTAAACATTATTAAAAATTCTTTTGACAGCAGTGGCTGCCTATCGAGTAATGATTTGTGTACGTCACGCCGCTTCGCGTCGCTGTCATACTTGCATCGAATTTTCACCCGAAACATTTTTTTACTGTTTTTTAACGGCCGGACGGCGGGCAGTGCGTTTATTTATTAACGAAATTCGTCCGCCTATGAAACAAGTCTAGCCCGAGAGAAGGGCTGTTCTAATCTGGACCGGAGTGGCGGGGAATAGGGTGCCAGCTAAGTCGGCCACTCCAGCATACGTTGGGCCGTTTCGTGCCGCGCGAGCGTCGTTTACGAGGCTGCAGGCGCGACGCAGCACTGCGCTCCACCCATATCAATTTCGAATAGGTTTCCTATTCGGCCGGAGAGATTGCGTTTTGATCGTTTTGTATGTAAAACTGCTGCCCTAAATTAAACGTTTTAATAATAGAGTAGAAATAAAACGGGCTGCCTGTTGACGCATGCATCGATGGCGCGGTCGTTTCATATTTCATTAGTTTTAGTGAGTCGTGAAGTAAAGTCAAACATTGATTGTTAGCGGTTCAGGTCGTGCATGGACCACATCAATGATTGGAATGATCAATTACAGAGTTCCAATTAGTGATAGTGCAGTGACAGATCAAATTTAACGGGTCCCGTTTGGGAGTCGTTCGCTAATTAGAGCTGCGGGCGAGGTGCCCCTTGCTAGCTCTGGGCTCCTGCGAACTAATCAGGTGGCTAAAATAATGTAGTCGTGATGGTCTCGTTAGAGTGAGCTGAGACAGACGTTATTAATTAACATCACATCGGGTACCTCGCACCGCCCGCCCGCCCCCCGCCACTTTACAACTCAGGGATTCCTACCATAGCGGAGCCAGCAGCCGTCAAATGATGGGCAGGCGTGTGATGGTCAGAATAATTCTCGTTCAAAATTCTGCTAAAGGTATGGCTGGAAACTGCCTCGTCCATCGAGTTTAATATTCATAGATCTGCCATAAAAGCGTTTTCCAGGTTTTGTTTACTTATTGGTGATTCATAGATCTGCCATAAAAGCGTTTTCCAGGTTTTGTTTACTTATTGGTGTCGCCATTACTATAGGTTTATTTCTTTTTTTACTTTTCCATCGTATCTCTTGTAGAATGTTTTCTGTCATCTTGAAGTACGAGTTTGTTTGACTATGAATTATTCAAAAAAAAATATTGACAACCTTTTTACTACTTTACGGTCTTCATAATGCGGTGGCCTTTTTATAGGAAACCTTAACATCACAATGTGCACTTACTCCTTGTGCACGACGTAAAGTAGCTCATGGCAATAGCTATCTCAGATACATAGCTCATCTCTAATAACGAGGTAATCACGATAATGAACTTGCTAATAATGGCATTATTCATTAGTTAAGTAAGTTTCATGATAGAAAAATATATATTTACGATTATTACTAGAAAATACCTAAGACTTTGAAAACTTCTGAGGCATACCTAAGTAATACCTAATAAAACCGGCTAAGAACTAAGTTTGATAATTGGAATAATATTTTTTATAGAACTTCTGCAATTCTATTACTACTATACTAAGATGGGGTATGGAATTCCTATATTGGAATAAAGTTAAAAGTTACTGCTCAGGTGGGCCATCAGCTTGTTCCATCTCTGTTTTCATCAAAAAACTTTCTACCAATGGTAGTTTAATTACTAGATATTTAGGTGTATTTTTTCATTATATTTTTCCACCAACGTAGTCAACTTTAAGTTTATTTTGTTTAATTTCGTTAATATATAAAAGGGTAGTTAAACATAAGAAATGTTTCTAGCTCACTAGCCGCTCGGGTTTGGCGTTTGAGAAAGCGTCAAAGCAAAATTTTCTATATATATACGTATGTAGACTAGTATAGGTAGATGTACCCTTCTTGTAAGCCGGGCCGTCCAATTAAGAAGCCAAACACAGCGTCAATTTATAGTAACAGTGACTTGGTACGTGTACAAGATAGGTTCATCTCGGGAATTTCTCTGACACAACTTGTGGGGACGTCGTCGTCGTCCGTGCAAACATGGCCGATCATCCGATGACGTTGCTATTCTATACTTTGATGACGACATATATGGAATACTATAGTAGGTGCCAAATAACACCGCAATACAGGTCATTCACCCACCTTCACCTCGATGTCGCAAAATTCAATTTATGTATGGTAAACAAACAGTACTACGAGATTCGAGCGATTACCGTCTTAGCGACAGGTTTGTATGGAAAGCGACAGAATTAGCCATTCATAAATTGAATTTGGCGACATCGTGGTGAAGGTGGTTGAATGACCTGTATTGCGGTGTTATTTGGCACCTACTATAGCTGATACCCGCGACTTCATACGCGTGCGAAACTTTCCGCCAAAATATCTGTCAACCAGCTTACGATGAACCTCGGTGCCAAAGGCGGCTTGTGGTTTAGAGAGGTCAAGCTGTATCTAAGAATCCACGTCTTTAATTTCAATAAAATATAGCTTATGTTTCAATCCGGAAAAAGGGCTTCCGAATGGTATAAGTTTTATTAAAATTGTTCCAGTAGTTTAGGCGTAATCCGCGAACAAACAAACAGACAAACAAACAAACTCGATTTTCGGAATCAGAATCGTTTATTTAGTAGATCTGCATATTTAGTTTATCCATATCTTTAATTTTAGTTTTTGGCTTTTTACAGTTTTATAATAGTACTAGCAGCGCCTCGCGGTTTCACCCGCGTAATTCCCGTTCCCGTGGGAATTCCGGGATAAAATATAGCCTATGTTCATCAGGGATAATGTAGGATTCTAATGGTAAAAGAATTTTTTTAATCGGTCCAGTAGTTTCGGAGCCTATTCAATTCATACAAACAAACAAACAAACAAAAAATCAAACCTTTCCTCTTTATAATATTTGTATAGATGTATAGATAGATTCACTTCGATTTGTATTCGAATTTATTTGAATTTAGGTAGAGTACTAAATATACTCTGTGGTAAAGTACGAGTCCAAGTAAAGTCACTACATAATGAAATATTTAGATTATTTCTAGAATTTACAACTTATTCCAAGTACCTATAAGTAAAATCGTAGTCGTAATAAATGTAGCAAATTATCGCAAGATTTTGAAAAGTTCATGTTTTCATATAAATATTTTGTCAGGCCTAATATGTAGTCAGTTTAAATAATTTAGTGATCATCGAAACTAAATAAAAAGCTAATGGGACACTTGAAGTGAGTACTTTTTCAGTGAATTCATTTTAAAGTCTTTTACTCCACAAGTCCACTTAGTCTTTTAAATTATGAATAAGTAAGTATTCCATTAGTAGGTACTACTACAAATAATTGGGGTTAATCTGGTAAAATTTCCAATCTCGCTTTAAAGCACAAATTAAATTAAAGTGTTCATTCAGTGAATTTAGTTTTAAAATGATTGATTATTATGATTATAACATCGCAAAAGTTTAGCGTCGAGGGCCGAGGATAAGGGTAGCATAAGACCGCGTGGAATGGCAGGAACAAAGAACCCTTGACCCCTCCAAAGAACGACTTGACCCACAGCTTTGACAGGCGTCATGGCTCAGTCGGTAGTAGCTCTGCCTTCCGAACTGTGAGTCGTAGGTTCGATCCCCACTGAGAACAAACATTTGTGTGAGGCAAACATAGACGTTTGTTCTATGTCTGGGTGTTACTATGTATCATAAATAATGTATGTATTTACAAAATATAATATATATAAGTATTATATCAGTTCTCTAATACAAGCTTTGCTTAGTTTGGGACTAGAAAGCATGGTGTGATATAACCAAGAATATTTATTATATACTAGCTTCCGCCCGCGACTTCGTTCGCGTCACGTTGGATCCCGTTGATTTTTCGGGATAAAAAGTAGCTTATGTGTTAATCCAGGTCACGGAAAATATATATTCCAAGTTTCATCCAAATCGGATCAGTAGTTTTTGCGTGAAAAAGTAACAAACATACGTACATACATCGTTACAAACTTTCGCGTTTATAATATTAGTAGGATAGGATTTGTTATTTAAGTGTAGGCCTATCAAGCTGTGGGTCAATTTGGGCTACTGATGATGATGATGTCGTATACAAAGACTATAAACTTCGTTTATATGAAGAGTAGAGAGCACTAATTGAAACTGGTATAGCATTACTTCACCAAACAAATAGGACTTGGTCTCATCTAAATGAGTAGAGCTATGCTATTACATGGTAAAGTTAGAATGTTAATACAAGCTTCTATTAAACTGAGTTGCAATGCTTTTGCTATAATTGTTTTTATTTTAATACTAGGTGCCGCCCGCGACTTCGTTCGCGTCCCGTTGGATTCCGTTGATTTTTTGGGATAAAAAGTAACCTATGTGTTAATCCAGGTCACGGACAATATATATTCCAAGTTTCATCCAAATCGGATCAGTAATTTTTACGTGAAAGAGTAACAAACATCCATCCATCTATCGATCCATCCATCCATCCATACTTACGGATTATGACCAGTAGAACTTACTATGAGCTCGAGCTTACTAAAACCGGTAAGTATATAAACTTAGATAATCAGATATTTTACTTTAATAAGGATGACGTCAAAATGACGTCGAAAACTCGTTTCACTAATCGGCCGAGATATGACGTCACCCCTATTAAAGAAAAGTCTCTGCCGAACTGAGCATAACGCCCCTAATCTCCCCATATAGGGGGTTTTAAGAATACCAAAAACCCACAGGGTTCCAGTACTAGTTTTTCCACTCATCGCTGTTCCTTGCTTATCAGAAAAAAACACTTTTATCATGCAACTACTCTAAGGATACTACATGAATCTGAACCCACAGGGGTTATTCTAGTATTTCATGCCATTCAACACGTCACCAGCCAATTTGAGTGCGTTCTGCAATGATTTACCGATCAGTTATGTTGTGAGCACACATCGCAAACACGACCAGCGTATTACTTCTGACATCTGACCACCTAATTCATAGGCTGACTCACTCTGGTTTCGTACGTGTGAAATATGAACTTTTGAAAAAATATATAGTTTTGTTCATAGTGTGTGGTGACTTTGTGACAACTATAGAATTTAATCAAGATGAAGGGAGAGAAACCGGACGCCTATATCCCCAATATCAATCTCGTTTGGAAACGTTAGATATCAGTAATCAAATTTTAAGCAAAGGTTGACCGTTGGCAGACTCATTCGTATTCTGAGCTAGGAGCAATTCTCACTCACGCAAAATTCTCCTCAAGTTATCTTGTATTTAGACGACACTTTATTTTTTAACATTTTATAGTCAACTTTTTTAAATACGGAGCATCTGCCTTAAGCCTTGGTCTCGCGATCGTAAGCACAACGCAGCGGTATGCAGCATGCAGCACCGGACACATAATTGTATGGAAAACGTCTAGTATAGTCTTTAATTACGTCACAGTCTGCGTCAGCGGCGAGGAGCAAACGCAGTACTCTGCGTTGTGCGTTACGATTGCGAGACCAAGGCTTTAGGTAAGGGGTACGAACTCAGAATTGTCAAAATTGTTAGTTCAGCTATGAGTAGAGAATAAGTTGAGCGAATAAACCAAAATACGTGCGTATTTTAGCTGCAAGGACTCAAGTCCGAGTAGAGGGACAAAGAGACAAACGAAATTAATCGGCACCATGCACCGACCTAACCCAATCTTCGTAGCGAAGTTCCGATCGGCCCGTCTTTTAGATTGACCACCGCAGAGTTTACTAAAGCTTCGGCTTTGCATAACCAGCTGACGTTTTATGCCGGAAATAAGCAAAATACGAGCAACATAAGGCAATTTACGTACATATTTATCTGACACCAGTATACCTATCACGAACAAATCTGTCATTCGAGTTATATTGCGCGTCGATGCCTGCTCGACTGCCAACCGTTGTAGTGTCACCGCGCAGTGTATCTCGGGTACGCTAGCGTTACGATACGTTTGCGACTGTCACATTTATTCGTGATCAAGGCACTGATGCAAAAGTGGAGCGAATGCGAGTGAATAGTGAAATATATATTTTGATATCTTGTTGAAGTCTTATGTGAAATAAAAAACATTTCTCGTTCATACATCCAACTGAGATAATTTTGAAGTAATTTTGACAAAGTTTTTTAATCGTCTTAGTCCACAAAAAAACTAAGAAAACAAAGCTGTCGTTTTATGAAAAACTACCGTTTTATGACGGCTGCTGTTTTTAATGAAACATAAATTTTCCTTCAAAATCTGTAGCGTCTGTGTCCGTCCGTGCTAAATGGTGGCTTTGAAACAAGAGAGTCAATATAAATGCTTTTGCGTTCGATTAAGAAATACACCTACATAGAGACTAGCATTTGACCACAAAATAAATAAACAAGGTCTAGCATGTGCACTAGCATGTGCATTTGGATGTGCATTAGCGCACATCCAAATGTAGTTGTTAAAATTTGTTTGAACTTATCCTACGCCAAGAGTGTACTAATAAAATAGGTCAAAAATCTGATTCACTTCCACGCAATGATTCAAGGACGAATTAACACACTAATTCGTCCTTGAATGATTTCCAAAAGCTTCTATAAACCTCGCACAAGATTCAAAGACATCCATTTACGTACAATGTTAATTTGGGAAACTGCGGACACAGGGCCTCATTAGGGCGAGCGGTTGCAATTAAGCCGTACGTCTTTTGCAACTTAACGAGCGCCCAAATTGGACCCCCTTACCGCCCGCCCTGGACACGCGTTTTAAATAAACATTTTGAATTTACACATTAACAAAAGTTGCTACTGCGTAATATGACATGCTTCATTTTGCATTAAAATAACTTGTATTTTTATAATTTGGTGTATTTACGCTAGATTATTTATAGAGAAACGAATACTTGAGTGGAGACCGCGTTTAGTGTAGGAAGCCCCCCGGCAAGGTGGGGCGATGATCTGAGAAATGCAGCTGGCAAACACTGGATGAGAAGAACCAAAGACCGGGCTCAGTGGCGCGTCTTGGGAGAGACCTACGTCCAGCAGTGGACTGATATACGTTGATGATGATGATGATTTATAGAATGTGAGGAGGCATCTTTTTACTCTTTCTCCGATAACTGGGATACGCTGTAGCGCCTTCAAACCATCTAGATTAAATGCAAACACCTGCTTATTATTATTTACTCTAAAATAAAAAAAAACTAAAGTGAAGACGCTTTTTGATTTTAAAACCGTTCGTATTTCTAAGTGGTATATTTATTAATCTACTTACACAGATTATAAAGCCATAACAAAATAATCTTTCAATACTTCGCGTTCCAAAGTTTAGATATTTTAACGTAGCACGTAAATAAAATTGCTTTTGAATTACAGAATACACCAAAAACCTAGTCAACCAGAGAAGTTACATCTTAAATATGAAACAGATGATTGGTGTGAAGCTTTCATTAAAGCTTTTATACAAAACTGTAAAAAATGCGAAATCTGAAATTAAAAAAATATAGAAAACCATTGAATAGTATTGAATGTTTATTTTTAATATTTAAGCATTTTCTATGCTGTTACCAGCATAGAAAAGCCCCTGCATTTTTCAGATAAGTAACTAATAGTAACTAATAGTTACTTATCTGAAAAATACAGGCGCTGTGACTAGATTTTTTTGATAAAAAGTACATTTACCTAAATAGGAATTTCGGTAGTAGATACATAGATTTAAAAACCCAGTAACACAGCTTGCAAATCAAAAAGTTGGTTAGTTAGACAGTGTTATCGGGAACGGGTAAGAAGTTATTTTCCAGGGGTCTCGTTAGGGCGGGGGCGGGCGGCGGCTGATTGCCGATTGAGCAGCAATTGCCTTGATTGACGGCGCCCGCACGCCCTAACGAACCTGCTTTCAGAATCCAGTGGACGTGCCGGCTAGAACTCTGCACTCTCATCTTCATTACAAGCGTTTACGACAGTTTTTGCATTGCGATTCGGTGAATTCGGTTACTTGGCTTGACTTAGCTGATTTAAAAAAAAACAATGAAGGCTAAAGAATTCCTATAAATCAATTTTACAAAGATTTCATGAAATGTCCATGTACTAGAATGATTATATTGACATAACCCCAAGATCGTAAAATGTTTTATGATTATAATATGCAAGTTGTCCTAAAGTAGAATGCTCTATCTTGCAAAACATCTTAGGTGTGCGACCATAATTAGGAGTCAAACAAACATCATAGATCATTGGATAGATGGGTAGAAGGAAGGTATGGCACATAAGGGTCTCCAACTTGTCACTTCATGTTTTAGCCGTAAGTTAAAAACTTGAAAAAATATGTCGTAGAGGGTCTACGAAGGTGCTACGACTTTTAATTCGAATGACGCTGAAATTACTTTATGTAAAGTTACAAAAAACGCAACGGTTGACTAAACAAGTAGGACGATTTATTTAGCAAAAGAGGTAATAAATCATTATAAAATTCGTTATTAAACCATCGTAATGTTTATTTAATGCTTTTACCGCTACAGCAAACACGGCGCGTACCTCCGACTAATTTCGTACACACATAGTAATCAGCACGAACATCATCAGCGTCTTTGTGAAGCGAGACCGCAATCCATCATATCGAGACAAAAGGAAAACGCCTGTATGCGTGAGAACGCGTTAATTTTGTCAAGGAGTCTCAATCAGGAAAGACGTGCGGTGTGAAGTTGTCGCGCCGTCGCCGCTGCCGCGCCGGTTGTACCTGAGGCTGAGGCGCGGGGGTCGACTCGTTAGTTGTTGTTTGCCGAGTGACGCGGGTCAATCAGCAGAGACATGCACGGAACCGCACTTCTTCATCCCCCCGGACCCCGTTCCCAGAGCACGGGCCCGCTCGTTAGGCCGCGCCGTCTCTGTCAACTGTGAGACGAGCTTTATCGAATCTACGACGCACGACCCGCGCCGCGGTCGGCCCACTCTTCGCTCTAGTTTGACTCACAACCGCCGGTAAACAAGGGAAATCAGTGTAAAACGAATTTATGCGAACGCCAAATACAAGCTTCAATTTCAATGATATTTATGAGTATTTGTAACGATAAATCAGCGTTTGAGCTTCTTGAAAGGAAAAGTTGACGCTGCAAAAAGCGCATATTTGAGGGAGAGTACGGCGGAGATAATTGGATGAGATTCCGTGCATTTGGCTAATTAACACAGGGACGGCAGCTGCGAACCGCCTGAGGATAAACGACAGGCTACAAACTTGTTGCCCCTGGCGCCATCTAGGCATAGACTACGAAACTATAACTAAATATTCATACTCTGTGACCTGTGACCTATAGCACAGATTATATAATACTAGCCTATAGTAATTGTTATTTGCGTTTCTAACTGTATCCAATACGGTAATTAACTAACAATATATTATATTAATTAACGATGTTAAAATAGTCGTTCTAATGAATAACGCATTAAAATCGCAACGATAAAACAATTACCCGGTAACCACCACTTTTTTTCCGCCCAATTAGTTAGAGATACTTTTATGAAAGTGAGGAAAATAAATACTCGTAATTGGCAGAAAATACCTCAAAGGGCTTTCAAGATTGCATAGAAAAAACTGGTTCCATTGGAATAGCTACACGGTTTATTACTCGCGACATATTTATCAATAACACTTACGGTTATTGTCCATTTACGGGCATTCATTAGACTGTATCAGCAGTGGCCACTGCTATGACTGTCTGCGTGGCAATAACTTAGCTCTCCTAATACGTATTTGCTGTATAAAACATAGAAGGTTAATTGACAACGGAGCTGGTGCAAAAACTTTGTTACCTCCTCCCCAAATTAGTCTTTAGCAACCCATAACAAGAGCAATTTAGCTGGTTTGCGAGACGTCGCCGCCGATCGGCCGTTGTGTGCAAAACTGTGTGCTTTTTGTACCTCTCCCAGGTAGAGAACCACAACGGTTCAAAGCATTTTCATAACAATGCGCCCGCGGCTTTCTCGGTATATTTTTTTGGGTGCTCGATGCGTTTGACAGACACGCCATTGTCATCGTCAGATGACGGACTAAAAACTGATTAAATTGATGATCAATGGGAAAGATCGATTGGGAGAGTGGAATCCAGTGCCATTAATGGTTCTTATTAGAGGTCTGTAAGAATCTACGAAATCTATAAAAAATGGAATAGTCCAACTTACCTCGTATAGTCGCTTTTGCATAATATCATTCCGCCTTTGAAGTAGAAGGAGCGTCCCATGTCCGCGAGGGCCTGGCCGCAGCAGGTGCATTTCAAGCAGCCGTGGTGCCAGTATCTGTCGAGTGCGTGCAGGAGGAAGCGTTCTACGATCTTGCCGCCGCAGCCGGCGCATTCTTTGAGTGCGGGGTTGTTGTTATTGTGGTACTGTGAGTCGTGTCCGTTGGACGCGAAGGCCGCCTCGGGCGAGGGCGGGTGGGGCGAGCTCAGCTCACCGTACCCGTGGTAGTGCGGGTTCATACTCAGCGCACTCGCTGCCAGCTTGACGGTTGGAGCGAGGACCGCTCGCACTCACACCACGACTACACGCCCTGCAACAAAACAAACATCCGTGTTAGTAAATCAAAAAACTTTGTTACGAATTTTCCGTTTGGTCTGACACTTTAGAGTAGAATAGCTTTGACCTTGGGGAGTTTCTTCTTTAGTAATTTTTTGTTAGGAATCCTCGGGCAGGCGGGTTCGGATGTAGGCCTGCGGGTGGCCGCGCTTATAAAATTTTCCAATTAGCAATTTCATACAATTAGGAGCGGGTGAAGGTGCGGGCAAGGAGCGGTGGTGAGGCTGAGCGGGGCGAGTGCGTCAACCCGATCCAATTAGCTCGTGGCCGGCGGAGCGACGAGACGCCCGCGTCTCCGCAGCTCTGTCGCGTCGCCATAAAACTTAATTAAACGTTTAAAAACAAGTATTCATTAAAGAATAATCAAGCTTATGTAGTCATAAATAACCGGATAGTCCCGCGCGGAACGGGCGCCGTAATTAAGACTGCACAGAGTTGATCAAACGCACTGATTTGAAACTACCCTTCATTAAGAGCGCGAGTCGGGCACGGGAGTTTCCGCGGTGCAGAAACTAATTAAGAATAACGGACGCTTTAAAAGCGTAATTAATTTAGATTGTAATTCTATTTCTCTGAGAGTAAAGTAGACAATTATTTCAGTAGCCCTTTCTTTTGGAACGATTTGCTTTGCTGAATGTAATTTGCCTAATTTCTGTGTCGGACAGAATAAAGGGTTGTAGCAGCGTTTGGATTAATATCTTACTGGCAGCGTCCGTAGCGAAGCGTAAACAAACAGACGACGCCGGTCCGTTTATTTCTTAGGCCACATTTAGTAATAGACATTCGGTGAAATACAGTTGCAGTAATTAATTAACTGGTAATATAGATACGTGGTGGATCACGTCACAGATGTTGGTGTCGGGAATGCCGTTGGAATATAACCTTCATTAATTGAAGCTTTAGGTTTATATTTGTTTTAGCAATGATACAAATGTAATGAATGCAAGTGCTAAACTTCTCTCTGAATACGATGTACCTTTTTTCAATTGCACACCCTGGAAGTGTTATTGTTTCTAGCCAATTTGAATATTAAGAAAGCAAGTTAAGGCTCATTTTTGATTGTATTTTCAGTATCAGTGATAGAGGTTGATAGAGGCCAGTTATTGACGTACCGTGCACCGTGTTGCGTGCCCACTAATGAGCCCCGTCGCGTGCACTCCATAGATAGGACACGGAATAGGCGCGAACTTAAAACAGCATTTAATGTCTCTGTTTGGTCAATTTTCTACAAGCAATTTTCTGCTTAATTAGAGTTCAACGCGCTCATTATAAAGGACCAGTTTTAATTTAGGGCTTGTACGCTGTAAAGTAACTTAAGTTTAAATCGGTCGATACTGAAACATCGATTTGAGTAAAGATCTACACTTAAACCATGCGTGACATAAGCGTTTATTGTATCGAGTATTTTATTTGTTAAGCATACGAAACTAGGTGTAACACTTTCATATCATTAAAATGATTGTAATCTAAATCGATATTTAATTATAGCATATTTATTATATCAGCTTTCTGTAACAAGTTAGTTTTACAATGTTCTACACATGTAGATGATGATGATGATTAAGGTATCATAGAGCAAAGATAGAGGGCCAACAAAGTACAGTATAGTGGTAAGATTTACTAGCAAAAGAATATTTTGAAATAGGTCAAGTCTGCAGCTTTCGCAAGCTTATGTTATAAATGTGCAAAGGTTAAAAATGGAGTATGTAAAATACGGGACTCTTGTAAAGATAAGTGATACATTAAAAAAAAAAACAAATGCCAGTATAACTGTACAGATCTACCCTAGCGTCTTTTTAGTAAACATTTAGGTACTTACCTAGTGTATTTAGCAGTTAAAGTACCTACAACTCTGAGGTTTGACAATACCTAATGAATGTTACTACGCTCGTAAATAAAGAGAATTTTACTCCGAACATATTATACAATGTGCATAATTACTTAAACTTATACGAATATAATAAAAGAGATCGAGTTTGAGCGAAAATGTGTTTTGTGCCTATCAAATTAAGGTTCGTAATGTTATTGTTTGGTTGTACGTAACTTGCGTGTTAGACGCGGGGGTGGCTTGAGAACGGGCAGGTGCCATTTTCATTATTCAAGCGCCATTGATTGGATACTTTGTTGCCGTTTAAAAATCTTATTAGCAACCAACCGCCCGACAACAAAGCGATGATCCCTCGCTATTTACAACTTAAGTGATTTTTTTCAATTACAACGATGAAATTTCGAATTTTTCGGGTCGCAAAACCGTTCGTCATTCTTGTTAGTGGATGTTTGTTTCCGTATTCTTTGCTGAGTTAAGTGGTACCGTGGCACTAAATGAGGTGACAAAGCATAATTATAGTGTTATTTGAAATTAAAATTGTGAACACGACAAAATCTATGAGGACATTCATCTAGGTACAGCCAATAACGTGAAATGTCCGCGACTTCAAAAAAACAATGATACGATAGGTACCTAGATACTAAGTAAGTACTAACTGATATACAGTCGAGAGCAAAAATTCTGGGTCATCAATAAAAAATTTAACAACGTGGAATATAAACCATGAATGCTTAGTGAAAAGTTTTTGTTTGATGGATAGTTCAATACTCATAATCCCTAATTAGGCAAACGTTTTAGTTTAGTAAGGTAAACGCTAGCTTATTTTACTATTCAATAAATAGAGATAAAAAAAATTAGTTATTCAATGTCAATGCGTAATACGAAACCAGCAGTCCAACACGATAAACCGTTTAAATTGAAAAGTACCCTGCAATACCTCTACATCGTTTGAGTTCTATGACTGTTTCTTTTGGTTAACTAATCGGCCACTTGCACGACCTCTCAGTTTAGTACAAAAGCCGCCACGGGTAACGTAATTAAGACGCAACCGCCAGTGGAATTAAACGCAAAACGGAATGAGAATGTGAGCCTAATTAAAGTCGCGAGAGAAGGGGGGCGAGAGCTACAAGAGTACCCCCCCCTTTTGTACTGACTGTTGCATTGAAAATGTCACCGACAGTTTTAGTGTATCTTATCAAAAGGCTGCTACGCATCGAAATATGGGCCAAAGGTCAAGAGGAAAATACCAACACTTAAATATCTAAATAAATATATTATATTACTAGCTGATACCCGCGACTTCGTTCGCATCCCGTTTGTTTTTCGGGATAAAAAGTATCCTATGTTACTTCTAATACTTCCAAGAATATGTGTACAAAGTTTCATGATGATCGGTTAAGTAGTTTTCGCGTGAAAGCGTAACAAACCAACTTACATTCACATTTATAATATTAAGTATGATTATTTTATTTTAAACCAAGGATTGCGATTAAAAAAAGGCGCCTGCCGGTAACATTGCCAAAATGACGCACGTACGACTGATAATCCAAGTTGTAAATTAGCCTATCGTAGAATTACACACCATAATTGGTTGTAATACTCAACAGAATCCTATTAAAAGCCCACTTGTTTGAATATTAAGACAAAGCGAGGACATTTTGCAATGTGAGTAATACGATCCAACAAGGTCTTGCTTGAGGCGCAGTCAATTGCCACAATTACTTGCTATCCACACAAAGGTTAGTATACCAGGTCATTTGTGACACCATGCTTAGGGTTTTTCCATTCCAAGCGACATTTTTTCACAAAGAAACCATGAATATTAGCTTAGTGAAGTTATGCAAGATAATAATTAATTACTTTTATTTGATTAAGGAGTAGTAAACTGTTTAACTGGAGGACGCCTATACCCAAGAGATATATAACTAATTTAAAAAGTTAGTTTTTTTTATATTTTAATTTAATATATAATAGTTAGTAGGAATCTTTTTTATTTTTATTTATTTATTTTATAAACTGTTTAACATACACAATTCATTTAACTAGGCTAGCATTCATGATTTCGACAATATTTTTTTTTATAGATGACCCAGAATTGTTGCTCTTGAGTATAAAAGAAATAATGTTTCAGATGTTTCTAGTTCTATTTGCATGCGTGTTCTCGTTAAAACGCTCTCATGATTTCCACAAAATTATCGTAAACGGCGCTTATTATCCGTTATTATAATGAAAAATAATGATTGTAACGTTGTGTTTATACTGGGAATGGTACATCGATCAAACGGTTTTTTTTTCTTGGAGCCATAATATTCTGTAGGTTTAGTATTCTAGCGGCTGCAGTTGGTTTGCAAACTGTTACAGATGGATCGCAAAATAAAAATATGCTAATAGATATGCATCTCCTTCGTTTTTGACTGTATCAAACCCTATTTGCCTTTCTGTACAAAGTAGTTAGAAATAGCTTCATTATATTTCAAACCATTTGCCCACTTATTCCACGTACCACGAGATTCAAACTCCTTAAGACCAGAAGACACGTTACTGGACTTTTAGTACTGAAACTGGACTGGAGACCTGCTCAAATCGGTCGAGATTCTAATCTAATAAGGGTGATGTCATATCTCGGCCGAAAACTCGCGTCATCCACTTGTGAATCGAGTATTAGAAGTCATTTGACGTCATCTCTATGAAAGTAAAATCTCTGCCGAACTGAGGATAAAGTCCCTGAACGAACAATATTATTATTAAAAATGCACTATCCACGCTATTGTTACTCTACGGATCTTGCGGCCGGTTTGAGGTCACGCCGGATGAATGCCGGGCCCCATTAACGGTCATTATATGCAAATAATATTACACATTAGCTTGTACCGAGGTAATGCGAATACTATAGCTGTATCGATTTTTTTATGTGTGCGGTGAGCTTTTCAAAAAGCTTTGTCGACCTTTGGCGCATCGCCTACACCTTAATCGACCCCATTTTGGTACTGACTTTATGTTGAACACACAGACTTTATTATATTGCATTGCCACAGTATGTTTGCCGAGAACGCACCTAATGTGGCATTGCACTGCGTCCATTACACTGAGACGTGCGTGCTTATAATAAGGTGCAATTTTCCAGTTTTATTCATGTGCCTGTAATATCACCGTGACCATTACTGGGGCTATTTAGAAGATTTGATCACAAAACAGTAGTACTAAAGCCTAAAAGAGCAATCGAACGCAAAGTTACTCACCTAATGAAGCATGACAATTACCTCAAAACTTGGAATCGCGTCCGATTGGATAAAATTAATCAATGGCAAACCGGTCCCGGTCTGTCCGGACTCTGGGTCGTTCTCAACACAACCCGACATTTTATGTTCTGCATGTAAAGTGCAAGAAATTCATTTTTTGTCTAAAATCTATTTGCCGTAAGTCTTATTTTGTTATCGTTTCGTATAAGTAACTCTATTTAGTAATTATGTCACAGAATAAAAGTCAAGGATTGTCTGATTAACTAAGAGCACCTAAGTTTTTTAAAAAAGGTAGGTAATCAAACCGAAACCATATGTGTGAAAATGTTATCATAATATTGAAAAAGTTCGGGTTCAAGATTATTTTATAAAAAAAATGTTTTTTTACCTGCTCCAAGTCCCTTGAGCAATTTGAGCATGACGTTCTATACACGTCTTCTGGTTCGTGGTCAGCGGTTGAGACCGATCAGCAAGTTAGTTTGAGAGTTGATAGCTACGAGTATTTCAGCTAAAACTAAAAGGATGGCTTTTAAAAGTGATTACTTAGCACTTTTAAAAGGCATAATATTATCTTATTAAGAAATGACAGATTGGGACACCCTGCACGGACGTAAGGAACGTACCTGTCCGGCCCGTCAATGGAATGGATATTTTATGTTCCCGTGGGCGAAGTGGGCTCCAATTTGTCCGCAGTTTTTTAATTAGTATGAATGTGAGAGAAAACGAATTGGATTTATGTATGCGTTCATATGCGGTGCAATTAGGAAAAATAAACTGATGAGTTCGAAATGTGAATTAATAATATTAGGATTTATTTTATTCGCGAACTGTAGGTACCTACACGAAAAGTATAGTTGGTACCTATTTAAGTTGGTACATCAGTAGGTAGAATAAATATCTATGCTTCCCACACACAAATATTTGTTCTTAATCGGGATTGTAACCGCGAATAAATATCAGCCGTTCGATTGAGTAAGTGCTTACGACCAGAAGAGCTAACAAAAAAATAGCAATTACGAATTTATTAACACCTAAAAACAAGATCATTCAGCGTGTAATATCCACATTCTATCATCTGTCACACAAAAATGTTAAATGAACGTTTTGTCGATTGTAATCTCTCTGTGGCAATGTCTCACTTGTATGCTGTTTTGTGTTTTGTCGAGTGAAACAGGTGGCGTGAGGAAAAACACGTAATGGCTTGTAATGTTAACTTTTCCATAATGTTACACCGAAACGACATTGTTACAAATATCCAAACATCGAGTTCGAAAGCTCATTCAAATTCAAAAGATACGTTAATTTTAATTCTTCCAAATCCAAAAACCACATTCTTATTCGAAAATTAAGTTGAAAATCAGTAAAGTTCCTTGATAAGAGGTTGGACAAGAAAAAATTAAACTTTTTATAAAGCAATATTGCATTGAATAATATTGCAATATTGTATAATTTTTACAATGATTTAATTATGTCCAATTTGCAAGCCGATTGTTTTTTTGTATTTGGCTCGTTGTCAGAATAAAGTTTTATTTTGGAGCGCTCTGACAATTTGTGTCATTATTAAATGTCACTTTGACACTCTCTTGGACCGTTTCCGTAAATATATCCGCAAAATGTCACCGACCCGGCAAGTAGGTACTTGTTACACACACTAGAAATGCATTTAGTAGGTATACCTATATTGCAAGTAAGCAAGTACCTATAGGTATTCATTCTTATCTAATTTGCAAACACTGATAAAACTTTCCATTCAGGTCATCAGTCAATGCACTTTAGATAAGTAGGTAACTGTTGTGTAAGGAAACTAGTAGGTTAGTATTGTTGATGCAAATAAATGTATTAATTTTATTGATGAAGTAACACTCACTATCAATACCAACCTATCAATCAAAGATATTACAATTTTTTTGTCACTTTAGTGATTATCTTCCAATGACACGTGCCAAAAAAATATATTCACGGACACTGACACTGAACGCCTTCTAGTCCCAAACTAAGCAAAGCTTGTACGATGGAAACTAGATGGCTGATAGAATACATACCTACATACATTTTCATTAAGTTAATTAACTACTCATGTACCTAATTAAACATTATTTATCTAGGTATTGAACATTTAAAAAAAATTTAAAAGTACTTAGATACTACAACTTTTAAGATATTTTAGAAATTAAATTTTCTACCTGCCTATTTACTTAAACTAAATCTAAGTTCTCTTATTCGTTTTGAAGAAAAATAAACAAGTTTCAATTCAATACCTACTTACTACGATCAGCTCTTATGCATGATTGGCGGTAAGTACCTATGTAGGTAGTACCTAGTATAGTATTATTATGATCTGTGGTAGTAGGTACACTTTTACAAGCTTTCACATTTTAACAGATAATCGCAGTAATATTTTTTCATCACACCTATTCGAAAAGAACGACTTGGTTTGCCTTTATGTGCACCCAAAGGTGGTGTTTTCTATAAGAAACAATAAGTGCGCGGCAAAGTTCATTCCGGCGCACTTATTTAAATAAGTGCGCCGCAATTTACTTTGCCGCGCACTTTTTGAATTTGGAACATCTTAGTGTTCAGCGCCAAAGAAATCGAACGAATAGAAAACATAAGAAATAAGTGGTTTTCATTATAGATACTATTTATTTTCATTTTAGTTGTTACTATATATGTTTTATTAAATAATAATATTACAATAAAATATGAGGCGCCTTTTATTTTCTCATAGTTGGTGATGAAAAGTAGAGTGTACCACTCGGGCGCAAAATATATTTTTGGCTCGGGCGAAGTACTTTGAATCCCTCGCTACGTTCAGGATTCTACTAAAGAGCGTAGCGAGGGATTCTACTCTAGAATCCTTCACTTCAACTGGATTCAAAAAATCGCCCTCGCCGTAAAAATATAATTTTGCTCCCTTATGATACAATCTACTATTATGCATTCACAGAAAAGTGTGAACGCACCGTTCGTCACAATTTAAGTTAGTGCTCTTTATTCACTAAACAGTTATGTACCGAGCGGTTATATTTTACCGTTATCTGCATGCGTTGTCAACCGCAACATTAAAATGGTTAGATGAACTCCAACGGTCTTATTGAGAAAGACTATTAGTTCCAATTCTTCACTTGAAACTTGAGGTAAGCCCGTAGATAAAGAGATACGAGATAGCGCAAAGGGGATTGGCGCGTTTGACCACGTTATTTTCTATCTATCTATCGATCTATTCTATACCGCAGTTTATTGCTATACCATACTTACTAAGTACTTATTGTAAAGTAGTAGCTCCCTATGTTTATGTTGATGGTATGATACATACATCTTCTTTTTCTTCTTCTCTGTCATTTCTGGCTTCGGAGCTTCATATCGACGGTCAATTTTGCTCTTTTATTGTTGGTAAGACCTGAAGTCAATTGTATTTCCGCGGCTCGTTTGAAATATTATGACGTTTGCATGTCAATGTCATCTGTGGTAGTCCTATGTGATTTATTCTGATATGGACGAGAGATTCGATGTAGAAATTAGCGAGCGATTTATCTTCGTTACTTATTTTGATCTGTGGATATTATACTTTTCACCTAATAAAAGTGCAACTCAAATTGTGAGTGGAAATTTTGTTTTTTAGTTACGTCAGTCACTATATGCACGTCCTGGAGCAAAGAGTTATTTTGTATCATTATCATATAAAAATATTTGAGAAACAAATAAATAGACCTACCCTACTTATCTAGGGTTCCAACGATTTCCTTTTAAACGTATTGAGACAACAGCCATGTCGGATTCACAGGCACTTTAAATCGGTCGATTATTAATCTTTGATCAATCTCATCGCTCGAAGCCATTCGTATTATAAAAGGTCCAATTACGACGAATGTAACTAATTTCAATCAAATACCTCTAATTAGCTGACATGGAGCGTTCTTTGTGTTGCCGCTTAACAAATTGTTCAATTGATGTTGTTAATGGTCTACCTGAGGCACAGATTAGTTAGAACTTACTATTGACTGAAGTTTCACTTCATCTATTACACCAAAAAAAGGAATTAGCAATGCAATTAATGATTTTTTTGACAATTTATTTTGAAAGGTAAATTACCAAAGAATTTCCAAGCGGAAAAATTCTGAATGTGACCCGTTGGGAAAGAGTTGCAACGGGTCACTGTTTGACTGAGTTTGTGTCCCAGCTAAGCATACAATGGTATTCAAGAAACGGTTTAATTTATTTTTTGGTTTATTATAAGAACGACACTTAGTGTTTCGTAATACAAATTCAATGCATTTATACTTGCGTAAAC
The DNA here is from genome assembly GCA_947507515.1 of Eulithis testata. Lineage (NCBI taxonomy): Eukaryota > Metazoa > Arthropoda > Insecta > Lepidoptera > Geometridae > Eulithis > Eulithis testata. Next base: position 4,087,918 of record OX382194.1, read on the forward strand.
GGTGTTAAAGGTAATTTTACAATTTTACATTGAATTTCAATTGCAAGAGACAAAGACAGGCCTGTGATTTCATTATTACGACTCGATTACCTTTACAAGAAGCAAAAACGTCGGTCGTGCGCGGGCTCTTGTAATATTTTTAAACCATTATTATGTACCTATACTTTTAAAAACACTTTTACGTGTTCAGAATGATAACTCCAATTGATAAACAGCCTCATTAAAATATACCTTCTCTGATCTATGCCACAATTGCCCCCACGATTCGTATAAAATCAATTTATCAGCGCCAACCGGGGCATTAAAATCACAATTACAGACTGACGGTCGTGTCTTTGATATTAATATAATGACTTAAACATTGAAAAATCGCCGTGGCTTCATAACAAATGGCCAGACAGTGATTGTAATCGTGGACCTGGTTCATTACTGGCTCATTAGAGTCGTTAAGTCGCCGCTCGAGGCCATGGCAGATGTCAATCTGCCTACTAAAATAATTTTGTTTTCAAACTAATTAAAGTAACCGCTTGTTTTTTGTTTCAAAAGAAAAACACAGTATTCAATTTAGTTATGTTTTCCTCAATTAATTGTACGCGGTTTGGTGATTGTCAAAAAATATGGTCAGATTTATACTTGGGAAGTTTTACCCAAACCATAAAATTGTTGATTTAGGCACAGGATCGAGATGAGTAACGGAAAAATACAATTTATTTAGTCTATCCAATAAAGTACTTACATATACAAAATTTACAAAAACTTTGTACAGGCGAAAACTAAAAACGAATTTTGAAATTAAAATACTGCAATAAAATATTTGGTTCAAAACTGAAATAGGTATTATTGACATGTAAAATCCTATCTGTCTGTCCGTATGTGTATGTATGCGTCTCAACGCCGTTTGACGAGGGCATTAAAAGTTTTATTGTACTAGACGGGATAATAAGTCCATTTTAACATTCTATTTGATGGACATTTTGATTCAATTTCTGACAGACGCCAGGTGGTCCTTGGCATAGTATAGCGAGACAAACAGAGAGCCATCGTGAATAATGTGTACCTGGTAAATTGATGGATTGCGTGCTGACTGCTGACTGCTGACCATCCTGCATCATCTTTGGGTAGCAGTCGTTTTGTTTAGTGCACGATATAGGTAAGTACACGTACGTAGTACCTACATTGAATTGGTTATTTTTTTTTTTATAAAAACGGTAACTTTATTTCGTGAGAACTGTTTGGAGTGTTTAATCTTGCTTGCTGGTGAAAAAATATAGGTAAATCTGACATGTTGTTCAACAATCGTTACTCACTGAGATAAAGAAGAAGATAGAAAATACTTTTGTTATCTAAGGGCCGTAAGATCAATAGTGGTTTAAACCACAAAATAGAGTTTAACCTCCAGTCTCCGATTATTTCATAAGATCAATGGTAGTTAATCGAGTCATCGACCCCATCGGTAGCTTAAACTGACAGAGATGACAGTAGATTAATCCATCTATCAAATGTAATCGTAGTTAGCGAAACCCATAGCTTAAACTGCTTTTGATCTTACGGCCCTAAGTTTATGAAGTGAGTGATCCCGATTCCGAGTTCTATATCCAGGTTACAATATATACTCCGTTTAAATACTGTTTCTCAATTTACAATGGTCTTTGTCCCTGATATTTATTATGCTATGCAGTAAGTGACACAAAGAATTTAAATTATTTTTTAGCTGATGTTAAATAGCCGGTTACTAGAGCGTTCTATTTGTTGCGTGTGCCAGTCATACAAAAATTTGTCAAAGCATATTGGCTTTGTGTTATTTTATTTACCTATTATTCAAATACTTATTTTTGCATGGAAATAAAACATTTTGTCGTTATCTATATTTTCTAGTTAATCTCTAGTAATTTGTAAATATTGATACTTCTGATTAAGCTAGTTCAAACGGTGAATGTAATTTATGCCAATAACTTGTTTAAAGATTGAAGTATTGAAACGGTAAAGATTCATATATTCGTTTATATCTCGTAACGTATGACAACTATTACTTAACTCCACTCCTAGAAAAAGATCCAAAACGTAAAGGTGTTTCAATAAAATGAGTGTAAAGCAAACAACTGGCATAAATCTAGAGTAGTAATGAAGCGTTATTGGTATGATAATAAAAGCTAAATTGATTAGCGGTGGTCCCGGTGGTGTCCCGGAGCAGGTAGGCCGCATTCCGACCCTCCCCTCTCACCCCCCTCGCAAGGCGAGACGAGATGTACACACTGCTACCTTATCTGTGGCATCGGGACGGGACGGGAATGTTTGTCATAATCTAATGCCGATGAATTAGTTGTATGACACCGAACGAGACAGTCGTCTTGGATTTAAATGATTTATTGATTCTAGACATTTATTTTAATGCTTTGGAAATTTAAAACTTTTTTATTGATCGTAACACTGGAAATAGAATAAAGCAAGGATTTTCTTGAAGCAAACTTCCTTGAACTAATTTTATCCCGTGATCAGACCTAAACCAGACACTAGTAAAATAAACACAGCCAACAATAACATCGATGTGTGAAGAATGTCCGAGAAAACATTATAAAAACTAAAAAACAAATATGCTTTGTATTTGTGATAATAAACACGTGATGATTGATTAAACTACTATCCAGTAAAGCTGTGGGTCTGAAAAGCCTTTAGAGGAAAACTGTTTTTATACGTTCGTTGGATTTTTATAAAATGTAAAAATTATAGAAACACTAGCAACTTATGTTTATTTCAATAAGCATAAAATAATCCAATAAATCTTTTTTATTCAAATGCAATACCTAACTTGGAGAAAGTTTATTACTCCGCTAAATACAAAATAACATTGTTATTGCGACTCTGATATCTTGCTTGGTATGTTCCAAGTGAAATATGCGTCTCCAAAGCTTTATTTTATTGTGGTCCGACAGTGACCATTTTATCGAGTAAGACTGCGTAGGTGTACGTTTCTACTAACTAATACTAAAAGTGCAATATTTGGCTATTATCAGCTGAAACTAAAAGAAAACTTAGTATATTTTGATAGTACGTGACAAAAATAAAAGTACTTATCAAAAATTTTGTGACAAAATCTCTTGAGTTGTCTTGAATACATAGTTTCTTTTTACTTTAATGATTTATACAGTTTTGGTCAAATATGCATCCGAATATTTCGCTACACACTATTAAAAACTATAAATTTAAGGCTGGCCATAAAAATACTACTAACACATTTCCTACACTTTGATTCGACCTGTTTATACAGATCAAAGCCGAAGGAAATAAAGTTTATCTAATCTTCCATCATAACTACGTAAATTTCTCAGAATTAATGACTCAGATCACGTCTGCAGCCGTGTTTATTTTCACGCAGAACATTCATAAGACATTGATTTCTAAAATTTACAAGATTATACGCCACACATCTTTGCGACTGCGACATAGCTTTATATAACTAACTTTTTAATATAAATAGCCTAACGAAAAATGTTCTTAATTCATAAAACCAATGCACGGGCGAAGTAACTGATAAAACTAAACATAGCAACATACTTAGTCACTATTAATTTATTGTGACGAACTCTACATCCAATTTTAACCTTTGTCATTTGATTTCAGTTTGATTTGCATAAAAGTAACAAGAAGGGTTCCCAACGAGTCTCATCTAGTCTAGTCACACTGTGACTCGTTGGAAAAAATCCCAACGGGTAACACTACTCGTAGTTCCATGTAAAACCGCAAACTTATTTAACTCGGAAAGCTCGAGAATTGAAATGTCACGGTTGTAATGCAAATGTGACAATCAGGTGAAGAAGTGTGAACGGCTGTTAATTATCGTGACATACGTTCGATAATTGTGCATGTTTAGTGCCGGTGTAATGAGTAGGCACTATCGTGTCTACTGTGTACCTAAACGATTGGAATGGCGTCACATTGCAGAGTGCGAGAGAAGTGCGCGCCTTTACACTTCAATACTTTGCCAGTGGTTTTTCTATTCAGTGAATAATCTGTTTTAAAAATAAGACTTTTTTACAAGCTTTTTTTATGTAATTTTGCCATTCAGATCGCAAAAAGCTGTAAGTAGTTCATGGCCCGTGGCTTTATTGAACTTTAAGTTCCTATAAATACTTTTATGATTGATTGTTTTATGTCCTTTACAAAAAATAATTGTAATAGGGACGATGTATGAAACTGAAAATAATGTCATTTAGTTATTGCGTTACTGTAGGTACTGGTTTACACTGTACCCAATGGTGTCTTCCCACCATCGCCTGAAAGCATATTCGCCTAAGAATGTATTTTTTGGTAAAGAACTCGGGTTAGAATTGTCTGACCCCATACTGGCCTGTCCCCGATGTTAATTACCGAATAGTTACTACGTCGTCAGTGGACGGTACAACAGCAGATTCAAGGTCACAGCAATGCGGTACTGCGCACACTTTCTTACACAGAACAGCACTCGCGTGTTGGCATCCCAGCCTCATGAATGAACATATCCATTCAACCAGTTTGGTCGCGCACTGATTACCTTCTGGCTACTTTTAATCTTATCTACTACACTTGGATACTCCACGTGAACTTGAATCGGAAACCCATCGGTCCGCTTCAAGTAGGGTTGCCAGGTGTTGCAACTTTCTAAAATTCCGGTTTTATTTGCCGGAAGGGTGATAAATGATGTGGTTTTACTTACGCTGTTATGTCCGTGACGTTGTATCGAACGTAATATATTTTGTCTATTGAGTGAAGAATATTAGATCATGAAAAGCAGGACACGTGGTATATTTCAAAATTGTAGATAACTGAGCTTCCAGCTGTTAGAAACCATGGTTATGTACCTACCTACTGTTCATCTTCACAATATCACTCAAAAATCTGATCCAGAGGTATCCATTACATCAATTATTTTGGCACCGTAACTAGGTACCGTCCTCGAAGATATTTTTTTTTAATTTTTACTTATGACGTTTATGACAGTAAGGAATGGAGCCGAGCTGTGGATTGCACTGCATGTGTGTGACTGCTATGAAAGACCAAAATAAACTAGACGAGTCCGGCAAGCTTTGGCAACCCTATCCAACTAAAAAACTGACCGTTGCCTTCCTCTTCCATTCACACCTTTTTACGATGTTTTTGTGAATGAAGTCGTGTTCGGGATAATTATTGAATTTCGACGATTCGTTACGAATATCGATGTGCCGGAAGCCCATCGGCGCGGCTGATTGCGTTGGTGATCAAATTCCGACATTACCAAAGTAATTTTATGGGTTTTAAACCGAATCTCAATGATATGAAAAACATTTCACCGTTAAAAATATGGATCATTTAAATTGTCAATCTCTTTAGCGTAGAGGCGTGTAAAAAGGTGTTTCATGTTAGAGAAAATTAATTGTATTGAAATCTTTCATCTCTCGTCTGTTACTTAATTATCTAAAACAAATAATAGGTTCTCTATCCTCTAAACTAAACAATGTATTTTAAAATTTTTACGTGCAATTAAAAACTTAGACGTAATACTTGAAATATCGAGTTTTGTATGAAGTGCAATTGGGTGTTGGGTGCTGGGTGTCGCGTGGATATTAAAAGGGCATTATAAAGTGAATCAGTGGTAATAACGACGGGATCTAATTAAATTGCCGCCAATAATAATGGCGGTCCCCTTGGCGGACCCCTCGACATTTATTATTCCTGCTACACAACGCGGGGACACGGTGTAGTGCGACACAGATAACAGAGCCCGTAGTCTGAGTTTTGGTATGTTGATTTGCGACAAGCGAGAATCGAGAAACTCGCAGTCTTTGTATGGAGAAAAACAGTTTGCAATACTCCCGCTGGAGGCGCTTATCGGATTTTTATACACAATATCTCGCAAGTCGCTTCTCGATATGCGTTTCGATCAACAAAACAAAACACAGACTACGAGCTCTGATCTATTGCCAATTGAAACGATATTTATATGTAGTTGAATATGAATAAAGAGATACTGTTTGCATGTATACTTAACTAGATTTACAGAAAACACATAAATAAAATGCCAAAGTGCATCTCTTTATTGAAATGATTACAAAAATCTGAATTGAGTACCTTTGAGCTATGTTGCACTACATCTGACATTATAATGGAACAAAATAAAAATGTTTTGAAACTCTTCCCGAAGTGCGAGACCGATTCAGACGTGTGTATTTTTAGAAACATGTCTGATTAGTAGGTCGTGGGTTTGAACTGGGGAGACGAGGCCAATTAAAGGGCATCTGCTACAAATCTTTACATGGTTTATGGATTATGTATTTAAATAATAAGGGCTTCCACCACTGACAGGTAATGTACCTAAGTTGTGCCCTTGCGTTTTTTGTCAAAAAAGAATTATAATATTGTAGAGACACGCACTCACCAGTAGGTAACTGTAGTCCGGTAACAAGATAATCTCCAAATCTCCCTTTCAGTTTTTCCCTTTACTTAAAGGGAATATTTTGAGACTGATTAAATACTGCTGTTACGGTATAATTTTGCCCAAAAGAGGATTTTGAGACTGGAGAGTATGAAAATCTCCCTTGACTGTAAACTTTCAAAATCAAGAAGACTACGCACGATTGAAAATCTATACTTAACCCTTCATTGATAGTGCGTATTATGTAACAGCCACTCTCGTCTCGGCAATCCAGACGCACCTCTATATTGTTATCCCCGTTTCATTGCTCGCCCGGGAGTACATCTGCCACTCTCCCCACCCCCCGCCCGCCGCGTCCATTAGTGTTTTGTGAATGATTTAAAAGCTCTTTCGGATAACTACTCTGTAAGTGAGTAATTTAAGACTAGCTTCCCATTTTATCAGTGCTCCCCAAATTTGAGTGCGCATTAAAACATTAGTGTTTCTGTGTAGGGCTTTATGAGAAAATGGATTGCAATTTCTAATTCGCTTCTCGTTTGGATAAAGCTTGGATGTCGGATGCTTTTAATAAATTTAAACGAATTCGTGTTTGAGAAAGTAAATGTTCAAAGATTTGCTTTTTTGTATGTTTAACTCTCTTCTACGTTTTATCAACATCCTAATTTTATAGGATAAGTTTTTGAATTTTTTAAAGATTACTTGTAGTAGTTTTATAAGGAAGAATGCAGAATATCAGGATATTAAACCCCAAATCCTGCACCCCATGTCGGTTGCTTCAATAAAAGTTCTATACTCTTATAGTATTTTTTGTAGTACAGCAACTTGGAAACACAACGATAGCAAACCTAAACCTGCCTTATAATTTGACCAATTAATAACACGTACAATTTGCAACAGTAATTCAACCAGGCAGTTTTAACGAGAAAATAGTCACTAAATCTGTGCTAACTTTGCGAAACAAACGATCATAATTCGGAATTTCCCCAGCCACAAGCGGTGTGGGGAAAACGGAAGAAAATCCGTCATCTCCGGCTCGTAAACAACGCGCATACGAATACGTGGCTATTTGAGATCAGCTAAGTCACTTTGCTAAGAAAAAACTTGTTTTTTTTACTTGTTAAAAGACTGCGATGAAGAAAATCTGCTAGTGCAGTATTTATATTGCAGTGAAATGTAGTATCTTCGAGTATAACAGAAAAGAGTTAGACTTCTTCATTTATTTATTTATTTATTAGGATTGCCAAAGAATAATACACATAACTTAAAACTAAACTCAAACAGAACATATCATGGCTGGTGCTTATTCACTAAAGGCAACCACAGCTAACGCAGGTAAAACATTATGAAAAGTAAAAAGTATTTTGGAAACAAGTTATATACAATGGTTGAAAAAGCTACGATAAACTAGGGTAAGAGATAGAATAATTGAAATCTAATGCATCAAGTTTCACAATAAAAAAATGAAATATATTATGATATTATTGTTATTATAGTAAGTAGTATAAAAAAATAAAAATTATTATTAAAATTATTATTAGTTCATGCAAATTATGTAGTAATAAGTCGGTGTAACCATAGATATTAAAGCAAAAACGATGCCATAAATAAATGTTCTTATTTGTCTCGTGTGTGTTGATTTTTGTATGGAATGAGCGAGCTGTTTAAAATCATTGATGTAGGTACATGTAAATGAGAGTTATGGTAATTCATTGGCGGGGGGATGGGAGATAAGATAACGCTTTGTTTGCGCCCGCCGGAGTCACGGCCCATGGACCGCGCCTAATCGCTTTAGGGTTAAAACTTTTTGGACTTGGCACTCATTAGCAATGATATCTAACCACGATAAAAATCATGTTTTAAATAATGAATAACGATGTTAAAAATTATGTGAGTAAAAACATAACAGGTTAATTGGATTTTGTTTAGGTACCTAACTACACCCACTTAATTAGCGAATTAATGCTGTAAACAGTGTTTAGAAATTGTTTTTAAATATTTTTTCTTTATTTAATTTAGTAAAGCTTTATTCAGGTAGGTACCTACTAACAATTTTTTTTATAATTTTAGTGTCTTGTACCTACTGAAAATGATATGATACTTAAAATACTAGTGGCTCTGGGAGCTGTAGAACTCGCGAGCATACTAAATATTCCAATATTCAACATCATCAATCAACATCATCAATGTCGTGTAAGGTGTTTTCTGAAAGTCTTTAAGTGCACTTTTATTAATTTCTAATTTAAGGCTTATTATTATGCTGATGCTCTCATTCAGTGAAGGAAAACATCATGAAGATAATTATCAGTTAGTATTCTAACAGCGACGAAACGCTTGCAGCCTGTCACGTATTGAAAACTAACTATAATGCAAAATGTTGTGTGTGTGTGTGATGTGATGTTTTTTCTATTTAATTTTGTAAATTTTTGAGGAATGTAATGTGCAAGTGCATTTTCCGTTCTGTGATTTTTTTGATCTTTTTGTTTTTTTTTTGCATCATCTTGTGTAGAATGAGGTCCTTTGTGTTTCTCTCAAATTTGATTGAAAACCATCGATTGTTTGATGAGCTATCCTGTTCATCATGCTGAAGATCCTTATCAGATCTTTGCCAAACTTTTATGAGACCAACTTATAGTTACTACCTTTCAAATAAAAAAAGAATAATCGAAATCGGTCTCTTTTGGTGGAGATATCCAGTATATCAAATAGCCCCCTTTTTGCCCTTTTTATGGGGGAAGTACCCCTCCAATCAAAAATCCCCGACGACAAAAAAATTCTAATAAGTCATATAACCTGTGTACCAAGTTTCGTCCAGATCGGTTGAAAAATGCGACCTGTAGAGGAGAACAGACAGACAGACAGACAGAGAGACAGACAGACATCCGGACAAACGCATTTTTGGCCAATGTGGAAACTGAGACACTTCGCTCGCTTCGCTCGCTCGGTCAATTAATGGGCGGCGTCGTTAAGAAATTATCATGGAATGCATTTTACCCAAGATAATGACATACAAGCTTAGCTTAGGACTAGAGGGCGTTGTGTGAAATATCCATGAATATTTATTTATTTATTTTCCGAACTATCTATCTGATCATTTGATTGCAATACTAATTAGTTGTTCAAACTACGTATTTCGGTATTGGATTGAAGATAAGATAATGCTTTGTTTGCTTCCGCACCGCGCCATCGGAGTCACGGGCCACGGCTCATGGACCAGACTTAATCACTTTAGGGTTAAACTTTTTAGATTTGCCATAACTGGATAAAGTAAGTAGATACGAACACTTAATTATTGTTATTAAAAGATTTTTTGTTTCAAAAGAAAAAGGAGCTCGTGAACCGATTATAAAAAAATCTGGCAATTGTTTTATATGTTAAAACATTGAGGCTATGTTTCATTAGAGTAAGTTTTTGGTGTTTGATGCATGATCTCAATATTCAGCCAATCGGAGAAACGCTCTTTTTTTTATTTATTTATTTTCAGGGATTTATCGCTGAGCTATATACTACAGCTTTATACTACCCTATTATAATACAACCTAACTTATCAGCCAAAAAAACCTTTATACCTACACAAAAAACTTAATCCCTAACTAAACTTAATTCTGCTAACCTATATAGCATCTTGGCTTCGTCCGAAAACGTACTAGCCAAGATGCTATTTACTATGCCCACTGACATGGATCAAATAGTTAAAAATAAAGTAGGTATTTTATGAAAGCGTACTTAATCTACAGGACTGTGGCCGTGTAGTGTAGATAGTATTGATATCCGAGCCATTACACCTGATTTAAGTTTTAAAACACTTGTAATACAACCGGGGTTGATAGATAAGATAAGCTTTGGACCCAAGCGGCCACCGGCCGGTGTAACGACCCCTGCTTGACCCCACATCATTTTTAAGTTAAATATTGTACATAGTATGGAACTATAAAATAATTCAATAAAATTTTTAATACATTTGAAATCATTTCAGACTAATTCAGTGTCCTCGAATATTGTGCATAGTAATAAGTAGCGTCAGTAGGAATGTCATTCAGAATATTGAACCTCGGTATTTTTTTTAAATTTAATTAAGGAAGTGAAACAGCTACTTAATATACGAATAATTATGTTATAAGTTTTAAATAACATAAATCTGAGTTTTTTTTTTAAATAAAGCAATCACATTTTTAATTACAAAACAGTTTCTTTTACTCAAAACATTAATTGGCTTTCACATGGTTTTCTAACCTAACCTTAGACCATTGATCATTTATTACTATACTTCGACGATCCAAGCCTACTACCTATGCCTACATGGTATTTTAAGTAAACATGTAAGTATTTATCATTTTTTTAGTTTTATTTAATCAACTATTAAGTATACCTATTAGTTTTGACTGAGCATGAAATATATTTTTTATTTATACATCCTTTGATCCGTAATATCTTTTCCATACTTAAGTAGGTAAAGTTCTTATGTACGGATAATGATGTTATGTAGATAGATAAGTGTAGTAGGTATAAGTAAAAATATATTGACGTGGAATTTTGTACCTTTTATAACCAAAATAATAAAATCTCAGAGCAAAAATTTGTAAAGCGTGGGCATCGAACGAAATGAACCGTAAGCACGATTATAACTAACCTACGGGTATTTCGTGTAGGTAGCTACTCCTAAAACGAAATACTGGATGTCCCGGAACTAATGTGTTATTCCGAGGGGACGTGATTCTCGATACTCACGAGAACACGTTCTACGACTTTTGTGAATTCAATGGTTTTTATACAAAATGAGCAGGGATCTAAGTTTCTTCAAATGGCGTATTATAGTTATTGTAATATCAGAAATGTAAAAGATTTATATAGGAAACGTACGTATTGACGAATTAGAGTTTTCTAAATTATTTCAAAAAAATTATAATATGTCTATTTAAAATAAGAATTCTTGGGAATTTCACCCGTATATATAGATGTTCATTTTCATGGCCTGAATCGCCGTATTCATACTTTGCATACCTGTTCCGGGACACCCTTTATAATATGGCAGACTACAATGTGTAAGTGATAAGAAATATAGAGCTTCGTAATAAAAACCGATGTAAAAATAAAATTCTTGATAAAGAAATCTGGAGTAAAAAAATGCAGCTGAATGTATTTTTTCATTTATTCGTAAAAAATACAAATATATTATAAAAAAAAACAAAAACAAATATATATATTATTTTAAAAATAATAATAATGTATAATGTTTCCGATGACGACGTCATGGATAGGGCGAAGTAGAGGAAGAATGTGAGGAAAGCTGACCCCACCACCATGCGGGACCAATAGTCGGGAAGAGAGAGAGAGAGATTCGTATAATAAAAATAAATAAAAACAGCTTCATTCACAAACCTTAAGTAAAATTTTTAAGTATGTATTTTAACCTAGTTTCATTTACTATCTGAAACGTTTATTATTTTATTAATCATAAAAATAATAAACTTTATTCTTATAGTATAGACTAAAATACTGGTTGTTTGATGATTTTGACAGCACTACCGAATAAAAATCTGGTAACTTCCATTTGGGTAGGACTATTGAAATGAAAACTAGCCCTACCATGGAACTACAAGGATAAAAAAAGTTTTAAAAACAGTCCTATAGAACAAATGGGAGTTACCCACTTAAAGTAATAAGTAAGTAACTTATTATAAAGCGCCGTCCCATGTGTCTTACTACTCTGATGCCAAAGCACTCGTGGACTTTTTTCTCACGATTATTATACGCAATTGAAGCTTTAAGTGTTCTCAGTAAAGAGACGAAATTAGGTATGATCAGTGTTTGTTGCAGTGTAAATAGCGTTATTCAAATGTAGATAAACATCTAGAAAAACATAGTTGTACCTATTTGCGTCATAATATTTTTAGGCACATGATTGTCATGTGTTTTTTGATGTACCTACTAAGCAAGCTCGTATGAGTTAGTGGCCAACCCTGGTGACGGAGTTTTTAGGCCGTTTTAAGGCCTCCGTCATGGCTTAACGACTGCTAGAGCCAGGACCAACAGTTTAACGTGCCCTCCAAAGCACGGAAGCGCTCAGATGTAAATGCCACTAACGGTCACCCATCCAAATAGTGACCACACAAAACCGTGCTTAACTTAGATAATCGGTGAATATTGACTAAGCAAGCTACGCCACGAGCGCTTCATGTACTGCTTTGATGTACTTATTTATGGTGATATGATCACTTTGGAATTCAAAGTGTACCGAAATTTGAACCCACGATGTTGAAGATCTTTGACTCCTGTTGTATAGTCGGTAGTAACTGTTTGGTAATCTATACCGGGGCCAGGGAATTCCAACCCCCAACTCGCTGTATCTATTTTGTGGTGGATTTGTTTGTACGAACGAAGATTTAGCGGGAGACGATTGCGGAATCGAATTTAAGCTGGTGCACAATATGTTGAGTTCAAACAGTTTTTTTATCTTCTTTTTAAACGTAATAAAAAATGATCAAGCCAAGCACGATAAGATCTAATCTAGGGATTAGGATTGTTAAAATCACGATGACGCCATTTCCCACAGGCTCAATGAGCTCAATGCGTGTTTTGTCACTAAACGATAGCTGTCATCGTATCAACAATAGAGGAGACTGGGGTAAATTGGGAGATAAAAATAATTCATCCCTGGATGTGTAGTTAACGAGCGGCGCAGCAGGGCCTCCCTTCCCTCTATCTGCTTCCCCTGCAGACACTGCGACGCCGAGAATACGAGATATTATTATAATTATTATAGTCAGATTATCTGTTATTTGAATTACGTACGTATCACTTAGTACCTAATATGTTTTATTAAACGTTACTATAGTATAGTTCAGCGTTGTTTTAAAAACGTACTTTTCTACTGGTAATAAGTAAAAGCGTAGGTACTCCTTACCAATACCACAGCCAATACTATAGATTCCTTTCTAGTCTCCTTGTCCCTGCTCTTGCCAGAACGGTTTTGGGCACCTCCAACTACGGTAAACTAAGATGACAATAATGTTAACTAGACCAACGATGTACGATCTACCTTAATGGTACAACTACATATCTTTTTCGGCTGGCGACTTCTTTTTCTTCTTTACCTATATGGCCTCTGTCCGTCATTTCGAACGACTGTAACTTGTAGAATAGTAACCATAGTAACGAAAACTAGCAATGGAGACGAGACGCAGATTTTTTCTAAATATCGTTAAATATCCATAAACAAACAGGTCTGGTAGTGCGCGAGCGCAGGTCACTCATTGTTCACGCTGATGAGCAGCGCGGAACAAAGGGGGCGCAAGTCATGGCGAACAATGCTAATATGCCTGAACAAAATGCCTTTTAAAACAGGCTTTTACTAGTTCTAAATTATTTAAACAGTCAGGTAGTTGAGGGAATTTCTATCGATACTCATCGACTATCGAGATGTTTCTGTAGGATAGAATTTAGTTAGATGAACTAAATTTGCTAAGAGGCTCCTCTACTCCTTTTTCGAAGTTATACTTCTAATGCGACTTCCGTTTAACGTTGCTCCTGGGGAGGGGGAATAGAAAGAGACAGAGCGAGAGTGATCTGTTTAACGCAATAAAATAGAAAGAGACAGATTACATACGGAGACCCTCACAAAACGCAAAACACTTCGATAGCGCGTTCTAGGATCCGACCAAACTTAGCAGCGCCATCTAGTTCCGATTTAGGCAATATGAGTATAGAACCTTTTCTAACTAAATAAGTACTGCATATTGGTTAAGTACATAAAATTAATACTAAATTAATTTCACATTAAACACAGAGCGAGAGTGAATGCGTGGCACTCGAAGTATAACTTCTTCCGCGCGGAGGGACTCCACGCACTTTTTTTTACAGGGAAGACAATCAGTTGGTAGGTACGCTTAGGTGAACGAGCTTCAAACTGACCTGTCCCAAAACATGTTATAACATGTATCACTGTAATTTCAGTGACCATCATTTTAAATTCTGCATCAAATGATTATGCACTGTTTTCTATTGCCGTGTAACATTATTTGTCTCAGGAACATCTTTTTGATAACTCTCTTGCCATCCCTACCGTGTACCTAAACTAATAAGCACCTACTGCAGTCCCTATATCAACCTCGTTAAAACTTCATACGTCCCAAGATACTTTAACAAGTTTACTTTCCTTCACAATTTTAACAGACGCCTTCATGTACCTGTGTTGAAAGTGATTTAGTAATGCCAATTACCTAACAATTTATTGAAAGCTTAAACCCAGTGCGTGACGAGAGCTTTCAAGTTGATTGCCGAAGCATCACTGTATAGCTATGCGTTTTCCACAGAAGAAGGCAAAAGAAGGAATCGCAAAAGAAAGTAAGAACTACATGTATCAGATTGACTCAATACTCAACCTTCTTGGTGAATTACATTTGATCATGTTTTTAAGTTTATTCGGCTCATTCTTTTTTAGGATAAAAGTACTTCGGGCCTAGTACGAGTTTTGATGTGTAAATCTGGTGTGAAACTTCTGACGCCCAGGAAACCAGTGGGCGCTAATTTGTATGGAGACACTAAGCGGTTTTTTTGAAAAGCTTGGTCTACACCAAGCCCGTACTCGCATGTCCAGCTTCTCAAACTAGAGTGTATACACTATACACTGAAAACTCGTCCTAGGCCCTCTTGTTTATTTCACCTAATATTGCTTGTTAAATAATGCACTTGGTGGCATTGCATCTACCGTGGTAATCTATCTGGGTCCCATCTGACCAGGGCTCCATTTAAGACAATTATGTATGCAAAGCAAATTTTTCAAAGTTTGTGCACCATGAAATCACTAACGATACGTATCACCCTAAATTCCTGCAGGCTAACGATACCAAAGAGATATAAAATGTATTCGCATACAATGAGGAGTTGAGTGATAAGCTTTGCACGGAAACAGAGTACCAACATGCTAAAAAGGTGATTTGTACGCGTTATTAAAGTTCCTAAGGGATGAATTATACAATACACTAGCCCAAAAATTATACATATTATCCGGTATTTGGTATGGAAGAGTAACTTAGTATTTTTTTATTCCAGCAGTGCTGATATTATCATGATATATTATATTCTGAGCTATGGAACACTTTTGGTAAATATTGTAGAATAGCCTAAAAATAGTAAAAAAATTGAATTCCCGAATTCGATGACCCACTGAACTCAGCGCACCCCAAGCAAAAATGTGAGTAATTGATTGCATCGACGCGAGCTCATTCCACTGATTGTACAGAGCTTCCAATTGCATATTTAACGTATGGGAAGGACCCTTGTGAACCGTTGCCAATTCGAACGGGCACCCCAGTGACTGAAGCTATCCCTGTTTGTATAACATTTATATTTTGCAGTATTATTATAAGATGCAATACATCTGGTTCTGAAAGCATAACGTACGACGAGTCATTTAACTTGAATTTAAAGTGGAACACTGTCGCCAAATGATCTGTTTAAGGGCCGTTGGCGTGACACTATCAGAGTACAAATATCTCGCCCTACCGAGATAAGATACAGAGAACGCGATGTCGTGACGTGTCCGTGGGAAGAACCCAACAATTACGATGTAACCAGCCATTTTAATTACAAAACGTTTGAGCAAATTATTATACGCCATTAATCTCTCAAGAACAACGTCTGCGGCATCATAAATAACATTTTTGCACATTCAAGGTCGTTCAATGTGACTTGTTTGTTTTGTTTGAGTCGTGTGTTCTATGCGTTTGCGTTTGGTGTTCGGAATTAATGTCATCATGTGTAAATGAATGCGCATAATTTGGACAAACTGTCGGATTTGCAGGAAACGCGAATAACCGAATCCCCGATCGTCCGGTATCTATGCAGATCTAAATTTAGAGATTAATCGCTTGTTTAATAATATAGGTATGCTGTAAACGTTCACACTATTGAATAGAATGATACTTTGCTGTTTACTCGGCGTGTTATGATAGGTTTACTATTTGGTTCGTTGAACACTGAATGTTCTTGAGCAAAATAAACGTAAGAATTAATTTACTTTGTCACATTATTTTGATGGTGAAATAAAAACAACAAATTGGGCACAAAAATTTCAGAGCTCCTTTATTGACTTCCCTAAAACTTGCTAGAGATATAAAAATATCGAAAACTAGTGTTGAGCCGTGGGAGTGGGTCACGGATATCGTCATTCATCACCACGGCAACAGATGCCTTATTGTGTTGAGAAAAGAGATAAGGCATGTTGAAGCAACAGTTTACTAACACGCAGCAGCCGTTTTATGGTGGTCGTAATGAAAGTTTTTAGTTCTCAGAATAAATGGTAGCTAGTATGTACTATAATGAAGAAACCGTCAAAACGGTTTCTTCTTATATAAAATCAAAGCAAATTATACATTCGTGTATGACACGGGCAACAAGGTGCCTATTTGTGTATAATATTATTTAAAAAACTGTTTAATTAGAATTGTGCAACAAAGCACTATTGCACTATTTGATAAAGATTTGCTATATTTACTACGCAATTATGCTTTATAAAATAAATTAGGACCCAACAATGAGTCAGCCTCAGATGAACACGAAGTATAGGCATTGTCTTCGCATTATAAAATTAATAATAACAGTGACTCAGTCAGAATAAATCAAATTACATCGCCTACATTACATCGCGGGGAACAATGAAAACAAAATATCGTTTAGTAAAGAGTAAAACGCAAGACAATGAAAAGAGCTAAAGCACTGATCACCATCAATCAGCCATCTGACTTCGCTAAGCTCATAATTAATCACAAAATATAATTAAACGATGACATCGCTCTATCACCGCAGTATTCAGAATAATTGATCGTGATAATTTTATGAAATAATTTATAGTCTAACCCTATTGATGGTACCTTACCACAACCATAGAGTATGTAGATTCTACCCAGGGCGGCAACAAAGTTCAAAATTTCTAGTCAAAATCTATCCAAGTAAACAAAAAATTATGTAAATTCAAAAGTATTAAAAACTAAGAAAAAGATGAAAAACTGAGAACCCACGGTATCAAAGAAGTAATCTTCTTGACCATGATGTATGACATGATGGATATTGCGAAGGTTCGATGGATGTCAATGAGAGAAGAAGCTATTAATAAAAACATACTGAGAGGAGTTTTATATTTTTAACCCCCGACTTGTTATTCAAATATCTTCTAGTTACTCCGCGGGTATAAACCAGTTCTTTACAACAGAAAGAAGCAAGATAGATAATGTTAGATTTGAAGCGCCTTTGCGGCGGCAGCGTCTGCCGTAGTGTAATTACCTAGTGACTCAGCACGGCTTAGTACCCCTGCATAGGATCCGCGAACGAACTTGTTTTAATTAATTTCGTGTCTCGAACAAGCCTTCAGTTGATTGTTATCTACTTAGTTGCTGTTAGCGCTGCAGACGCCACCGCTGTAATGAAGCAAGAAATTGTTCCTAAGTCAAGTTATGATTGTGATAGCGCACCACACGCAGATCATGGATACAATCATTGTTTTGACCCGGTATCTCTTGTTCCTTGGCATCGGAAAGGTTGAGTCTGGCGAAACTTACAAGCCAGACTCGAGCTCTCGCATAACAAATGTATGAAACGGACGATCAAGATTGAAATGCGTTTCATACGAAACAGACATTAACAGTATTTTTTTTGGTAGAATGAGAGTCTCGCTTCTTAGCACGTAGTAATTACAACTTCTTTGGGGAGGTTTGCTAATTAAAAGGTTAACTAATAGTCAATTGGCACTTTAGAATAATTAATTTTAGAAAAATATAATCATTTTATTATTTCCATGACCTAATATTTTAAAGCTACTCAAAACTTGTAATAGAAACGTGGAATTGAACTAGACCATGATAAATTAGCCAAGGGTTAGTATCGGCGTTATTCACCGCGGTTGTTTGGCACGCGTCCCCATAGCAACCAGTGAAATATGGCCCCGTCTTTACCACGCTTATTGCCGTTATTAGCCAAGGATACCTATTAATTTCAAACCGTATTACAATACCAATCGCAGTATTTTATCACCTACGTTTACGGAACTGGATGCAGCTACTATGTCAAACCTGCTTTCTTGCTCAATATTCTGACCATTGTTTTTGATATGGTGGACTACAATTTTGAAGTATAGGTAGGTACTTCCCAGAAATTGGTTATTTAATGTGTAAAAGTCACGTTTTTCTACGTAATATTGGCATGCTCGGTGCTATTACATAAAACCTTCGGGCACAGTCTAAAGACATTTACATAATCAATATTTATCAAGCTGATGATTTTTTAATGGAAATCGGTTATCAATTAATTTATTGCAAGCCGTTGATAGAGAACAATAAACGTAATAACACGATACTCAATTAATTCTAAAGATAGCCCTATAAACAGTAATTAGTACTAATTACACCGCAATACTCTCTCGACAATCAAATAAGATGACTGGCAATACACGACCGGCCGCACGCGGAGAGAAATTAAGATTCTTCATCTCTTTTCTTGACGGGTCAACCTGCAACTATCTCTTACTTTCATGTTTTGTAGTCACACTTTTTCAATCACGGACATCAAGACGTCTATAATAAATATAAACTGCCAAAACGAGCGATTGAAGATAAAAACATTGTTTAAAAGTAATAATTCGAAATAAACACACTAACCACATGCACCAAGCAGCGTTTCAGACATTAAAATCCTCTTTATTATAATAGCTCCCAACCTTTATGGACTGTAAAACGTCAAATTATAAGTGTTCATAATAAGGTAGTAAATGTGATAGCTCGCTTGTAGCCTTTGTTACTATAGCAAAGCTGGATTTTTTCCGCCTGCAGCTTCTCTATATTAAAATTCCTTTTGAGTCTTGTAATAACAAAAATAGAAGCTAAATTCTTGTTCCTAAATTCTTCAAACATCATTATTCTAAGAGACCCTTCTTACCTACAAAACAAATACTACGATTGACTTTGTTTATTTTTAGATGGTAGTTGAATTGCCTCTTCCTGGAACGCTGGTTACACCCATAATCACTCTGTAAATATCGTTCGTGAAGTTTTAATAATTGTAGTCACATACAATACCTATGGATTCAATTGAGCACAGCGAAGAAAGAACAACAAACAATATTTAAGTAAGACACACAGTATAAGTAATTAAGAAGTTTACTTATGGTGAACAAATTAAATTTTCATTGACTTGTAAGTTATATACACAGGAACTGGTTTTTGGAATCTTATAATTGAGAGAGTAGCAAACAAGCCATAAACCGTTACCCGGACCGAGGACTCCTTGAAATAGGTGCTTGAACTTGTTTCACACAATCGTATTGTCCAAATTCTCCGTCTCAACAATCTTGATTTAATTATGAATATGCAAAACGTTCAATGCGACGTTCGTTTCCGCCAAAAGAATAAGTAGGCAGCTATAACCTGTAATCGGAACCGGTTTCGTCAATGTGGACTTACGTACCAGAGAGAGGGCATGCGCGATATCAAAGCAGGTGTTCCATGAGCCTACTGCCTCAATGAGAATTCCAATTCAAGCCTTAAATAGCTTGCCACAGATTTACTTAGTCGACGAAACACATAATTCTACAGTAACCACAGCATTACTAAAAACAAGTTAATATTGAAACATTTGATCAGAATGGAATTTGAAATGTTTTATTTATCAATTTGATCGAGCAGAGCCTTAGCCGAAAATAAGGTTACTCTACCCTTCTTTATAAACGAACATCATGATAATGAGATTCGTCATTGAAAGTCCGATTTTGCCCAAAACTTTAGGGACATCGGGTAGCTCAGGACCAAATTATTCTTCCGTCAAGATGCCGTATGGGCATTTGAAGATGAGCTTGGGGGTGGCGTGTTTATAACGCTTGTTTAATAATTTAGCACACCAGCTTCTCCCTCCCGTCCTGTTCCTTGAATAATGGATGCAACGAAATTTGTGACTACGTATGCCGTCTATGTTTGTTCGATAACTCTAAACAAGCTGCTATATAGCCTTCGCCAACCTAATGTTACATTAACAGGATTAAAGTTTACAAATAGTTAACAGACTAAAGGCCTTCATCCAAGCAACTATTATTGTGGTATCTTACAGTGACTGTTGCAGTAACCATCCGTTAATGTCCTGGTAAACTGGACTCTTTAATAATTATATAATTTCATCGTCTTGGTTTCTTAAAAATGCTGTATCCTGAATTCAAAAATTTTTCACCTCTTAGCGGTTCTTCTATAGCGGTTATCGTTTCTTAGGAATCAAGAATACTTGGATGACCGAAACATGGGAACGTGCACCTGTCGCGCATTAGAGAATCGTCTGGCTAGAGAATTTAAATACAGTAAGTAGCTGTAAGCATTATTACCTACTTAGGTAAGTATATTTTACTCACTTTGAAATGTTCGTATCACAGATATAATCAGCATAGCCATTTTATGGGCGATTTGCTAAGGTCTTGAAAAGTTCGAAATCTAGATTTGTATATATTTGGGGCAATATCCTGATTATGAGCGTTTTATTTGCTTTCTTGCTGTTTAAATGAAAACTAATGTGTTGGTGGAGAGAGTCAACCAACCGGAACTGGTCGAGCCAAGTAAAATGATGGCCGCTTCAAATCTTTATAACTTCTTGGTAATTTTATGTACACTCAGCCAGACCATAATCATTACTAACATTTTGTGGTTGTTGACCTGTTTTATTTCTCGGTGTTAAACCTTTTACGGTTATTTAAATAACTTAGCTGCTTGTGAAATTAATATTTTAATAAATAATTCTTTCTTTATTTTTTGCAAGAATTTGCTTCTACTAGAGGTACAATTTAATAAGGAACTTCTGTAACTACTACTTCTTTTCTTGCCAATTATATTCATGCAAGTCTAATACGAGTGGATTTATTATAGCTTCTTTTAGTTTACTTGCCTACATAACTGCAGACATTATTAAATAATAAACAAGACTTCTAATCTATATGAAATAGCTTCAGGAGTCACTTTTTACTCATGCTTCGATGAACAGGACGCTACAATACCTGGTACATGATTTAAGTAGAATAGGCTTGCCCAGCACATTGTCCTCTTAGCCTAGTCAGCCTTATCCACAGCAAAGACAAGGTCTATACGTGCGGAGTTGACTAAGCTAATAATATTAAGATAAGATATTTTCAAATCAAAGTCTTCTCCATCCAATTTTGGCTCTAATATTAAAACATATACATCGTGTAATTTGCATGAGGGTGCAGCAGAATGCGTTTAATTCGTTAATAAATCAGGCTGCGGGGGTGGGGCGAGTTCATTAGACTGATCGCCCGCGGCCTTCCGGGGAGCCCGGCCCGCCATCCACCGCATTTCTGTTGCTTGATGTATTCCATTTGGCAATAGCATACGATGATGGATGCTTCGCTAATTTGATTATGCCTCTTCCAGGTTTCGCGCGTTTACCCACGCTTGCACTTTCATTATCTGCATTCATAATTGATGAATGACACCACAAACAACGCTGCAACGTAAACACCACGTTACATCTAAATGGGAATCTTACTTAAATAAGTAATTAATTGGCTCTCATAACTCGGTCTTATCCCTGGAATAAATTAAGGTGGTTCGCGGCGCGGCGCCTCGTCCACGCACGTAGTGAAACTTTTAATTGCATTGAGCTCTATCACTGTCGTCAACCGTTAGCTGTGAACGAACACTCTCTGGATTGGGCTCTTCCAAGCAGAGTTTCTAGGAAATAAGCTTTTAATATTATAATCTTCTTTATTAACAAGTTTAAAACTCAAAGAGGATGTGTCTACTGCAGCATTAAAAATGATACCTTCCGTAATTTCAAAGATAATAAAGAAATTTCCATTACAAAAGTTTTCGTATTTGGCCTGGCTGGAATTAATTAAAATTTTCAAATTAAAATTGTCACTGTGTATCCGGCTGGCCAGCGTAAATATAATACAATAGAGGCCAGCACCGGACGAGAGGACTCATTAATTTAGATGATTGTACAATTATCTAAATATAAGCGGAGCGAGACGACGGTACTGAGGGGGCACTCCAACCCGAAAACGAGGGAGGGGTGCGGGCACTCGTTTTTAATTAAACCGACGATGAAATGAACTGGTCCGTATAATATTGCTTAGACATGTTTTAAATTAATTTCAACCCGTCTTATTAGGAATGATTTGATGAAATTATTTGGAGTGTGTGGTTTCTATTCAGTCTCTTTAATCTCCAAGTGGGACTTCCGGGAATTCATAATATTAAAATTCATTATGTTATTTTAAGAATCATATAGTTGACGATGGAGTTTATTATAATAATCAAAATAGCTTAAAATGGTGTACTTATCTGCATAAAATACTGGTTTAGAAATAAAATTCTCAATTTTGTTTTGTAAAATTTTATGCCCAAGTAGATCAGATGGTAGAAGATACACAATCTCCATTATCCATCCATACACATGAGTAGTTATTGTATTTTCATTGATTTCTTTAATTTACTTAGTAGTTTTCTAATATCAAAAGTATGTTTAGTAACATTAAACCCAATTTTGGTAATAATTGGACTAAGTCCTCGATAACAATTAGGGCCCCAGCGTGACGGAGCGTGCGAGCAAGGGTTGTTCGCTTCTCTATTTGTTTTTCGTTAAAGCTTTAATTAAAAGTAGGTTTATTTTAAAGAAAATTGATGTTCAAAGTAAATAAATCCTTAATGGTTTAATTATCTCTTCGTAATTGAGTTTCACCTGACGGAGAAATAATTAGTGTTGTGCTCACGAGTTACTTGGTGCTTATTAATTAAAGATTTGAAGATACCAGGCTGCTGGGTGTTCGGTTCTGTTGACATCTTCTTTGCAGATAAGTTTTAATTAAGTCCAAAAGTTTGGTCCGCCTTAGTTCTATTGAAGTAGGAAACAATTCTTGAGGAATTTCATTTCGCTAAAACTCGTTTGCAAGCTTAGTGCCATCGTTTGATAGTTTTTAATTTTCTATAGCTACTTCTGGACTAATGACAACATAAATAATATTTTTTGCTATTTTGGTCACTTTTTGCTTGTTTCCAGCACGGCCATCACTGCCACCCCGCTATCGCTGACGCGTATAACTGTGCGTGTTCTTTCGTTCAGTGTCTTCCATCGTAGTAGGTTAGTTCATTTAGTGTCATCCATCCTAGAGGTTAAGCAGGTAGGCTCAACTCAATTTGGATTTTTTTCAAGTTTACCTACCTACCTACCTTACCGTGTACTTCTGTTTCATTACTATTTTTAATTACATTTTGTAATATCTAGGTAGATACATACTTATATCAGTTTTAATAATGAATAAACAATACTTCTGGGTTTTTACCTTCCTATCTAAATAATTACATCCTCTATTTAGACTAGGTTAGCATTTTCCTGTTTCCAGCATGAAACCACTATTCAAATGAATAGTAGGTCTATACGTACTATTCATTTGAATAGTATATTATACTCCGATTATCCAAGCCGTGATGAAGATCACTGACATCTCATAGATAAGACAACAAACAATGTTTGCGTGACAGCATACAATGTCCACGTGGTCTTCGATTGTATTGTTTGTCCTGCTGTTCGCCATTCACGACTTACTAAGCTTAGTTGTCTAGCTACAAACAAATGCATTGTTCTAAGCTTCTCAATGTTAATGCAGTTATGTTTACACTAATGTAGGTGTGTCTGCGTCCTCGTGCAGTTTGGCGCTAAAACCGTTCGGTCTCACGGTAACCAGTCCTTGAATAGTTACCTAAAGGCTTTGTCCTCTGGGGTCTGTCAGCCGCGCGTCCAGGCTCGCTGCCTCGAAGGGACCGCACCGGTCTCCGGACCGGCAAGATGCACCAAACAAAAAAAACTTAACAACAACAAAAAAACACAACCAACGTATAAACTCCGAAACTGCACCGCCGAATGCAGTATTTTAACCTGCAAGTCTAGCAGTTGAAAAATGAGCACTTATGAACTTTCTGGTGGAACTTTAAAACAAAACTGCGCTGAGAACTTCGGAAAAAGTATACGTGTGGATGGGGATCGACGACACTTCCCCGTGCGGCGCTTCGGTCGCGACTGAGCACGCGGCCGCGCGGGGCCGGCACCCCTGTCCCCCGCACGCCGCCGCCTCGCCCCGCACCGAGCACCTCCGCGGTATTATTTGATTAATTCGCCTCCCCCTTGTATACTCGCTCGGTGAGTCGTTACGACGAAGGCGACGTTAAGTTTTTAAATTTCAGTGAGAGGGCCGCGACGCCCGCAACCTTCACCTACTCCATAATACTTTAATTGAATTAATTAAGATCGACGGGCTCGACCGAAGATTAGACGTTAATAAGCAAGCCCGGAAGCGGCGCCCGTCCCGTTCCGGGGTAATTACTGCGGGTTGCTTGGAAAAATCTCGACTTGAAATAATGAGTATTGCCTACTACGGTACCGAGAAACGCAAGACTCGCTAATTGGAGTGCATTTGCATACCGAAGTAAAATAAAACCCGAGTGAGTTATTTTGACGATGTCAGACGTTAACAAACAACCTGCGGTGATGAATGACGTTATTAATTAACAAAATGTTTACTTAATTAAAGTTTATTTATTTGTTTATGTTGAAAAAGATCCACGAGGACGGAAAGACAAAGACGGAAGTCATTACAGACGAAAATATTTTAAATGATATTTCTGGGAGTAAAAACAACAATCTGTCTATTATTTAATTTTAATAAATACTTAGCTGTTTTATAATAAACTTTAGAAATAAAATTGTAACAAAAATAGCCTTTATCACAATGACAAAAATTGGTAGATCATAGATCATAATTATAGTCTCATAGTAAAACATCGACCAAGCAATTTCTCCAACCAGAGTTCATTGTGAATCTTTGACTCTTGCTTGGCCTCCTCTCTTCTAATATTTCGCCATTAGGCGTCAATGTTTCTTAGAAAACGAAGGCTTTGACCTTTTAAAAGCTTCCACATCCGATTGCAATGTGTAAGGCAAAATGACCCGTTTAAAAATGCACAATTTATTCAACAGGAAACTCGTTACAGGTACAGCGTCGGGGTACAAGAAAAAGGTCGGTCGATTCGGCCCACTCGACCACTTTCGGGTTAATTCAATAATTCGGTATCGGCTAATGCGGCTCCGGCTCGATCGATCATCTTGCGCGGGCGCAGCGCAGGTGAGCTTTTAGTGCACGCGCAACAATACCCTTACTAAGGAGAGCTTTGATTATTTTCGTAAAGTTTTTTTGTCACTTTGTATTAAATGCTGTTCAGTGTTTACAGCGCCAGCGTTACCAAAGTTTGAAGAACTCTTTACGGGACATATTGATGAAACTCATAATTGATTTTCTCTGTCTGTCAAGGGGCCCTGGGGCCACATTTTTGTTGAACATGAAATTATCCTCATGTCTTTAATTAAAATTGAAACGCCAATGACAATCAATGCTTAGAAATAAAAAATTTCGATTGTATCGTATTATTAGGTTTTGGAGAGCAATCCAAAATGGTATCGAAAAGATTGCTTTAATCAATAAGGCCGCTTATTGTACTTCCTAAGACTTGTTTTTTTATTTCCATTTTTGGTATTTTAATGCTATTTTTTTACTTTTAAGTGGTGTACAATAAAGAATATTCTATCTATCTATCTATCGTTCACTCAAATTTCATAGTAAGGGACAGCTCAGCTCTTTAGATTAATCTTTGTTTAAAGTTAATGGGCCTTATTAATCATGGCTATTACGTCTAGATGAATTTAACGGTTAAATTGTGACTCACTTCACCATAGACTATAGATATCGAAGCTTTTATTACGAAAACAAAATGCACTTACACAACCTACTCGATACTCTAATTATAAACACGGACAGTCAAAAATAAGCTGTAATGTTATCAAATAAGGTTGAGTTCAGGTTGTGGTTAACCAACAGATTAGGGAGGGCAGGTGATTGTAATAATGATAGTAACTATTATTATATCTGTGGTCTTACTTGGTTAATTAGCATATCGAATGCACCTTTTGATAAAATCGGTGTCTAGTAATGGTGTTTTTTCTACGATCTGCACCCACCTTTATTTATACTAATGAACAGTTTATACTAAAAAATATTTAGTTATTACTTTTTTTATAAACGTGGGGAAATTGCACACAGCATTTGAGAGAAACGGCAAGGTGTAAGGATGACGGACTCGTAGGCCCGTATACTGATTTACTGAACAAGCTGATCTGCGGGCCTAAGATGCGCACCGCGAGATATTTGTCATGTCGTTCTGTCAAAATGTAAGCATTTTGTACCAGCTCAGGAACTATTGCATTATCTGTGGTAATGTTGTCGAGAAACCGCGCCTTTGAATTTTCAATTTTTGACATTTCTGCATGACTATTATCTCGTCCTCAGAGAGGTACGACGACTAAGAAGTGTCAAAAGTGTACATTATGACGCGTTTTGTCGACACCATTAAGTACCACAGGTAATGCAATAGTTCCTAAACTGGTGCAAAATGCTTACATTTTGACAGAACGACATGACAAATATCTCGCGGTGCGCATCTTAGGCCCGCAGGACTCAAGTATAGATTTTTGTATGAAAATATCTACTTAAATCCACGCTTGAGTAACAATTTCTTTAGCATACAGACAGCAGACTCTCTAAAACCACCTCAGTGGCCGGACGCCATGCTTGACAAGAAATTCTGGTTCTTCGAACGACCACGAGCTTAGTTGGATTCCTATGTTGAGCTTTTTATTCAATTAGCCAGTACCTACCTTCATATATTGTTCAACAAAATCGGTGGTCAAAACAATAACTGAGTGATTTAATTTCGAACTAGAAATATGACAAGATTTTACAAAGTTTTATCGGATTACTTGAATGTTTATATTCTTCTTCTTAGTTTTGCTTCCGGCGTGAGGCGGCGGCTCAACAGAAGCATAGTTTATGCATTACCTACACATCCAAATGCGAGTACTCTGGAACAAGAGTTACAATTAAGGGTGCACCGATGCAAAGGCGGGTGTCCGCTGCGCCCATCACAATGCGCCAAATGACGGCCAGTACGCAAATGAAGAATATTGTCGGACGCCCTGAATACTCCTTAATGACGACCCGCTGTATGCTAGACATCTCACCCATAGCACCCGTGCACTTGATAAACCAAAAGAAGCTGAGCATCTCATATGTATCACCCTTTCAAAATCACTTTTATCCAGTTTCATACTGTACCTATAGATGTCAAGGGCCAGTTTTTACCCGGGACGCTGGTTAGTGCCTAGGACATGATTTACATATATAAATATATACTCATGGACATGTTACACAACGCCTATTTTATAACAACATTTAGACGTAGTAGGCTTGCCCAGCACCTATACCCTCCTCTCAGCCTAGCAGGTTATTTTATTTGTTTTTTTAGCGGTTGTTTTCCAACTGTTGGTCAAATTCCTCCCTTTCTCCTTCCAGTTTTTGAAATTGCAAAGATTGGAAGGCGTTCAGTTGAAAGCTGCCAGCCAAGAAATGCACTTACTAAGCAAGACGCAACAAACGTCTCTCAAAAGTAGGATACGATATTGAATGGAACTTTTTATAAGACTGAATATTTACTCAATGCGCCTTCAGATCCACAGGTATTTGATTTTATTATCTAAAACTTACGTAATATTTATTTGCGTACATTTTACGTTGCGTAGGTTTTGGATATCCCAGATGTTCAGCTATTTATAACGCGTAGGTACTATCTACAACTCGCACCCACACAGAATTTACGCAATTGTCAACTCTGTTAATTATCGGATCATTGTTGAAGGCTCTTTACCTGAGCCACAGATCAAAGCACACTATTCTAAAG
The DNA here is from genome assembly GCA_947507515.1 of Eulithis testata. NCBI lineage: Eukaryota > Metazoa > Arthropoda > Insecta > Lepidoptera > Geometridae > Eulithis > Eulithis testata. The sequence continues at coordinate 4,116,127 of OX382194.1, forward strand.
AAGTTTCACTTTGACTGCAAAACGATTTAAAGCATAGACTGATTTCACAGCACCACCGACACGACACTTACACGATATCTAGGAAACACTGACGTATAAGCAGGTGTCGGTATCGCCCAGTGTGCAAAAACTCAGCGTATCCAATTCAAACAAGGAAAACTTTTCTAACCAATATACAACCAATTTATAACCACATTTATACCATGTTGAAGCCAAAGTCAGATAGATAAAGTTCATTTTACAGTGTAAGTAAATTGAGTGACACACGGATCTACCTGAGTATTAATAGTAAATTAATTGTCTACCCCTTAATTGAAGATTGAGGGTGGTTTGTGGCAGGAAAATCAAATAGATTTTGCTATAGCAGGTAAATGGGCCAGATAATCACTTTGAATTGTTGTTTCAAAACATGAGTCCGAATCAAAATATTTACAGACCGTAGTAATCGAACGAGCACGGCCCAGCATTTCTAAACTTTGATGATTCCTTTATCTCAATATTTTTAGAACTGAATTTATTACCTACCATGTGTCTCCTTGTAAGTTCCTTGAATAACTTGTAAGTTGCTTGAATAAATTGAAAATTGGAATCTGTATGAGACATAAATAGTTTAAAGGCATAGCCGTTACGCCTGTGATTTCCCAAATCATGTTTTTCGGTGTGAATCCATTTGAGTAATCAGCATCTAAGGGTACCACTCAATATCAGGTGGGTCAGGTACTTGTTCTAAATTTTGCTATAAAAAACAATACATACAAACATCTGATTGCACAAAGCGCTTCGTAGCACTTGCGTAGGCGCATGAGCGCGTTGAACTCTCTTTACCCGACTTCGGTGAAGCAAAAAGGAGGGTATATTACATTAGGGTAGTTTCAATTTTTAACGCTATTGAAACATTAAGTTATTTAAGTCAACAAATTGTTCAAGTAAAAATCATTATTTAAATCGCAAGTAACTTGTTTGTATTCGCGTTTAATATGACTGTCACCTACTTACTGCGTGTATAAAAACTGAAATAAAAGTTTGAATTTCAATGAAATAGGTATATTTAACTTACACAATCATGCATCTTCCAGACCTACGACTGATGTGCTAGTATTTATATTATGAACATCAAAACACGAAGTGTACATATATTACAAATGAGAAAATATTGATACCAACTGGTAGTAATCATAATCATATGAAAATGTCTAAAGAAATTTAATTTACCTCTATTTGTAGTGGCTACTTCTCCAAACCGTCAGCCGATGTATCTACACTATTATCTACTACTTTTATGCTGGGGTCAAGCGCCATACTAACGTTCATTACGTCAATAGAGCAACATAATGAATTCAATATTTGTATATGCATTTAACCTAGACCTCTAACATTAGTTCACAAAGAAGCGATGACGGAGTGCATGTCGGAGTTGACCCTATGTCCTTGAGCTTACAAGGGGACTGGCGATGGAGTCGATGATAGAGAGATGATGTGATACGAGTAATTTGTAGATGGGAAATCGATTATAAAATTTGTCTGTAGTATAATTTAGTGATAGGTACTTTGTTTTTAATTCCACACGCGTAGCGAGGTCAAAACAAAGCTAAACTACTTAATCCTTTTCACAAAACGCGATGTTTAGAAATGCGTTTTGGTTATGAGGTTACCTTAAGATAGTAAATGTATCTTCTCTGTTTCAAAAGTTTTTGTTCCAACATAATTTCCAAGAAGTTATAAAGCCATTTTTACATGGCGACAAAAGTAATTTCGTGTCAGGCAAGACATCGGTATGAAGAGGCCAGGATGAAGGAGCTGAGCCGGGCGTCATCGAACGAGCGCGCATTACGTTCGATTGTAGGGCCGGGCGGCCTAATTGCCAGCATTGTGTCGGCATGCAGATGTGAATGGGCTTTGATTTGGGCCCGAGCGGGGGCCGGGGCCAGGGGACAAATCGCTCGTTACGGCTGCAGGTAAACTTTCATTGAGCGTCGGAAGGCGTCGGACGTGAGAGGCGGCCGACAAAATGCCCTCGTTATTCGCCGCCAAATCACTCGCTCATTGTACTCCGGGAAACGGTAGACGCGGTTGCCGAAACGAAAAAGACTTTTATGAGGCGTGAGAAAGCACCAAATGAACGATTGTGCAGCTTCGTTTAATGAACGATTGATACTAAAGTGGCATTCATTAGCGCGAATCATATGACATATTGTTTCGAGTTGATCGGATAACGGCCCATAGAAATGTTTGCTTTGGAGTTGATGGATATTTCGGCAATTCGACAGTTCATCGAACCACTTGTTGCTTTATAGAGGGTGAGAGAAAAACTGGGTGTCGAGAGGCATCCCGCGTCCACTGTCCTTTGCCAAACTCGACACCACGCCAATTAAAACCTGACTCCTAGCGTTTTGTCATGTAGGAACAGCACGCGACATAGCTATGTTAGATTTAGCTAGCTGTGTTGAATTTTAATCGAATCAATGCTTTGGAAACGTTTTTAATTGGCAAAAACTACAGGTAGCGTGTGAAACAGGATAACAACGCAGGTATTCAGTGTATCTGCGTTTTGAATATACTGATTACGAGTAGTGCTAGTTAATTATGCAAAGCAAAAAGGTAATTAGGTAAACCAGTAACCGCCGCGCTGCCGCCGCCGCCGGCTATGCATTCATGCATACTATCAAAATAATTAAAAGCGTCTAACTAGGTTATAAACACGACAATTTTATTGTCAACTCAGCCTTATTATTTGCCTATCTACTTTATATTGTTTTCATCTCTTACAATATTCCGTATGAGATACTAATGATGTCTATATAACATCAGGATAATTATTATCTACATTGATAAACTTCCGCCCGAATACTGAAACGCCACTCAAAATTTAGACACCACTACCAGTTGCTCTACCTCTTTTTTACCTTATCCATTACTAAAAAGGTAAAGATGAAACTAATCCAAGTAACGTTTCAGTTCAGCTTTTAGGAAGTTAATTTTGAACAAAGATTTTCTACTCCTCTTGACCCTAACACCTACTAGAACAATAAGGACATGTATGACGTCTAAAATGAAGGCTTTTTGTCACAGAACAATAAAGAGTTACTATGTCTCAATGTCAGTAGGGCAGGTGGTAAAGCCCGAGGCACAACAGCAGACTGTGTTACCACCATGGTATCCATGTTTTAAATTAAATATTTAATTCACGGCTTTCAATATAAACATTACGTTGTAGTTCAGAAACCAGTGGTAGTTCTCTCATATCATACTTCATAGGAATAATTTAGGACATCACTAGTTCTGAGTGGAGTGAGAAATCGAAGAGCTTTAAGTTTACCCATTTATTTAGACTTGACAAAATCACGTAAAAATATCATTACAGTTTAGTTGAGCTAGGATGTAATAAAATTCATAGAACTTGTATGACACCCCAACATTTTCACTACATTATTATTACCTTTCTGATCATCAGATAAAATTCATCACTTTTGTACTTTTGATTATCTGTACATAAATAAAATAAAATAAATTAATATTCACACTTAACACAACGCCTTCTAGTCCCAAACTAAGCAAAGCTTGTACGATGGGAACTAGATGGCTGATTGAATACATACATATTTTTTTTTGTAAATACATACTTATTATACATAGAAACACCCATACACAGAACAAACATCTATGTTTGCCACACAAATGTTTGTTCTCGGTGGGGATCGAACCCACGACCCACAGCACGGAAGGCAGAGCTACTACCGACTGAGCCATGACATGTACATGGTCATAGGGAGTAACTTTTCCCATTTCCACTATGACAGGTCAATTACATATCCGTGTAAGTAAATTAGTAGATACCTATCTCTGTAAGTAACCGCCAAGTTTAACCTATCCGCCAAGTTTAAGGAAGTTCATCATCACAGGTAGGTTTGGTACAGATAATCCAGACCCAGATGGCGGCCACGAGCATGATGTAAGAAAATCACATTCTCTCTTGGACTACCAATTCAAAACTCGAGTTCCGCGTCAGCTGCTTAGTGGATAATCTTGTGGTTATGTTGCACTCCGACTGCAATTAATTAGTACCATTTGTATATACAATACCTTTCACTTTAAGCCTCAACTCAGGGGCGTTTATTATAATGCTAAATCTCCGTTGACGCCGTTGCGAAACTGTATCGGGGATTAGTGAACAAAAAGTTTACTAATTCCGTTGGATGAAGCTTGTCAACGGGGATTAGTGGAATAAGCCAAGTAATACAAGACCTGAGTTCTAGCTCAATGCGCGTTTTTAGAAAATCAATTAGCTTAAAATGTACGTAAGCAATAATAAGGAATCATATTATTTGGGGCTTTAACCTAACTATAAAATGTTTTAACAAGGTAGCAAGCATAGAAAACTAACTCATAATTAATATTTTTTTATTTTATAGTACAAAGACAAAAAATCGGGATATCATTGGATAAAAAAAAATCACTGCTAAACCGTATTTTTTTTTATCAAATGATGTTTTTTCGAATACCTTTCGAAAAGTGTTTGAAACAATAATTTAACCAAGTGACCTTCTTTATTCAGTTGATAATTTGATACTACAATCGAGAGCAAAACTTTCGGGTCATCTATAAACTGGAATATCTTGAAAACCAAGAATGCGAGCTTAGTGGGAATTACTTTTATTGAATTAAGAAATATTAAACTATCTAATTATTATTTCACTAAGCTACAATTCATGGTTTCCGCGATATTTATTTTTTTATAGATAGTCCGGAATTTGTTCTCTCGACTGTACTAACACAATCGCATTTTCGGCTTAACTACCAACCATGAAACAGTGGTGTCAAATTATACATTCATTTGTTCTAAAGTTACTACATAGTACATGTCACTGCCAACACAAGGCCCCAATATAGGGTTACCGCTAGGTATAGTATTATATAATCTGTGCCGCTAGTAAACCAATAAAACCATTTTTAACCGCCTTCAAAAAAGGAGGAGGTTCTCAAAAAAAAAATACAACCGAATTCGGTTGTATTTTTTTTTATGTTTGTTACCTCAGAACTCCGTCATTTATGAACCGATTTGAAAAATTTCTTTTTTTATCTGAAAGGGTATGCTTCCGGGTTTGTCCTGAACTGCCATCATCATCATCATTTGATGATGAAGGCGTATCAAATTGAAGTCGGTTTTTCCAGTTTTTTAAACTTATAAATTATTATCGAATTTTGACGATTCTAAATGTCAAAATATGCGATCGACAAGAACGGTACTTCCACTTTAGGAAGGTTTTATAAAGTAGGTTTAGCCAAAATTATATTATTACCTATAATAACATATTTTGACGTGCATGGGCCTTTAAAATTTTTAAATAATGCCATAGCGAAATGTGACGACGTTAGTCAAACAAAAAAAAAGTAGTGCGTGGAGTCCCTCCGCTCGGAAGAAGTTATACTTCTGGCACGCATTCACTCTCGCTCTGTGTTTAAGTATTAATTTTTATGTACTTAACCAATATGCAGTACTTATTTAGTTAGAAAAGGTTCTATGCTCATTTTGCCTAAATCAGAACTTTTTTGTGATCACTTTTTTTGTTACAACCTGTATGTAACTTTTGTACATTAATGTGTCAGTGGATACAAAATTTCGCGTATAGTTTTAACTGGTTCCGTGGTGTAGTTGTTATCACATCTGCTTTACACGCAGAAGGCCGTCAGTTCAATCGTAGCCGGAATCACAACTTTTTGCGTTTAAAATTTTCTTGTGGTAGTAAGGAGCGTTAAACGGTTGCGCAACCTTGTTGGAAATTGCATTAGAAGTTTAACTTCAAAAAATCAAACAGAAATAGGTACATAACCTTTTGTATAGGTATGCAGGTAGACCAGGTACCTATACTGTTGCTTAATCTAAAATAAAAATATCGAACACGCTAACAAGCATTTGCGAGATGTAAATTAAATGGTTCCCTTATTCGAAATATTCCACTGGTCTCAATCACAGGACGTGAAGACAGATTCGCACGTGATTTCAATATTTCATCTCAAAGGCATTCACAGTGCGGTCTCGGCCCTCACGCGTTCCACTCCTGCAATTACGCGCTTGTGTCATATTTACAGCCCAGGTAATTGCCATTCAATTACGAGCACCGGCCTGTTATGCTATCCTGAACCACTCACAACCCCATGCAATTGAAAACCAACTTTATGCTATTGGTATTAAGATTCAGTTCCACAGGAACTCTGAACGTAAAAATTCGGGGTACTCAAACGAAATATATGAAACTAGGTTGATATGTTTTGTCTATTGCTAGAGTGAAAAAGTGATTGATTGATGCAATTATTAGCACCGTGTGCATCAAAGAATAATCAACTGTTTAGGTAGGTACCTATGTAAATAGTCGCTTAGGTACAATTTTATGTGCATCATGGTCTAACACCGTTTAAGTTTTGGTTTAAGGTCAAATGCAAAACGTCTTATTACGAAATCGAAGGTTTAGTTATATTTTATTAGACAGACAATCAGACAAACTCATCAGAATCAGAATCGTTTATTTAGTAGATCTGCATATTTAGTTTATCCATATCTTTAATTTTAGTTTTTGGCTTTTTTACAGTTTTATAATGTACTATTATAAAACTGTAAAAAAGCTATAGATAGGAAACTAAGTATAGGTTAGCTTTATCTAAGAGAAAAATCTGCATGCACATACTGTTTTTGAATCTGTGTCACTGTGCACCCAAGCAAGAGGCTAGATATGCCCCTCTCACTCCCACATACCGTGCACCCGGCCAGCCATCAATCATCGAACACCCCCCGCCGGGCGACTGTAGGGTTGGGACACCTCACAAAGCCAGTATCTCTGTCAGACAATACTCGATAAGTGGGCAAACGCCACGCTAAATTGATTGTGAACCGATTCGAATCCGGGTGATGTTTAGTCGAATTAATCCACCTTGTCTGGCTGTCACTTATGCAATGTTGGTTGTGAACTTCACCTCTGTCGATGTAAATTATCTCAATAGATTTTGGTCATGACTTCAGCTCTCTAGAAAGCATAAAACTAAATAAAACCAATTAATACCTTTATGTGTGTCATTATGAAACTCTTTTTAAACAATTTTGAATTATGAATTCAATTCTAATATGTAACAACCACTTAAAACAAAGTGAGCCATCAGTTTGCTCCATTATTTTTTCAAATTAAAAGGTCAAAGTCGCAATTACAATATATGTATGTATATTGATAATTATTTTGACATTATTTTTACCAGTTTTTTTTTTTTGACCATTATTTTGACTAAAATGATAAAATATCGATAGTATTAATATTTCTGCGTGAGCAACCCTAAGCGAGGAATTACGGACTCGCACAGGTACGCTATCAAGCTTTTGTACCTTCACCCGGCAATACTCGATCCTCTGACCAATCTCAGAATGAAGTATTTCAAGGATTTAAATTTTGTTTTATATTTGTTTAGAATAATTGCTAGGTTTCTCAACAATGCAGTTAATAATGACTTTAAAAGGTCCTACATTAATCATCAAAATTGTTCTTTCTAAGACTAAGTTGAGAATATCTACTCTACCACAGATCATAATTATACTACTCTACTAACACAGCTTGGTTCAGTAATGGTGTCGATTCTGTTGTTGCATTTTTCTAAACAAACCTAGTTTGACAGCGCAAAAATATTGCCGTCTTTTTCTCATGTACTAAAATGACTAAGGCTGAAATACTCAAAAGTCATTCAAATTTGAGCGCCACTTAAAATTGCTCTGCCTCTGTTTGACATTATACATTTGTAAGAGATGGCAATAATTTAAGCGTGACTTAAATTGAGTGGCGTTTGAGTATTCTGCGTTTGACTGCTAATATTGCTGTCAGATTAGGGTTTGTTTACCAAAATGCAAAAACCGAAACAACACCACTGTCACATGTTACGGCATAACCCTTTTACTTCCTCCCCTCAGAATTTCGTACATTCAGTACTTTGGACTACTTTTTCCTCTACTCAAACATGCGTAGAGTTCAAGAGCTGCTTAGTGACTACGAGAATGTCCTTATAATACATGAAACAAAGAATACCCCACAAATTATTATTTTCATTGTAACCACGTTTATTATTTTCATTGCCACAAGTAGTATCACAATCTAATCAGATTCTGATTGTCGAATTGGCCGTGAGAGTGGATTGAACTGCGAATTAAAAATACATTAATATCTAGTTACATAAATCTACGATGTAATAACACCGTTTGTGTAGGTTGCCAAAATACCGAATTTTTTCGAAATCGTCATCAGCTAAATGATGTGCATTGACATACCGATAGGCCTTCTCCGTCCACTGATTTCGCAGTTGTCGGTTAGTCAATTGGGTGGGGGTGTTTCACACAATAGGCTAGGTAGTTATTCTAAATCAATGAGATTTACTTTGAGATTTTTATAGACAAACTAAAGTAATTTATACAACCGAATAATAGACAGAATTCACCAGATATTTTGTTGTAAAAATCCTCGGCTTGCTAGCTTCAATTACGCTTACTAATGAGTTGACTCCGCGCTAATTAGCCGCTAATTACTCACGGGCTCACCTTGTACTTGCGAAAGTTCGTTTTACACGAATTTCTTGTTTACTCCCTAATTATATCTCTAATTAATGGATATAGAGTGTGTTTTTACTTTGCGGATCGCGTTTCTCGGATTGCTATGATCTTATCGAAGAATTAATGGTATGTTTACCGTTTTCCTCTCTTTACTTTTTTAGGATGTCGATGCCTAGAGCCTAGCCTAGCGCGTAGGTTTGACCTTCATGTACTTAAGTCAATAGATTCAATTACTTTTATACGGTCGTACCTATTTTTTTACTGTGTGAAAACGGTGAGGACTAAAGTAAGTATTCACTGCTACAAACTCCAAATGAAAAGTTCACCCTAGTATTTGTTTTACAATCTATCTAGTGCACGAAATACTTTTTGAGCTTCTGAGTTGAAGTATTTACAGCTACGTTTGATTGCAGATTTTAAGAATAAGAATAAGAATAAGAATCATTTATTGTGAAACTGTGTAAAAAGAGATCTTATAAATATTATGTACCTAGAGTTTCAACAGTTTACCCATTTTAATTTTAATACCCATTTTAATTTTAAATTTTAATGTGGGTGTAACAGCATTTTGGCTTTCCCACTATCTGAGGAAGCCAAAGTGCTGGCTAAACTTTATTTAAGGTTAGGTTTTTAGTTGTTTTCTTTTTTGTGTGTTGTTGTATTTATGTTTAGTCTGTACGGGGGTGGCATGGTCACTGTGTGACAAAACCCCCTATAATAAATAAAGATAAAAAAAGAATACGTTTGATTGTTACAAGTATTGAGAACCAAGGAACAACTTACCTGAAACGTTATTGGATGTTAATTTTAGATGTTAGTGCACAAATAAATACTAGAATATAGAATTATGCAATAGATAGGCTCTGTCGGCTCCAGCCTCCGCGACCATATGTTACGACTGCATGCAGATAACTTATCGCTTACTTATTATTTTATCGCGTATGATTTACTGCCCAAACGCCCAGTAATGATGTCTACAAGTATTTTCTATGTACTTTACACTATCAAAAGATCTCTACATTTCCTGGCTCGGCGGCTGTCGTGTTTTTACTATCTGCTACTATTTAAGTACGTAGGTTTATGCAGCTTAGGTTACCTCTCCTACCTCACCTTATTTAGATATTTTTGTCAAGCTTTTTTTCGTCATCAGCATATAATTTAGCTAACTCAACTTTTACTTGAATAATTCAATAGCATATCAATTTCGCTGGCATCCTGTATGTAAGCTATGTTTGGATTAATCTGAACTAAAAACAAATTAGCAAGCCTACTCTGTTACATACAAGTTACATACCTCGTTCTTCTTACATTTCACTCAGCCAATAAGTCGACCGCAGACAATAACTCACACGGAACTGCCAATTACTCTGACTATAAGAAAAAGCTTTTAAGACCATGTAAGCATATCTGTCTTCGACGTATCTCTGATGGAGCTCGTGTCACAACACTTTCAATTAAAAGCATTACTCTTATCGAAGCCTTCATTATATCAATGGCACTGTAAGTGTTTGTAAGTGAGGCTACATTATTTGCCGTCACAGATTGGGACTCCACTCGCCCATCACTTGGCGACACTCGAAACTTGTTCTCGTCAACGTAAGAAGGCACTTGTTCAATTTTAAGCCTTATACTTGGTATGTAAAATTAATTTTACAACATCATTTTGCCGTGTACACAGTGCTTAAAAAGTTTGGAACCGTTAAAGAGGCTGTGAAGGAATTGTAATTTCTGAAGTGTGACTCGGTGTTCGGTTGTTACTGGCTTGTAATATTTTTAATGCTTTCCCCAAATCACTGAGGTGTTTTTGAAGTCAAATCTTACTTATTCAATTAAAGTGGCATATTTTTTTTATCATGTTTAAATAAGATATTTTTCCATATCTTTATTATGATACCAAAAGATAGTCTAATAATAATAATCAACCTCTGTATCTAATCTATATGACTTATACATCAGAAGCCTCTTTTTACCCATATCCTAGGCATTGTACCGTCCCGTTCATAGGATGAACGGGACGCTGCAATGCCTAGGACATGATTTAGATGGAGTAGGTTTGCTCGGTACCTATACAATTATCAGTCCAGTCGGCCTTAACCAAGCCGCGGATTTCCTCACGGTGTTTTCTTTCACCGTTAGAAGATACACCTAAGTATAGTAATAATTGATCGAGTGAGCGAAGCGAACGAGATCTTAGTGACAACTTGGGCAAAAATGCTTTGTATGTTTGTATGTTTGTTCGTCGAGATCTTTTGAACCGCTTATCCGATCTTCACAGAATTTGGTAGGTATACGGATATTACTCTTAAATTTTACTGGTTTGAAAAATAAAGTAAATCGGTCAAGGGGTTGGAAAGTTATGAGGTTCCAAAGAGAGTAAAAAAAAAAATTAAGTCGTACCAAAATATTAAGTAGGGTGTCATATGATAGGGCTTTGCGTAGAGATTCCAAAACCGTTTTTATTTTGATTCTAGGTCTAATAGTTTTTGAGTTGTTGTAAAAATTATAAAATTGGCAATCCAGTATAACGTGAGCTACCATTTCTTGGAGTTTCAATGATTTTATAGTTCAAGTAAGACTGGTACTTAGCTAGACGGCGATTTCGATGCGATTTGCAAAGTTCATTACAACCATTAGTCAATAAAAATTGTTTAGGTTTTATTAACCTCCGACCATCACGAGATCTCAGTTTGGGGCGAACTACTAGTTATGTAGTTTTCAAGCCAGCTTTAATTTTAACTGACTACAGCTTTATGCCAGTGACGTACGGGATAATTTAATCGCATACAGAAATACTTATCCTTAAATCTTTATAAATCACGATCACGGTTCGATAGTTGCATCGCAGAGTCGATGAAGTTGTATCGAGTGCGCGTGCGCAATGTGTCTCGCTGCTGTAGTGTAAGCTCTCGTTACTCTTTCCATTACACACAGGGATACAATAAAATTAATATAAGCAGTCTGCAGCATTTGTATAGTCAACAAAGTCAGTTGATGGAGCCTTTTTTTACACTTTTTAACCGACTTCAAAAAAGGAGGAGGTTCTCAATTCAGTTGTAATTTTTATGTTTGTTACCTCAGAACTCCGTCATTTATGAACCGATTTGAAAAATTCTTTTTTTATCTGAAAGGGTATGCTTCCAGATTGGTCCCTTCGTATTTTCATATTAAACCACCTAATAATATGAAAATACGAAGCTGACAGAAGTTATTATTAATTGCTGTCACCGAAGAATAGAGAGTGAGCACTCCTTCTACTTGCGAGATGGTATCTGCGCAGGCGGCGATACACCGACCGTTATCGCAATCTCATTATTCCACGCAATCCGATTAGTCTTGTCGTCTGCACTTAGTTGTGTAATGCGTTTTATGTGACTCTACTTAGCAACGTAACGTATAATAAAAAAACGACTTGCTGGCGATTCGGACAAAATATTTTGGGACACAATGTCCCAATTGACTTTTGATTTTACTATTTTTCTTACTGACAATTCGGACACCATCAAATTAAGGAATCTGTTGAATACAGTCAGGTAAAATTCTTTTAAGCAAAATATGATATAGCTATGAACAAAGAAAATATAGTTCTAATTACATCTCAATAGATGGCGTAACTCTACTTATTTAACTTAGCACTTTTTTATTAAGAGTTAGTCTCAAAATCTCTTTTGTGCGGAAAATTACACCGTAATTTTACTTTAATTACCTACTTTTATTAATTAAATACCCAGTTCACTGCTGCTGAACTAAGTATCCACTTCTTTATTAGACGAAATAGATTCACTACTATAATAATTCAAGGCATACGTACCTACTAATTAACACAATTATAATAAGTAGATACGTATTTAAAAGATCTATGTAGTTCCCATAGCAAAAACTGCTTAGTTTGGAACGTTTGGAACTAGAAGGCGTTGTGTCAAATTGTCAATGAATATTTATTTATTTATTTTATCAGGACTTTTAAGATTATGAAAAATCAGAAGCTCTACTTTACGACTGGTATTTAGTTTATTTAATTTATTTAAATGCTTGCGCAGTGAGAAATCTAATTACAGTTATGTGGTAGTAATTTACAATTTAAATGAGTATGGGTATTTTAAATGTTTAGTTAAAGCAGCAACAGAGCTTTCGTTATGGTAGAGAAGCTTAATTAAAAATAAGTTGCGGTACAACTTTACATAAAACATATGATTTGGATGACCACGGGTAATTCTTTTAATAAAATGTAATAAAAAAAAATGATTCAAAATCGCAATAATATTTTTATTACATTAACCTCAGACAAACCTACATAAAACTGTTGCACAATATCAATGAAGTCCCTTATTTTGATGGCAGCTCAAAATAGCAAAATAATTGCAAAACAGATCAACAGCGCAAACGACACGGGAAGGTTTTCTCATCAGAGGAATGAAAGGTATATCGGCAGTACAGATCGATGGCACCCTCAACCAGCTCCATCAAAACTCGAGCTCATTACTCAAAATCAATTAGCGTTATTAGTGCGGCGCGTCTTCGTTAGGCCGTGATGGAGGGTAATTTATTGGCATCTCTTAATTAGGGATAAGTCTAATTGGAGGCTTAGTCGTAACGAGGCCCTCGAAATCTGACGTCCCGGGGAATAAATTGGTCGGCCGGGCCAGCGCGGCACGCACTCCGCTCTCTATTACCACTGTGTCGCTAGCACGGGCATGGAATAACATACTCTTTGTTCCTGTAGTTTCTAAAACTGGATGCAGGAATTCCTGTAAATTATAGGTTAGCCTTCAATTTACAGGAATTTAATTGTAGGCAGCAGTCACACAGTGTTTGGCCAATATACAATGTGACTGACTTCAGTGCGATTCGATTGCGTGAATTTCTCGTGCTGCGGATACTGATATTTTGACGTGCCAACTCGATTTATGCCCCGACTCTACTCAGTTTAACGACTGCTCTAATAAGTTTCAAACATCGACGAACCTGGTTTAAAAGGGTATAAGTATTTGGTGTTAGTAAACGAAAAGCAGTGATTGTGAAAAGTAGTGATCTCCATAGACTCCTTTTTTACATATACCTTCTTTTTTCTTCTTTATTGAAAGTAAACATTTTTCTTTTTTTCCTGTATCCTGTATCCACGGAAATTCTTGCCAGTGTCAAGTGAGTTTATAAAACAAAACACAGTCTACTTAGTCTAGATCAACCAAGTCGGTCTAAAAGACGAGGGCTTTCATAATTATTATGAAAGTAAAATGATAAAAACGGTCTGTTTGTTTGAGTAAACATCTCACATATCACGTTCGTAAAGCGTTATGATCATGATTTCTTAACTACATTATTCCTACGCCATATTTGGAAGGGCGGAGTCTTGTAGATAAATAGTTATATCCTCCGAGATTTCAAAATTTTATATCAGGCGTCACGGATTTACGTTTGTCGTGGCACCAAGCTTTCAAAACGTGTCTCAAAATGTTTGCTTGACCGAATCCGTCTTTTCCCTTGAAGTTTTTTAACGTTTCAACAGTGATCTTAAACAACTTTTGGTTTATTCTGTTGGTTATTATTTTACGTTAGTGAGGCTGCGGCGAGCGCTAAGCGATGCGGTCGGCGCGGTCGCTCAAAGTGGTCCCAATAAAAATAAAGAACAAAGCAAAGCACACAAATAAAAGAGCTGAGACAACGGCATGATCAAGTGCACCGAAAGATGTAATAGGATACTCTGTGCTTTATGAGCCGTCTGCACGTGACGGCTAACTGACACTTGCGATATTTTGATATTCCTATCTTCAACTTCAACTTCTTGGTTTGTGGTTTTTTGTCACAATTCTGCCAGTGTCGAGCTCGCTAATGCTAGTGTCATAAACATGAAGGGAGTGCGGATATTACTATCTTCTTCTTCTTTTATTTATGGCCTCTGTCCGTAATTTCGACTGGCAATTTTGCCCGTGTCAAGTGATATTTGAAATAATATAAGTTAAGTCAAGTCATCGTCAAGTTGGCTGTCGTCGTTTGTTTTGAAGGCAAAATAGTGGATATTTTACTTCCAAACTTGGAAACGAATTTTCACATTCAGAGAAAGCACACACACATTCTATTGCAATGGTTCATACTTTATGTTACGACCTAAGTATTATTGGTTCAAATTCTACCAAAACGGCAGCCAGAACCTGAGTAGCTGAAACTTCACAAGTCTTCAAAATTAAAATAAAAAGCATGTGGTGTTCTATATCAAATGTTCGGCTGTGACGATGTCTGTCAGCAAGTGTGGAAGCTCCTTTATTGTAAAGATACTTGGCGAGCCGGCCGCCGCCGGACCGGTTAATCTCTATAATTAGATTAGTTGATGACAAGGCATGTGAAAACTGTTTGTCTTCACAGTAATGGTATAATTGAGTTTCTGCGTAGAATAAAAAGTACAAGAAAGGTACGAAACACTATTGAGTGTTCTAATGTTCCCTTTCAAACACTTAATTGTGCAAATCCAAAAGCCCTATAGTAAAAAAGAAGCTGTTTTTTTTATAAAACTACTATCTCTTTTTTTTATTATGCACTCTCAAGTTTTTTACAAATTGTTGCTCTTTGTGGTAAACTTTTGTGTGACAGATAATGATAGAAAAACAGGGCCACCTAATGTTAAGCTATAATTTCACAAAGCAAGTCCATTGTGGACGTGTCCTCTTAGGAGATGCTATCTCATATGCCTGTGGTTCAATCAAATAGGGCGTTAGTCATCTGAAAATGAAAACTTATTCTAATAATACTTAGTTTATACAGCACTTACCTAAAATTCGTAAAACACCATTAAATTTAATACCCCATTCATGATTTTCTCTACGCTTTAGTCGCGCAAAATTTCATACGTGATTTACACAATGCATGCACTCCGGGTTATACCAAGAAACTTACATAGGTACGTCACTAAAGCATATGTACAAGAATCGCCATACAACAATCCTTCTTTCAAAGGACCATAAAGATCAGCGCGCTAATCCTCAGAAAATAAATTAAATAAAACAGTTTGAGGTTTGCTTAGAAAGCGTTTGCCGTCATAATAAGAAACGCGTTGTTTGCTCGGTTGTGGTATGGTTGTGGCCTGAGCCACGAGTCTGTGCATTTGTTTTGACTTTTGACTGGAGTATAGCACACGCAAACGCATTCGCAAAGCGAGAAATTTTGTTGGGAATTGAACAATTCACAAATTTCTCGCTAGAGGCGCTTATCTGGTTCACACTTTCACACAAAATTTCTTGCTTTGCGAATGCGTATGCGTGTGCTACACTCGAGTCGACAGTCAAAACAAATGCACAGACTCGGGGCTCTGTTGTGACATTTGTTTAATACAAGCTTGTCTGTAAATACGAGCAAACTGCATCTAAATACTGAAGCAATTTTTTTTTATCTATGTTAATTGTTTTTATCTATGCTAGATTTTTTATCTATGCTAGATTTTTTATAGATGCCAGATTTGTTTATTTATGCGTCTGAGTTTTTTAGCACGACACTTAGTTCTTCATCGTACATTTTGAAACTAGGAGTGCCACTAGACCTGTTGTCTAGTGGATCATTTCAGCCATATTTCGCTAAAATGAGCTGTAAGTGCTGTAACGGAAGACGGCGATTACTCGAGGCACAGATCATATAAGGTAAGTATTTTATCTTTTTTTTTTACAAATAGGTAAATAGATTTTACTAGATCATCCTACACACACACATTATCCCAGTTGTGGAATACTTATAAGATTTATTATTCGAACTACGTCTTAGATAGATAGATAGATAGAAAATTCTTTATTGCACAACTTAAAAGTAGTGTATACAGGCGAACTTAATGCTAAAATAGCATTCTCTACCAGCTAACCTTTGGGTAGTGAGGATAACAGTTTATTAGGGTAGTGCGCACGGGAATATATTACTAGAATATATTACGTCTTGGTCGTATGATGACCACAGCTTTCTAGAAACCCTGGTTTAGCCCTCAGGACGTCGTCCGAGCCAACTAATGCCTACAATGTATATTATAGCATTTATTAAAATAATAACGTAATGAAACGTCTCGAGGGTCCGGGGAGGTGTGCGGGCTGGAGCCGCGGGAACCGGTCTGTGGAGGTCATCGGCTGCAAGCCTTCCGCGACCAGTGTCGCCAGCTGGAAAATTTTGATGACCATTTTTTAAAATTTTAAAAATTCAGCCCGATAGACATAATTTTTTTGTAGGCTTTTTTAATATTTTCGTTAAATCAATTTTTATAACTTGGAAAGTAAGGGTACATTCAAACATAACATTGCAGTAGTATTTGGCTTTTGCTCAAAACTTGGCGGGTTGCAAACTCATCGCCACTGATACCATGACTTTTATACTCCATAATGGCTCAGTATGAGGAACAATGCTGTTGTGTTTCCATATTATTAAATACTCGTATTAATTAGTAAGCATTCTACTTTTGCGCACCAAGAACTTTCGCACCTACGCTGTTATACTTTTGGGCACCAATCGATAGTAATGGACCGTCCACTACTTACTTATCTTATAAATCATCATTTTATTCATATAAACTAAACTAATTTTGATACGGGTGTTGTCATAGAGCCACCACGACAAAACGACTGCATTATATTTCTAATTATTTAATAACATGCTTATGATCTAAGCCCCTTAAAAACTCCATGCTAAAAAGATTCGGAAACTAAAACTAAAACCCTACAAAAATTATTTAATTTTTATTATCATGATGACGCACGTTTACGCTCAACTAGAAATCAATGCCCCCATTGTGATGCTGATTAATATTCATGAGGTTTGCTAAAACAAAGGAGGCTACTTTGGAGGTTATGCTGAATTAACGAAGTGTGTAATGCAAGAATTTAAAATTATAAAATTTATTTCAAAGATAAGTTTCTATATAACGTCATATCATCATTGATATGATTGATATGATACATTCGCATTGTTGGACATAGATTACCACAAAAAAAACTTTTGGATCATCTCAATCCACTAACATCTCGCCTCATATCTCTGATTCTCTACTGTACCTAATGAATAAAAAAAAATTATAACAAGGTTGTAGGACCATGAAATAAATAATAAAAATACCTGAAAAAAATCCTATTGTAAAATGTTAGCGCTGGCAACACCACGGCTGTAATGGTCCGACGCGTCGCTCGCACGTATGTTAATGCTCCATTAAGATTATACTAATTGAAAGCCAATAAATACAACGGCTATGAATATTAATTTTATTTGGCTTCGGCATTATTGTGTTGGGTTTTGATGGACCTGTTTACCTAACTTGTTGAGTACATGAAATGAACAATGAAATTATCTCTTGGCGTCATTTAAAATTACAGTGGCTTTAGCTATTAAAAATGTTTATGTATTATTATACCAAAATAACAAAACGGTCATAAAGCTCTACCTATACTTACACACTAGTGTGGTTTGGGCTGTTGGTTGGAAGGTAGTCGTCAACCTTGCTACTTAGATTTGGTCGTTTTTTTATCATATTTCACATCGCCATACTAAAATGCGGTTTGTGCATGTCTCCACAATCAGCCGGGCTCTGGGAGCATGACATTTCGATATTCCTGTCAATCCCGCCGTCGATTACACAGGACAAATCAATTACCGCTCGCATTCCACCGGCGGCAGTCGACCGACGAATTCTCTGTCACGATCCTATCGGCCGATGACGAGGTCTCTCGGAGCATCGGATATGCCACGTCGGAATGCCAAGACTCCACCTCCAACTAGATTAGCACACAGCGCTCGATGACGCGCTTCCATCAATTGTCTGTAAATTCCACGCATTCGAACATACGTCTAGATGGAATCGTGCTTCAAGCACGGTTCAGCTTTGACCGCGCTAAGAATTTCGTGTTCGATACCCTGAACCGGAATGTTATCGGCGCATCGCATCAGCACTCGGCATCAAACATGTCAGTCCATTCCGTACGTACCGCATTGTAAACCACCTTTTAAATTGAGTACGTAAATTAATTGAAACATATCTGTGGATGTGGATGACACCGCTGCACTATACAATACGTTCTGCGGTAATTGGCTAATTGGATATGAATTATAGATCCCGTAAGTGGTATTGATAAGTTTGTGTCGACCGGGTTGATGTACATATTAATGCCAGTTGTGTTAAATTTACCACTGTAATGAAGCAGAAAATTTAGGATATTTATTTTCATCTTAGCCAAACATAATCTCAAGCATTTTCAATTGGATTTTTTTACGTTACGTGAATGTCTTTCACAGTTTCTGTGAGTGCAGTCGGCAGGTCAATGTCGCTCTCGTGCGGTTTTGCCTTCGAGCCAGGCCGCGAGGTCGACTAACTGCTAATTATTTTTCGACTACCATCATTGCGACATCGCTGGTTTACGATGAATAACTAAGCGCGGTTTAGTGGTCACGGAATGTTTTAGTAATTATGGCGTAGTAATACTGTGGTTTTTCATATTGCAGGTAAAATTAGTACAAGTTGTAGATCTACATGAGTACATTGAAGATGGACCCGGCGGCGCCCACGCAGAATCTCTTGTCTCGATTTTATGTTAATCGAAGAGCCGTGTCCTCGGACGACGTGTACGTACGACACGGTTACGTAACAACGCACGACACATTAAACACACCATTATCCACAACAGAGAACAATTTTACATTTACGACTTTACTCTGACAGATCGTAAATACTGTTTATATACCATTTCTATTGCATCCTTATTTGCAAGTGAGGTGACTGCAACAAGCCTCGGATTGAACTTGAAGATAAAGTAAGGTGCGTCGTTCGAACCATACATTTTTCAATGCTGTTATCATACTGTGTATTTACTGCAAATATTTACCTAGTAAAATATTGTTTCTAAGTTATGATAAAGCTAAATTATATTCAACAACTTTTTGAGCGTAATGTACTAATACTGACGACGCAAAAAATGTGAAGATCAGTCTTGAAATTGAAATGAAAGGACCATTTCGTTGAAGCTTTAACTCTTACTTTTAAAATACAGATGAGAGCAAAAAATGGTGTTTAGGTAAGGTACTTAATTTCACAAATCCCAAAAGTAACTAAAATATTGAATCAAATGTTATAAAACGCAAGTTGTGCTCTAAACTGATGTTGTTAGTAGTTCAATGAAAGGTTAAAACTTGTTTGTTCCAAGGAGCCGCATTTCAAACCACAAGGTTACATTCAAATGAGACCACGAATAAAGTCATTTACAAGATTATTGTTGGACTAATAAATATCATATTGTTTACCCAATCTCGGCGTTTTAACTTACGCTTACTCCTACTAGTTCCCATTCGAATGATATCTTTATTAACATGAGAACATTTATGACTTCCATGTATAGGATTTCTTATAAGCATATTGAAGTGGTGTTGCAAATGATTCTATCTTTTTTAATCTACAGCATGTTATGCAAAGGTTACGTTTAACCTAAATTAGTATCTATGTCTTCAAAACTAGGAATGCTTTATAAAATGTTCTCAGTTTGTTTTTTTTTTACTAAAAAGTCTTCTCAGCATTTCTGAGTCGTGTTTTTTTTTCACACGACAGCAAAGTAAACGAAGTATGAGCTCAATTTCCAAACTGTTAGATTACAGGCTTACTGACTGTATAGTAATAAAAAAATTAAAAATAGCAGAACGGTAAGTACATGTTATATTAGTTATAGGTAGGTACCTTATGAAATTCCGGGCCAAGTGAACATTTTAATTACAACAGAATTCTGATGAGCTTTTTTTAGAATTTAATTATAATGTTAACACAATACCCACTCATGTTTTATCACGAATTAACAATCCAAACAACACAGTGGAGGCAGCTTAGATATGTAGAGCTACCACTCTACATACTCTTATAAAAAAGCTGCATAGTCCTCTGTCCTGTTGGTAGACACTCTAAGACACACTATATTTTTAGTGGCACTAAAAATATAGTGTGTACTAGAATGTTTACCAACAGGACAGAGGACTATACAACTTTTTTAAGTGGCCTGCAAATCCCCTTGCAGCCCTAACTTCTATCCTGTTGGTGCAGACTAGAGTGGCAACTGTACCTTTTTTAGATCTAGACAGACATGATACACACCCAGTGGTTGAGACACAAAAGGTCTAAACTAAAGTATATGAAACTAATGGTGGCCACACACATTCAAATAAACTTGACAAACCAAGGCCAGCGGCAAACTTATTTCAAGGTGTGTAACCGCCATTAGAAAATAGAAATTACATTGAAAAACAGTAATATTGATACGAAATAGTCTACCTTTATCTAATATCTAGAAAGCGACAAGAGAGAAGAAAATGAGACCTTTGTTCTACAGAGGGACAAAGCTTTCCTCTGTAAGCTGTGGCGGAGGTAAGCATGAGGGCCTTCTAGGCACAAGTATTAATTAAGAGGGTTGAACCACTCTGTCTCTAATTAACCGAAGACCCGAGCCACATTCGGCGTAATTAGTTCCCTCTAAGGGCTGGTTCTCACGCCCTCGGACCCTAGTACATCATCTTTAATCATGCAAATACCATCATTATAATCTAAATTAAAAGTTACGGTAGTCAGGCTTATTTACATTATACACTATGTTTAATTCACAGGTTCAGGGTTCAAGGTCAAGAAGGACTCTTCTGTAAAGTCCCTTAGATTAGACGGTAATTTTATTCCAAAAAGCATTCAAAAGGTTTTCAAATAAAAATAACATCATGAAACTAGCGATCGGTACTTTTCAAACCAAAAATGTTTCAGTTTCTACCTAGATACAGTCTTGTAGCAGAAATTACTTACAGTTGAATTTCACCTGCCCTCAACATAGCGAGGATAAATACAATTTGAAAATAAAACACCCTAAATAAGATACGGATCGAAATGTCGACAGAGACCTCACACCCCTAGCCTCATTACTCGCCTGCAATTTGTCCAGGTACGTGTATAGGTTATTAATCTGTTGGTACAATTACACCGACCATTGCATTTATGTACCCCTTATTTGGCAAATACTCACCGACTCGTCTTATCGAGATGTTAACCTCTTATAACTGTCAAGGAACACCCGTTGCAATATTTTTATCACCGCAAAAAGTGACGAATGCCATCACGCCAAACAATCGAACAAAAACAATCACCCACTTCACTCGAAACGCATTTACGGCATTCGATCGAAAGCCGTCGACAGTGAAATTAATCGCTCACAACGACCGCAATAAAATTTTCATAACACGATTTTTTAAACAATAATACGCGACCGAGGGTGGTCGAGAATCTTTATTAAAATCTCGAGAGAGTAATAAAAGCACAGTTAAATGCGGAGAACTCTGATGAAAATATTAATTAATGTTTCGGAATGGGAAACATGTTGCTAATTAAATGGCGATATCGCATAAAACGTAATTAGAGGTCGGGAACATTCGTTTCTCACGGGGCGCGGGTTAATGCCGCCGCCGCCGCCGCCGCCGCCCGCCCGTCCCGTGCGATACCCGCGCGCCATCTCCGTGCTTTATAAAAGGAATGCAACGCGTACCTCAATATCTCGCAAACAGGTTACTCGGTAAACTCGCACTGCATTGCATTCAACAACCGACCGAAACATTAACATTCAGGTTTAAATAGCTGTAAACATTTTACCAGGTTTATGCCAGCTTTACTTATAACATCGGATTCCTTCATCTAATAAGAGTTTACTGTAAAAATAGATTAAAAACAGACTTTATTAATATAAATTCCGCGAGAGCAAACTATGAACATTCCGAAGTCGGCGCAGAAGGGAACGAGCGAGACGTTATTAAATGCACTGACTGGCAACTATCGCAGGCGATGATGGACGCCTCAATGAGCGTAGTAATTAAAAAAGTCAATGATCACTTATTGTAATTAGCGGAGTATCGGTTCGCCGACAAAAAGGTAATTGTTTTCTGACGGCTATCAAACCGAGAGAATGGGAGATTGAAACACGTGCGAGAGTGTGAGATGCAACTCATGCTTTTATACGGCATTATAATGAATGACGACTTCATCTAGCATTCTATAGATATAGAAAAGAAAGCTGATGTAAAAGTATTTGGCTGTATACCAGTTTGTAACTAAGCCTAAAACAAACTATTCTTACAGACTCGAGTTTTTAAATGCAAAAATGGCAACAATTTTTCGGTATAATTATATTATTACATAAAACGTAATAAATAGTGAGCTGGTAATAACGAGCATAATGGTTGGCATAGACCGAAATCAGATGCTGCCATGAAATATGATCGCGATGTAAAACAAAACAAATAGTACAAGTATCCAGGAATAGTACAAACTGCAGAGGTCCTTATATCTTATAATGAGGTTATTACCGAGCATTCTAGTTGGCTTATCTACGGCTATTCTGAAGCGGGGACTAGCACCAAATTGGCGTGGCGGAGTGCGCAGGCGCAGCTGATCGGTCGCCCCGATATAGCTAATTAAGGGCCGCGCGCACCGATCTATTTGGAAAGATCTAGCCGCTGACGTGTGAAAATACCCAATTAATTAACGCGAACCGTTCACCCGATCGGGGGCCATCGCTCCTCGCGTGCTCAAACCAGACTATCGCTACCAGTTTCCATTACTCGTTAATTCAACTACAGTCGCTCATCAACGTCCAAATCTATACAGTTCAAGCAAAGCAAGACTTCTTGTTTGCTAGTTATTGTTGCGGTTTGTAAGAGTGTAATTAAAATTATGTACAATGCTATTTCTATTAGCCTAAGATCCGCTAGTTAAAGATTTGGGCCAAGCTGGCTAATGGATGAAAACTATTTTATTATCAATTAAATATGTCAATAAATATATTGCAAATGGGTTGTCTAAAAAATTTCAGTCCCAGTTGCAAATATGGGTCAGACAACCCATTTGCAATATATTTATTGACATATTTAATTGATAATAAAATAGTTTTCATCCATTTACCAGCTTGGTTCAAATCTTTGTATAGGGGGGTCCTGTACTATATCAGTTGATTGAGTTTTTCACTTCCAAATTCATAAAATGATTGCTAACGTTGTCATTTCTTTTTGTCTTCTTGTCATGCCATTGACATAATAGAGCATTTTTTTTAAACCGCGCTGAAATGACTGTTGAATATTAATAAAGGGAAAATCGAACAATGTTTAAAGGTACCTAAGTACCTACTATGAACTAGTACTTTTTTGAATTGATTATACAGTTAACTAGCAATAGGGTATTTGTTTTATCCATACATATACTTGTTAGGCAGAAGCTACCGCATCCAACTGGCCGGAGGCGGCGACGCGACGCGTTGTTTATTTCCATAAAATATCATCTAATTTGAGATATTATGTTGTATCCATCAGTCATACATTGTAGATGGAACCTCAAAGACCACCGTCGTCCACCTGATCGCGACGGAGCTATAAATTTGTAAAATTTATGCCATAAATAAGTTCGATTGCATATTAGCAGGGCTTGCTATAAATTGGAGCGTCGGATATTTTATTACAAGCATCGTGTCACGAATTCCTGTGAGTTCCAGACATTAAGAACCATTTTACATTTTTATTAGTGGCAGGTGATCAATGAGTCTCGCTTTTTAACAGTGGTAAGTGGACCAAATTAGGGCCAGACTTCACCACCGATGAGAGTCCGTTGACAAAAAGTCAACGAGAGATGATTTAGATAATAAATGTGCCTAGTTCCTATTTTAAGTCTGGTTTAAGCCCTCCTTTGATTGGTTCATAGTAAGTACACTTCGTCAGTACCGTTTATCGCAAATTTTCATAGCCCCAACTGAAAATCAATGCTAAATGTTGAAAGGAATGGAATTTCTGACGTTTTCTATGTAAACGTTATTATTTGGCATCGGAACAATGCAATATTGGCTGCTTACGATTTTCAATTCGTTTCACAGTGGGACCAATAACAAAATGTTACTTATCTACTTTACTATTTTTAATTACTTGACTCATGAAAGCCTATGAGACGAGATCGGCTAACGAAATCTTACTCTTTTTTAATTACTAACCAATAGCATTAGTTAACAGCGAAATGATGTTATTTGTGACCTAATAATGAGGCCTTGACCTCGCCCAAAGAGAACGTAGGGGAACATAAGTGTATAATTACTGTTGATCTCAATGGTATAGCATAGTTTTATCGGTAAAGTCGTTGATATGGAATAATATTGATTAATAGTTCAACATCATTAAGTTTGAAACCATTCAAACGTTAGACCAAAATAGAATGGTCTAACGTTCGAACGGTTTTTTTTGGGCTTTCATTTTATTTAGATATAAGACCTTTGTATCAAACATTGAACTAGCTAGATTTCGCTAGCGGTTTTGTCGCGCAGTTCCAATGAAATTCAGCGCGCTTAACCCTCAGCCTAAAAGTGTTGCTGATGCTTTCATATTAATTTGTGTGGTAAGTCACCTTTTCATCATTTTAAGCTTCATTATAACCGAAGCGAATGCAGTTGTCGTGCGTGGTATCTCGCATCTCGCGGCGTGCAGTCCGTGCGCCAATTACCGCGAGCGCGCCGACTAATGGGCTATTAACACTCGTTACACGCCGCCTATCGCTCAACCTTTGTTCAAAAACTGACTATTGTGCTGGTTGTTCAGATGGTGAGCCGTGTCATAGGCGAACTCGTTACTTCTTACCTATCTCGATCATTGAACACTACGATGCTTGATTCAGGCATAAAAACAATCAAGTTTACAAGGATAAGTGGCACAGTCGAATAAACAAAAATATTTGAATAAAGTGTAGAAGGTGTCAATTTTTTTTTATAGAAAGAATGAAAGAAAGATAAAATATAGTTATATTTGTAAACTCACATGGAAATAATGAACAATATTACAGAGATTTAGTAAAAACACTGCACATTAGTGCACATAATAATATAAAACTTTATAAAACTCTAGCTCTAAAATGTGGTAGAGTTTGATAGAGTTTTATATGTGCCAAAGTTGTGGACAAAGTTTTTTGAATGTTACTTTTACTTTTACTATACAGTTACACACATTACTATACAGTTTTACGTTTACACATATTATTACATATTATTATTACACATATTATTACAGTTTTACGTCTACACTTGATTATACACCTATATTTATTTATTATTCCTATCACATTCTTGGTTCATAGCATTGTTACCTTTTTTTGCTCTCCGAGCTACTTAAATTTGAAAAATTACTATTTTATTCTAAATGCATGTTAGCTACTAAGTTTCAGATTATTTTTTAACTAAGTCACTGTCGACAATAAAAAGATTAATTGAATGTTTTAATTAGGAGAAGCCATACTGGCTCCGGAAACACAGTTTAAACTAGTTTGGGATCCTATGGATTTTATTTTATCCTATCCCTTTTTGTAACATTTTTGTATGTCAAAGTAAATAAATTTTCATTTTAATTTTCAATGTCAAAACTCAAATTAATGAGTATATTTACCAAGTTACTAAGAAAACCAACAGAGTTTGTACAAATAAAAGGGTGCTAAAGCTTTTTGGCTCTAGCCACCTACTCGTTTTTTTATACAATATACGTAGTTTGACCACAATCTCGCCTGATGTTAAGCGACGATGTGGTCGACGATGTAGCACGCTTACTTAAAAGATACCAATTCACTCTACTTTTGAAAACTTCCAAATTATAGTCATTCGGGAACTCAGAAACACATCTAAGTACTTTTGGATTAGGTATAGTAAACCGAGTACTATGAGTGTCCCACATACCCTTTAGATGAACCTACGTACAAGCCTATGAAGCCTTCAAAGGCTGTTGGGCCAGTTCTTGCAGCACAATCACGCGGCGCTGCAGGAAATTAAACGATCTGCAAGCCGTCCTCACGTCATTCAACTGGCGATTTACTCTGTGGCTTGGATTTGATGCTCGACGCAGAATGTGTTGTACTGATTCTTTTGAGGTCGATTTCCTATGGCTGTTTTCACACTGCTAACGACACGACACCTGCACGATACCGCTATGTCAATCACCTTATGTATCCCACTCATTCTGTCTCTGCGTGCTTTTTTTGTGCCCAACATAAAATAAGTTTATTGCGTAAACAGATTATTCATGTACTTGAAGGGCTTGCAAAAATTTCACTGAAACCGGAGGTTATCGAATTGGATGGCCCACCTGATGGTGATCAGGTGGCCAATTCTCTATATCTCTATCACTTATTTTGATAAAAAACCTTTTGGATGGCAATCTTCGACTCCAATTACGATTGTTTTGTCATCGACAATCGAAATGAGTGCCCACTAAAAACCACACTTGCCGGAAACTATCAACAGTGATGAACTTAAACTTTTTGAAGAGATTTTTGTATCGTTTACTGTTATGGTAGTACAAAAATTAAAATGCTAATTTACTTTTTCCGTTGACTGTACAAATGTAGGCATAACCATTCGCTTGCGCTTCTCGATACAAAGCTTGAGACAAGCCTATACCGAGCTAATTGAATTTATATCAGATTATAAGAGCAGAGGGGCCGTTCTCTTAAAAAAAATCTAGAAAAAATATCACTGTTTATTTTGATTTTGGCCAGTTTGGGATTTTTATGACATCCCAAAATCCCAATTAAATCTCAATTATATTTTACTAGATTTTATTAGGAGAATTAACCTTACAGCCAGCGAGAGAACTCGAAGGAAATTAAACGTCGTGCGGTCACTTTCTTCGTGGCAACAATGCACACTAACGGGTTTGATAAAGGGAACTACCTAAAAGAAAGTAAGCGGACTTTTATTTAGAGTGCTCTGGATTTTATGCAAATGTATTGGAATTATTATTTTCATAGGTTTTTCATACAACCAAAGAATTTGTCGAGGGTTTCACACATGAATTTACAAGTAAAAATTCCCCTTCCAAATACAATTTTAAACGTGATATAGGTATATTTCTGACATTTCTGATGAACTACGAAGATCTTTTTAACATCCCAAAAGTAAAAGAAATCACACTTTTAATTTGACTTTAAAAACCTTGAAAGTTTGTGTATCTACTCTATCCCCCAAATTATGTTTCCAGATTTATTTTGGATCAACAAAAACCGCCAAAAACCGCGTGTGGTTGTCAATAAGTTGTCAGATTTATATGTTACAATAAATCTGACAACTTATTGACAGGGAACTAAGTCCAAAACACACGTGGTATTTGGCGGTTTTTGTTACATCCAAGATAAATCTGATAACGTGGTAAGGCCGTATGTTTGTTTTTTTTTTAAATGGTTTAAAATACTTTATTCTCAAAACCTTTTGGGCACCAGCTCTCAAATCATAACATAGTTTTAGTTAGATTTAAGCTACCTAGTATTATTATTACGATATACTTGCTTAACTCTTCCGAGAGAAGGGACCTAGATTTATAATTTTTCTGTACTAATAGCAAAAGAGAGAAATAAATAATTTTAATTTTAATTTGAATTGTTGCGGGTAGTTTATTATAAAGCTGTGCCGATGACCAGCTCCACTCAATTACGTAAACAATATTGCCTTAATTTGGTTTCACTGCACATGACGTCAGCATCGGAACGCACTCCGAGCATCAGGAAATTAAACCTTCAGCCCCGCCGGGCTGTCTATGCCACTCAATTACGGTGCTTACATGGACTTGATATTAGTTTGGAGACTTGCGATTTGGGTTAGTTTATAAACATCTTTCAGGAAATGAGAAGAGTCAAAGGCAAAAAACTCACGGTGCAGATTTCATGCAAGTCAGTTTATTTTCAATGTATATTATTAATTTTCAATATTAGCATACATTTGTGCGTAAAAGGATACGATTAGATTACTTTAAATGGACGAATGAACAAAATCTTCAAACGAATAGTGCACACAGGCTCCGTCAAACCCACAGTTCCAAAAAAAGCTCGAAAACATCCGACGCCAATATGAATCAAAAGCACGAAATAAAACCGTGTATACCAGCACCGAGGAGACAATGCTTCGGCCGGCTCGTCCGAGGAAACAACAGCGACGAAGTAATTTTCCCGTGCAGGTTTCAGAGCGCTCGTTGCGTGTTTGCTAGTTAGGATTCGGGTGTAGTTCGGAAATTAATCAGGGCCCATTGTGGGTGCTTTGTCGCGGGCCCTGGTGCCAATTATTGGCTGCACGGAGCAACCCCGTAATTGAACCTGCCTCCAGGCAGTTGCAAACTCCGGCGACAGAGCGCCACAGTAAAAAAGTTACCAAGCTATACTGTCTAAACGCTAGCAGCCTAATTGCACGACTAATTTGGAAGACCCGAAGAGAACAAACATTATTTTTGGTAAACATAAGCCATTTGGAAAAAAATACTCTGATTGATAAACTTATCCGTTTAAAAATATTGAGTTCATAACTCGGTTAACAATCGCATCATAAGCAATCAAGTTTGAATGAAATAAATTGCACGTTCCCGCTTACAACGCGGCAGTTGATAAAAACTGGAATAACAATTTGGTTCATTGGATAAGTCACAATTTGGGCAGTTTGTGTCGACGTCCAATTTTTTTTACAAATATATCTGGCAGTAGGGTTGTTTATCTATTTATTTTGCATGAATTTCTTTATAGTATACAATTGGTTCATCATCTTTATGCTTTTATCCCCCAACCCATGGTTTACTCTCAAGATATAAACAATTAATATAATAAAAAATAACTCGTTCTGAAATATATGAGAGTCTCATACGTGATTATGTTCATTATTAAAAACCGTAAAATAAACATAACAATAGTCAAGTGATAAAGGTTTTATAGTCAAATAAAAGATATAAAGTCCAGAGGTATTAAACGGCAGGGTAGCGAAACCCAAAATTTGCATTGCTCATTGCTAGAGAGCACATAAAAATGCTCTCATTAACCTGGGCGGTCAAAAACAACCACCCTGTTAACTGCTCGTACTAGGAATGCGAGAGAACCGAGCACTGAAGGGGTGTGCAACATTTTCGGGCTATATTTGGATAGAAAATCTTTAGGTCGGCAACTAAAATTGTTAACCAGCGAGTTTTGCAGTATTTTTTTGTGCCTTACAAGAAAACCTTTCGTCTAATTATTTTGTGAATTTTAAATGTTCATAACATTTTAAAAGCCCATGCATGTTTTTCATTAGATTGTTAGAAAGGCAGGTGCTTCCTAAACACAGCGTGACACAGCATATCCTGTACGAAGTTACAGTGTAGGTCACTACAACTTTCATTGCCGGCTGCTCAGCATACCAGCCAGCAGGAGGCATTCCTGGGCACATGTCCACTTTTTACAATGTCCAAGTGTCCACTCCACCTAATGTTTATTGCACAAATACGCTTTTAATTTCGCTAAAAGGCAACACCGTTCTTCGGACGGAAAAAGGGCGTAGTTTTTAATTACTGAGAAAATAAAAATAAATGGGGAGTGTAGACGCATTGCTTAAATAAATGTTCCAGATTAAAATTCCTTGCGGCCTACCTATCAACGTATATCTGGAAATGGAAGAATTTTCCGACGAAACTAACCCACTTAATGGTATAGTATTATATAATCTGTGATGAAGCATACGAAAAGGTTTAAGAAGCTAACCCAGTTGTTGCGCAAAATGATAATATTACTTTAGAAACTAAATGAGAGCACTCGGCGCTTTGTACTTTAAGCCGATGCTCATAATCTGGCGCGTTCAAGGGCTGAATTTCAGTCCACAGTGGCGGCATTGTTCCATTAACACAATTTTATAACCGACATATTAAAATAATAAAAACTTATGGCTCTCTTAATTAAATAATTTAGCGGCGGGCTGAGCCGAGATATGTAAATTGTTTTAGGGGATAGATCAAACAACCCTTTTTTATTACTTTAATATGCGGTTGTGGGGGTGCTTGGGGGGAGGTCGAGGTAACTTATGAAATATTTAATAACGGTGCACACGATTCCATTTGAATTACTTTCGAGGAAATGACGACGTGCAAAGCAGCGAGCGGCATCACTGCCCTTCTCGGGCCGCTCCGCGAGACCGAGGCCCGGGTTGAGCCGAGAAACAAATATTACTACAAACAAACTTTTCGCCAGTTTTCGCTTTATTAAAAATCGTAGAACACAAAACCTTGGCGTTTTCATTTGACACGATTCGTCGTACGTATCTCCTCAACTTCGCTGTGAAATTGAAATATTGCATCCGAGACGGCTACTTGTAGCTTGCAATATATATATTTTAATTTGTTCCTGAAGCGTGTTATGAAAAATCAAGGAACTAGTTCATCGAACTATGTAGTGAAGTAATGACAAGGTGATAAAATAAAAGAAACCGATACCTAAATTAGGTTTAGGTTTAGAGACCTAATTGGCTAAACGTCCTCCATAAAAAGCAAACAATTTGCATCTAAATGCATTTTTCAATTAATATTGCGGTCGCAATGATTTCGTTCAGTACCGTTTCAAATACCAGGGGAGTGTTTTAATTAATTTTCCCTACAAATACAAATTGTAAGAAAAACAGTGGCACATAGGTGCGTACTTGTATAGGTACTACCGTATAACCGAAGTAGGTACTACATACTAGCGCAAATATTAATCAATTCTCAAGCTCTACCTACAGTATCACGTAAATTTTGCATGCACCTTTCTGCACATCAAAGTAAGCGTGAAGCCAACTTTTTCATGATATTTCTCAACAGATGCTGCGTATGCCCTTTTGAATGTAGCGTTACTTAAGGGTGCTTAAGGTAACTGTGTTATGTTTATGAAATTACTCTTATTATTCTAATGGAGAGACATTAGGGTGTCTTTTAAACGATGACGGTCGAAGTACAAAAGCTTGTAAAGAAAAAAGGCAACGGTTAAAATGTCGCCGTTTAGTATTGACACAATAATTTGGCTAACTTTTGGGTTAAATAATAGTAGATTAGTAGCCAAGGGCTGTAAGGCATCATGTTTACGCCCGAGCTAACTACTCTGCTATACATCTCGATTGTGAGGTAAGTAGGTCCTTATTACCCCCAAATGGGGCTTGTAGGTGACCAATTAGCGCTCTAGGTTAATAATGTAGCTAGAAAAGCCCTAGGGCGGTAAGTAATTTGAGGGAAGAACGTGTAAATGTGGGCCGAGTCGAAAACGAGGCACACATACGTGAGTCCCTCAAATTTTTTACCGCCCTAGGGCTTTTATAGCTACATTATTACCCTAGAGCGCTAATTGGTCACCTACAAGCCCCATTTGGGGGTAATAAGACCTACTTACCGAATATGAAAGATGTAAAAGAGTTTTGTAAACTCGACACGTTTCAATGAGAGATCTTCGTTTTCAACGTAGTTTTCGTATACTAGAAGTTGTTACGGTGAACCTGTGCTGGAAACTTATTACGTACCTATGAGTATCATACATTATTGACCGAATGAAATAAAGGATCACTTATGAATTACCACAGCCACAAAGTGGCTAAGGAGCTCAAAATAGCTCAAAAAAAAGCCAAAAAAAGAAGAATAAGCTTAAAAACCTTCTTGCTTCGTCCTGAGAAATGATAGCTGAGGCCTTCTCACGCCGTGATGTATCATCAAGAGTCGTAGCTCATCGGCTCGTGGCTTGTATGTCTACGCCCTTAGCCACGTTTGGCAAACCGATCATTTCATTTGATTGCAAAATTACTGCTTTTTTTTTTCAAAATACGAATTCCATTTTTTTTTGGAACTAGAAGACATTTTAAATGCCCAAGGATCGGTTGATGGTTGTGATGACTAAAATTTTATTTACAACTAGCTGTCGCAGCATACGCATTATTTAGTTAAAATCTTTGATCCTTATTTTAGAACATTTAGGATTTAATCTTTTTTTATAGTGCACCGCCCTACACTATGCAAGGATACTACCCTCTAAATTTCATACCTCTAGGACTTATACCTTAGGCTGTGCGTTGATTGTCAGTCGGCTTCAAAAGAGTTTTATATATTTAGAAGAAGAAGATTTAGAATCTCGCATTACGATGGTGCAGGTCGACGTGGCTGTCTCTGGGCGGGCCGCATCGCGAAAACTATTCATAGCTAAATCGATAGCTAATTCGAAATGGCTCATTGTTGTCTGCTTATACAAAGGAACACAACTTTCTAGATAGCCGCTGTGCAATACTGCCGGCAGTAAAACGGTAAGAGTTGAGCTAAGAATGCATTCTTTGATGACACACAAATTACGTATGCTAGGGTTAGACAGATCGTAGCCTTCAGCACTTTGAGGCTGTCCTATCAATCACGTTCTGTTGTATTGTATGACTGGTTTCATTGCCACCTACACGATATCCACAGAATGCTTATCTCATACGTTTTGTACTAGAGACATTCCCCCTATCTTAGAGTAAACATTATGTCCTGATTACGTATAGTATATAAACAAGACCTAATCCATGTCATTACGTTGTCAGATTTATCTTGGATTTTTCGAGGGTTTAGACCCGGCCTAGCTAGGCTCGGCCTAAAGTTAGGCTCGAGTTAAAACTGTGACGTGATTATGAAAGACTTTCAAAGAAGTTTTAGAAAAACCCGTGCGTTTGTGAAGTTATTCATTCATTCACTCAAACAGTCACCAAATTGATTTTCATGACAAATGTGAAGTTAGACCTGAGTTAAACTTGGGGTGGGGTTGGTTTAGCGAAAGTCTATAGTTAGACTTCGGTGAAGGTACTAAACATGTTACGTAATATGAAAACCCCTAGTTAAGTCCAAAACACGAGTTAGAGACTGGGTTTTTCAATAAATCCAAGATAAATCTGATAACGTAGTGAGACCAAATGTCTACTGTAACCTTTTATAAGATAGACCAATTCCGCCAAATTATGTTTCCAGATTTATCTTGGATCTAACAAAAACCGCCAAAAACCGCGTCTGTTTTGGACTTTTGGTTAAGTCCAAAACAGACGAGGTTTTTGGCGGTTTTTGTTAGATCCAAGATAAATCTGGAAACATAATTTGGCGGATAGTTTTAATGCCAACATTGTTATTTTAGTTAGAGTAGTAGAGCCACTGACATATGGGTATCGGCCAATGTGCATTGTGCATATGCTTCCTATATTATTACCTACTAAAATATGATAGCACCAAAATTGAGAAACTTTAAAAACGTTATCTTATCTTATCATATTTATTATGAGTTATGAGTTCATTTAAATGCCGTTATTTGAAGAAAAAACCTAGGTCACTCATCTTATAGCTATAAAAGGTAAACCATTACTTATTTGGTGTAATGGGCAATGAAAATTAATGGTAAAATGTGTTTCGCTGTCATCCAAGTTAACATATTAATTGATTTCTCGTAAAGGAAATTGAATTAGCAATTCAACATCGCATACTCGTATACAATGACAAAGGTGAAGAACCACCTGTTGCAGCACTATTAGGTATTCTGTTTTCTTTCATCAGTAGTAATGGAGTAAACCTGGTCACGTGACTTTTATAATAAACGTATGATGTATAAGAAAAATGCAAGTATCTCAAGTAGGTTTACACAATTCATACATACAAGTAGTAGGTACCCATATGACCGACACACGTCCAAATAGTAGGTAGACATTTCACCAAGGGAATGTTTAGATTGTTGACCGTATATGAAAATTGACTTTCACTAGATTTTTGATTCCATAGTCAATAGCATTGTCTTATTTCTTGTACTACGTACTATCCTACTAATATTATAAACGCGGAAGTTTGTAAGTATAGGTATGGATGGATGGATGGATGTTTGTTACTGTTTCACGTAAAAACTACTGATCCGATTGGGATGAAATTTGGAATATACATTGTCCGTCTACTTTTTATCCCGAAAAATCAACGGGATCGAACGGGACGCGAACGAAGTCGCGGGCGGCACCTAGTAACTAATAAATCGTTCAATAGTTACGCTCAGGTAATTTGTCTACTAGGACTGGAACAGCGTGCATTCCAGTGCAAATATAAGGGCGTGGACACACTGCGCGCGTGGGTCTCGGACATGGGGCCATAACAACTTAATAAGCGGTTGTTCGTGATTTACGCGCGCCCGCGGCGCCGCCGGCGCACTCACCCGACCTTATTTTATACTAATATACGACAGATTAACATCAATTCGTGTTAGCTGGAGAAAATTTATTTATTATATTATTAATTACACACCGTAAACTATTTGGATAATATACAAAAATATATCGTCATTTTTATGTTGAACCCTCACATTTTAGTGCCAAAAATAACCAATAAAAAACACCTCAATTGAATTGCCTCATTATGGGCCTAGGTTAAACTCGTATTATAAATCTTGAGTCGTGCTAATTACGCCACACCTTATAAATCTCTCGCATGATATAGGCCGTAAATATACCACGAAAGCATCGTAAATATAGTATAGTTGTAGGCCGAGGACCTCACCCGACGCGGTAAAGCACAGGGGACAGATAGGGTTAGCAAAAAAGGGGCTGACACTTCCAAGTCTGAATATATTTGCTAATTAATTAAATCTTTTGCAGTATCTATCAAATAAAACTTTATTAACTGTAAATTCTTTGTTAAAAAAATATAGTAAACTGCGTCTCTATATAGGTGTTTAGCATCAGCTTATACGATACAAATACAAATCACTTATTTATAAGTCCAGGTTACAAGTAAGGTCAGTCTCTAGCTGGAACTTACCTCAAATAATAATCATCAATATATATAAAACTCTTTTGAAGCTGACTGATAATCAACGCACAGCCGTCCTAGAGGTATGAAATTTGGAGGGTAGTATCCTTATGTAGTGTAGGGGTGCACTAAGAAAGGAATTTTGAATAGTCACACTCTAAAGGGTCTAGAATGCGAGCAACGGGCGACGGCTAGTTCGTTATAAAATAATATTCGATTTAAGTACATACCTATAGGCTATAGTTGCAGTTGTACACGACAAAAAAACGAAGAATACGGCTTTTGCTGAACCAGAGATTTCCTTTGTTAGGATGGGTCCTTAGGGCCCAAGGATGGATTTAAGAAGTGGAGCCACCGCGATTTTTGAGGTTTTGGCAGCTTCTGCTCTGGATGAAAATAGGGTCTCAATCTGTATAGATGCATTAACCGCGAAGCACTCATCGAAGATGATATAGGATTGGATGCAAACGTATTGGAAAACGAGGGCTAGGAATCATCGTGCCAATTTTTTTGATTGTATGTGTTAAATTTTTTTAAATTATTACTGTAATGTTTACTTATTTTTATTTTATTTTACGTAGCTTAACATCTTTATCGTGCAAATATGAGTCCTAAAATTAATTTGGCATCTTTAAGTCATACAAATATGGTGCCAAACTTGGAATATTAGCATAATTAATGCATCTATACAGATTGAGACCCTATTTTCTTCCAGAGCAGAAGCTGCCAAAACCTCAAAAATCTAACATAAAAAATCGCGGTGGCTCAACCTTTTAAATCCATCCTTAGGCCCAAAAGGACCAATACTACCAAAGGAAAACTTTGGTTCAGCAATAGCCGTATAATTTACCGTACAGATGCAACTACTACTTATTACAAAAAACAAAAAATAATAATTAACGTATAGGTGTTCAGTAGAGTGAGCGTATGCCTCACAATGTCTAACCCCCAAAGAGGAGGGGAGACCCTAAATATTTCGGAACTACAAATATACCCAATACAACTGGTGTGGAATAGGGACCCCAAGCTCTCTAACTACGACTCTGTGCTCGGGTCGAG
Organism: Eulithis testata; assembly: GCA_947507515.1. Taxonomy (NCBI): domain Eukaryota; kingdom Metazoa; phylum Arthropoda; class Insecta; order Lepidoptera; family Geometridae; genus Eulithis; species Eulithis testata. The sequence continues at coordinate 4,152,323 of OX382194.1, forward strand.
TTATAGCCCTTCGAATGGCCGACTCAACGCCGTGCAACAATCGGTGTGAATCGGAAATGACCGGAAAATTTCCACAACTTGTCTAATGGCTTATTGTTGTGTTATTGTCGACCCGCGAATTGCCACCTTGAAGATAATGTTACTTTGAAAGACCTTAGAATGGCTTGGTAGAGCACATGAGACCAAATAACACAGTGAATATTATACTGAGTAATGAACGCAGTCTACTGACATGTGGTGTGAAGTTGATATATTCCAGAAATCTCCACCGGTTACTTCGTAGAGTGGTACGGTGTAACCAGTGGGGATTTCTGAAAAAAGAAACTCGAAATCCCCATTTCTTAGGTGAAAATTCTCGATTATACCGTTGTGATAGGTAGACAAACTGCTTAGCATCGGTTGGATCATCTGATTATTACATCATTATTCTTGTAAAAGAAGTAACTCTATCAAATGGTTGTACGAAAATAAAATACATAATCATCGAGATTCAATTATTGATTTTCTATCATTTTTCTATACAAGTCTCTACTCAAAATTAAATATATATGCTTGAGTCACGCTTGAGTCTTAAGCCCCGTTTTCACTAGGGGACATGTCGCGGGTACAAATCGCCCGACATTCACGTAGTTGTCACCGGCGACTGTCGAGGGACACGAAGGTCGCGCGTGTCTACGCTCGCAGAGACATCGCGCGAGACACGTGAATTTCGTGTCGAGCGACAGAGTCGCAGAACAAATGTCTCGTGAAAACGGGGCTTTAAGTTCTTTGTGCGAATACAGCATTAAGTAAGATACAAAAGTATTGAGTTCACCTTTCACTGTGAAAAATCAGTAAAAGCTATTATTAGAACCACAGTACAACAAACACGAATATAAAGTTTCTTAGAAAACGATTGAGAGTTATAAAATGAGGCTCTAAACGCACTTGGCGACCGCTCTTGCAGCCTGTACGAAATTTACTGATCCAGAAGTCGCCACGACTGCTTTGGTCGCTTGACGTTTAGTCGCGCATGAAGCCGCCGATCTGCGGGCCTAAGATGTGCACCGCGAGATATTTGTCATGTCGTTCTGTCAAAATGTAAGCATTTTGTACCAGTTTAGGAACTATTGCATTATCTGTGGTAATGTTGTCGAGAAACCGCGCCTTTGAATTTTCAACTTTTGACATTTCTGCATGACTATTATCTCGTCCTCAGAGAGGTACGACGACTAAGAAGTGTCAAAAGTGTACATTATGGCGCGTTTTGTAGACACCATTAGGTACCACAGATAATGCAATAGTTCCTAAACTGGTACAAAATGCAATAGTTCCTAAACTGTTACATTTTGACAGAACGACATGACAAATATCTCGCGGTGCGCATCTTAGGCCCGCTGGTCACCGCGACTTGGCCGCCAAGTGCGTTTGACGACTAATGCTCATTACAGAATCGCCGACATAAGCTGAGCAGAATATGGATATGCTAACAAGATGGAAAGAAAAGCAATCAACTTCGCGGCTCGATCATTGAGTGCATAAATTAGTGCAGTTTGTTAGCGAGCGCGGCTCGTTTGTGTCACAGCAAAAAAAGAATAGTCAACACAGTTAGCATGAACGTCTTAGATTTTTTTTACCTAAGAGGAAACAAATCATTCTACGCCCTTTTCTTCCAGAAAGAGACAAATATTTTTAATCCAGTTATCCGTAGACAACTTGTTGGATATTGAAAGTACTAATACTAATAGTACGGAACAGTAATAATACAAAATTTACTGAAAAAGAAAGATAAAATTAAATAAAAACAGGAGTGTGTTCTTTAAAAAGCCATATGTCAATAGTGTATTAATAATAAAATCCTATAAAAATCATTTGTGCTTTGAGCTTTTAAATTATCTAACAAAAAATTATTATAGAAATAGTATTATGAACAAAAAAATAATTTCTGAATTAGTAATAATTTTCAGGTGTTGACTTTATATTGGAGCTTCAAGACTTGATAGCGTACAAGATAATAATTAACTAGCTACTTTCTATGTCCTGTGGTACCCCTACTTAACTCGTGCAAACATAACATTATGAAAATAATTAATAATTCATTAGCGCGATGCTCTCTATCTCTATGAAGAAATAATTTGGTTGAGGAAATATCGCTTAAAGTAATTTAATAATACCTATTAGGCATAGAACCTTTTCTAGTGGCCTGCAAACATTTCATGACGTCATCAAAAACCTCGTGGTCTGTGACGTAATTAAAATATTTTATGGAGAACAAAGATCTTGTTTAAAAAATGTTTGAATAAGAAATAACCGCCCAAGAGCGTTTATTTATTTATTTAAAAAAATACGGCCATGTATGACTTTAGAGTTTTACATGGGAAAGACAAGTGTAAGCTATTAAAAAAAAATTGTTCGGCTTTCAGTTGTCACAAGACGCTGAAGTGACCGCTAATGACCTCCTCGTTAGCGGAGACCATTGTCGCCAAAGAGTTCTCGATTCACAAGATAACACTTGGCTGCGACACGGTGGCTTTATAATTGTGTGCTACCAAAGGGTTGAATTATAATTTTTTTTTTAATTCTTTAAACTATGTTTTCACAAAGAAAATTACAGCTAATACAGTATTTACAATATTCACAATATTTACAAAATACACATGAAACAGTTGAGATATCCACAAACCTAAAAAAAAAATGTTTTATAAATTAAATGTTTTTTTTTTCTGGTTTGTATTTTCGACAGCCATCATGGGGAAAGCATCATCAAAAATGGTGCAAGACAAAATGTTTTAGATCCACAAGTAGTATAAAGTATTCAGGAATAGAGCTTTAAAGACAATTTGTGTTTCTTATTTTTTTTACCGTTCCCTGAATAGGGTTCCCACTAACTAATCGATATACTAGCATTTACAATTTTTTTGACAATCCTTCCTTGTATTGTTTTCTATAACTAAAAACTTCGATCTGTCTTCTTTATGTGAAAAACTGCCAAAAATATTGCTGAGTCTTGAATTTTAAATCAATCGGCACCTAAATCATTCAAATGGAATGTAGCCAAATCAGGGGACTGGTACAGCTTTTATGAAAATGCCTCAGTAAGCATGGTTTACAATTTGATAGGAGACTGTAACATCTATTCAGTTTGTGCAACCAACAGATACCACGCAAACCGAAGTGCTACTGCAAAACGCCAAATATCATTATCGTTCATAACATTACTAGTAGTTTGCCCTAAATGAATCTGAAAACAAACAAGCTCGTATGAGTTACTGGCCAACTCTGGTGACGGAGTTTTTAGGCCGCCTTAAGGCCTCCATCGTGGCTTAACGACTGAAGAAAAAAGGTTAAATTGTATGGACTAGAAAATAAAGTGAATTGTGTTGATATAGTTTTTCAATTGTTGAAATAACTTTACAATTCTGAGATCTGGTTTTTCCTAAGGCAGCGTGCATTAAAGCTCATATTCTGATAAAGACACTTTTACTCGAGTATTAGATTTGAGTAGAGGTTCTCATATAAAAACTTATTCGAGTCCTGATCGTGCTTGAGGAAACACTGCCCTAAGATACAAAAGAGGAAGCAAAGCTTTTTCGGTAGACCCGTAAAGCTTTCTTACGTGGTATCATAAGCTGTTTTTATTGCGATGGAGCACAATCGTAGCCAAGCGGAAAAATAAATCTCAATTCGGTTTGTCAAGTGAGAAAATATTTTTAAGAATCGAAAATAAATATCGATGGAAACCCTAAAATTATGGTTCCGTGATTCCTTACGCTAGGTTTTTAAGTATTCGTAAACATAACTTTCATCACGTAAGTAAGATTGCGGTCATAGGTTTGGCACAGTTTCGCTATAAAAAATTCGCGATTGAAGACTGCTGGGCCTACTTTACTTTAATTAATAGAACATTTGTGTCACAAAAAAAAATCAACAGAGACGCAGTCACGGTATAAAAGTAGTATCAAATAAACGCAATTAACACGTAAATATGAGTCATAAAATATAATTTGTTCAACAAAGATATCTAATACAGGCTGGCAACACGTATTAATAATTGACTGAGTTTACATAGAAAGAAGGTTTTATTTATAACCTACACTGCAGTTTTGTACGCCATTTTGCCCTAACAGGCTCAATCATTTTTGAAGTTATACTTCTAATGCGACTTTCAGCAATTCAGCATTTGACCGCCCGTGTTTTTGAAGTTATACGAGTTCCAACTGACAGCGGGGGAAATAGAAAGAGACTATAATACGCTACAATCAAAATATAATAGATGGCAGTGTTCATGCAACTTTTTACTCTTTATTTTGAAGTGAAAATTTAGTACTGCATATTGGTTAAATCCATAAAAATAAATACTAAATTAATTTCACGTTAAACACAGAGCGAAAGTGAATGCGTGGCACTCGAAGTATAACTTCTCCCGCGCGTAAGGACTCCACGCACAGGTTTTTCTTTTTACCTGGTTTTACACTTTTATGAAAGCTGTTTTTACATTTCTTTTATGAAAATTATATATAGTGACTGGCCATTGTAGTAATTTTTTTTTTCAAGTAAAAAGAAATGATTTTATTCACAACGAAAATTACTACTAATACAGTATTTACAATATTTACAAAATACACATGAAACAGTTGAGCTATCTACAAACCGTTGCCAACATTTTTTTTAGCTACAGTTGCCATATTTGATACTAGGTGCCGCCCGCGACTTCGTTCGCGTCCCGTTGGATCCCGTTGATTTTTCGGGATAAAAAGTAGGCTATGTGTTTATCCAGGTCACGGATAATATATATTCCAAATTTCATCCAAATTGGATCAGTTTTTACGTGAAAGAGTAACAAACATCCATCCATACTTACAAACTTTCGCGTTTGTAATATTAGTAGGATATAATTTTTGAAACTATCGTGGGTAGGTAGCGGACATTACTTTCGTCAAACAGTTCAACTCACAAACCACAGTATTTATTTTTTTGTAATTTGGATATAATTTGATCATATTATTTTTTTAAAAATTTTATTTTTTACTAAATACCCTGCTTTCTACGTACATGTGACTTTTACAAAAAGCTATTCATTATGTGTTGGGTTCCTTCGGCACAGCAACGTGTAATTAGGAGTATTGGAGCGGGTCATTTTCGATAATTCATAATGTATGTTAATTATGGAGGCCCCTTTGCCCCGGGATAAAACGTGGGTAACGTAGTGCGAGAGCTCGGGGCTTATCTTATCGTGTTTATTTTATAATGAAGGCGTTGATTTGTTCTTAGTTTTCTTTTCTTTACAAAGAGTTAACAACGTTTTTAAAATCTTTGTACACTTTTTTAGCAAGTAAATATGGAAACAAATTTTAGAAAGGAATTTAAATGAGTATTGAATCTTTCTACCCCGTCTAATAATAATAAAATTATCACTACAGGCCAAATTATTCGGTGCTAATAATATTACCGCGGTCTCTCTGACTATTCACCCTTCGGCCCAGTTCAGTTCATACATTGTTATACCTATAAATAAATAATAAGTGGTAACAGAGTGAATTTCAAACAAATAAGTGATAGTTGTGTGTTGTTATTATGATGAATTGGAAAATTGGGTCTGTAATAATAGTGCGCAATGATTTTATTGAGGAAATTATAGTTTGTGTGATTTTAATATTCTACTAAGTACAAGATACCCTTATCCAATGTTTATATTCCCACGGCTTGTTTTAGTTCTGATTAGGCAGCCATAATAGACAGACAATGGTATCGATTCGGTTGTTGCATTTTTCTAAACTAACCTAATTTGACAGCACTAAAAATGTTGGCGTCCCTTTCTCATAAACTGAAACGACAAGGACGGCTATAATTTTAGAGCTGTCAAATTAGGTTAGTTTAGAAAAAGGCAACAACCGAATCGATACCAAAGTCGCACCACATAAGTATTCCATTTCAACACCATTTCTAACATATACCTACTAGGATCCGTACCTGATTGATTTACTTACTATCCCTAGCTATAGGTATGTTATATTTACCAACACCAATGTTCTACATTTTAAACATTCTAGAAAAGCACGACCGATGTTTTTAGAAGAAAAATAAGAAAATAACTTAGAACTAAATTAATCCTCAGCATAATTGAACAGCCTCTGCCAACAATCAAGTAACCCAACACACGCAATTAGCTGAATACTTTGATGCACAGTGCAGATTCGCGCACAGCACTTTTGTGTGTTTTTCACGGCAGCAACGAGGCTCGCTGAAAGCCCCAGGCTCCTAATTAGGCTGAAGTCGGACGTGCCAATTAATTCAAGTTTCACTCGGAAACTTTGCCGCGTCAATTAATTTCATAGTTAATTAGCAAGGAGCACAAAACCGCGTCTACGAAAGAAAGGCTAACGATGCCAGCCCGCGGCCGCTGACAGTGCACCAATTACAGTGGCTTTGTCAGCGCCAATCCTATTCGACGGTATCATACGTGATTGTGTTGATGCTCCTCTGTGGAAAGACGTTTGTAGTTTCTTTTAGTAATAACCAAAAAAATTATTCAAATCAAGACAATCGCACAGTCGTTTCAAGCAAGTATAAAACCATTCGATACTTGTTCAATACTCGGGAGAGTTGCAATAAAATAAATAGAAGTATAATTTTATGTAGGCTTTGTCTTACATCTAGCTGCAATGGCCGGCACCGAAGAAAGGTTACAACACCCAAGAAGTATCAGGCTATAACTCTGCGCTAATAAAATTTAACCTCTGCTTAATATCTGGCGGTGCGATTCGTTGAAGAACCGAGCAAATTGACAGACTGTAAAATATTTTATTCGCGCAATAATTTCATTTGGTAGAAAAACAAGACGCAGCACGCCCTCCACAAATATATTTCACGTGAATTAACCTATTAAACAGCTTTGAGAGTAAACTTCGGTTCTGTTCTGGCTCGTAAAATCGTGCCGTTTTGGTATCGTTAAAATCGTATCTCGTCTCGAATAAAACAAAGTCAGGGAATCGCACCTAAGTCCTCTAATGACCTGAAGTTGCCGACGGAAATTACTGCCGTTTTGAACAACCCCATAACAATAAATTAAAAGTTATTTTGAAATACAGTTCATTAAAAATAAATGTAAAATTGTGAAACTTAGAAATCCACTCACAGTTCAGCACTACGGTTCCTTTGCCAACCAACTTAACACGATTTGCGATCAATCATCTCAAGTCGCGGAACTCCTTGGTGGTGTAATCTTGAGTGCCAGCTCATGCTTGGGCCGAATACCGTTGGCCGTGTTGAGCTTAAACCGAGCGATCACTACTAAGCATGCACTCGTCCGACATTCGTCGCGAGCTCAACCATTCGCTTTGTTTTCCCGCGCCATGTCATTAGTGGAAAGCCGAAGTCAGGTCAAAGCCCAGCCAACCCAGACCCTCGATATTTTCGCGAGCATCGATTATTTTTAATGGCCCGACGATGGAGACACGGTCGTAGTACGTCTAGTAGTAATTTGATCGTAATGCCTGTTTGAGGTGGGTTTGAGAGCAAAAATAGATGTTAACTAAATTACCGAGAACAGCGAGTTTTAGAAAACTTTCATGGAAACATGGAGGAAAATCAACGTGCTTACAAGCCTACTATATCTAAATCATGTCTTAGATACTGCAGCGTCCGGTTCATAGGAGCATGAGTAAAAGAGTAAAAAGTAGCTCCTGATGACGCTGTGTAAAACGTCTTTTACGATTAGTCAAAAATTTCTATTAGGCGTTATCACGGGTTCTGGCGTTACCGATTGCTTAGCAGGTTCGCGGAAAACTATAAAAAAGCCTCAGAAAAAGTTCAGCACGTACACCTTATTCTCCATCATTATAAACACCGTACTAGATATACAGGGTGTTTTTAATCGGAGCGGGAACGCATGGTGTCGCCACTAGCCTCGGGCTCAATCATTAAGGGATCATTAAAAGTCTACCGGCAACCTGTTGGGCGTTCAACCGATGCCCTTTCTCCACTTTTATGCTATTCCTTTATTATGAGGCATAGACGATATTTGCATTCGATTTAAATGAGAATCCTATAGGGATGACAAAGGTTAGTCTAAAATATTTTTTCCAACTTCCACCCGTGATTCTCACGCAAACAAAGTACATTTTAACTATTTCCGATCACAAACTATCCCAAGTTTTATTCAAGTTGGCCCTCCTTTATAATTAGCGGTACTATATAATTCCAAGGGATTTCCCTACTACCTAATTCGATGTCACAGCTTAGGGATTCCCCATGAAACGTTTAATTCTGCCCACTTACGTCAATCGCAGGAGTTCATAATTTAGTAGCAGAAACTTACCTGCAAGGTGCCAGAGCTTTTACATAACTTTTCAAATTTTTTATAGGGTATTTAACTTAGACAATGAAGAAGTAGAGAAAGCTTTTGGGTTAAAAAAATGTCCTCATGTTTTTGGGAAAAGAAAGGAAATAACTTGATAGCACCCGCGAATATAGCTTGCAAATTCGAATTCGGGTTCATTTCGTATCGTTTCGGGTTTTTCCCATTCATCAGCAGAAAAGTAGTTCTATAGTAGGTGCCAAATAACACCGCAATACAGGTCATTCACCCACCTTCAAAACGATGTCGCAAAATTCAATTTATGAATGGCTAATTCTGTCGCTTTCCATACAAATCTGTCGCTAAGACGGTAATCGCTCGAATCTCGTAGTACTGTTTGTTTACCATTCATAAACTGAATTTTGCGACATCGTTTTGAAGGTGGGTGAATGACCTGTATTGCGGTGTTATTTGGCACCTACTATATCTATTAGTGAAGCTGTAAGATCTTTTGCAAAGCGATAAATGTACCGATCGGTTTCTCTTGATAGTTAGTGCCGTAGCCGTGTTAGAGTGAAAAGAGTGGTGACAGCATTTGCGGCGCGCCGACTCCGCGCGGGCGGCAAGTAAATGAGGCGCAACGCTCACTGCTAACTAAACCAATCGTCCGTGCGGGCTAGGCAGACGAGCGGTTAATACTATAACACTTATAGAAAAAAACCGGTTGATACTACAACACTTTATAGCATAAAAGCTTAAAATCCATCAGAAAAATCGTTACGTGTTATTGTAACAATAACGCGTACGGTTTTACTGATGTTTTACGGTTTTTTTAATTATTGCTAGAAAAAAGCAGTTATTAGCTAAGATTTCTTCAAGATTCATTTATCTTTCTGCTGTCATCATAGCTAGGTGGGGTCGGCTAATATTTCTCTATACTTTATTAATATGTAGATGATTAATAATTAAGTATCAAAACATATAAATAAAAGTATTAACATATAGATTAACGTGACACTACGCAGCAACAAATAAAAGTTTATTTTCTCCTTGAGCCATAATAATAATAATAATAATAAATAAATATTCACGGACACTTAACACAACGCCTTCTAGTCCCAAACTAAGCAAAGCTTGTGCTATGGGAACTAGATGGCTGATAGAATACATATATATGTACTTTTTTTTGTAAATACATACTTATAATACATAGACACCCAGACACAGAACAAACATCTATGTTTGTCACACAAAAATGTTTGTTCTCGGTGGGGATCGAACCCACGACCCACAGCACAGAAGGCAGAGCTACTACCGACTGAGCCATGACGCCTGTCAAAATAGTTTTAGCTCACTTGTTTTTTTTTCGAATCATTTTCAAAAGAAGCGTCTTTGACGCCCGTTTGCAGTGTCCATTTAGCATCATTTGCGCAACTGCTTTTTAAACCTCATCTGTTTTTAATGCTTCTCTGGAATCCTTTCGTGTGCTTGTTACTCGGAAACAACGCTTCGCGATTTTACGTGTCTGCTGTTATAAAAGCTTACTGAGATTGATACCATTCTTACCAACTGTAGGATTTTCCACTGCTTTCGAAAAACTAATTTGATGACACATCCTCGTATGCAAGTAAGTACCTGCATAACCTCATTATAGAATTTAGTAATGCGTCTTTATTCATTAACAACCCTATATACACGTTGTAACATAAATACCTTATAAGTCCGAAAGGCGGGTATTTTACGGGTCATGGCGAACAGTGTTCTACGACTTTTGAGATTTCGAATTTTTTCATTCATGAAATTTTATTTATTTATTTTTTTACTTTAACTAACACGGTTAGACCAATTACATTAGTTAAAGAGATAATAAGTCACATGCATAGAAAGAATTAAGAAAAATAACAAATGAGCTCGTAACTTTTACTTAAAATGTACCTACACACAGCTAGCGTGCGTGTGCGACGCAGTAGGAGGATACCTACGTGTGCATGCGTGTGTACGGGTTTACGCAACTAGTAAACAAACACTTAGGATTGTCGCAAATTTCTAAAATAATAAAAGTTGTACTTTTGTATGAAAATTTCAATTACGATGTATTGATTTTTGCTCATGTCCAAGCACTCAGGAGGTCGGTCTGATTGCGCCCTCTTCGGACTTATAGGGTATTTATGTTACACCTTGTACCTATACAGTTTTCTAAAATACTCGTCGTATAAAACAAAGTACTTAAAAAACATTATTCAAGGAACTCTGAATTTTACCTGCAAGTATAGTAAGACAACAAAATTTCAACCAGCGACCACACGCCCAAAAGGTTGGCGACAACCTCTTAATAAAGTAAAAAATTTGATTCTTTACCCAAGTAATACTATAGTTATTTGACACATCCATCAACCTCATGTAATTAAAGATAACAATAAGGTAAGATAATGTAACTGAGACTAACCCCAATAATTGAACCCCACCTTCGAATAAAAGGTTTAACTTCCACACCGCTGCGCTAGTCTGGTTTACAATACAAACACTGCCAATAAAGAATAAATACATGCAATTTATTCAACTGCTCGGTTTTCCTGCAATTTACTTTCAAGAACAGCACAAGACTTGTCTTGTGGTCAGTTTATCTATTCTGTAATTAATGGCTGCAATATCGAGCTGGTGCTAACAGGAAACCTGTTCCTCAGGCATGCAAGTGTTACACTTTCAACTATTACAATTAATACATTTTAGGTATTTGAACTAAAATTATCGGGATTTTATTATTATTATTATTTTAAAGTATTTTTATACTAGCTTTCACCCGCGACTTCGTTCGCGTCCCGATGGATCCCGTTGATTTTCCGGGATAAAAAGTAGCCTATGTGTTAATCCAGGTCACGGACAATAATATATTCTAAGTTTCATCTAAATCGGATCAGTAGTTTTTACGTTTAAGAGTAATAAACATCAATCCATCCATCATTACAAACTTTCGCGTTTATAATATTAGTAGGATAACAGTCGAGATTTGGTAGCATTCAAGGTTTCCAAGATGTACATCTTTTTTAGATAACCTGCAAAATTGACTGTCGAAACTCTCTTTAAATAAAAGTAATTGTTTAATTGCGTTATTACTAGCTTGCACAATATCAGTGAAACTATCAATTCATAACTTAGTGAAATTATGTAGCACTAGCTTTCACACGCGACTTCGTTCGCGTCCCGTTGATTTTCCGGGATAAAAAGTAGCCTATATGTTAATCCAGGTCACGGAAAATATACATTCCAAGTTTCATCTAAATCGGATCAGTAGTTTTTGCGTGAAAGAGTAACAAACATCAATCCATCCATCCTTACAAACTTTCGCGTTTATAATATTAGTAAGATAACAGTCGAGTTTTGGTAGCATTCAAGGTTTCCAAGATGTACATCTTTTTTAGATAACCTGCAAAATTGACTGTCGAAACTCTCTTTAAATAAAAGTAATTGTTTAATTGCGTTATTACTAGCTTGCACAATATCAGTGAAACTATCAATTCATAACTTAGTGAAATTATGTAGCACTAGCTTTCACACGCGACTTCGTTCGCGTCCCGTTTTTTTCCGGGATAAAAAGTAGCCTATATGTTAATCCAGGTCACGGAAAATATACATTCCAAGTTTCATCTAAATCAGATCAGTAGTTTTTGCGTGAAAGAGTAACAAACATACATACATACAAACTTTCGCGTTTATTAGTAGGATTCATGGTTTCAAATACTCAATTTTTTATAAATGACTCGAAATTTTTGCTCTTGAGTGTAGTAATTATTCAATATTTTAAATTAGTAATTTTCGTCATAAAATACTGTAAGTAGTGAATATAGAATCTTTTAGACCTAGAGAAATTCAGCGTAAATTATTTTGAATCTTTTATACCTAGAGAAATTCAGCATTCAGGTTTACAAATATTAAAGTTTCTGGGTTAAAATACCCAGAAACTTTAATATTTGTAAACCATCATCTATACGTCTGTTCTCTCAGGGACGCACAATAGCGAGGTGCGTCGTCGCCCTAATCCGTAACGAGTTCGTAACGAGTGGGTAACGGCACCGGCTCGTTATCGCTAACGCTGCGGCCGCCTCATTACGCGATGCGACGCGATATAGCAGACGTACCATCTCGTTATTGAGAATATTCTGAATGTTTAGGTGTTTTGTTAAGAAGGTGGCTTCCAGTACTTTATAAGAACTTTGTGACAGATAATATTTTATATTGATTATGTATATGTATTATGTATATGGCTTAAAAAAAAACCGACTAATAAAAACAATTTTGTTAAGAATTAACCAAAAAAGTTAGTCTACTTTTTTTAGGCACTTTTTTGTGAAATATGGCTAACAAAGCCAAAAATGTTCGCTGCTGGAATGAGCCTCTCTCAATAAAATGTGACCGATAAAAAATGTAGTTTTTGACAGATTTTATTTTTTTCAACAAAAGAAATCTATTGCAAAATGTACTCACAGAAAACATTTTTTAAAAACTACATAGTAAAGCTAGGCAAGCAAAGCTAAGCAATTGTTTCAAATTTAGACTAACCAGACTTACCTTAGACTAACCTTGAAACAACTGCTTTGCTTTTTTCGCGTTTAAATTTTCTGTAAAATTTAAACGCGAAAACAATAAAAGCTAGTCTAAAAGCTCTTCTCATCGAAATTCACTATCCGCAAACGCAACAAAAAGAAACCTGGATGGAGCACACTTCGAACCAAAGCACCCTAATCGAAACGGAAAAACGATCGCAGATTGCCGTAAAAAGATCACGGGTAAGGCTGCCAATTGTCCGGCTTTTGAAAGGTTTAGCCGGATAACGGAAAAGTTATTTTTTACATATGTAACTGAAGAGATTTTCATAACTTGTTTCTTACATTTTTTTTGCCCACCTTTTTTTTAGTTTGTATTTGTCAAACTGATGTGATATGATTTTGCTGTGAAACTAATGGTAATAGTAGTATTATATAATCTGTGGTAATAGTAATAATTGAATTCGGTCATTTTCTTTTCGCAGATTTTTTTTTTGTTCCTGCCTTTTTTTTCTATTTTCAAAAAAGGTAATTTTTTCCTAAACATAATATCGTAGGTAAAAGTTTCACCTAATACCATAAAATGAAAATAATTCATTCCATTTTTTTGTCTTTACTCTTTACGCCATTTTTGCTATCGTCTTTCCAGATTGTCATCTGATAACCCTAATCTTGGGCAATAAAACTGAACCGACATTGTCAGCGATGATTCCAATTCCAAAAGGGAGCGGGCGGGGGGTGAACACGGTTTGGGCGGGCGGGCATTTTTATGCGCAGTCGAGAAAAACTCAAACGATTGCGACTCGATGACGATTGATTTGTTGTGATTGAATCGGGTTGCGGTGTGTTTTCCTTTACTAGATTAAAATAGGTTGCGTAGAATTAAGTGTTTTTGTGATTTAAATGTGTTATGTTGTATTCTATTTGATTATTACACGAAAGCCAATATCCTAACTTTTTATATCGATGTTTCTAACGGCATTCATACCAGTCGCCAATAAACTACGCATACGCAGGGTCGTTTTTAATTTCAAAAAGCTAAGATCCGTTCCAAAATAAACCTTAATCACCTTAACAAAATGCTCTAATATTTTACAGACTAAAAGACAAGAGTACGACACGACACGATAAATAAAGTAAAATAGTTTAAACTTAATCCCACAAATATATTCGTAACTTCACCATACCTAAAACTAAATATTTACTTGCAAGTGATTTAAATATTTTGCCCCTTCATAAAAATCAAGCCTGCGACTCTTCCTTCAGTCTCAACCAATTTGTTGCCAGTTGAGCTGCAGATGTTGTCAAGTAATGTGGTGACGATTAACAAAGAGTGTCGTGATCCACTAAGACGTTGTACAATAATTTGAATAACTCAAAACTCTGAATAATTTTGAATTTTTGATCAAAATATTACCTAACTAATGTATTCAGTAAATTATTTTTTCATATTACCTGTGACAAGTGCTTGTGAAACTTTAAAACAAAATTTGAGCTGAAATAATAATGATCTAAAATAAATCGAGAACCTCTCTTGTATCACGAGACCTTGAGATTACTTTAAAAAATGTTAAGTTTTTTTACGAGCATTTTGTTTACTAGAAACTTACTTGGCGTGCGTGTGGAGTGGTGCGGCAACAAGCGTCGTGCAGCGATATAGCCTCTGGACCCACTACAACCACCTTCAAAGTCTCTAGTTTAAACTTTGTTCATATATCGTAACTGGGAAAGTTAGGTGATACTTTCGCGCAAATAGTTCGTCAGACGTCGCGGCGTCACGTCAGCAAGCCGACTGAACGAGGTCGGTTGTGGCTGCGATGAGCGCGCTGCGCGGCTGGGCGGACTTTCCCTCCGCCCCGCCTGTAACCCCGCCCACCCGCCACCACGCCTACCTGAATTAATAAAGGCGGCAAACACCGCCGGACACGCGGACAATGTCGCATTGTCCTGCGTCCAAAATAGTTTCAATTAGAATCGAGGCAAGGCACAAAAGCGCCCGCCAACGGATCGTTCACGGCTAAATTGACCGATGCTTCGTCGACTAACCAAAACCCCATGCAAAAGTATCGGTCGTCGGCCAATTTGTCACAAGGCAAGCTTAATTGCAACAAAAATGACAAAATATCAAAACAAATAAAGGAAAAGGGGGTCTACAATTGTAACTAAACTAAACAAGGGTTTGTTAGTCAACTGAAAAACCCTTGTACGAAAAAATTTTTTTTAGTAACAAACAGGCTTTACTATCTAAGATGATTCCGTTGTTTCAAATGTTTTAATATTGTAATATTTTTTTTTATAAAAATGGCTAAGTAATTAAAAAATATTTTTATAAAAAAAGAAAGACAAGAAAATATGGAAACACAAAGCTATTTTCACATTGTTTGTTAGTTTATCTTTACTATTCAATCGTAAGATTCAACATGTTCAGAAGACAAGGCCTTCATTTCGATTTATATTTGTATACCTAGTGCTAAATAAAGGTTTCTTCCGTTACATGCAGTTCCTTTGGATTTACAGTCTTCAGCAACCTACTCCTTCCCAATCAAAATGTTGATAAAATAAAATATTCGTCCATTTCACAAATCCAGCGCAAGTGTAAGTCCTGGAGCGTAAAGCAAACTGTAATATTTCCTCAGCACCAGTGGAGCGCATCTAACAGATTTACTGAAGTCTGAAGATGTCCACTCACGGATCACGGATCGGTGTCGGCCCATCGGTGCGGACACCAATAATACGTTTAGAGTTCCGTTTGCTTACAAGCTGAGGGAACTGAGTAAATAGAATTTTAGAATACTCGTAGCAAAGGACAAACGTTTCCAAAGCTTACGGATTTGACTCAATAGATTTGGGAAGGCTTCTTGACTAGTTTCTACAAACATTTTACTCAGTTACTTCCAGGTGCGTAGTCATTCCAGTGGTAGACATATTCATATCTATAGGTTTTACTGATATTTAAGGGTGGCCGAGGAGAATTAGTTTTGATATGAATCAGCTCACTTGTTATTTTTTAATTGGATGGAGAAATATTTATTTGACACACATTATCTGTTTTGCCCAGCGTGGGCTATTGGCTAAGTTGTTTTCATAATTGTCTTACCACTCGGTCATGTTTTCCCCAGTTGTCATATCAATTAAATCATGTTTATCAAATATCACAATATCAAATAGTCTATAACATTGAAAATCTAGACAAATTCCAGTCTAGTCCGACAATACTGTTTGATTTACCTCCGGATAGCTACGGTTTGATTCCACATTCCAAAATACCTAACATTGAATGTGCATTGGCTACCTAACTAGGCCCTGTGTATCTCTACTTGTGACACTAGCACAAAATAAATATGTCAGTAGGTAAAATATACTTCTTTTATTTCTTTCTTGGCTGGTTAAAGCCAGTTTACTTCACCTTCTACTTACGTGAATTTCAATACCTTTTATAATCTTAGTCATTTTATAGACGTTGGTTCGAGTAGCTAAAAATGTAATGAGTAGAGCGAAATACCATTTTTTTTAATAAAATGTAATTTACAAGTAACGATTAGATTTTTTGTTTTAATGAGAAAATGTAGTACTTATGGAACAAATCCATCAGGTGTGCTGGCAGAAAAAAAAACCATCACGTCCACGTCAGTGAGTAAGTCTATTGAAAACCTGCTCTATAATTTTATAATTTAAGAGTAATCTCATAAGTAGTTATGGAGAAAACCATGGAATTAACAGGTACCTGCGCCGTTTTCAGAAAATACATTTTATAAATTATTTGACCCACAAAATACTGTGGTGGAAATGCTAAAGACCGTCCCAGCTATTGAATGCTTGAGTAGTCACGTCGACTCGTAATTCCGATGAATTGTCTGAAATGCAAACACCAATTGAGGTGGAGAGACGTCGGTCACGTGCTCTAATATTTATTTTATCAATATTCAAACGTTTCAAATTGCCGCGTTTTGTCTGGGTAGGGTTGTAAAAGGTATTTTAGCCAATGTCTTTCCAAGTAAATTTCAACGAGCCTCATTTTCTGACTGGAATAATCTTATCAAGTAACATTTTGTTATGCAGCTACGACGAGTAATAATGTGTGCTTATTAGAAATGCAAAAAAAAATTCTTTAGATTAGCCATTATTTACCATATGCGAAATCCCCTCGGAAATTTCAGAAATCTGTAGCACCGACAATTGCTCATGAGAACCAAAAGTAGGAGTGAGATATCACACAAAAGGTAAATGAGACTTCAATTACGGACATAAAGCCATCCTTATACCTGAAAAAGAAAAGCCACTCGAACACGAAGTGCGATCGTGTCAAACACGTTAATGCTTTAACGAGAGCGCTCAGTGGGTTTATTTTCTTCCATCACCGCTCACCGGAATGTTAACCATTCAAGCCTCAAAGTCACTACGAACCACCCAATTGAGCACCCAATTTACTCGGATGTCTATGTTGATTTTCAAAATTTGGAAAGGTAAAAACCAATTTGAAACATAAGTATCTAACCAGTATTTGGCCCTATGAATCTTATCATTTCAGTTCACAACATTTCTAAAATTCCAGTCAAGAATAGTGTCAGCGGAGCTAACTTGCAGCTAAGTTCGGAGAAACAACGATTGATTGTAACTATTTTAATTTGATGTCGTTGGTAACGCCTGCTGAACATCATTTTGAATTTTTAATTTAGAAGAATAATTTAAATCCAAAAACCATATAAAAAAAAGCCACTTTAATAAGTACAGTCACAAAAAAACTAATACAAATACAACAAAACTTCAAATTGGACAAAATTTCATACAGATTGAACAAAAAATTGGATCGTTCTAAAGCACCCGAAGGAATTGGTATTCAGCGGCTATGCGATCGAACGGAAAATACACTTGTCATACATTTAACGTGGGCTTTTTAATATTTTACTGCGAAGGGGATGTCACGATGTTTAAGAGGTGGCTGATTGAGTAATGCTCAAGATTTGTTGATTTTGGTGAAGGCGTAGAGCTAACTGTTACACTAGCTTTTTATATTTTTTTTTTCTGTTTAGATCAGTGATCATTTATTTTATTTGTTGTCAAACAAAAGTGTATACCATACTGGTGAAAAATTTACAAAAATGAACCTCTAAATTTACTAAACGAATCCATAAAATTTTTAAGTTTACAGGAAAACTTAAGTAAGTACGAAAAAATCTGAATAGGGCTAAAAAAAGCATCCGTTAAATGTTTTTGCAACCTTACAATAATTTTACTCACTATTTTCATCGTATCCCTAAGGATCTCTTCTCTTTACATACAAGTCGAGATGTCACGTCAGACGTCCAGAGACGATCATTGCGGATAACTTTCATAAAAATACACAACAAATGTATTCGGAACCTAATTCGTGGCGCACGTCGCTCTTCGCCCGTCAAATTTACGTTCAGGGTTACCACTGCCTGACTTATCATCACCATCATCAAGGTTTCTCGAAAAACATTCTATTAAGATTGGTTCTCATTGCACTCAGTAGATATTTGCTAGCTACATTATCATCGTCCAGTTTGCCAGAGAACGCAGTCTCCACTCAAGATAACTCTTACTTCAAGACAAGCGCAAAACTGATCGATTGATGATGATTATAAAGGAATAATCAGTCTTCCAGATACATGACAATCGCTTAGAGGTAAAAAAATACGGTGTGAGTGAAGGCCAAGATAGTGCATTTTCATGCACTTTAGAAAAAGTCTACCGAACCTACTCAAATTAGAAGTCAATTCTTTCGAATACTTCTAACACGTTGTTTTGGCTACGCTGCATTTTTACTCAAAATCACTTTCTTTTGTTTTAAATACCATGACTAAATATCTACTTCCCCGTAGTTTCCATCACCCCTGAGGCTCTGAACCAAAAGTCGGTTGCTCAGACAACGTTCGAGTGACAGTCGGCGACATATTTTATTCACGGCGCACCGCCGTAATTCCGTCGATGCAGATAAATTGTTTTACCGCGGGAGCAGCCACGTTTCTTGAGTGGTAACCAAAACATGCTCATAGAAGTAACACTCGTCAGTTTCTTCTTCTTCTTGTTTTTTTATCGGCCTCTGTCCCTCATTTCGACAGACAATTTTGCAAGTGTGTTTACCATCCAGCATTGGTTTTTTGAGACTTTATACATTGTCAAAAAATTTACAGCAATGTTTCACTCTCCATTGAGACTTGAATAAACTTTGATCATTCGAATACCAATAACCATATTTTTGTACTTTTTTTTAATATAGAACATCAGGCACCTTCTAATTGATGTAATGCAACATACGCTGAAACTTTTCAAAGGTTTTCCAATAACGTCGAGCTTGACCCCTATTATTCTCTTGCAGCACAATTACATTAGTAAGTCATTTTGTTTGAAAACTTTTCATCAGTTTCCTTTCTATACTCACGTTTGTATTCTCTGGTCTATGAGTTTGGCGTTTGCATGATGAGCTCGTTTTTTATGCTTGAATAAAATTGTGTTAGCCACCGCCGCCGGAGCGACGTGTGAACGCTGCCCGTGGATCCCAAGAAATTGTTTTTGGCTGCTTTGATATTTATGAAAGTTGGCATGTGAGTTTGAGTGAAGGGTACACAGTGGATTTGAGGATCCCCGGACGGTCTATCCAGGCATAATTTTTTTGAAGTAACCTTTTTTATTCCATTTCGCTTGTTTCTTGACACCGCCCCGTCACAGGATAGCCGTATACTCAATCACAATGGTAAATTCATTATCCACTATACTAAGTAAGTTTTTTAAGTCCATACAAGTCTTTCTATCTTCATTGATGGTTTCTATATATCTCATGTTACGTAGGCTATGGTATACAAATGATTTCAATTAGAACGTTATTTGTACGGCTCCTAGACATTGATTGCGGTACCAAACTCGTCAATTCGTTGACACAGTTGTACCAACATGCTGAGGAAGCGAGCGCAGACGCTGCTATCAATATTAAATCGACAAGATGAATGCGAATGCATCAGTTAAATCAAGAGAGAATCAGGATCCATGAAACTGTGTATACTGAAGTACTAACCACAATTGTTTTTTTTATTTTTACCTACTCAGTCTTATGTAGCCTACAAACTACACGTAAATTCTACAGTCAAACCATCCTTAAGTAACGAAATTTTATAAAACATGTTAACGTTCTAGAACACCTACTTACTAGCAATTTAATTAACACTGATTTATTTTGGCGCAAAACATCTTAAAAGCTAAAAACTCGAAAGCAAAATCACCTTTGACCCGTCTCGGAGTTTCGCGAACGGATTATGATGTTTATACTGAAAATAATGCGCGGTTGCGGTATTCGGTGCAAATATTTGAAGACGTGTTCAAAGGGTGGCTTTTTGCGAAGGTCCTTTGAGCCGGCCGTGGTCTGCGGTCAGGTAACCCGATTACCGGCCCGAGCTAGCTCCTCTAATGTAGTTTCAGATACAAACTTGGACTCCTCAACAAATATATTTCGATAAACAATACAATTATTAATTAAATCTACAATACCTCTAGGGTATCTATATAATTCTGGTTCAGATTGCCAAACATAATTTGACTGAATATAAAAAAAAATTATAAATATTATTTTTAAATTGAAAGTCTAAAGTATAATAACAGCAGGAATCTTTCCTATATAAAACTACCGCTATTTCTAAAATAAAATAAAGTTGATGGCATACAAAGTTAACATCTACTTTTACGGCTGACTGACAGTAAAATGTATCAAATAAAATTGTTATCCGTCAAAACATCCCATGCTGCTTTAACATGCGGAATGCAGGAATGCCTACACTTACTGTGAGGTACCTTTACTGGAATAGACCAGGAATAAGCACCTTGGTAAAATAAAGTATGTTGGTTCCCTGTGAGGATAGCTTCGACCCATTTTTCATTAAAAAATACCGGCTTCCGGTAATGCCTGATATTTTCTAAACCACAAAAACACACAACAAACCAAGAAAATCAATATACGTGGAGCAAAAAAAGTAACAACCATCGCTAGTCAACCCTGAGGATTATAAAACGAAGTACCTAAATTAAAGATGAACTAGATTTCATTGAAGTACATAATTTTCAGAGTATTTTATAGACATGATACAATCAGAGCCGCATCCAGCAGAACAAACACAAGATTTGTGTTCTACTGACTTATTCAGAGGCTAGCAAAGGCTGTACCTGCGGTTAGGTGTAACTTAACGAACCCTCTCTGAATCTTTAATATAGTTTCATTTAATGTAAGCTAGTTGCCAACTTTCGAGGGTTCATGTTTATTTTGAAAGGCTCAAACTTTTGGCCATAATGCTGGCATAACCACATTCATTAATATTTACACAACTACAGAGAGCATTTCTGATTTATTTATTGTTGGGTAGGTACCTACATATTATACGTCACGTGCGCTATCTACTCAGGCCTCTTCTCCCTTCTCATTCTGTTTTCGCTATACTTACAATAAAGCCCAAAAACAGCCAGTGCCATAGACATGAATGCGCAATGGATTGAATTTGAAACATTTGTAAATCTCGTGTCGGCACCCTGTAGAATTAGGATAGAAAGTGTCAATATAGGCACCATTAGAATGTCAACAGAACGAGTCGCCAAATAATAACCAAGAGGCAGGTAATTCAAAGCGGAATTAATTCCATTACCAATACAAACATCCACCTCCATGCAGGCCGCGCCGAGGCACCCTTCTTCGTAAATTAGATTTTGCATAAAGCCTATTTTAATTTGCGCCGTCTCTAAACATTGCCGCTCTTTAATGTTTGAGCGCAAACTGGAGGGCACCGGCGGCGGCGGCAGCGGCCGGTTGACATTCGGCAACGCAAATATGTTCTTGCTGAGGTCGAAATAATAAGCTTAGCTCGCTGAGCGCTGGCCGAGGGCGGGTCCACCCCGTCCCGCCTTGCTCTGTTATTAAATTCTTTTGTCGGCCACCACTGGTGAAATGCCCAGTTATTTACGTGCGGTCCGCGGGATCAACGTAAATATCTCGGTGTGTCTTTTGAACTCGCGTAATATGCAGGATAAAAGAGGATTGCTCGAATGTTTTTAAAAATCTAAAGCTCGGGTCGACGATCCCGCAAACGAATTCTGAAACAATACTTTCGTCTCATCGTATTATTATTTTAACTATTACGAATAGAACATGATTTATACAAGGTAGCAGGTGTTTCAAATCCCACTCACTCGTCACTATTACAACCCCGACAAGTATAATATTGCATGAAAACTCAACATAAAATAAGCTGCATGAGGAACGCGTGGAAAAGCTCCCGCACGGTTAGATATCTAAGCCCAGCTTCGTTTCGAGAACATTACTCTCCGTACAACAATAAAACTCATTAATTCGCTGGCGCGGTCGCGTTTCATAAATGTTTCACGTATTAATAAAATTAACAAAGCGGTAGTACGCGAGAGGGCTATTTCCCGACAAAGCGTCGGAGCGGAGTACAATGGAATCTAAAATAAATACGAGGACTTTAGCAAACAGGAGCTCACAAAGCGTTCACCTGGCGAGCTACTGCTGGGTGCTATTGAAAATTAAGTGGGTGCAGGCGAAGTTCAATTACCTAATGCCCGCAAGGCGTTTCAGTGTCGCAAAGTTCCGTATGTCCTGATCTGGTAACCCTTTGTTAGCCAAAGGAGCACTGGACGGACGCCGGATGCTCAAAACTTTTATTTCGTTTGTATCGTTTTGGTACTTATCAGTTGTTCCTATAGCGTGAATGGAAATTGGCTTAGAAGCTTTCCCAAAAATGTCATACAGAATGCAACTGTTAATGTATTCGAAATGTCCCACAAACTAATTTTCCCTCTAATCCCTTCCTATCTAAAAACGTTTGTCCCCACAACGACACACACTACCTATCGACGACACCCTCTCGTATTGGTGGATCTTTATCACAGATCGTGTTAAGTAAGGTTCAGTCCAGTCCGTGTAAAACAGTCGCTTATCTCAAATTACACTGTTTTACTGGATCCTTGCAGGACTGGGAAAGTGGGAATTTTTCCAGCTTAGTGGTGACTTTACCATTGGTTTTGAGGAGATTTTGAAATATAAATATCTCAGCTCAATGATTAGTGAAAGAAAGAAAAGACATTAAATGTCTTTTCTTTCTTTCACTTCTTCAAAAATTTTATTTATTATTGTTGTCTTGATCTCCCATGATTTATATAGAGTATCTTCTGTTAATAGATATGACTAATCAGTATGTACTGGCAATGAGAACGACGAACTAATCTAACATCTGGATCAAAAGACAAATCCAAATTCACGCTACAAATCTGCCGCATAGATAATAGGCATTCTATCGCAAACAAAGTTATTCCAACTGAAGTGCGATTGTCACATTATCCAATAGTAGGGGGCGGAGAGCTTACCGATTGCCGGTAACCCTCTGTGGATTTTATTGCCATTCGTATTGTCGGCCAGAGATTTACTTTGACGTGTCGGAAATTCGTTTGTTTGACTCTTCGCAGCTATTTCCAAATGTCTATCTCTACTCTCGACCGCAGTGCTTTTTTCTTTTGTGAGGATTAACATCGAGCTGCTGTCTAGTGATTGGGACAATAGGTTTAATTTCTTTTTATGCATATGTCTTTTGAAGAGAATATTTTGTTGGCTGTTCTAACAGGGATATCAATTATAAGGGATATTTAAACCCGAAGTGCCCTTAGCACAGAATAAATAAAGCCACACATTTTATGCAACTTGTATATAAATTATCTAAGTAGTAAATAGGTACCTAATATAATAATAGTACCTAATAAATAAGTTTTTTTTTTAACAACTTACTCGCATGAATCCAATCAGCAACCTGTGTTTAAAGTTGAAAGTAAAGTCTTTGTGTGAATTTTCAAAATAAAAACGCTATTCAAAAAGGCATAGCACCTGCATACCTACGTCAGGTGAAATGATGTAAGTCTTTGTCTGCTAAGAATTATGAGGAACGGTGAAAATGTAAATACCAGTCGCTGTTTTACATGTAAGAGATGCACTTTGCATGTTATGTGACGATTACGAGACAATGTGCGGAGTACCAAGCGATAAACAAAAATGTTTAGTGTTGGCAACTAATTTAATTTAGCCAATTTATTCGCAAATGATGCAGGTGTAGTTAGGTCATATTGTTCCTAAATTATACAAAAGTAGAAAGAATAACTTTGTTTTTTTATGAGCTCCTAGAAACTATTTGAATATCAAGTAGGTGTACTTACTAAAACATGTTTTTACCCATCTATTATAAAATACGTCTAATAAGTGGAATACTTTTTCATTTATGCTGCATAGATTAAATTATAAAGAAGTACAATAACTTATGGGATAGTTTGGGTTAACAAAAAAAAAATAAGTTTAAAAAATTTGTATAGGATCGGTTTCCGTTCAAAAATTATGCGGACTCTCAACAGTCTAGAGGTTAAAATCAATAGACACCTGATCAGCAAACTGAAAAGACGACAACTCACATTCGGTTGATTGCCCATACAAATAGCTCATTTCTAAAGCACCTATCAATTCATTTCAAAGTCCTTACTAAAAGGTATTGACACCTCCATTTTATCATCCATTTTTCTCTCCATGTGCCTGTTAGGGTGACACGTCGCCACAAAGGTGCAAAGGGAAAACTCAATTAAAACAAGCTCCGAGCTCCACTCGACCGAATCACATTACCCGACGATTAAGCTCCGTGCAGGCTCTTTAGACGCATGCAAGTCAAATAGAGCATAAATTAGTTTCGAATGGGTTCGGTAATGTTTTTGTTTGAAATTGTACTTGGAGTGTTTCTGTGCTGTACGATCTAGTTTTGCGCATGTAAGTCATAGCTGGTAGGTATTTAGCTTATTTGAGCAATATAGAGTCTGTATAGTGGATTACGGAGTAAGACGCGAGTATTAAAGAGTCGGGCACCTACTTGACTTTTTATTTTAAATCTTGAAAAAGAAAAACAAATATTTAGTACATTACTGCAGTGGCCCGCAACAGAGGCAATGAGGGAAGAACGTATAAATGTGGGCCGAGTCGAAGACAAGGCACACATACGTGAGTCCCTCATTGCCTAGTTGTGGCCAAGGCTTGTATAGTACTTTTCTCAAATAATGCGCGGAAATTAAAACTAAGTACTTAGGCAAAACTTTTTAGTTGAAAATACAATTACTTTTAAAACCAATAACGAACAACGAAGTTACAGTGTTCATTTGTTTTTTTTTTCAATAACCACCTTTCTATTTGAAAGCCTGTTCGAAATTTGAATAAAACCTTTGATAAGTAACCTCCTTGGTTGCCATGTTATGGAGTAAAGATCGTCCCATTTTTAAATAACGACAGTAATGAGTTTTGTATGTAATTTAAATGGCCGCTAAACACGCCGGCAATAGATTTTCATACATTTATTGCCGGCCGCTGCTCGCATGTGTTTGGCCAGTACTGCATTTTCGATTTATCTCGAAGAAGGTTGTCAAAATAATGCTTTAATTTCCAAGCATGTTTGAGAAAAAACTATTTTTATTGTTAGTTCCACTAAATAGTAAAGGTAAAACAGAAAACGTTTTTATAAGTATTATCGTAAAAAAATGGTTTACGTATAGTATAGGGACAGATCATATAAAGTATAAGTAAGGTAACCTTTAGCACTGTTTCCATCACTTAGTAGTGATTGATCCGGAAGCAAGTTCCAATTGAGCTTTTTATTCTCTCTTTCCACCCCGCAACACCCAGCCCTGAAAAAAAACCTTATCGGTGTATAAGACAATGAAGAAGTGTCACATCTCACAGAGCGTTCATTATCTCTAGTTGACGGCCGAGGGGCGTAAATGACGACGACGTCCTGACCAATGGCCGGCGTTGTGGGGAGGATACTTGCTGATAAGAAGTCATGATAGCGACATCCTTGTAAATTGCCAAGATGTTGTAATTCAGTAATAACAATAAAATCACATCTTTTTGGACTTTGTGTGGAGATTTTATTATGTGGTAGAGATTAAAAAATCAAAAATATGTTTTTGTGTGGTTTTTTGTAGGATCCAATGTGGCAACTAACTAATGGTATTAATGCAATGTTTTTAGATCAACACTTTCTTCAAGTCTTAGGTAGATATGGGTCACAAACTTCGGATTAAGTATAATAAACATCTTGATTTGTAATGGGAACGCCATCGTTTTAGTGAGTGACTTAATTAAGGCTCATGATAAAGAAGAATAAGTACAATAAACTATTTGAGTTTGAGTTTATAAGTCGCCATAATATATAACACGATTAAAAAAACACTGTGCGTTCATTTATGTGTTGTTGAACAGTTTGCAGCTAAAACCCTATAGAGACTAAGCAAACTGGTTTTAAGTTGAATTTCAAAAGATGGGCAGAGGAAATTATTCGGGCAACTCGAGCGCCTCGATGGGTAATTCGTTTTTAAGTTGGCTCATTATTTAATTGGGCGTCTACGGCGATGGGCCGTGTGCTTTTTACGATACGAATAAAGACTTTATACAAGTTGTGTTGCTTTTGTCACTGCGGGTGGCTTCATTATCTGGGCACAGCCTCCGGGTTTTACGTCTCAATTATTTAAACATTTTATTTTCATGCCCGCCAAGAAATTGAACGGCACTATCTTGTCACGCACATGCTGTGATATCGTTCAGTATTAACCCAAATTGTTATAGTACTTTAAGAATGTTTAGGCCGGTATTATGCAATTAAAACATTCTGCTGCATTTTTTACTACGATCGTCTACTAATCGCCAAATAGAATAATTCTCATATTTTTAAGAAACATTAACTTTAGATATTAAATTTGTGTTTTAATATTTAGGAGACATAAAAAAGTAACTGTTAAATATATACCTATCTTGTTTTTGAGTTAATTTATGCAAAAGTTGAAAGCTCTTAAAGCTGCTGTTCTTACCTACAAAACAAATAAAACAGAAAGTACCTCACTTCAAACTCGAGATGTATCGCGCACTCGCTTTACGCATATTTAATTACAGACTGTACGCAATTAAACAGTTTCTAGGCCGATTCAGTTTACGACTTTCCAGGCAGAAGGCTTTGAAGGCTTTTCAGAGCCGCAATCAGTTTTACGATGCTTTTTGACAGAAACTTATTGAAGGCAGAATCGTGCACAAATTCAAAGTGGGAGCATAAAATTGTTTAAGACTAAGAAAACGTAAGCTTCAGAAGCACAAGAAATTTTAGGTGGAACGAGCAGACTACTGAATAGCCACAAATTGTTTGAGTTTTACTACTGTCTGTGCTTAAGTTTTTCCATCATCGTTCGTTAAACTCGGTTTGAATTTGTTTTCTTATATTTTTCTAGTCTAACATTTTGCTGTGCATAATTTCTTCAGTCAAACAGTTATGAAAATGGACCAAAGGAGTCAAACTCGCACCTGATAATTCAGATTGTAAGAAATAAATAGTGGTACGTAAATCGCTCAATTCCATGTGGCAGGTCGTATCAGTTTTCTACACATAAATAAATTCAGCCAAAGCTAAACACACCCCTCTTTAGTCATTATTCACCACGAACATCCCTCAAGACTCCACAATCTTGTTCTGTGCCACTTTTAATAGCACACCGCGCACCGAATGTAAATCTCCTGCCACATTCGCGCCAACAGTTGCGAACGCGGAATAGAAAATCAGTGGAAGCTACACACTGTGTCTTCATCCGAGTGCATGTTTATTTGTCCAAAGAGTTCATTTATTCATTTACAATACAGGGCGCTTTTTTTTACTGTCTTGCCTCCTGCTTGAGCTTAGTTTTACCACGGGTATTTAGGCATCAGGTTTTATTTACGGATGGTGAGGGAATCTAGGATGTGTCCTGTCCTCACTCAAACTTGAGACCTCTGGCTAAAGAGTCTCTGTGCTTGAGACGCTTCGCTATTAGGAATTTTCTACATTCATTAGGTAGACTTTCAGTCAAAGAAACAACCCTGAGAGACACCGCTTATCTGTGAAACTATGTAATCCCTACTTGGCACATCCTCAGGAACGCATTACATTCTCCATGGCTGGCAACACCTGACTGTTTACGTTACTGCGTCTCCACAATTCCCCGCAATTTTATAACTTTCCAAACTTTACGCGAAATTGCCGCAGTTGGTGAAATAATTTCTCTAAATACCACCTTATTCAACTCCTGAATTCAAAGTGAAACACGTCCGCTGCTAACATACATTTATTTTACAACAAAATAATAAAATAGCTTTTCACATCATTGCCTGTATAAAAATATTTATTTATTCATACCTACTCACATAATTCTCACGCATTAGTTTACTTTAGTAACTAAGTTGGCTTCTATTTTACAAGTTGGTGTATTTTTATCTAACTTTGACACTAGAAGAGACTTCAACATCACATTGTTATAGCACCATAATATATATTTCATAGTTACTAATAGACATATAAGTTACTTAATTACCAATTACTTATAAGTTGCCACGTTAAAATAAATAAATAATTTACGCTGCTTGCTTATTAAAAACATTTTCTAAAAATATATTTTAGCAGGTAGGTTGATTAGCTATCCAATTTTATTGAAAAACGAACTATTATAAGTGTAGGCAGTATTCGAGAATTATTATAAGTAATACCTAGCAAAATTCAATAGCTGATAACAAGACTATCGTTACGTTACAGCCTCACGCAGAGACGTCACTTAAACATAAGTATTTAGTATGGCGCTTAAGCTCATTGGTAAGATATGTCAATAAGCGTTCATTATCTACGTCTCTGAGTGTGGCAGGCAATAGTAAAATACTGTTGAAACTAACCCATGACATGCAACACGAATCTACGCAAAAATTTCAGTCAATAGCAACGTCAAATCCTAAGATTAACAATATTCATCAGAAAAATATACGTTTCCAAATCGCATGCTAAAATTATATCATTATCAAGTAGGTTATATCTGATTTTCTTTTTAACCCCTAACTAAAGCGATTGATGTTATTGTTTGTGCCCTTTTCTAACGTCCTTGCTAGAAGAAAATAGAAACTGCAATTTGAATGTGTTTTTAAAGAGTACACCGTACATTGTAAAAATCTTTGCAATTATTGAATACTATTCAGCCGAAAGTAATTCTTGATTGTTTATTTTTTTTATTTTGAAATACCTAGAAATATTTAGCTGAAATAAAGAAAAAGGTTGGTCCCTTTACGTTTGGAATAAAATACTGTGTCCAAAAATATACTTATTTATACCTACATCAAAAGAAATTTAAAATCACAGTATATTTCCCTACGACCCCATAATTTAGGAATGATCTACAGAACATTATAGTCCTTCTAGTTTTATAATACTTATTTTTTGCTAAATAAATAAACGTATAATACAGACATTAAGTACTTACATTATTTACATAATATTTAAGATTAATATAACATAATATTTCAAATTCATAAATCAACCATTTCTTGTAATAAGACTACTAACGCCAGTTGAAGTACATACCTCGTAGTCACATAACAGCACTGAAACTTAGGTACTTAGGTACGAGTATGTATCGTGGACTTCGTACTAGTTCAATCATAAAATCTTGGGTCTTAATTCTAGTTCTCAATCTAGCTTCATTTATCATCTGCAGAGGCTGCCGTTTCAACCTGAAATAGAACAAATGAATATAATCTTTTATGGTCTTATTCATTATTAGTCTCCTAAAGATACTCTAGCTAAAATGGCTGTTAAATCCTGGTCAGATTTGTTCTGTGGTGGCGAAATACTCAGTGTGGATGTAATCAGTATTACGTCGTTATGTCGTTACTTTCTAAACACAAGAATTCTAATCAAACTTTGCCAACCACGCAACGAATCAATAGAAACACCTAAAAAATAACAAATACTAGAACCTAGGTAAAAATAATTCATACCAGGGAACAGGTCGCAAACATGAAGCAGCATTGCTGAGAATACAATCTCAGGCACCTCGCCTCTTTGAGAAGTTCGACATGCGAGTACGAG
This sequence comes from Eulithis testata, assembly GCA_947507515.1. Taxonomy (NCBI): domain Eukaryota; kingdom Metazoa; phylum Arthropoda; class Insecta; order Lepidoptera; family Geometridae; genus Eulithis; species Eulithis testata. Next base: position 4,182,100 of record OX382194.1, read on the forward strand.
CTTGGTGTAGACCAAGCTTCTCAAAGAATCCGCTCAGTGTCTCCATACAAATCAGCGGCCACTGGTGTGCTACACGTCAGACGTTTCACACCAGATTTACACACCAAAACTCGTATACTAGACCCTCTGAGCTGTGACGCGTGTCACAATATGATAAAATAGCTTACTTAGTTACCTTATTAACTAGTATAAGCGGTGCAGCGGTCTGTGGCGATTCATCCCTGGTTCTACCTCGTCTCACTGCTCCACTATTCTCAAGAGCCTCGCTTGGCAACCACCGATGGACGCACGGAGTGAACAACTCAGCGTCCATCAGAATACTGGACTTCTTGTCGAAACACCATCCAACTAGAGCACCGACAGTGATTGTAGCTAGCAGACCCATTGGAGCGATCCAGTGGTAAGATATGCGGAATATTGGGAAGATCGTTTCAGGGTTCTGTGGGAGAGAAAATTTAAAAATTGCTAGATGATATTTCTGTGTAACTCGTGGCTGTTGCGAGTTTGTAACGCGCGTTAGTTTATTTTTCTACTTCCTTGCGTTTTTTAACAGCTCTATCTATAATAGCAATCATATTCCCTTTCAGTAGCTCTTTAGATAGATAGATAGATAGATAGATAGAATATTCTTTATTGTACACCACTTATATGTCTTTATATGTTGTTCTTTAGTTGTTATGCTTCTTTATAGCGGTGGTTAGAATCTTTCTAAAGTTCCTGCGTCATAGAATTAAAACTGCCTAATCGGCTCGCTAAAGTAAAGAAAAAATAACTTATTTTTACTCATTTTAGATTTTGTATTGTATGCAAATAAAACTCTGGCTCTTTAGCCTCTATGAAATCAACTGTTTATAACTGTGTCACTGATTAATTCATCTCATTTAGTATATTTCAACATACATTTTGGTCTTTTTTCCTTTTACTTTATTTTAACTTTTTAGGTTTACTTGTACATAGTTAGTTTTTAGTTTTGTTTTTCACTTCACTGTTTTATTTCTGTTTTATTGTACATTGTCCACACAACGCATGCTGTGTTTACTATATTAGAAAGTACACCGAAAATGATTAAATTAAAAAATATGTTTTAAGTTAAGTTAAGTGCATATTTCATATTATACACCAAGAAACAAAAAAATTCGTGTTTATGTAAGAGTTTAAAATACTCACCAAATCCAGATTGACATAAGTGGCATTAGCAGCGCACTCCGTTGTGATATTCAGCGGTGGAGACCTTAGTCCTTTGGCCGCCGCGGCCTGCGTCCCCAGAGATAAACTACCAGCGATCAGGGCTCCGGCGAGGCCTCCCGCTATGGCCCCACGCGGCCCTACCCACCAGCAAACCATACCTAGAGTGAAGATCCCGCAAGTAGCACTGGCTGCGATAGCTGATAGTGCTGTTGCTACACCTGGAAAACAAAATACCTAAGTTGGTTTTGATGTGCTGGACTGTGATCTCGACAAGACATTGATGGTCTATCAGAGTAGACATTTTGTCTTGTTTACCGTACGTAATCATAATGTCTACTCTAACTTTTTATAAGATAGGGGTAAATATTTTATGACTGGACCAGTCAAGCTAATCCAGCCTTTGCCAAAAGAAATTCTTATAATAATCACAATTCTTAATCTGTCTGATATTTTTCACTCACTTACCAAGAACACCTCCTAGTGTTTGAATGACCATGAGCATCAAGAGTGAGATTATGGCCAGCAGCGCTGTGACAGACCTGGCGAGGATGCCTTCCGTCATAGGCTTCAGGTGAACTTTCAGCCAGCCGTGGAGCAGATCCTCTACCACCACTAGCGCACATGCGTTTAGTACTGCAGACAGTGAACTGTTGGAAAATAATACTGCAGTAAACAAGATTACAAAGATTTCTATGAAAATTTTCACTGGTATAACGGAGGCAAATAATACGTAATCAGCAATATGAAAACAATGGCAAACCGCTAAATAAGCCAAGCAAAGCTTATAGCTAAATATCACAGTGAAAAAGTTACCATAAAGATTGGAAATAATGCGTTCGTCGTCTTTCCTTCAAATTCACGAAAAAATTTAAACGGTTGGAACAAAAAATCAAATTCTTCTGAAAAAGTCTCTACTTTGTATAATAAAACAAAGTAAAGTTTTGGACTTACCTAAGACCTGCTCCAAAAACTCCAGCGAGAAAGACCCCAGCCAAGCCCGGGAGGTGCTGAACTCTGGACACGTAGGTGACGAAGGCTGGCAGCAGTCTGTCGTCCACCAGTGGCTTTCCTCCTGGGTGACATCCTCCGGACACCCAGGAGGCCCATGCAGCAAGGCCGCACCAAACGCATAGCGAAATAGCGAGGATCGCTCCAATGCAGAATAAGCCCAGAGCACTAAAAAAATTCTAATGTTATTTCGAAATACAATTAATAATTTTTAAACTATAATTAATAATTTTAATAATAATTAATCTAAAAATTAATTAATCTAATATTTTTTTAACCATATCACTGGCTAAAGACTGGCCATATACCAGGTGGGATTTGGCCAATCTTTACCCAGTGATATCGCGAAAATAAAATTAGCTGTTCCATATAAACTTTTGCCAAATAGGTATTTAGCTATTTTTTACACAAGCATATCATTGGTCCCATTCAAATTTTTTTTCATATCAGTCTGAAGTTTATGTACAATTATGAATTTAATAATAGAAATTAAAAGATCAGTACATACCAAATAGCCTTCTTCTTAGTGGGAAGCGCTATATATCGCTGCACCATGGTTTGGTTGACCGAGTTGAAGCAGGTCCAGTACAGGAGTCCTCCAATGACGGCCCCCCAGCCCGTTTGTCGCTCGTAAAGAGAGAAATCCCAACTGGATCAGAACAAAACGGCAACTTAGTTTTATGAAGTCAAAAAAAAACTAGGTGTGTTTTTATTTAGAATAAAATTAATAAAACTTTTGATTAAATAAAAACCATAAATATTATAGGACTTCGCACAAATTTACGATTTTTTAGAAAAGTTATGTACTTACCTAATATTCAATAAAAAAAATTGCATAAAAACTTTGTTTCAGTGTCTTTAACGGGCAAATAAAGCCCTGCGGGCCTAAGATGCGCACCGCGAGATATTTGTCATGTCGTTCTGTCAAAATGTAAGGATTTTGTACCAGTTTAGGAACTATTGCATTATCTGTGGTAATGTTGTCGAGAAACCGCGCCTTTGAATTTTCAACTTTTGACAGTTCTGCATGACTATTATCTCGTCCTCGGAGAGGTACGACGACTAAGAAGTGTCAAAAGTGTACATTATGGCGCGTTTTGTCGACACCATTAGGTACCACAGATAATGCAATAGTTCCTAAACTGGTGCAAAATGCTTACATTTTGACAGAACGACATGACAAATATCTCGCGTGCGCATCTTAGGCCCGCTGGTTTTATTTAGGTACTATTTCCACACACTCGTAACTTTCCAACAACATATAGTTATTCCTACAAAATCCAGTTGTATGTTCTCTGGTATTCAGAGGACTTACTTTGAAAGTTCTAATCTGCCAGATTGGTTGGCAATATGTAAGACGGTATTCACGCCCCCAGCCGCAAGGGTTCCTGCGATGGACACCAGGAAAACTCCAATGAACATAACTCCAGTCTGTACTGAGTCTGTCCACACCACTGCCCGCAGACCACCCTAGGTAAAAAGATACGTAATTGCATGATAAGAAAACTTAATGATTTTGTGCTATGCCTACAAATGGCGTGATAATTGTAAGAAAAAAAATAAAGTTAATGATGATTAAACAAAACTGAGACAAAATAAATGGAAAAAATACTCACTAATACTGTGTAGAGACCGCATATTGAAACCATAACACCACCTACGGCGAAAACATTGAAACCCGTCACTGGAAAAAATAACAAAAATAAAAGTTGAAAACCGGATCACCTGGTAGAAGGATTTGAAGCGTCGTGGCATAGCTTGCTTAGTCAATCTTCACCGATTATCTAAGTTAAGCGACGTTCTGCCCGATCACTATTTGGATGGGTGACCGTTAGTGGCATTTACATCTGAGCGTTTCTGTGCTTCGTACGGCACGTTAAACTGTCGGTCCCGGCTCTAGCAGTCGTCAAGCCATGACTGAGACCTTAAGGCGGCCCTAAAACTCCGTCACCAGAGTTGGCCACTAACTCATGCGAGCTTGCTTGTTTGTAGAAAGATTTGTCATATAGATTCGATATACTGTAGCCACTAGCGTGTTCATTTTACTTTAAAAATAAAGCACTGAGTACTAACATTGATTAAACGCTAGTGCAGGAACGTAGACCACCATCGGCAGAAACAACACCTGGAACAGAACAAAATAATACTTTATCATATAAATAAACAAACTTAGACCTATAAAAGAGTGGACATGACGTTACCTCTGGTAGAAATGAGTCTTTTATTTTTTTAACACGGGAAAAAACCCGTACCTACTATAACAACTTTCAAAATGTTCGTGTGACCACTGACTGGTATTTCAGCACTGTTTTTTTCCTTTAATAACATCTTGTCTAAAACTGCTTTCTCTCGACCGCATTTAAAGCTAAGGCTGGATTAACATCTACTCAAAAAACATTAACACCACTTGATCTCAATAATGCTCATCTTATACCTAAAGTTATAACGGTCGGAAGTCAAAGTCCAAACCCAGTAAACAGTTCTATGATGTTCAATTTGACCAATTCAATAAATAGAGGCATTGTTTACATTCACGACATGCTAGTTGTTAGTTCAACGTATAAAACTATCAATTTGGAACTACTATTATTTTTATTTTAGGTTTTATTCTATGGTCATGACCATTGGAATCGTTTCGATCGTTTGAAATTGAGTTTGACAGTTTTAGGTGTTAGGGCCGTAAGATCAATAGTGGTTTAAACCACGAAATATAGTTTAACCTCCAGTCTCCGATTATTTGATAAGATCAATGGTAGTTAATCGACCATCGGTAGCTTAAACTGACAGAGATGACAGTAGATTAATGCATCGATCAAATGTAATCATAGTTAGCGAAACCCATAGTTTAAACTGCTTTTGATCTTACGGCCCTTATTGTACTTTACTACGTACAACTTACGAGGTAACCGACCGACACGTCTGATGAAAGATGAAGATGAACTTTACTTACCTAAATTATATTGTACAACATAAAAACATTGCATGGCTATTTGATAAAAATAGAATACTAAAGTCCAAGCCAATTCCTTAATTTTGACGTCGTGATTTATAATTTTAAATTACTTACTTGAAAATACATTGTAACCGTGACATATTAATTTAGGATTGGCGTAGGTATGGGAGATTAGGTAGGTATGGAAAGTGATTTAATTTAGCCAAATAATACTTCATATTTCTCAGTTATCTCACACAAACCATAGTGAAACTACTAGAATGTATTATATGATCTGTGGTTAAACATAACTAGCATTATCTCTGACAAAATAATCAAGTACGATTCCCATCAAAAGATAATAATCTAGTTACCAAGACAGGTACTATCATAATTTTCCTGCTAACCGACTTTGAGTCGCTTACGTCAATCGATGTTGATTTTCTTTATAAATGAACGAACAGAGTGGACAAAGTCCACCTATGTACAATCGACGAGGAATACGAAAATTCCATAGCAATTTATACTCTATGCTATGAGAATACGACATAGAAAAGATAAACTTCTTCGTTTCACCTTAGTATTGTAGCGAACGACCGCCGCTGGTAAGTTTGGTAGCAACATACTCGCTGGCTGATTAAAATGCTGATTTTGCAATACCCTATGCACCTAGCGTTTGACGCATGCGAGGTAATTGAGGTATCTTAAAAGCCGTTGAAAAATGTACCGCTTGAAACATTTCTATGTTTCATTTGAAACATTTCTACTTTCTGTTATTTGTATGCATAGAATAAGTTTTCTTTCAGTAATTATTACTGTGATAGAGAGGTCCTATTTTGCTTTCCCTTATTTATGACGACTATAAATTAAAATATAACATATTTTTTAACTCAGTGAATACTTTTAGAATCGTACATATCTCCCTATAGCTTAACCTAATCTTTATAAAAGGTAAATAAGCCGCTTCATCTAAACTTAATCAAAATATCGAGATTGCAATGACTATTGATTTAGCCAATCAAATTAGATAAAATTTAAAAAAAAAGCTGTGAGACCATTTTTTATTGTTCAAGTACTGAATATTTGTAAATACAGGGAAGTCAGTAATCATCCTAGTAAAATGTTTTATACCCTATAGTCACGAAATAAATTATTATTGAAATTATATTACCTCATCAAGCAAAAACAGGATAGAAGCAACTGCCCGGACATGTCGATTAAACCTCAACTCCAAATACTGAAAGCAAAAAAAAAAATCATTATCATTTACCATCGCATATAAATCGTGCATAAGTAAAACAATGGTATGGATATTCTATCCGTATTGTCAACCTACACAATACACAATGCGCTTTATTTACCACACATTTAGATTCATGAATTTCAACGAAAAATTTAATGGTTGAGTCATTTATTGAGCAAGTGCTGTTTTGCTTACTATACGAAATTAGAACACGCTAAGATACGTCTTAAATCTATAAATCTTAAAGATAATTAATATTTACCTACTGAATAAAATACAAAGCTGTAATAAAGATTATGTAAAGGCAAGCGCATCTATTTTCATCTGTCCTCGTTTCACCAGTGCGGCGTGTTACCACCATATTCCGTACTTTCGTATATATGCATATTCATAATAAATCACACAGATTGAAAAGATATATAATATAATCAGTCTTTGAAATAAAGTATTTTATTAATTCCGCATTTTACATAAATGTAAAATAGTAAATGCATAATTATGTAAATCAAATTTGAAGACGATATGGTTTCTGCTAATATAAATAACCTAACTAAATTAATGGTATACCATAGACTAATTACTTAATTAGTCTGTGGAACTCTCTATGTAAGGTTTGTAAGGTTATTAAAACGTATACCTATTGAAATTTTAGTTCAAAACAATACAAAACGTTTTTGTTATCAGTTAATAGAATTTCGCTTGCTCATGCTGTTTATTTACCAGAAAATAACATCAAAACAAGAGTGGTTTAAAAACTCCTTAGCTTATTTGACGCTGACAAATTAGAAACCTATCATCAACTGATAAAATAAGATTGTAATAAACTGAATTGTGACTGTTGATACTCTAAAACATAAGCACGTTGTTATCTCAAATCAAATGGTAACAGCTGCAGTATATTATATACCTCATACGAAGAGGAGAGCCGTAGCGTGCAGAAGACTGGAAGGTAGATGGTGGCTACGATGACACAGCTCATGCTGACCCCGATGATGACCAGCCAGTACTGCGTTCCGTAGTTGTATATCTCTGCAGGGGTGCCCAGTATCGTCACTCCTGATACGTAGCTACGATTGAAATGTTTGTCAACAAGGGATGGAGGAAGGAAATTGCCAATAGGTTTGTTCTATAGGACTTATAGTACGTAACATACGTAACATACTCATCAACAACTGCTGCAGGAAATTTTATAAAACGAACTCTTCGAAGTTTTTGATAATATTTGGGTAAAGTTTGGGAATAAGGGTCTATACCAGTCATGAACGAATTATAAGTGCTTTGTAAGATTGTAAGATTGAAATTCTCCAAAGAAAAGTTTAATTTCAGTGACAATCGGAGGATTGGGTCATGTTCCGGGAAAGTTGGAAGATATTCCTACAAGATACATTATTATTTATTTAGATAAAAAAGTGTTACAATTACGTAACATTGGTTAAAAACTATGCACTGTTTAATCTGTACATCTATATGATAAAAAATACGGTAAAAATACGGCAAACCCTGAAAATAAATAATTAAAAACTACGTTCAAGCTAAATATAACTAGCTATTTATATTATAGCCTAAGATCAGCTATACAAAGATTTGGACCGAGCTGGTTAATGGATGAAAACTATTCTATTATCAATTATATATGTCAATAAATATATTGCAAATGGGTTATCTAAAAACTTTCAGTCCAGAATATAAATTTTAAAAAAACTTAACTGCTTTGGTTAATTCCATACCAATCGAAAGTATGAAGCTCATAGAATATGCAAACGTTAGGTTAACTAGTTTTTTCTCGTCACAACTCTTGGGTAGGCAGGTATAAACATAAACAGGTCAAAACTTGCATCGGTCTGCTTAATGAACTAAAGTTAAATTAAAATAAAGATTATTTCATTACGAACACGATGGTATAAAGTTGTCTGCGAAAAATCAGTCCTGAATTCCGGTTGTCGAGGTTTAAAAAGTGAATTTTTTTATTAATCATATTCTGGACTGAAATTTTTTAGACAACCCATTTGCAATAATATTTATTGACATATTTAATTGATAATAAAATAGTTTTCATCCATTAACCAGCTCGGTCCAAATCTTTGTATAGCGAGATCCTGTACTAATAGCAAAACAGTGAATTTGTAAGAAAACATATTTACCTGGCGATAAGAGACATTGCCACAGGAAAGGTTGACATAGCTTTTCCTCCGAGTAAGTAGTCTTTTAAGTCCACTACTGCTTTGGATCTGGTGCCGACGGCGCTGTACCATAGTCCACCAACGCAGGATGATACGCAAAGGATTCCAAACACCACATAATCGCTCACGCCAAAGCCTCCTTCATGCATTGTGAACCCCATTTTGGGTTGTTTTCGTCTGTGAGAAAATCAGTGATATCAAAATAACTCGTCATAGTTGGTAGAAAATAGGTTTTTTGGTACTAATGGTACCAAATTATATATGACTAGCTGATTCCCGCGACTTTGTACGCGTGCGAAACTTTCCACTAAAATATCTGTCAACCAGAATACGATGAACCTCGTGCCAAAGGCTGCTTTTGGTTTAGAGAGGTCAAGCTGTATCTCAGAATCCATTTCTTTAATTTCAATAAAATATAACTTATGTTTCAATCCAGAAAAACAGCTTCCGAATGGTATGAGTTTCATTGAAATTGGTCCAGTAGTTTAGGCGTGATCCGCGAACAGACAAACAGATAAACAGACAAATAGATAAACAGACAAACAGATGAACAGATACACAGACAAACTCGATTTTCGGAATCAGAATCGTGTATTTAGTAGATCTGCATATTTAGTTTAACCATATCTTTAATTTTACTTTTTGGCTTTTTTACAGTTTTATAATATAGTATAGAAGTTCCTGGGAACGCTATTGTAAAAACAGCTTTTGCACGCCCAGTATGACTGGTGTACAATTTTTTTGGCATTAAGTCCTCCTAGCTCTAATTTGTTTCTGTGATTTTTTTAAATTAATAATAATTTAATAAGGTACACAAATATTAATCTCACATACATTTCCTTCCTATACAATATCTATTCTGAAAACCTATAGGCCATGGCCTCTGTGTGATAAGACTGCCAACCTTGGAAACTTGTTTCTTGCAGTTGAATCAAAAACCCAAAATAACTTGCAAAGAAGGCTTTAATAGTAGATTATTATACAAGGGGATAAAGCAGTGTCTTCTGTCGCAGGTGACGATTTAAATCGCGAGCGTAACGAAGGACTCGAAGTTTACTCCCGAGCGTAGCGAGGGTGTTAAAAACTTAAATCACGAGCGAAGCGAGGGATTTAAGACGAGTCCTGAGAGTAGCGAGGGATTTAAGTTCACCCAAGACTAAGACAGCTTTATCACCGAGGAAAATACTCTACTTTTCGTACCATTTGCGAAAAAATTAACACAATAATAATATGAGACATTTTAGAACATTAACTAATAGACATTTTAGAACATTAACTTATTTATAAAAATAAATTAAAATAAACTTAACGTTTATGTATTTGAAGAAAACAAAAACGCGGCATTTTCCTAGAGTAATATTTTTTTGTCGGAAAAGCAAAGGCATCAAACTCATACGGCCTGCATAATAAATGCGTATTCCTTTTTCAAAAAGATGTATAATGCTTTGTATACAAACTCAATGGTGTAAACACAGATGTAGTTCAGTATAAATTGTATTCCAAATTTAAATCACTTTCTCCCCCTAGAGGATGAAAGAAATCCAGTATAATTTTCTCTCCCTGTTTTTAACAGATTAAAAATGACTATTGTTATGTTCGCTTTTTGTGGCATAGAATGTCACTTTTTTGAGCAAGTGGTACGAAAATATATTTGATCGAGTGAGCGAAGCAAACGAGATCTTATTGACAACTTGGACAAAAATGCTTTGTATGTTTGTATATTAGTTCTTCGAGATCTTTTGAACCGCTCATCCGATCTTCATAGAATTTGGTAGGTATATGGATAGTACTCTTAAGTTTTACTGGTTTGTTAAATGAAGTAAATTGGTCAAAGGGTCGTGAAGTTATGAGGGTCCAAAAAGAGTTAAAAACAAAAGTCGTACAAAAATATCAAGTGGGGTGTCATATGATAGAGTTTTGTTAAGACACTCCAAAACCATTTTGATTCTAGGTCTAATAGTTTTTGAGTTGTTGTAAAAATTATAAAATTGGAAAACCCAGTATAACGTGAGCTACCATTTCCTTGAGTTTCAATGATTTTGTAGTTCAAGTAAGACTGGTACGTAGCTAGACAGCGATTTTGATGCGATCTGCAAAGTTTATTGCAACCATTGGTCAATAAAAATTGTTTGGGTTTTATTAACCTCCGACCATCACGAGATCTCAGTTCGGGGCGAACTACTAGTTATGTTACAATTTTATTATCTGTGTCTTTGTTATTCACAAATTCACCAAATCAACAGCTACATATAATATCAATAGTTATAAATCAATTCCCATAAGCATTCTAAAAGTGGTGGACTTTTTCTGGGATATTTTATATTTCGCAATCAGACGATACCAATTTTAAAGATGGTAAGTTACCATCTATAAAGTTGGTAGCGTTTTACCTTACCATTGGTATCGTTTGATAGACGTTTCGACAACGCGATTTTATTTGACGAAGCTGCGAAGTCTTCATGTTATAAATTGTGTGTAAGTGTAGTAATTGTGTACCTATAGTGAAGCAAGATTACTCTGAGAATAGCGTTGGGGGCTACATTACATATGTTATTGTACAGTATTAGATTACTAGTTTATTAAATTACTACAAAAACTCAAGAAAAAGTCACGCATATATGTGTAAGAGAAGGTATCTGTTAGTGATCTACCAAAGGTGTACTTGATGCAACTTGGTTATTGCCTCATAGTACTGCATCGTGATGCCACGACGACTGGAATGTTGAAGAAACTGTGCATAAAGTACCTACAGCGCGTGTGTAAATTGATTTAAACCATCGACTGTAGGTACAAAGTTCAGCAGCGAAATCCGCGTAATCTTATCTAAATATCGAGGAAGATCAGTCTGATGGTTGATGTTATGTCATCAAATGTCATGTATAATGCAAATTTTGTGAATACAAAAATGTATTTTTGGTAGATATATGAATTAAATATTTGCCTTGACTTGCTTTGATGATAGTACCAAATATAGGTACCTACCTAATACCCCTAAGCGCTACCAATGCCAAACGAAACCTTATAGAGTATTATATAATCTGTGCTTATAGGTAACAAAGGGTAATAAACTTAGATTTTTTGGTGCCACATATAGGTGAGCTGATATTAGGTCACATACGAAACGGGACTTTCCTTGACCGCAAGTAGAATTGTAGATCCATCAATGTCGACCACATGCTTTGTTTGTCCAAAACTAAAAATACCTATATGACTTTCAGAAACGTGTTTCTATTACCTACTTATAACTGGTTATAAATAAATGTTTCTTCTACAAAGTTATATTAGGTAGGACGAGGCAGGACCTATTTATATTATTTTAATGATGTGTGTTGTCATCTACTTTTTTTTCATATAGATATTTACATACTAATACACAAATAAATTGTATATGACAGTTACTCACGTATTGACCTTGTCTTTCCTGTGGCCGAATAAGCTGAGAGGATGGTTTAGATGCTGGGCAAGCCTAGATACTCTATTTACAAATTGTTCCAGTAAAAAAGTGGCCTGTGACGCTGTATAAAATCATCTAGATAACATGCAAAGGCCTGTTTTGTTATATAGTATGTTGTATAAATTAACGACTTATTTAACAATAGGTTCTGCTCTACCGCTCCACTTAACAGCATACTCGTCGTCAATATAATTATGTAGGTACTATTAAAATGTTTATTTGTAGATATACTTTGTAGGTATAGGTAACTAAAAAAAATAATCAGTAATTTTTAAGAATTATGCATGCATCGGGCTAATTAAAAAAAATTACCTTAGTTACAGTACTAGGTTTCTTGCCGCTAACTTATGCGGAAGTATAAGTTACATACAACAATGTTGAATGTATGGGATGTTGGCAATCGCGCAAGGGCATGGACACGTGCAAGACTATTGGCAATGACGACGTCACTAAACCAGCATAACCACATTGCAAACTTCACTTTCACTCCACATGCCGTACTCCATCACAATTCACCAGATTCAAGAATCCATAAGCACTGCAAAATTTCACTTAAAACTCCCGCGCACGCACTACATGTCAAAGTCGATCAAAATATCAATGCATGACCGAAAAATATTTTGGAAATTATAACACACGTGAACAACAATATTACAAACGCCTATTTATCAGGAAAGCGTTCTCAAAGTTATTGGTTCAAGGCTAGGTTCATTGAGATTATATTCTTTGTTGCGAGGAATTCATTTGGATTTTTTCAGCGATTTGCACATTGGCAGCTGTCACGCAGCTGTCTGTTGTTAAACCGCGCCACAGATAAACTACACAATAGTTGCCTTGTGATGGAAACTTTTTGTAAACATAGTTTACCAACGCGACATCTAGCGGGTATACATCGTACAATCATACAACCAACCGTTCTATTAGTTACACCCAAGGTTATACCATGTTGTCACACTCATCATGAAACTGTTTACCAACTTTTTAATGATTTATTTTGATGTATTCAATGTAGTACCATGTCGATACTATGCATTATGATATTCGAAGAACTAATATCATCTATATTGTCTACTCATTTATGTTTTGCTTCTATAGAATCCCTGGTAGATATCTCAAAATACCTTACACATTCAGGTTCATTAAGACCTCTTTTAATTTTGTAGAGCAAGGCGATTAGTAACTTTTTTAATTAAGATCAAACCTTTTCTTTAGGTCTCTATAGACACGTGTATTGCTTTAATATGGTATTGCATCAAAGCTCTTGTATTTTTTTTCTGTGGATCAAAGTTTAATTTTCTTTGATTCGTTTTTTTACCTACGTGAATAATTTAATTTTGGTGGAAATAACTTATTTAGTGTAAAAATGCCCCCAAAACCTAAAGAAGCTGTCAAAAAACCAGCCCCTCAAATAGCTAGACCTCCAATTAGCGATTCAAGTCTTCTATTTACTCCCGAAGATGTTATTGAAGGTATTTTCTATGTTTACTAACACCCATATATCCATTCGACAGCTTCTTGTACAAGAGTTACTTCCAAAACCGTTACTTTTCAGGGTTTCAAGAACGCATAGAAACAGGCATTGACTGGACACTCGTAGAGCAAGCAGCACGGCACCATAAACGTCTATGTTTAAGAGAAGAAATACCTCCAGTAACTTTTTCAGAGGCTTTACAAACCACAATAGAAAACAGCATATTCGGTGGTTTCCTGAATGAAAATTCTACGCTTACTCTTGAACAGCAATGGGAGTTACTTTTGCCTATAACTTTGTGGGATAATGAGAAGTTTGCGAACGAAGAAGGCAAGATATGCTTTCGCAGTGCGAACTGCATAACTGATGATATGGTGAAGCTTATCAAGAAAGCCGTGATGCTAAATGATCGTAAAGCTCTTAGACAGGGTATTAAAATGGTCAACGTTTTACGTGTGAAAGGTGCTCAGGTAAAATGAAAAGAATTTTCTTTATTATATCCATAAGCAAGCAAGTTCGTATGAGCTAGTGGCCAACTCTGGTGACAACTATTATATCCATAGGGATCTAAGAAAACCAAAAGCCGGTAAAATTGTTTTAGATGACGGACCTGGATGAAGGCTTAGCAGAATTTCAAAAGTTGGTTACTCTCAATTTATGCGGAAATTTTATCGAAAGTCTGGACACGAGGTTTATTCCACCGAGTATTAGGTTTATTGAGCTTCAAGCAAACCGATTAAGGAGTATTGAAGGGTTCGTTGAGGATTTATCACAAGATTTGCTCTACCTGGGACTTGCCAGAAATCTACTGAAAGATGGTAAAAATAAGGGACGTCAAACTGTTTAAAACAATATTTGAAATAACTTGATTACCTTTATTATTTTATCAATTTACAGACTGTGTAGAAGAATTAGCACGACTACCACATAATATTTCAGTCTTAGACCTCTCCGATAACGACATCTATGAATTGGAGCCTTTACTTGATGCTTTGGTGCGACTACCAAACCTTACTTGTCTACAACTAACGGGGAACCCATGCTCGGTAAGCTTGTTGCTTATTTTGTTCGCACTACTTTGGATAGATGGCGTAAGTAGCTATGCATAGAGTTTAATGTACTTTGACCTTTATTATTATCCTAGATTTGTGCAGGATACGCCCGTACAACATTAATGAGATTGCCGCGTTTAAAATGGCTGGATTCTCGAGAGATTCTTTCTACGGATAGATCAATAGATCCATTTGAACCTCATCCAGACGATTTACGGTCAGCGTACTTCAATTTCACAGTATTTCGAGTGATGTCAGCTGCACAACCTCCAAAACCAGAGAAGGTTAGAAAAAACAAAAAACTGCACGCTAGCCTCATTTTATATACCTAGAGATCTTAACTTCTTCATACATATAATTTTTAGGGGGCTGTAACAACTTTCCATGTAGAGCTCCAAATCCCCTTGATTGACTCTACCAGAAGAAGATTTTTGATGTTTCGTCGAAACGAATCCCTGATAGAAATGCTTCCGCCGCCAGAAGACGAAGAATGGTCCGCAGAAAAAAATGCATCGATTTTTATTGACAGTAAAAGTCTAGTGGGTTAGTCGATGTGGACTATTTTTAACCAACTTAATAAAAAGGAGAACTGTCGTATATTTTATTTATCTTACAATTATTTGATTATGAATTTTCCATCCTAAAATCTATTTCGAAAACCCAGATCTTTCGATTTTATTCCTTCTCATCATTGACATAGTTTCTTAAAATTTTACGCAGTTGATGAGGCGTCATCGCATGAATCCGACATCTACAAAACTCTTACAACTAAAAAATCCCGAGAGATCTGCAACTTCACCACCTTTGAAAGCAATAGGGTGCAGTGGAACAAGCTCATGAACTTTCAGGAACCAACGATCAAAATCTTTTGTCCTGATCTCGTCACCCTAAGAGATACCTTCAGAACTGTTATCACTGTCAGACTGATTTATTCTTTGGTAAGAACACAGTCTAATGATATGGCTAATTTTCGCTCCTACATAATATCAGACTATTGGGCGAATACTCAAACGCCACTCAAACCCCACTCAATTTAAGTCCCGCTTAAATTATTGTCATCTCTTACAAATTAGTAATGTCAGACAGAGGCAGAACAACTTTAAGTGGTGCTCAAATTTGAATGACTTTTGAGTATTTCAGCCTATGAAGTCTTTCAATTTTCGAACAATGTGATCTCCCAGGCATCTACTGACTGATTTAACACCATTTAGACTGTGACATCAAAACCTGCCAAAGATAAGAAAAGCGTTCACGCTTTCAAACCTCCAGGCGAACAAAGAGTTATTCTTGCTACCATGAAATGTGCGCTTCGGAAACCGGATTGGAGTCAGACCTCACAGCATTTTCATTGGGATGACTCTCTGGGGACTGATGAAGCCATTCACTGGGGAGATGGTGATCTATCTGTAAGATATATTCTAGGTCCTCTATCATTTTTTATTAACTCTACGGGCGTCTAATACCAGTACTTAATCAAACCCGTGATTTATAGTTCGTGATTTATTTATTCTCTGTGCTCGCCTCTAATTCTAATTGTAATTCGTCGTGGGGGAATAAGATCTGCACTGACGTCCCGCGTTGGGGTGTATTGTGCATTGTCCCCCTGCTGACCTCACCCCAGCCAGCCCAACTCCTTAAAGTAACGGAGAAGGACTTTGGGTGGTTGACTCGCCTTTACTTCATAAAAATCAGTAGGTTATCTAACGAGTCGATAGGTAATTTCTTTCCATTGTCCGGATATTTGTTTTTAGATTCCTAGTTATGGAAATTATCTACCATCAAATCCAACGTTCTCATAACAAACATCTATTCTCACAACTTTATAGAAACAGAGTAAAGTTTTCTTTCTCGATTGTGAAACTAAGTGTTACAATAGAAAATGTTTTTAGTTTTTTTAAAGCAAAGTATATGTGTTATGCTTGCAGGTCCTTCAATACAGCCAAGCGCCGATAAAGCCAGTTAAAGGAAAACCAGACACCGATTTGGGATCTTCAAGACAAATGCCTCCAGATAATCTTACTTGCCATTTTGGCTTTGGTATTGATACGCTACGGGCATGAAGTATATATTTACGACGACGCTTACAACAAAATTATAATTATGATTTTGCTGACTGCATGAATATAATACAAAATTCTAACACTTCCCTTATTATCACTTTTTTCTTCTTTTTTATGATTTCATTAACAATGTTTTACACTGAATGTTTTTAGTAAAAGCGGCCTTGAAATCTTTTGGTGAGTAGCTGCATCTAGATAAATATAATAGTAATATATTCCTTTCTAGTATAGATTAGCTCTAGAAATATATTTTTCATTTATTTGTATTATTGCACTACTTATAAATTATAAAAACTGTAGTCAGCCGTCTCTGACTACCGACGCCGCCGGCTGCATTCACTGTTTCGCGGGCCACATTAGATTAGTACCTACCTCCAAATCGATAAAGTAATTTATGTTGAAAACTCTTTACGCTCCCAAACTCGAGAGTAGATAAACAATTTATGAAATAGAATCAGTACTTGCTACGATATTCAATGACCAGTTTCAGTGAACACTGACTAAGGTCCTAATTTTAATCCATGACAACAAAACGGCTACTGGATACTGATATAATAATTTAAGTGCCTACATCCTCGATGGGGCCAGTTCAAGATCGGTTATTGTAATAGACGGGTGAGCTAATCGAATGGCCAGAGAGACTCAGGAGCGATGGGCCAGCCAGGCGGAGTACCTTCTGTCATGTCTTGGATACGCAGTGGGTATTGGGAATATATGGAGATTTCCTTATTTGTGCTATCGAAATGGTGGAGGTAAGCTAAAGATCTTGATAAAATCTACAGAGAGTAACACTGAGCCTGTAGTCCGAGTTTTGCTATATTGATTTGCGACAAGCGAGTATCGAGAAACTAGCAGTTTTTGTATGGAGAAAAATAGTTTGCAAATGTCCCGCTACAGGCGTTTAGCGAATTTTCATACAAAATATCTCGCAAGTCGCTTCTCGATATGCGTTTCGATCAACAAAACAAAACTCACACTACGGGCTCAGTGCTATTGAGTTTGCTTTCAATTCTGTTTACTTTTTCAGGAGCGTTTCTGATCCCATATTTTCTAACACTATTCATCTGCGGTATTCCACTGGTTTTTTTGGAGACAACATTAGGACAGTTCGCTAGCGCAGGATGCATCTCAGTTTTCAACATCAACCCTCTGTTCAAGGGTAAGAACACAGATATTATTGTGAGATCACACCGCTAAATGAAGACATCACAACATGCACAAAATTTTTATTCTATTTCTCCTATCAACACTACCTTCTCACCTATGTCATCTTCCGTCATGGTTATATTATTCTCAGGTGCTGGATATGCCACAGTTGTTCTAAATGTGATAGCTATAATGTACTTCTCGTCCATCATGGCATATCCTCTGCTCTACATTTACCATTCAATGGAGTCACCGCTTCCTTGGCAGAGTTGTGGCAATTCTTGGAACACCGACAGATGTACAGAGGTAAATGAATTCTGATGATTTATGAGCTGAAACGAAATTGATGCATGCATTACGTAAAATTCCATTCATCATAATTTAAAATGTCACATTTTAGTCTTGACTCACTAGTATAGTGCAGTGTAGTGTAAAATGTGTGTGTGTACTCCACTTTCTCTGTGGTACCTCTTCCCCGGGCGAGTTAATTTACAACGAGCTCTACTAGTACTGTAAAAAGGCCTACATCTATGCTCCATGATTTTTTACTATACTGATTTATATACACTTTCTTATTTGTATTTTTTCAGATAACACAAAATTCAAGCGTTTTTACCTCAAACGGATCAATAACTACCCCAGAAGATGAGTTCTTTCAGTGTGTATTTTTTTGTGTGTTTATGGCTTCTATTAATAATTTTAAATTTTGACAGAGTATTTCATTAAAATTTGCATCTTGTGATATCATCGAATTCACAAGTGTCTTGTAGTAGCTTCTGATATATTGGTACACGACATTTGAGTAAAATTGTTTTTTAGCATAGGACGAGAATCTCACCTTTGCCGTAGCACAGTTTCTAACTAGCACGGAAAGGATGGGTTCTACAACTATTTGTATACTTACCCGCAAAGTTTAAATAATACATATTTTGACTTATATTATATTATATCTAATTAAGTACCTAGTAGTACCTACCTACACTATCTTGTTGTTATTATTTAAGTTTTGTATTAATAAATTATTCTTATTCTTATTCTTATTATAGCATTCGTCTATTGCACATGTCTCCGAGCATCCATCAGATAGGCGGTATAGTCTGGCCAGTGTTCTGGGCAAATGTTATTTGTTGGATCATCGTATACCTCTGCATCTGCAACGGGGTCAAGAGCGTCGGAAAGGTAATCTTTAAATTTATTTTTTGATTCCGCACCACTTGGCACTTTGCCGTCGCGTCAATCACATTGAATCCTCAAATTCGTCAATACGGGTAGGTACTACATTTTTAAAGAGTTTGACATAGTTGAGACACTTAATTATACTACATTTGTAAAGTATAATTAAGTGTCTATATAGGTAGCCACTAGCGGAGTTTATAGTCGACCTATTGGTGCTATTGGTCGATGTTCACCAATGTAAAATTTTCACATCACATTTTTAACTAAATTATTCTCGTCTAACTTCGCCTACAACTTTCGTTCTAAAAGGCATTTTCTGTAGTTGGCCAAGGTTAAAAAAACCCTGGCGTAGAATACTCACCATCGTATCAATGCCTAGGAAAAACAGCATGACAAAGAAAGTGACCGCCCATAGATTGGGTGCCGGCATCTTAGCCACAGCTTCTGGCTAGGTGATGAAAGCCAACCCCGGCCCAGCTGGATTAGATTAAAGCATTTTTTCATTCATAATTTACTGTATGTTTGCAGATTGTATACTTTACAGTAGCATTTCCGTATGTAGTGCTGGCCATACTATTCTTCCGCGGCGTGACTTTACCTGGAGCGTGGAAGGGAATAAAGTTCTACATTCTCCCTGACTGGGGTCAGTTGGCAAAACCAAAGGTAATCTTTTAAAGCCTTTAAGTCCATCGAATAGATTAGTAAAGACATTACTAGACTTAAGAGGGAAAAGCGCGTGTGACGAAAAGATCTTCTTGTACGAAAGCTGTTGCTGCTTTCGTACCTACTGCAAATATTCACAGCAAAAAATGCGCAATAGTAGTGGGGTAAACTTGTGAAAACCGCCATCTTGGATTCTACATAATAATCCTTATCAATTTTACAGGTATGGGTAGATGCTGCAACTCAACTGTTCTATTCCCTTGGACCAGGCTGGGGAGGTTTGGTGGGCATGGCCAGTTTCAACAGATTCAACTATAAAAACTTACGGTACGTAGGCACATTACCAAAAGCTAACATAAAAACTTACAAAATCAATGTCGGCCATACTGTTGTGAGTCAGTTTAATACTGACTGTCGTGCTTATTGAAAAGTGTGAGTTTACTCCGTACTTACACTTTTCATTTTCACAAACAGTACTGACAATATGCACATAATATTGGTTACACTTCATTATTTACCTAGATCCAACTTTATTTTCTTGAAAATTTTCAACCACATTTACACCAAACTCTTGTTCTTCCAGATCCTCTATAATTATACCACTAGTGAACAGCGGGACTAGCATCTGGGCTGGTTTTGTCGTTTTCTCGGTTCTCGGTTTCGCGGCAGAGAGAGCCAACGTGCCAGTTGGCGAAGTTGCCACAGCTGGGCCGGGGTTGGCTTTCATCACCTACCCAGCAGCTGTGGCTATGATGCCGGCACCCAATCTATGGGCGGTCACTTTCTTTGTCATGCTGTTTTTCCTAGGCATTGATACAATGGTGAGTATTACCTATACGCCAAGGGTTTTTTTAACCATTCATTACATGATGTCAATTTACAATGATTAGATAAAAAAGTAAAGATTTCTTCTAAAAGTCAATGGACATGCACTGCGAGGTAATTTATTGCTATGGGCAACGATATATTTTTCAGAAAAAAAACTGTAAGAATGTTACGTAAGCGTATATTGTAGTTAGAATTTACCCTAATGTCTACTAACTACAGCAATATACGCTATAAAATTTTGGGCTAGATTGTTTTAGCCGAAAATTTTATGAAACTAATTTTTCAGTTCGTGACTATCGAAGCGGTGATCACTGGATTGATGGATGAATTTCCGAGTTTACACAAGAATAAACGTTTGATAGCGTTCCTAACTTGCGTGGTGCTTTTCTTGCTGTCCATCATCTGTAACACTGAGGTAAAGTTTTTATAACACAGTATTGGTAAAAAAATACTCAGAAACAGAGGCTATATCTTACTTACTCTCGAGATTTGGCGAACTAGTATATTATACTACATAGTTCGCCAAATCTCGAGAGTAAGTAAGATAAAAGATTTTGTTTTCAATTATTCTGATATAACCAAATCAATACTTAATTTTGTTAACAGCGTTATTTTCTAGGACAGCAGTATATAGACAGAAATAGGGTTCAGTATTCTAGTTTTGTCAAGATTGGCACTACATAAGTGAGTTCCGATTGAATAGCGTTTGCGTGACTAAAGCACTTGAAAGCTTCGCATGCATGACTATAAGCTCTTAGGGCACATAATTGAACGAAATTTGGTTTTTCATAAATTGCCCACTACAGTTTACAAACAGCCTTCTCTGTAAGTATTACTCAGCTGGTACAATACCAACTGAAACAATAAAATGGATTACAAATACTTTGGTATTCATATTTTTTTATCAGAATCTTAACTTAGTACTTAGGTAATGTTACAAGCGTGTTGATTTTCTTCATTGTAAAAAGTAAACATTTTCATGAAATGCTGAGATATAAGTTCATAGTTATCCATCACCGCATCATGTTACTTAAATAGGTACTACATTATTTACCTAAAATACTTACATTTAAAATAAATAAAAGAAAAGAAACCATGTGTGTGTATGTAAATAATTGTACACCTATCAGAATTATCAGAATTGCTCGAACCAACACTCGTTTCCAATCTTCGGCAGGGTGGACTCCACGTGGTAGGATTGCTAGACGCTCACGTGGCTATCGCGTGCGTGCCTGTAGTCTGCATGCTGGAGATCATAGCAGCAGTCTACACGTATGGACCCAAAAAGCTGAGCAACGATGTACTTTTCATGACAGGCGAGCCGCTATCGAGAATTTTTCTGATATTATGGCGGTATATCTTACCTGTTATATTATTGGTAAGTACTCGTAGATAAGTTAATTAGTTGAATCGACAAGGCTGACGAAATAGTCGCTAAGTGGCTCAAAGTCCTTACAAAATAAAGGATATTAAAAAAAAGGCTGACGAAACAAAAGAAGACCTACTTACTATACCGAATGTATAGTATTATATAATCTGTGACCGAACAGTGGCTGAGACCAGAGTGGAACACAGAGAGAAACAGGGTGGTTTATAAACGAACGCTAGCCCTTTGTTACAACATACGTGACCATAAACTTATATGCATTAGGCCCAGTTTCCACCAAAGCGGAGAGGAGAGGAGATGAGAGAAGATGTGTATGAATAAACCAATCCAATTTCGTTACTTCCACATCTCTTCTCCGCTTGACTTCGGTGGAAGAAACTGGGCCTTAGTGTTTGGTAGAGTTTATTGTATAAAATAGCAGGCATGATCAATAACTAAACATTGTCTTTACAGATCATAACAACGTACTCGCTAAGAGAAGCCACAAACCTAGGATGGTTTGTTGCACTGGTGTCAGTTGTATGCATTCCCATACATGCAGTCAGAGTGTTGTACCAGTCAGAAGGATCTTCTTTTATAGCGGTAACATTTATGAGAGACTTTCTTAATAAAGAATTCAAGTGTCACAAAAGACAAGTATCCTCATTCTTATTAACATTAGGTTTTGATCATTAGCGTGATCAATTTGATCATATTTGTGTTTTTTTTCTTTCAGAAATTCAAACAAAGCTGTCAGCCTAACGAACAATGGGGCCCATCAGAAAATTACATTCGTCACCGCTGGAACTCAGATAGACAGAAGAAAGAAACCCAAGTTTATGATTTAGATAAATATTAACACAGTTTACAATTTTACACTTGTTTGGTTTTTTATTAAAACCTTTTTATATGCGAAAGTTTTTATGTCAAGGTTTTTTGGAAACTTTTTGCCCTAAATCCTCTGTGCAGAAATTCAAAGGAGATTTTATGAATAATCCCTCTTTATATGTATGGTATGTAAGAAGTCAAAAACATACGTACAATTACAATATCCGGTGTTTTAGGGAGATGACCTATCTTGGTACTTCAGTTTATGTTTAGCAGCCAGCACAGTAATCATTATTATCATTTTTTATATACTTATTACTTATACTTATTTTTTTTATACTTACTATCCTCTATATAAAAAACTTTTTGGTAAGCAATGAGAATCTGTCAAAGTATTTGTCTGCCAAGTGCATGTCAAATAAATCTATATTTTTTTTTCATTTTGGATATTGATGCCCCGCGGCCATCTAAATTTTAAGATTTTTTATTTTACCAAAATTTCAGTAGTAATGAATTATTGTTAGATTATCAAAATTAATTTCTAAATTCGTAGCAGTTATCATTTTCAAAATTGTAAAGTTATTCCAGCACTAAAAATGGGGGATTCACCGCCAGCGACCGCTGATAAGGACAAAAAAGTTAAAATTCAGGTAAACTCCAAAAATGTATCTTTCATAATTTTTAAACCAATCCAGTAGGTAGTTGATATACGGCTAATCGGTGCTAAAACCAACCTTCCCTATGATGACTTCTGTGAACTTAGGTGGAAGGTGAGGATGAAGCTCAAGAGGGCGAGATGGGGCGCAAGAAAATGAAGCGGTTCCAGCTACCAGCCCATCTACCGCGTTGGTGGCAAGCCAAGATCATTCAATATGCGTAAGTAAAAAAAAATATTTTATTTTCTGGATTCCATACAAAATTTTCTTTGAGTGGTTCCAGGCTTCAGGTACGTTTAGGTACTAGCTTTGGCTGTACGTACAGTAGTAGGGCCTTCTTCAGAAACAAATACCCAAAAGAAATATAGAAATGACGAAATCATGATAGAGTTGGAGTTGATGGTGACAAATAAATGATCCAATTTGTATTCGGATTGGACGGAAACGTCGCAATTCGGAAGAGTTTTTCTATTGGGTAACGATTTCAGTTCGAATGTTGATTCGACTTCATTATGATGGGGTAACTTACTTTATTTTCGAAGAGAGTGCGAAATGCTGCTGATAACTACTTTACTAACCGAACGAATAACCAGAACTTGGTAATAATCTGATAATTCTATTACGATGTGAATTCGAGATCCAATAATAAAATGATACGTGCCTAATTAATATCCTAGGCCACTCCAGATTGACGTCAGCGTCTAGTCACCGTGATTGTTTTCACCAAAATTCCAGCTACCAACCAATGTACAAACATCTCCGGCACGTGCTGGCGTGACCTCTCGCAGTTATCATTGCAGATATATTACTCTGATTCCAAGAAGTAAGAAATAATGCCAATATTTGAATATTACATTCCAACTTGCTATATTGCGAATTCCCAACAACACCATGATATGTCTGCAAGCTTTGCAAAGTTTATCAATTTCTACCATCGTGTACCACCCTGCGAAACATGTGATTCACGTGACAATATTCCCGTGCAATCAACAGTCACGGTATGAAAGCAATCTTCAAAACACGAGGAATTCAATGAGTCGCAATTTTTCCTCCAAAGGTTTTTGTAACTCGGTCAATGCAATGATGAAAATAAAGCAGTTACTCACGGACTGTCATAAAAGTTTCAATGTCTAATTATTCGTTTGTTATGAAGGACGACCATGGCAGGCTGACCCGGTCGCGCGGGGCGACGTTGGAGCTATCCGGGTCACCACCCAATGATCCGGGTAAAATGAATGCGCTGCGCCGTTTAGGCCGTTAGTCCACTACCCGCGACCTGAAAACACATCGCACTTTGCGTTGAAAACATTTATAAAGCACTGACTCAGTCAATATTTACCTACATAAAAGAACTTTGAATTCATATTAATGATCAGAACAGCAATTTCTTTTTTGCTGATCATGGTCTTTTTTTATCGACTATAAACCTTTTAGCGAACGTTTCGAAGTGCAAGCACTTTACTTGAACAATTTACGACAATTAGAGCCTCAATTCAGTGTCGATAAGCAAAAGCGCGGGGAGTCAGCGAAAGGTGTCAGGTCGTTAGATTAATGTTCGCGTGTGTGCTAGTGACAAGTAGCACGTGGGGTGTCGACGGCGCCAGGTGGCTCTGAGTCCCGGCAGTCATTGCACCTTGGGCCGCGCGACTGGCTACATGCACAGTTAAACAAAATGCAACGAACAGAGTCCAGTGCTTCTGAAGGATCCTTTTGGACGACGATAGAACTGCTTGCTGGAAGAGATCGCGGAAGAAGACGATCCACCACAGATCTCGAGGACTATGGCGAAGCTCCAGCAAGGGACGCCTCGTCTCTCAGGTGCCTGTTGCTTTCTGCATGCACCATGTTTTCAAATATGTAGCCCAGAGGACCCTTAACCAGCTGTATGGTAATAAGATGGTAGAAGCTTGAGCACAGCGATGTTTTTATTACCAAAGATACTTAAAAACTTGTGTGAGTGTTCACACTCGTTTTATTGATTTTATTAAATAGTTACTCACCCTCAACGTCTCTATTTACAAAGTTATATGCAAAGTTATAGTAGTTTGTCTCTATTTATATGCATTTTGGAGACCATGGCTTCGTGCATATGGGCTTCACTGGTATTTTGATCTGACAAAACAGAAGTCATAACAAAACCGTATGTGTTTGTCACGTGTGTCAAAACATTTCCAATAAGTTCTTTCTGATTCGCGAAAAATATTAAAGCTGACGAAATTTTGGCAAGAAACGTAGTTTCCGCAACACTCGATCTCCGCTCGTCGGCTGAGTATCGGCTCCTGGTCCTGGTTCAAAGTGCTCGTGATAATAATGTTCATATCTACTACCATTTTGCGTCATTCACACTCCCATTTATTCGGTAACGTAAATATTTTGCTGGAATCGCGTGCCAGGGCCGTTATCACTTCTCGGTGTTGTTTTATGGATTTACGATAAAATATTTCTTTAGATAATTTTTTCCTCATGTTATTTGGTTCCTGGTACTGATATAATTTATCAAACTCATCTTTGTGTATGTTTACTAGAAATTCACACACTGACCAAGCTTACTCATCGTCAGCGGGCATCTCTTACCTCTTTCCATGCGGTGTACTGTCTTCATCATCCAGTCCGAACGTTTTCTGTTTTAGCGAACTGGTCTAATGGCCAGGTACCTAGTACCTACTTAATTGGAACTGCTGTGGTGATAATCTGAATTGTGATAAGCACATCTTGCTTGATAAAATATTTTTTTTTGTTTTTTTTTTTAATATACTAATAAAACGCATTACTGCTATCGGTAAAATCATCATGACGTAGATTTTTATCGATGCGTACTTGGGATATGCATGTAAAAATATACGAGTGTGCACTGCACAAACAGATACCATTTTTACGGCCCGAATTCTGTGATCTGCTGATACTGTAATATTGTTTTTCAATACAGTTTACATCAGCGAGCGTCGATTTTATTACACTGGCCTTAGAAAAATATGGCTGAGTGACCTAAAACGCTTATACGTTTAAAATATCGTAGAGCACTTTTCAACGACTTCTACGTATGCAGCGTTGAATATGGAGCGCTTGTCTTTATTGTTTGGTTTCCCTTTTTTCATGGACCGCTCTGGGGCATTATTCCCTATGACATAGGAGATTCCTTGCCGTAACCGTGTGACGTCACACCGTGATCGTAACCTAAACACGCCTTGGTTGTGGAACCGAAAAATGGTATTCTGTATGCCACAAGACTAGTTGTCTATGCCTCGTGTTTTATTTCACATGATTCGTTCAAAAACTTCCACTCGGAAAATTATCTGTTTACTAATAAATTAGTAGGATTATTTTTAGTTCCGAATTTTCAACTCAAGTAATAAATATCTATAATTATAAGATTTGTCAACCATCAAATTGTTCAATTTGCTATATTTTAGAGTGATTTGAAAAATTAAGAGCCCAAAACTATTGATAATAAATGACATTCAAGTCATGTTTGACTAGTTTCGGAACGAATAATTTTGTTTGATTGTTTGTTGACATATCATAGCCGAACTTATTTATTACCTATCTTTAAAAAAGCAAAATAAAATGGATATTCTTCTGCGAAGACAACGCGTAAGACGTTGGCGCCAACAAAATACCATCATCAGCAGGCAGCTACTGAGGGATTCTGCGGACCCTCTTGCAATGGACCCTAAATTATTGTTTGTGAGGTACTACAGGGTTAGCAAAGAGTTATATTCTTTCCTCCTTGGGATCCTTGCAAGCAGGATGGTGTCTAAACATACATAGAAACCTTAGAACCATCGTGGAGACCATAATAGGTCACTGTCCAATGAACAAACATCTCTACAACATTGGAGCCACAGACAGCCCACTCTGCAGGGGCTGCCTGTCCGAAGAAGAATCAGCTGTCCACGTAGGTAGTCCTGGAATGCCAGGGCGTAGCCTCTCAAGAACAACAAACCCTAGGAACCCCCAGGTCACTCCTCTATGCCTGTGAAGTCCATGGCCTTCCCGCGGTCCTAACAGTGTCGTCAGTCCATCGGGTAGAAGGAAATTATTGTGATTTTATTTTATAAATAAATTATAAACAGAAATAAAAGAAAGATTGTTTTATTTATTTACAAATACTAAATTTACGCGGCCTTGTAGGGTGCTGCTTATCCCCGCAGCCATTGTCGGATGGGCCTGCATGGCTCAGCCAAAGCTGTTACCTAGGCTGAGCTGGCCTTTGTGCAGGTACTTGCTTGCATTCTGCAAATAAATCCAATCAACATCTTCGCCAAAACATGTGTGTTTCCTTCAGCACAATGAATTGAAATAACAACTAAACTAACATAACTAGGCTTGAATAATCAATGCCTCGAGTCTATCGTGATGAATGATTGAGTAATTTAATGCTACATCCATTTATCACTACTTAAATATTGTTTTTCACGCCTTTTATTTTAAACCACGTAGATTGAATTTTCTTTGTTGATAAACAACTTTCAAGGTAGGTACTGTCACAATGACATAACCTCAAATGATGTGCAAAAGAAACGAGCCGTGCCATACTAACTATATCAGGAACACACTAATCTGTACCTTATCACGCTAGGCAGCGAGCGTGTTCATTTGACAGTTCAAATCGTGCCCCAAACGCCGTGACGTCACAGTGAGGAATGACATTATGGCATAGGGAATACGGTTTTAGGCGATTTCACGCCCCTGTCTTATCGTGCTGTGTAACGCGCTTGCATTGGTCATAGGGAATAAGGCCCCTGGATCGATAAGTACTTAGGTGGTCCTGTCACTGGTTCTCGAAAATATTAATTCTCCTAGATGATAGTACATAACAAAAATATGAAACCAGGAACATCGTTTGATGCATGCCATTGTTATGATCACTATTGTCTTATTATGGGTGGTCTTACCTCGTGACAGTAGAATTAAAATCACAAGATATCCGTGCATCGTATACCCACTTCTGACAAGACGATACATTATTATCGAGTGATTAATGAACATGTCTGACTGGCCGTCATTGCTTACAATAAAA
Organism: Eulithis testata; assembly: GCA_947507515.1. NCBI lineage: Eukaryota > Metazoa > Arthropoda > Insecta > Lepidoptera > Geometridae > Eulithis > Eulithis testata. Next base: position 4,210,371 of record OX382194.1, read on the forward strand.
TTTATCTATTATTAGCCTGTGTGTAAACTGCTTATAGCGGACATATGGAAGTGTTACTGCCACCGCTCAAAAAGACTGAGGAGTTCAGAGCTAGGCGGTATTCTCTACCCAGAGCAGTAAACGATAACGCTAGAGTGCCTTGAGTAGCGTATACTGCAAAAGCCAATCCACGAGTCAATGTTTGTGGACGTCTTGAGATATTGTCTGAAGAGTGGCAAAGATGAGATTGATACGCCTGAGATTCGCTCGTCTTTTACCTAATAAAGTTTGACCGACGTAAATATCCATATATTTACGTCGGTCAAACTTTATTAGTCCGTGATTTAACTAAGCAGTATGCTGTTCTGATACTGGTATCTTAATACAAACTAGCTTGCATAGAAACAAGATAGTGGTATTGGTACCTATTGTTTATCTTCCGTTTTTTTGAATACTGAAACAGGGTCATTACTCGTACTTAGTTTATCTGTCTCTCAATACATAAATAAATTGGGTTTTGTATTTCGGGCAACCGTGTAGTGAACTCATGCGAAGCCCGGACGAAAACTCTGGATATATTCACAAAATATTACGTTCGGGAAACAGTCTTGACACAAAATATTTCGCATTTTCTCACATTATCCGGTTAGTCACTTGTAAAGTCATTGGCCTGGTTATTTTTAAATGGTTTGAAGTTTTGTGCAAATAAAATATTCTAATCCGTAGTATGGCATTTTTCTCTCCTGTTCTTGGTCTACATGGATCAGAACAAGCAACCTGTGGGACCAAGGGATGTTATCACTCTATAATTATAAAATTCAATTCTTGATCTTGTTACAATTATTATTGACATGCCAACTGAACTGTGTACTTACCTACGCTCTGCTATGTAATGTACCAAGAACCTAATAGGTAGGTAGGTATTTGCAGTAGGTAAGTATACCCTGTATACCGAATTGATACCCTCTCGGCACCCTCCGTGTGACGCATGATTGTTTTATCGTCACTCGTGATTTTGCCTTTGTGTAAACATTACTAGATAATGTACCTATCGACGTTTATCCTCAAACATCAAGGTTTTCTTCGACGAAATAAAAAATAATAATTTAAAAATTGAATTTGAAATTTTTTTCAACAATTTTTTTTAATACTTAATTTGAAACTTTATAAAGGGCATTGTCCAAAAATAAATGGAGCCTTTTCCAGGGGTCTACCACTAGTAAGACCAACATCATTGAATAGCCCCTAAATATAGAGTACCTTTTGTGACGGTTGCAAAAAGAGCAAAATCTGTTAAAATCGTTTCTAAATTGTTTACTTCACTGATTATGCCGGATACATCTCACACACCTATCTGTTGCCGGCAGCGGCGCTATTTACGAGACATCAAAAGAACACAGTAGCTTTTTATCAAACAATTATTATTGCCAGAATCTGGCTGCTACTGATAATTATTGTTGTGCTTTGTTTTACATACCTATTAACTGTCCTGCCAGGTACGTTAAAAACTGCAGACAAACAACCTATTTCCCGTAAAGTGATCAAACCTCTGATCAATTAACCAGCCTGTTAAGTCGTAAGCCTCCTTATGCTATACTCTTTACTCAAGTACTTTTTTCAGCTTTCGACCTTGTGTTATGAAATCACAGCACTCGCCTATGCCACAGTATATTCACGTTGATAATAGTATCAGCGCACGCGTGCGTGTACCAGCGCAGCGTCTTGAAACTTATGGGTCACTCATCGTCCCGGGTCGTAACATTTTATAGCAAGATTAGGAAAAATTTGTTCTAAAAAAACATATTTTTTATAATTATGATTAAGTATAATTAATTATGATCTTGTATAAACACAAACCCACAAGTGCTTTAATACAATCAACAATCGTTTGACTCAAATTGTGCTGCTACGCGAATCTACGATAATTGCTACGCGGCGCGCGGGTGTACTGTTTGTTTTTACCTACTTATTCTGTGGTCTTGGGCTATTGCTGTAGCCTAGCAACATGGTGCTACGCCGTAGAGGATATAAAAGTTACAGTGTAGACTACCCACAAAAGGTACTCGTAACTTTTTACTGTGCTGTGAAAGTTTGGAGCACCCATTAATTTTGTATTGACTATGTAACAGGTACCTAATGTTCGTGTGTCCTACATTTTTATCGTGTCCGGCAGGGATGACCAAAAAGACAGGAAAAACTGAAATTTTAAATACGCTACTTTTTTTCTTTTTGAGCAAAGAAGTAAATACAACCCTAACACAACCCTGCTACAATCTAATCCTATTAGCAAAAGATTTTTCTTCAACCTAATATAGTTTTGTCACATCCCAAAAGTCGAGCGGGATTCGAATCCGTAACCTTCTCTTAAAACAATGCAAAAGAAATACACTGTTTTGAAGTCTGTAGTGAATTTCGGCAGTTACGTAATTCAAACTTCATAAAGTGTGCATCATATTGCAGTCAAAAGCTAGCTATTCGCATAACTCATACGTATGTAAGTACAATTCACTAAATGTATTCAAGTCACGTGAAATAAAGAACCCAACACAAAGAGGCAAGAACTGATACTAAGCCGCTGTTGAAAGCAAACCTTGAACGAATAACGGACAAGTATGTAATTGAAGCACGTGCTCTATGAATGTTCCCTCAGCCGGATAATATAGTATAATATATTTCTCAATGGAAAAAAACATCTAAAAATAATTAATTAATGTGTGTGCACTGTTTTTAAAACAGCTCCGCGTGGGGTATCTTCAAAAGCGATGGTCAGTAGACCATCATCGGTACGTAAATGGGTGCCTAAACAGTTATTTCCTGTTCTGTAATAAAATAGGTAAGTACTACTGTCAAAAAATTTGGGGTGAGCTTACTATATCGTGTAAGCATATGAAAGCTGATGCCTATGTATGCTGATGTTATGTAACGGAATCAATTGTTGTAAAATATCTTTATTTAAACCATCAAAAACTCTATTTTTACCGCAGAGTTATTTCGAAATGTTTATGAGAATCAAACGAAAAGCTAAACCCTAGAAAATACATAAGCATAGCTCTTAGTTTTAATGAGCTCCGTCTGATGGTCAAAGTTAGGTGCTAAAAATTCTGAAAGGTATCAAATGCTGGCACATGTTGTGTTCACACTGTCGAATGTGTAGAGCTCTTTATGCGAAAGTTATACCTACATGTGGAGGTTGTGGGGGCCGTGTCGTACCGTGCCAGGCCCTCGCACCCGCGAAAGGGTCTCAACTGTGACACGAGCACCTAGCGTCAAAACCACTAAAACTTTACGGCAGCGACGAGACGCCTAGCTAGACCGCGATCATTACGTCCAGTATTGTGAACAAAATACTTTCCAAAACGAATCGCCAAAAACGACCAAACGGCCCTGAGCGGCAGTGGTGAGTCTTCCAGAAATTAGTAGAATTAGCACTCCGTAGTTATTTGCCAGCAAAGCTCTTCACAAAATGCTTCAATCTTCACGGGTTTTGCGTGGTGTCTTTCACTTAGCCAGGTCTTCATTATTTGGCGCCAAAAAATTCAAAGAATGAAAGTAAAAAAAATTCCCTCGCGCTTTTAGACATTCATTTGCATAATTTAGTCGATCATGTTTCGTTCTGTTTTTTGTCCTGACAAACTTTTCAAGAATTCGTGGAGTTTTACCATGATTAAAGTGGTATTAGATAACGACATGTGCCCTTGGAGTAGGAGCGTGTATTCATTTGGCAAAGTGCCTCTTAAATCTTGGGAGGTAGATACCATTAGGTGATCGAAATCGAAAGCACACCTATCTGTTCTTGGGTTATATAATAACTAGCCGTTTTAAAATGTAATACGAAAAAAGGCAGTAGCCTTGAGGGTCTCGTACCACTATTTTCTTATTTCACAAGTCTACCAGTTCCCATTGTTGCACTCTGACCATAGAAATCATCTTTTGCCGTAGCTTCGCGCACCCGCATGTCCGCGCGCGGCTGGAGAAGCATATGGGCTCCAACCTGGTGCGGCTTACGGATAAGACCTACATGACAGACCTGGAGGAGAGGATACGGGCCGTCAATGAAGAGAACCTCAACAAACGGATCTCTTCCAGAGTTGTAAGTAAATCATGGCATCTTCTTTTATCTTCTCTCATGCTTATGAGTAGGTTAGACATGTTACTGAGCGAATTAAAGGTGGTGGCTATGTCCTTGAACTTTTAAAAGTGGATTGAGTATTTCAGCTTCTATCATTTTGGCTAAAAGCACTTAAAAGCTGGTTGACTTGCTGTTAGGTTTGACCTTGACTTAAAAAGCTTACTTTTTAGCTAGGCTGTCTTCTAAAGACACGAAATTGTCAATAATGACATGATAATGACATAGAATCTAGAGCTCGAACTCGATTTGAATTGATTTTATTGTGAAAGTAGATTATAATCGCAGAGTGGAACAATATTTCTGCCTGATAGCTCTATATAAATAGCTTCAAGTAGGTTTCTAAACAATAATGTGTCATTTTCTCCTATAATCAAACAAACTTTGTACGTCTATCGCGTCACGTAGACCATTTGCCTATAATTGACATGAAAGCAATTAGCCAGCCATCATGAGACCAGTTTGTTTATCAACTCGAACCCTCATTTACCTACATTTTACGGCCTGGGGGAAGGGAAGTACCTACCGTTAGTGCGAAACTGACAGTTACTGCGAATCAAAACCGTTTAAATTGATTTACAAATCACGAGTACTACGCTTTAGAGCCACATAAAATATTATTACTTTCTGAAAACGAATTGCTTAGTAACGTAATCATTCATCGTTTGTTATTCTAAATAACTGGGACCGAACAATATGTTTAGACTAGGAGTTATCTTGTTCAGCCATGTAGGTATAATGTATATCTCTACAGGAACTAATTACAACGGCTAATGCTACATACCGACTTAGACTGTGATCCCAAGTGATGTGTCTCAGTTGTCGATAGGCAAGTTCAAAAACGTAATAAAACGAAGACTTCTTTTAAAAGCATACTATAAAATATCTGATTATCTTAGAAGACAAACAAGCTTGGGACGAACTAGCTCATCCAATAAAAAAAAGTGTAATCATACCTAATCATACAAAACGTAATGACGATTCAAAGTGATCAGAGAGATTTTATTGAATAAAAGCTTTTTTGGCTTTGACTTTGACTAACCGAATTGAAGCAAGGTACAAAGAAATACTAGTACCAACCCAATGTAAATGCAAGCTAGAATATTTTTTTATCTGGATCTTGCAAACAAGGGTTTCGCTAGTGTAGTCAAGTCATGTTAAAAGCTTAGCCAGCCAGTCCCTAGCGCTGATGTAACATTGTTGATGAATGCTTAGTTTCCTAGGTGCGTCGCCTTGGAAACCAACGTTTTAGGTGTTCGTAAAAGTTACTCTGCGAGCGGGGTTTACGTCTCACAACGTCAAAATGTTTTTTTTCAGCTCGATGAAATGGAAAGGCTGAAACGGTTGATCCTAGTCGGCAAGACCCCGCTGAAGGAATGTCCACCTGAGCTATTCCATCACCCAGTGTTCGTGTTCTGGCGTATGGTGAATCGCGAAGTGGCTCTTGCTTCGAAGAAACGAGCTGACGCGTACTATAGGAAACTGAAAGCGTCTCAGAGATCTGAGCAGGTAATATTAATAGTAAACAAATTTTTCTTGTGCACATATTAAATTAGCTAGCTATTTAGGTACCTAGGCCAAATCACCATACTTTATGGATAAATCACGATAGTTACAATACAAATAATTTAGCTAAATCTCTTGTACGTAAGAGGTGAACAACCTTATTAACTTTTACCAAATAACATTAAACCAATGATTAATGATTCCTGATTTTAAGTCAGTGGACGAAGAAGCAGAAGGCGAGGATATGGAAGAGGAAGGCGAGCAGCTCACGCCAGAACAGCTCCTGGCGAAATGCAACGAAGAATTGGAAGAACAGAAACAGATTGACGTAGAGAAGGGGGTGCGATTCACTGATGAACAGTTCGCCGTTCTAAAATATGAAACAAATGATGTTAAAACGCTCAAGAATCTCACTGTAAGTCATTTGTTATTTTTATATTTCATTTTACAGGTGCTATTACTTTACAGAGCCCCGTGATTCTGCGCATGTGAAGCAGAGTCTGTGTTGACGAGACATTTTCCAAACAAAATATTATTTGAACGTCACAACTTGCAAATTCATTCGAAGTTCTTTCATTCACTTTAACACAAATTCAGTCTTTTATTTTAATTCTGTTCCGAGTTTTCATGAACGATTTTGACATTCTGGGTACAGTTTCCGTGCATTCTAACTTCACTTAAATAACGTGTGATTATTTATCATTAAACTTTCTCAAACGACACGTGTGCATCCGTGAGTGTTTATTTAATTCTCAGTAAACTAGATACATCTGGTCTAAACAAATCCATATCGCTAAGTCACTAGGTCTGGTCAAAGTGTCTTAACTTTCAAGAGATTGTAGATAAATAAATAAAATAAATAAATATTTATGGACATTTTACACAACGCTTTTGTAAACGGGTTGGCTAGTTTACATAGCAAAGCCTAAGTAGAGGGCGAATTTATAGAGCGTATTTTGCATCTATCTATACGCGGTATAATAAAGGCTAGTACAAACCTTAGTAAAGAAGTATACAAGCAAAACATCAAAAAATGCAAACCATTTTCCTTGCCTTAAGACCAACGAATAAATTGTTTATTTATTTATATAAAAGGTTAACAAAACTGCCCATGTCTTTATTTATTTTTATACGTAAAACGGATTTGCTCGGCTCGTGACAAACCGATTTAAACTAGACCGCTTGACCTAGAGGGCTGCGATAATGCCGAGATTATAGTCTGGTCATCGCTGGCTCGTGTTACTTAATTGCTATGAGATCATGATAGATTTATCAACACAATAACCGGCCGATGGAATTAACCACAGTAACGATGTGGCTGAATATGATCATTGATTTCAAATGTTTGTTTTTTTTCTTAATCGTAACCAGCTTTCTACCTTAGTTTGTTTTCAGTAAGTATTATGACGGTGACGATCAATCTTCAACATTCAGTGGTATTTAACATCGGCTATATTAACCACTAGCTAACATCAGCAATTCCTCTTTGGTGAACTTTGACGATAGAAAGCTGCATTCTACGAATTCTTGCCTAAATTTTGACATTTTTGAGCTCCTAAGTGATGAATTTACACTTGTAAAACTTTAAAATCAATGTGATTTAGGTGTAATTCAAACAAAAATCCAAGTATGTCTCACTCAAAATGCAATCATAGTTCTCATTTATCAATAACTGGTTTTTACTTGTTTCTAACCGGACATTAATCAACACTGTTTAGTTATATTATAGGTAATGACCCAGCACTGATATCGACCGTCCATGTTGAAATTTACTTGTACTGGCAAGGCAATCAGTGGTTGCTACATTGTCTACGAACTACTTATTATTATCAGCGTCTGAGCAAATGTCTCCAATTCCTCAAAATCCCTTATCCGGGATTGCTGTTCATGCTGTTTTCATCCCTTTTGACATGACTCAGACGTGACGTCATCGTGCTATGTTACCACTCCATACTCGATAGCTCGGTAGTAATTTCAATGCACCTGTCGCCCGACATGCGACAGGCACGACAAGTCAGCTTGTCTTTTTTTTTACTTTTTCTGTGTAACGCGCTCAAAAGTGACTCCCTGCTCGGCCTGCTCGGGAAAAGAGAACAGGAAGCAGAATTGGATTAAATTAAAATTATAGGACGCTTCTTTGTAATCTTATGAGGATCTTTACTAAGATTTTTTTAATAGCTTATCTGAGTCTCGTGTGTCTAGTCATAATGAATAGAGATTATATACTTATGGACGAAACTAATTAAAAGTTTCGATAATTCTTACTATTAATTACTTCTTACTATGTATCATGAGTATGTATTTACAAAAAAAAAGTGTATAAGTATTATATTATATCAGCAATCTAGTTCCCATAGTATAAGCTTTGCTTAGTTTAGGAATAGAGAGCGTTGTGTAATAGGTCCAAGAATATTTATTTATTATTTACTAGGTGCCGCCCGCGACTTCGTTCGCGTCCCGTTGGATCCCGTTAATTTTTCGGTATAAAAAGTAACTTATGTGTTAATCCAGGTTACGGACAATATATATTCCAAGTTTCATCCAAATTGGATCAGTAGTTTTTACGTGAAAGAGTAACAAACAACCATCCATCCATCCATACATACTTACAAACTTTCGCGTTTATAATATTAGTAGGATTTAATTCGATTAGCTCATGGTCTAGTTAAATTAACCTTATCTGTAACAGTTGTCAGTAGTATTACTCATGAGAAGGACATGCCCCAAATTCTATTTTAGTTTTCTACTATTTTCTAATGATTCGTCCAAAGGGTTGACGTCGTAGTTATCTTTATTCACTACGTCAGAACTTTTTATAAAATAAAACACGTTTGTGATGCCAGGAAGTCTAGCACGTCGGCTGTGCTATCCTTTTAATTTTCATTAGGTATACGAAGTAAATTTACTATTCCGTAGTATATTCAGCTTTCATTCAATGCAGCGTTTTTTTTTTGTTTCAGACTGTGGAAGAACTGTACGCACTTGCGGACAAAATAATTGGAACGAAACGTCTTTAATTTATATTTATTTTGGTAGGCGTAAGTATTTAAATTGGAATCGATAGCAACTAGTTATAGTGCCGCATTTAAATAGAAAATAGTAAATATTGTAAAGCTGTATTAGGTACTCATAACTTAGTGGAAATAAGCAAGAATGTAATTTTATATGCAGTAAATGGTTGTTACCAATTTTTGCTTTTTCATTGGCTGGTTCCTTCAAGCCACACACATTCACTTATTACTCACAAATACTTTGCATAGCAAGGTATCTAGTTTAAATGCCATTAAATAAAATGGTATTTGAAGCTACCTATTGAACTGATTATTTAAATCATCAATTTATCCTTAAAGCTGGATGGTTATTCAGAACAAAAAAAAAACAATAATAATTATTACAGATATCGTTTATTGAGTACAACACTTCTTTGTTTTACAATAAAATCGTACTCTACTACTACTATTTTAATTTAAATACACTTTTAATAGGCCTTAGGAGCCTATTCTAGATTTGATAAAAATATCCAGTTTTTTTAATAGTAAGTATATGAACACTTTGGTAGGTTAGTTCTAATAATTTTACAGAGCTCTAACAAAATTGCAGTACATAAAAATGACTTGTCAAAAGTTACAGCATTAGATCCGTAGGTATCTAATGATGCGACTCAACTCAACTTTAGGAACTCCATATCTTTACGACAGTGCCCGTGTTCTGTCGTAAAAATATTGAGTTCCCGAGTGTTCACTCATCCTCAGTACTTAAGAAACACAAAATTACAACAGTTTATAAAATAATTTCTATATCTTTCCCTGGTTATCTCCTGATTATGCCCTTTATTCGGATCATCCTGTATTAGAAAAAATACTAATTAAGTACAAAGTAAATTCCTCATGCAGGTGATGTATAACTGACTAGACTCTAAAAAAACATAAACAGAAGAAATATAATGAAAAATAATCTGATAAACACGTCAGTATTAACGCAACAAAAATACTTGATATCAAAATTCACGGCGATTCAAATCGCATCGAATAATATCACATTTCGTAGAATTTGAAAAAAAACTAATTTAGAACCGGTTTACACTCTCGTAAGTGTAGTAGCGAGCTACATTACGGGGTAACAAGACAGCGCATAACCAAGTAGTCATCGCTCCCGGTAGCGTACGATACGCGCTGCATAACTCGCCATTTTGTACTAGGAAGACGTGTAAATCGGGTTACAGAGAGCTTTTTGCACTGTGAGGTCCGCGTGTAGAGTTACTACGATTGTAGCCGTCTCCGCTTCGTCACAACCGACTCTTGGGTCTACGGCGTAGCTGCGCGTAGATGAGGCCAGAAGGTTTGTCGATGGGCTGGTAGATTTGATGCCTTGGATCGCCTTTCGTTACGTTTGCGGGAAATTTGGACATGTCTATGTTTAGATAGTGTTTGTTGGGCATCGTCATTTTTATCCATGTGACCTGCGAATAAAAAAATATGAATAAGAATATGAAAATAAATAACGTAGGTATTACCTTGTTTATTGTATTGCAAATGATAACTCAGATAAAATTTTATAAAATTTGAGATTTCAGGTAATAAATGAAGATACAAGGTTATTTTTTTGCACTAATAATATATAAGTCGGTTGTCAACTAACTGATAAAATGACCTCTCACGTAATATATTCTGACGAAACAATAATAATATGTTAGTTTTTGAACATTTTATTTTGCTTTGATAAAAGATAATATTATATAAATGGATATATCGAGTACATAGGTAGTTTAGTAGTAAAACTTATTTTAAAAAGTTTGCAAATCGCTCTTTGAAATCTCTGCTAAGCATTTCTTAACCTATTTATGTGGTTTATTCTTCATATTTGCTATAAACGTGAAGATACACGCGAGAGCAATGATTCCGGGTCACTTAAAGAATGTTAAAAATCTCGGAAACTAAAAATGATAGGTTAATGCAATAAATTGTATTTAATAGACAATGTAATACTCCTTAAATGAAGGTATTAAAACTTCTTAGTTATTGTAAAGTTATATCTTAAAAAAATCAAATTTGAAAAAGGGCCACTTTCGAAGATGGAACTACGAAATTACAGCATTTGGTTTTGCTTTTGTTTGTAATCTGTCATTTATGTGGGTATATAAACCATGTTGATAGTGCTCTATATTCATTATTCAAGCTGAAATTATGTCGCTTACGCCTGAAGAATGCACCAGAATACTTACAATGCTGGAAACCGGCCGGAGTCAGCGCGATACAGCCAGGACTGTCGGTGTGTCGCTGTCAACAGTACAAAGAGTTCTCCGACGTTACGAAGAAACTGGTTCTAACCTACGCAGACCAGGAACGGGCAGAACCAGGTGTACCACAGCACGAGAAGACCGATACTTGGTGAACACCATGCTTCGAAATCGCTTTCTCACAGGAACTGAACTCACAAATCAGTTTCGACGCCTCGGAGGAAGTAACCCAAGTGCATGGACAGTAAGACGTCGGCTTGCTGAATCTAACTTAAAACCCCTTAGACCTGCAAACGGCCCTAAACTGGAGCGTGGGCATCGTATTTCAAGACTAAGATATGCCCAGAGCCACGTAAATTGGAGTATTGAAGATTGGTCAAAAGTTATGTTCTCCGACGAATCAAAATTTATGCTCTACAAGCACGATGGAAGACACAGAGTGTATCGAAGACCAGGGGAAAGATTCAAGCAAGCATGCATCGAAGAAAAAGTAGCCTACGGTGGTGGGTCTGTACTTGTGTGGGCCGGAATTTCTTCTGAAAGTCGCACAGAGCTGGTGATCATAGAAAACGGCTCTTTAACTAGCGTAAGATATGTGGAAGAAATCCTCAATGATCATGTTGGTCCATTTATGGTCAATTTAGGTGAGGATGCTATATTTATGCATGACAATGCCCGACCTCATACAGGTAGGATTGTGAATGACTACCTTCAAGAGATGAACATTACTCGTATGGAGTGGCCAGCGCGCAGCCCGGATATCAACCCGATCGAGCATGCTTGGGACGAGCTAGGCAGATGCGTAAAACAACGAAACCCTCCCCCAATCACGCTTCGTAAGCTCAAAATTGCTCTCACAGAGGAATGGGAGAATATTCCCCAAAATCGTATAAGGAACTTGGTGTACAGCATGCCAAACCGCGTAAACGCAGTAATGGAAGCACGAGGAGGCAATACGAAGTATTAAAATTCAAGTCAAATCGTAATAAAGTTCAAAAATTTCATGTTTCCTATTTTTGTTTTAAGGAGAGATCAGCAGTTTTTTTCTTTATGTAATTTTGTGTTAATAAAATGTATGGTGACTCATATTTTTTTACTTTCATTTAAGGAGTATTACATTGTCTATTAAATACAATTTATTGCATTAACCTATCATTTTTAGTTTCCGAGATTTTTAACATTCTTTAAGTGACCCGGAATCATTGCTCTCGAGTGTAGTTACTATATTTTTGTATGCCAACCAACGATGTCAGTACAACCTATTGGTTGACCTACTGTCTAACTTCTTTATTTTATTCTAATACCAACTATGAGACTCATATTCTGATAGAGAAATTATTACTCTAGCATAGATATGAGTAGAGATTATCATACAAACAATTTGTGCTTGAGTCCGGATCTGTGTTTCAGCAGTAAAAGTGAATACGGACCTAAGACAGCTTTGTGTAAATGTTCGTTTAGTAGGTGAACTTACCTCGGGAACTTTCTCCAGAACTACTTTCTCGGCCTGATACAAGGTGTGCTGAACTGATGGGGAGTAAACGCCGACGTCAGGAGGGCCGGCGAACTTGTCTAGTATAGCGTCTTTGACCGTCAACCACGCGTTGTCAAAGTCGGCGGTACGCATGCTGTCGTATACCCATTCTGCTTCCACTACGGTACTGTTGACAAAGTGAAAAATAAGCTTTAGGGCCGGTTTCACCATGCTCTGTTAGTTAAACTAACAGCTTGTTAATTAACAGACTGTTAAATCTAATCGCTGATCTGACGGCCACCATACAAACCAGCTAAACAAAAATACATCTGCTTGCGTTTTATTTAAACAGCGTTGAACGTCGTTTTAATTTAGTCGCTTGACATTTTGACTCCCGATTACGTAACACTCTGTTAGCAAGACTTTGGTGAAACTGGGCCTCAGTATACTAGTTAAAGTCTGGAGAAATCTGCAGTTAGATAGTAAATTTACATTGGAAAAATACTTTTTTGTCAAATATTAATTTAAACTTTTTATTGGTTAAGGACGCACACATAACACAGTTACGAGATGTTTTAGATCTGATATATCTATTAAATATCATGATACCAAAGCAATAAACAAAAGAGGTAAGTAAAAAAAACATTTTTACTGTGGATGGTGATGAATGTGATGATAACACACCTGAATATTCTCTCCGCGGCGTCAGTGAGGGTGGTGTATTCGTCTTGTACAAAGTCTACGAAAGCTGATTGGGTTGTCTTCAGAACTCGAAGACCGCTCAAGCCAGACTTTACTGTTACAGCCTCTGCACAAAAGAAAATACTTCATAAGAAAAACTTTACGAACACACTGTGATTCTAATACATTACAAGTTATATTCTCAAGAGATGTTGAGCTATAAACTCACCATGCCTAGCTTGTGACACTTCACACCATCTGGTTGCTGTTGAGGAAAACAGGAAAGCGTGGTTATGAGGTGCTCCAGCCTGCAGCCTCTCCCACGGGTATTCTAGAATGTGACACTTTGCCTCCACCACTTGTTTGTACATGTAAAGGAAATGATTCACAACCACCGCACCAAACTCCTCCGGAGTCTTAACACCATGCTTCTTAGCGAGTAGGTAGACTGTGTTCTTCTGCGAATCGGTTGCGACAACTTCTTTGTTGTCACCGATGACGTAAGCTGTTTCTGAGGCGAGTTTCAGTTCTGTTGACACTTCAAATTCTCTTATCGAATGGTAGTCTCCATCTCTGTGTACGTGCAAGAGTTTGACGGAACCCTTGCCGTAGCCGTGGTCGCTGAGTTCAAAGCGACCACCCGTCTCCTCGGCTGCCGTCAGCGCTGCCCGAGTGCCAGCGCTGGTGGAGGGTCCCATGGGACCTTCACCGGAACTGGTGTTCGAAGGTTTCGCGTAAATTCTGCAAAACAACATGGTTTTAGAAACTTTGTTCTAGAAGTATGAGCTATTTTAAATCGACTAAAATAATTGAATATAAGTAATAATAACACATATGTAATGGATATTTAGAGCATTTATTTTTTTGTATACAGAGATCGCACCCCCTGGTATTTAAAAATAACAACCCCACGAAGTAAAAGATTTTATTCTAGTTTACCTGTTTATGCTCGTCCACGGCATTTTTTGTAGACAATCAAATCACTTGATCTTGAGGGTGTGCAGGAAGCTGCGCCGGCGCATGAGGCACAAAATAGGTACACAAGCAAACTGCGACGATATCTGCTCAAACCCTCACTTATATGAGTACCCTGTGACCCTTGTTATCAGAATAGAGCACGCGACACTAGCAACTCATTTGTAGCTAGCTATACACACACGCTCATTTATAATTTATAATAAATTAGTGTTTATCTACACTGACGACCAAACTTTACTGGTTTATTTTTAGGTTGTTGTAGTCTCACAACAATTGTGACTTTCAAGGTACCTACTTATAAGATGGACTTCACTGTACCTTTTTCCTCAATTTCGTTCTCTTACGCAAATACATAAAAATGATTGCAATGTAGATGCAATTATTAATCACCAGTTGTTATGATTCCAGAATAATTTATTTTATTATCGATGGTGGCTAGTCCCTGTATGATAAACATGAATGAATAAGAGGTGTGTCAGGATCGACCAACTGGAAAGCCGATAAACCAGGACCCAAGAAACCCGGATTGCCTACCTTTAAAAAAAGGAAAAAGAACAGACGTGAATAATAGCCAAACGCCTAGCTATATAGGTACTTCATAAAAAAAACTTACCTATGTTATGAATAACATAAGAAAACGTGCTATGTGAGGTAACGTATTATAGGCCGGCGCTGTAACCACCCAACAGGTGGCCCATGTATATTTTATGCATGTCCTTCTTACATCACATTTTCGCATAAAAATGCGAACTGCCAAGGAATGGAACTCTCTGCTATCATCAGTATTTACGAACCGATATAACCTAGGAATTTTCAAGAAAAGAGTGAATAGGTGGATTATGGCTAAGCGTGCTCCACCTTAAGCTGCAACTACATTACCCATCAGGTGTGTTGCCAGCCAAACGCACGCTATATATCATTATAAAAAACCTAACTCTGCCTCTCCAATTCCCGATCCCTTCGCTCCTCTGAAACCCGAATGTTAAAAACTCCTGTTCACTCTACAAAATTCTACAGTAGCTCATTTACTCTCCAAGCCACTAAACTTTGGAATGCATTCCATCCGACATGCTAAATCCCTTCCTATTTTTAAAAGTATGGTTCTCCAGCACTATCTTTCTTCCTTACATTCAACGTCATCGTAAATCTCTTGTAGGTATTTTTAATATTATCAAAAACTTTTCCATTTGTATTATTGTAGGTATATGATAATTGTATATATATATATATATATATATATATGTGTGTGTGTAAATGTGTAGGTATATGTATTTATCCATATTAGTTTTGTATGTGTATAGGTTAAATTATATTTATGTATTATGTATATTCCAGGTTATTTTTATGCCCCGTTCTTACCTAGTCGAACTGCTTCTGTCCATCCAAAGGTTGTCTGGAAGAGATCGCTTATAGCGATAACACCGCCCATTGTACCTCATACTTAAAACTTTTTTCTCTTTTTTTTGTTTTTCTTCTTTTCTTGGTGTGCAATAAAGAATATATCTATCTATCTAACTAAATAAAAACGTCACGATCATAATAAGTAGGCATATATTGGCAGCTATAGATATGAATAATAAACATTGCCAAAAAATAAATATGACGTACACATTTATCACTACCTGATAAAAAAGCTCTTGGGTTACAAAAATACTATGGGGTCATTTCAAAGTGCGCAAACTCTCGGCACAGATCATATTACTATACTAGCTCTCGGTTACAATGAGAAACTATGATGTTAGCCATTAAGAGTATACTAACCAAATATTTTGAATGCCATTACCATTACACTTTTGGCAGTCAGACCGAGTTGCTTTTAATTATTCGAGTCTACTCTCTGACGCGCACACGTATTGCAAGACACGTCACCGATACGATACGTAGCGTAGGAAGAACATCCTACGTGACGTATTAGCTTAGGAATACCACAGACTACTCGTATTAGTAGTAGGTACCTAGTATGCAAATTACCAGTTTGAAAAATTTCAAAATTATTTCATTTTGATTCATCCTGTTCAGAGTCGACACACTAGTTCTAGAATACCCTGTAAAATTGGTTGGTAGATCTTAAAAAAATCTAAGTAAATACCTAACCTAACCTTTCTTTCTTTAGTATTATATTAGTCGTGCGTGAGTGAGTAAACACTTATGTCGTCCAAAAGAAAATTATAGTGGCAACTTGAAACTGCAAAAACATAAAAAATATGAAATTTTATTATATTAGAAGATCGACCTATTTCCTCCCACGTCTTCTAAGAGCAATTTCGAAATTTTAATGTATAAAAGCAGCATAAAATGTACAATTTTATGATTCGTAAAAGTTTTATGTGTCTTACATATAAAACTACGCACATGCATAGCTCTTAAAGACTTATAGAATATTGTTTTGGCTATAATAAAATTATATGAATCCAAAAATTGAATTTAAATAGATACTTATTAGGTTAAATAGATCTTATTCGATAGAGCGGTTGCGCCACCGCCCACGCTGCCACTGCCGCGCCGCCACCGCGCCGTGCCGCCCGGGTCGCCCGGGTCCAATGAACAAGTTGCTAATCTCTAAGTTTATTTTTACTTCCGATAACATTCAGCATCCATAAACAAGATGCTTCAGAAATATTCGTTTTTAGTAGACAAATAAGATCAAGGTCCAGACAAAACATAATCCAGTATTTATAAGTTTAAATACTTGAAAAAATACCACTTCAATTTGATAAAGCTTCATCATCAGATGATGATGATAGTGATGCCGTGATAGTTATTCCTATTTAACTGCCAAACTACTGAACCGATTTTGAAAAAAAAATTAGATTGGAGATACTATTTCAGATGAAATAAGAATTTTTCAAATCGGTAATGACGAAGTTATGAGGTAAAAAAAATTCAAAAAAATACAACCGAATTGAGAACCTCTTCCTTTTTTAGTGTGTTAAAAATATTTCGTTTGTGAATTTATGCGCGGTAAACATACGTCATATTTGAAACTAGTAGGTACCTACTTCTGAAAGACAAGGCTACGGCCGACCGTCGTCGTCAGACGTAATAACAGTAGACGATTACGAAAGCAAGTGAGTCTGTCTGGTGCCAGTTATTAATCGGCTCAGCAGAAGTGGGCTCAGTTTAGTGCACTGTTCTGTCTCATAAAACCACCGCAGTGAAGATAGCGGCAAGATGCGTGCGGTTCTTTGTGGCGTAGGGCGGGCTTTGCGCAAGCGCGGGCGGGCGGGCTTTTGTCACACGTTCCAGCTGACGCCGGCAGCGTCACGCATCGCCACCGCGCACCGCACAAGTCTCGCGAATTTTCTTCATAAAATGCCCATTCCTCTTTAGTGAACGTACTTCAGTGAACTTCCGAATATCATTACAAATGATGGTCCGATGCAGTGGACGGTACACGGTCAACTGGCGTGGCTTCAGGGACTTCGCATTCGGGAACAAGCCGCCTGATGAAGGTATGTGACTTGCGACTAAAATCTGCATTGAGTGCAATATAGGTACTCGTAAGTACCTAACCTCAACGCTATGATTTGGGTCGTAGGTAGCATAACACTGCCGCTAGTAGGTATGTCTAGACTGGATTTATAAGTACTTAGGTACTATGTTCTCACTATGTTTGGAGTTTGAAAACTTGGAAACGGGTCTTTTGATTGATCCAACAATGTTCCGTGACAACAAATATCAGATATTTAGCATCTCACTCTCGTAACAAGAGAATATCAATAAGTCTAGGTACTTATAAGTAGGTAAATACCGACAATTTAATTTGGCCATACCACAGATTATATAATACTATACTAGTAATACCTACCATTTTTAAAGGGTTTTTTTTTGTTGAAATAGGTAAACAATGAGACCAATGAATAATTAACTAATAACAATCCTTGTAAATACCTATAATTACCTAACTAGGTGATTACAGGGTGTTTTATCTACATAGATACAGATAGTTACCAATGTACCTTCTGTCGATATAATAAACCCTCAGTCAGCCTCAGTAAAACTAACACCATGATTTATTAGACTAGTTGAATATAACCAACTAAATTCTTGAAAGAAACACAGTACAGTTACACACGAACTTAAAAGGAAATTATTGTTTCGCAGAGAAAGAAGAGAAACCAGACTTATCAAATCATGAAGTCATATTTCTGAAAAGCATAATGGAAAGTCCAGACTTTGCACGAAGATGTGAGGTAAAGTATTAGAAGTACCCCAATTTAACAATGATTTTTTTTATGGAATAAACCGATGGCCTACCTAATGTTCAGTGGTAACCAATGCCTATAACGATACATTGCCTTACTGAGCACGTCCACAATCCACTTCAAACCACTTCTAGAGGTAAATTTATAAAATCAATCTAATTCCGTTTTCCGAGATACGGTAGATACGGAAGGGCAAGTACCTACCCGAGGTACTTGCTCAAACTCTTAGGTAGTACTTGTAGGTTGGTATCTAGGTACTATGATTTTCACTGGAGATGATTTTAACCGGCAACTCTAGTGACTCTATAACGTGCTACGTGCGTGCTACGAGCATGCTACGCGCGTACGCGCGTGCTACGCGCGTGCTACGAGCGCGCTACGAGCAGGCAACGAGCTTTGCTCTGGGTCTCGCACTAGGTTTCCTGGATTTTTTTACAAAGAGCTTGTGAGCACGTGATTTGTAAAATCATTAAACTAGAAATACCAGAATCCACTACGGGATTTACGGTAGAGTTTTTTTAGTGATAGGTCAACGACATTCTATATTTATTTGTGTCTGCTATCTCAAAAGTTGCCTAAAATATTGTCCATGCTAAAAGCTCAAAAGGGTTGCGGGTTAGGTTTAGTTTAATCCTTTAGCATAGCCATGTGGATGAATCGAAGACTATGTACCTACTATTTATTATCCTCACGAAGAAATAAGACAGGTACACACTCGAAACGTTCAAAATGTAGAGGTCAAAATAATAGAAATGTACTCTGTGATAATAGGTAGTACCATGGATAGTACCATAGTAGGTCTCTATGTACATTGTACAGTGCCTAACGAGGTTCATTTATTCCATGCTAACAAAATCATCCAGAAACTAATCGCTAAGTTTCGGATATCTTCTTTTTCTTTTTTTGTGGGTTTTGGTGATAGACATTGACACTGACATAACAAAAACTGTGACAACAACACCCACTATGTGAAACTGTCAAAATGTCAAACAAGAAAGTTGAATGCAGCTTGACTAGGGATGCTCCAGGTTGCCTGTGATCGTCGATAGTTTTAAAATCGATGCTTTTTCTAAAGTTATCAAAATGGGCCCTAATTCCACTAATTTACAACATTTGATGTTCAATTCAGTATCAACAATGGTACGACTGACCTGCAACTCTGCTGAAGCGTCACTATACAGCTCGATCAAAATAGCCTAAAAATAGATAAATATAACTGCGGTTCCTTAGAAGCAGTCAAAGTTTGATAGTAGACTAAGAAATAATCGAAAACAGATTCAAAACTACAGATTAGCTCAATTTCAGATTGTAAGTTCGTTAGTGAAAAAGCCCTCTGTCTAAACATGCATTATCGGAATACATCATATTACCTATTTCATACAATACATTAACACACAGTATGTACCTGCCTAGGTAGGTAACGAAAATTTAGTGCAATACAAATTATTCTTTATATTCGCAAAGAAAATTATCGCCTACTTCTCTAATCTCTGACCTCATCCATTAAAATTACATCGATATTCGATAAGGCGACGCACATGATTCGAAGCATTGAGCACATCTCTAGTTCGACTAGATGAAGATGAAAGGAAGTTGTTGTGGGTGTGTTGTGTTCTTTCTTTTTCTTTCTGAATTTCTCCCAAAGCTCTGTAGCGACTAATTACTGCAGTATTGTAATTTATACCGCAGCTGAAAAGAGTGAATAACATGCATTGATATCATCAATAAAGAGCCCCATTTTAATTCAACATCATCACCTAACGGCATCAGTGCCACGCCTATGTTGATGAGTTTGTTTTCATTTCAAGTGTTTTTAGTATCCCTGGGTGTTATTTTGTTGTAGTCGACTGATTCAGAGGAGGATTTGATCGTAAAACCTGTGTCCCTGGGCAACGTCAACATCGCACGGTCTCTCAGCGAATATC
This sequence comes from Eulithis testata, assembly GCA_947507515.1. Classification (NCBI taxonomy): domain Eukaryota; kingdom Metazoa; phylum Arthropoda; class Insecta; order Lepidoptera; family Geometridae; genus Eulithis; species Eulithis testata. Next base: position 4,230,481 of record OX382194.1, read on the forward strand.
GTGGTACAAACATACGGACTATCGAGCAAGCTGAACTTGCTATTATTGTATCCAGGGTACACTTCAAGGTATGTAATATTCCTTGTTTGACTTGTCCTTACCTACAAAACGATTAGGTATAAGTAGTTACATAAAATACATAATGTGTACTTTTTCAGGCTTTGATAGATGCTCATGACCAAATAGGTGCTCTTTGGATAGAAAGAGGTTCAGGGATCGATGAAAAGTATCCTGCTATAGAAGAAAAGAAGGTGACTTTTGAGGAAACCCCGGAAACAGAAGACATGGGGCCCGTTGAAACAGTGAAAGTGGTTGGCATTAGAAAAGTGCCTGGCCAGCCTTTAGGATTAACAGTAAGCAAAATTGATATACTCCTACATTTTTCATATAAATTGATTGATCCTCCGGTGTCTCCTGATAAAAGTAGAATGGCTTTCTATTAAAAATAACACTGGAACTGTTAGAAATAGATAAGTAAAGAATATGCTTGGAGTTCAAAAAAGGGGGTATTTTATCCATTTTACTTAACTATATATTTCATTTATTATATTTCAAAATTTCAGGTTACTACCGATGAGCATGGCCAGCTCATAGTAGCTCGGATTCTGGCCGGCAGCTCAGCAGCTAAACAAGCTTTAGTATCTGTCGGAGATGTGTTATTAGAAGTTGATGGAGAGCATATCAACTCGGAAGAGCAACTAAAGGAAGCTGTCTCGAAGCCGACTGACCGAATCAGCCTCAAAGTTGGACCTAATATGAAGGAAAAAGCAACCCAGTTACCTAATAAATTAAGTGTAAGTAATATTATTCAAAATACAGAAATATATAAGGAATGAGTATATAAGAGTAAGTTTGAAAGTAGCGCCATTAACGGACAAGTTGAGGTTAGCGTGGTATGGACGTGTCATGCGGAGGGAAGAAAGCCATATTACGAGAAGAGTGCTAGACATGAATGTAGATGGATGTAGAAGTAGAGGTAGGCCAAAGAAAAGATGGATGGACTGTGTAAAAGAAGATATGAGTAAGAATGGAGTGAACACCGAGATGACGGCTGGTAGAGGAGAGTGGAAGACGAAGACATGTTGTACCGACTCCAGTTAGCGTGGTACAAGGATGATGATGATGACAGAAATACAACTTACAACTGTAACTGTACGTTTCCACTAAAAACATTCACAAGAAAACCTTCACAACACAATCCTTACAAACAATTTGTTTTTAGAATCAAGAGTCCTTAAAACAATCAGCACAAAATTCAAAATGTCAAACATGCACAAGGTTTGGCAGTGGAAACGCAAATCAATATCTTTCACAGATTGTTGCGCATGTTTTATTGTTAATGTTTTTGAGCGGAAACCTTCAGTAATAAGTACTTAAAAAGTTTTGTGCATGTGCCAAGATAAATTCAATAACTTATTAACCTTTTTTTCTCAAAGGTCATTGTAATGGTATAGGTATTAGGTATGAACACAAAGGTGTGTAAATGTGTTATGAATGCATTATACATGATAAGTTCATGTTTTGGCACTTTTATGACATGTTTTGACAATGAAAATGCCAAACATGCATAAACATTTTAGTATAATGTTCTTTTACAGTGTTATGTGAGGACCCTGTTTGACTACAATCCCAAGGAAGACACTCTAATACCCTGCAAAGAAATAGGCTTGGAGTTCAAAAAAGGGGATATTTTACAAGTTAGTTCAATATTGTTTTTACTATTGGTTTTAAAATTATGCTGGCGTGAGTTGGCGACGCGCTGTTCGTAAAACGCATTCCGTATTTAAAGTATCCACTAAAAAACCTATTTGAAAATTGTATCATGGTTTACTATAATAGCCTCATCATCATCATCATCATCAACAACCTATATCAGTCCAATGCTGGACATAGGTCTCTCCCACCACTCTAGACGTGCCACCATAATAGCCTAAACCACTGAAATCCCAGATGAGATTGAATTAGGTACAAACTTTCGCAATTCGCATGTAAAGTCTCGTGTATTTTTTTTCTAGGTATCAGATAGAAAAGATCCTAACTGGTGGCAAGCGAGTCACGTGGAGAGTCCAGACGTAGTGGGTTTAGTTCCATCACCAGAGCTTGAAGAGAGACGAAAAGCGTACGTACCACCTGAGGCCGATTTTGTGCATAAAATCAGCATTTGTGGAGCACGGGTAAGTTATTTATTATTGCTATGGAAATATAACATCTATACTAATAGGTAAAGTTCGTAGTTTTGTGTGTTCCCTGCGAGTAATCTTCAGAACTGTACTAGTTCTAGAGAGCCATTGGCTATGTTTCATAGTTTTCAGTGCGTTATCTCAATGTTTCTAAATTAAGGCGAAAAAACGCAGACGAAGTTGCGGCAAGTCTGTTAGTAAACAATTATATTTCGAAATAGAACAGTTCAGATCAAAAGCAGGCAGCTCGAGTTTATTATAAACTATTGCAAATTAACTAAACACTGTTTGTAATATTATTGATTATCCAAACTACAAAGGTGAAACTCAACAAGTCATCGGTTTCAAACATATGCTTCGTGACCTCGTATGTAGGTACAGTCAACTTCATAGGAAACTAAGAAGTCGAGAAAATTTTAATTACGCTGATGAAATATATATTTTTTTTTACATGCCGAGTACATTGCCTATTGGGCTTATTCCCCTAATCCCCGTCTACAGGCATTAGTGAACTTTTTGTTCAATATTCCCCGTTGACGCCGATGCGAACTCGTAACGGGGATTAGTGAGCTAAAAAGTTCATTAATGCCCATTTATTGTAATGTTTTAGTTATTGTAGAGATTTTTTAGACAAAAATAAAGAACCTCACTTTTTTACAGATTTCGAAAAAGAAGAAAAAATTCGTATACGAGTCCCGCTCCAGCGTACAACTAGAGGGAGCAGAATTGGCGCTATACGAAGAAGTGGCGCGAACACCGCCATTCCTCAGACGTATTCTGGCGCTGGTCGGTACTAAGGGGGTAGGCAGACGGACTTTGAAGAACCGCCTGATACAGGAAAACCCGGACCGGTTCGGAGCTGTTATTCCTCGTAAGCTTACTGAAAATAAGCCTGTTCACGAACTAAATTCTATCAGCTATCTAGTTCCCATAGTACAAGCTTTGTTTAGTTTGGGACTAGAGAGCGTGTCCAAGAATGTTTATTTAATATTATTTATAATATTCCAGACACGTCACGCCCCCCGCGCGCCATGGAAGAAAGCGGCCAATCGTACTGGTTCGTGTCCCGCGAGGAAATGGAACGGGACGCACACGCAGGACGCTTCCTCGAGTACGGAGAGCACAACAACCATCTGTACGGAACGCATCTCGACTCTATCCGGGCTGTTATCAAGGAAGGTAACAATTTTATTTAATAACTATTAGATGGCGGAAAATAAAATATGGACTCTATGCGGTTGTTATCAAAGAAGATAATTAAAATAATAATAATAGTTTATTCAGAACAATGTACAGTGTGCACTAGGTACAAGATTAAAACGAAGAGACTGCAAAAGTTATAAAAACTGAGTAGCAGCCTCAACGCCCAACTCCAAGGAACCAATGATTTATTTGTTCAGATACAGAGAGAAAAATAAAAATAAACTAGAAACATTTAACTTAAAGAAATATAAAAACATAAACTAACAAAAAATTAAACAGGGAAAAATACAAAATACCAAAGAATAGGAGTGAGGCTTTTAATTCAATTTTGGACTGTGTTTAACTAATAATGGTGGTAAAAAGGACCGAATCCTGCCTCACGCTGACGAAAACGCACGGCTCTGTGTTACCTAGCTCTAAGAAACTTTGAAAGTCGTGAAATATACTCATGGTGATACCTACTTACAGCTGTACCGTGTTGTATAATATTCTGTCTATAGCCACCTTCACTGGTTGTGTAACTACCGTTTTGAGTGCTCCGATTGTACCTGGTTTCCCTCACGAAACGATTGGGTAATTCCAGGTAAAATGTGCATCCTGGACTGCGCCCCGCAATCGCTAAAGCTACTGCACAACAGTAGCGAGTTTCTCCCATACGTGGTGATGATCGCCGCGCCAGGAATCGAACAACTCAGGAATCTGACGCACGCGTCCAATCGCAATTTGGCGGTGAGAAATATTTTTAGTTTTTACATTGAAATACCTAATATTTGACATGATTTTTCTGAATGGTTTTTCTTTCATTAAAAAAACATTAGTCATTTCTTACGAAAATAATATACTTAGTTGAATTGAATAAATATTTAGATACATATCATTATTGCTTACTTTTAGTTTTTTTATAAGTAAGTATCCTTCAGTGTCGTTATATAGAGTTTACACTGTATTTATTTTATTTGAATGAAATCATAAAAACTTAATTTTTATTGGTCTAAATAATATTCTAGTTGAATGACTTTCTATTAAAACATAGTACCTAATGATCCCAATTATATCTACATGTCGAGTAAGTTTTACAAGAAAGTAACTTAATAATAATAATAAGAAAATAAGTAACTTCGTAAATCAAACGTTCTAAATGTTCTAATGTTTATTTTACCCGACTGCACGGACCTAAAGGAATTTATACATCAAAGCTTACTCGATGTTGTTAAAATTGGACTTTAGGGTTTAGCGTAGAAACAGAAGTGTTTTTTTTATCTTTTGAAGCATGAACACCATAGTATTTATGATTGATATGATGTGTGTGTGGCATGTGTAGTTCGACCGGCAGAGCTCTATTCGCTACAGTTCCCGGCGCGCGCGCACTTTGGAGTCCCTTGCGTCGCTCTATGAGGTAAGACTTTGTTTTTGCCTGCATAATGTAACAAAAATCATCAATCATACTTAGCCCGTATGCTGATGAAGAAATCGTTACTCAACCATAGATTTGAGTAGAGATTCTCATGCAAAAATCTATGCTTGGATCCGGATCAGTGCTTGAGCAGTAAACTGGCATTCGGGCCTTAGCTTGGGATTCTATTACTTAAGGTTACAGTAGTCCCACACCTTTCCATACAAACGTGGAAGCTAAAAATACTTTCCATACGAAAGTTTACAAGCTTGTATTTTTTAAATGAATACTTTTTTTACGGTTTAGGGTGTATACAGACATAGATTATGACGAGATAAATCGATATAATCCTTAGTTTTGGTTGGTCAACGTCAAACAGTGGAGTGGTTACCCTTCCACGTTTGTATGGAAAGGTGTGCGACTTGTTCAACCTTAATTGTTTGACGCTTTTTGAACTGATCTCGAAAATTAAGGGCCTGCATTCTAGAGATGAGTGAAATATACTTACTTTATATTTATCACAAAAAAATCAAGAGTTAATGGTGTCGATTCTGTTGTTTGCTGCTTTTACTTGCCATTTCGTTAACTAAAAGTATTTATAAAATACAAAAGATATATACTAAAATTCAAATTAGCATAAACAGGCGGACTAAGTCGCGGGCTGAAGTTAGTTTCGCCAATAGCTAGTACCTAGGTACTGAATCTGTTTTTTAACGACTGAAGCTCACACAAACTTACATGCCCGCAGGAAGAAGACATGAAGCAAACTCTAGAAGACAGTTCTCGAATCGCGCGCCAGAATGAAAAGTACATTGACCTTGTCATCACAAACAATAATCCCGACACAACTTACTCCAAGATACTAGACGCGTTGCATTCACTCTCTACTGATCACCAGTGGGTGCCAGTCAGCTGGATTTATTAGTATACCTTGTAAACTTCAAAGGAAAAATATACTAACAATTGAGCGCTGAACGAACAGTATAGGAATTAGCGTAATTTGACTAAAAAAAAATGCGCGCTCTGTAGTAAATTTTTCCTCTGGGGTAAAATAGTGGTTGAATTTCTAACGGTAGGTGTGGTATGGATACGACTTGAAGTTTAGCCGTTACGTGCTTAAATGCACAAGATATAGAATCCACATCAATACTGAGTTCTAAGACAATAAGTTCAACTACTGTTATTAAAAAGGTACTAGGTGCACTGATTTTAAATTGTATTTAGTTAACTTTAGATAGGTAAAATCTTGCGTCTTCCCGCACAATAAGAATTCAAGCGCCTAAATAATTTACTAGTTATTTATTAGTGTCAAATTTCAGCTAATCATTTTTATCTCCGTAAATAATTACATCACAAAAATTATCAGTTTTAAATTCTAGGAAATCATGAAGAGTAAATCTAAAGTGCGGGTAAATGACTACATTTAGTAAAAAAAATAGTTTTTAAGTCTAAGCTGAAGTGCCACTTAAATGATCTAAAATTCTAATAAAAGGCAAAATATCATTCCAGTATTTTGACTTATGTATGAAAAGCTATTTTCGTCATTTATTAACTTTTCAGCTGTTTGTGCTATTCACAAGCTACCTACTTAAAGATAATCGGCACGAATCTGCATTTCTATTATCTAAGCTATAAAAATAAATCTTCAATTTGGTTGTAAGTTTGTGTTGACATGATTTGTAATTTCAAGAATTTCTTCACATTATTTTTAATTTCCTTTACTTCATGGTGTTCATATATCCCACCCGAGGAAGTTAAGAAACTAAGTAGGTATGTATTGAAAACTATGGCCTACTGGATAAGTTTGATATGTTTTGTACTACGAATGATACTAGATTTTAAATTAGCATAAGACCTTATTCATGTGGACACGTATGTATTTATAGCTTCTAATTCTAACGATAGCTTGCTATCGTACTCTATTTAATTTTATAAGAAACATCACACTTTTATCACATTTGAATTTATACGGTATTATTCGCAATTTGTATTTTAAATTATTTGTTTTATATTTTTATGAATTGAATTATAAAATTTATTGAGTATTATTACATACTTGAAAATTGCCGGTTTTGTGGCAGCTATTTTTTGCTTATACTTATTTCAGAAGCAACAATTATCACGATATGCTATTACTTCTATGAATCTCACATTCCGTCCAGTATGTTTTGTTATTTAGCTGTAAATTTTATTGTCAGAATTATTCAATATACATATTAAGTAATAGGTATTGCTTTATTTTATTTTTTCTGTAGCTAATATTAATAAAAACGCTGCTCATAAATCGATAATCTTTTTATTCAAGAAAGTTCTACTGGTTCATTTGTCTCGATGTGTTCTTGTGGTGACGAACTGATGTCTTGAAAATGTTCGGGTCAATGTGGTTCAAGCCAGTCTCACTCGCGACTGTGACTAAGCCCGATTCTGGCTCAGTTTTATCCAGCAAATGGGGCGCGAGTAATAGGAACAGTTGCTGTAACAATCAAATTAAAAATAAGATGAGAGAAATATAAAATAACCTTTTGCAATGAGTTCAATCACTAATAGCTAGATTACCTTCACCTAGTACCTAACTTTGGTCGCCATATTGGAAAACTAACGATATTCCCAATATGGCGGACAGTTTTTTAGAGAGAAACTTCAAGACGCTTAAATTTCAATATGTACTTATTTTAACATGAATCCCGAACACGTGAAATATATACACTAAATACCTCGGCCCATGGAATCAACGGCAGATTAGCGAAAGCAGCTTGCCATCCGGGCAGGCCTAAATGAACCAGCGCCATCCTGAAGTAATGCGTAAAGGAATCAGCCAGCCACCCCCACGCTCCTTCGCGCGTAGCCAACCAGACCGACCAGTTTCCACCGGTGTAGATGAGACACACCTGGAACATATAAAAAAGTCATACACTACACCAGCTAATACTTCTAGTATACAACTTATTCAATTCAATTCAACTCATTTATTTGCATAAAAATATGGTAATATAAGTACAAAGACGTAAAAGTATAAATAAGTGCCGCATATTTTTACCAAAGTGATTGGCGTGCAAAAGTTTTTAGGTCATCAACTAAGCATTTAACTATTAAGTTCGATAAAACAACACACTAAAAGTCACTGTAACAACAAAAGTACCTTCAATAAGTCAGAAACTGAATAAAAGCTCTCCAATATCAACCATTTTTGGCTGGCATGACAGGCGTCATGGCTCAGTCGGTAGTAGCTCTGCCTTCCGTGCTGTGGATCGTGGGTTCGATCCCCACCGAGAACAAACATTTCTGTGGCAAACATAAATGTTTGTTCTGTGTCTGGGTGTTATTAGGTATTATAAGTATGTATTTACAAAAAAAAAGTATATAAGTATTATATCAGCAATCTAGTTCCCATAGTACAAGCTCTGCTTAGTTTGGGACTAGAGGGTGTTGTGTGTAAGGTCCAAGAATATTTATTTATTTATTTATTTTTCCAACTCAGTACAAAACTTTTTATAAGGAAGATCAACAATATTTTTGGTAGGGAGTTGTAAATTAGGGGGGCCATATATACACAGTTAGCTTAGCTTATTTAGTGACTAGATGCCTTTATAGCTAGGGTTACCATACGTTCCGATTATTTATAAAATAAGTAGTTGCACCTTTCCAATAGTCCTGCAGGTATCCAACTCAAAAACCTTGCTTTTAGTGTTAAGTACCGGGCGAGGTCCCGCGTTCTGCCTTGTCATTGAAAAATCCAGCAGGTCTTTGAGAGCTGGAGATAGGCAAAGCTCATTCAAACAGTTCACTCGGATCGATCCGACAGCTAAAATGTCATCGGCTGCAATAGATATAGATTTAAGTACACTTATTAGATCCCTCATTTGGAAAGATACAAAAAGCAGCTAGGTTAGTAAATGATTAGTACTTTCCTGAATATTTGTAATGCCAAGTCAACTGGAAACCATCGCTGGATGCATAAAAATTGCGCAGATCTTCCGGAAGTATTGCAGAGTGTCTTTGTTCCCAATTGGAGAGTGCTACGCGATCGCAAGGAACCCGGCGTTCCACGTTCACGTTGCATATGCGTGGATCAGACTCTGTAATTTAGTCTTTACGTATACAACATAATACAAGCAATGCATGCACCTACAAAACAATGGATGTACCTACGTTACGTACACACATCTATAATTTTTGAATAGTCGCGGGTTCGAATCCCCCTTTCATTTTCCGCTTCGATCATGCGATTCATTCATTCCTCCCTCAGTCAGCCGGTCAGCGCAAACAGCTGACTGCAGCTGACACAAAGAGTGAAAGAGTAGATATAAGTTAAGAATATAGTAATCTATGGGAGTGAGTGAGCAAGCGGAACATTAAGCGGTCGGTGCGGTGCTTTCATTTCATTGATGGATTTTATCTCAAAAAAGAAAAAACTTAACCTACAAACTTTCATCCATCCTCGCCTCATACATAACTTTGTTTGTTTTTATTATTTGAGTGAATAAAACGAAGTAATGATGACTAATCCAACTGCTGGTGTTTGTGATATAAAACCAGAGTATGTAGTACAAAGAAAACCTCGCCCAGATACCGAAAGCAATGTGAATTTACTTGGTAAACATAAACTAGAAGATAGTGTGGACGATGATTCCGACAAATTAGATACCAAAAAACTAAAAACTGACTATAACAAGCCGAAAAACAAAAAGAAAGGTCAAAACAAAGGTAGACCCAAGGCGTACCGTGACGAAAGGGATAGCAAACCCTGTCCCAGTATTGTAAATGTCGCATCAGCGGAAGAAAAGAAAGAGTGCAATTTCGAAAACTGTAAATATATTCATAATCCTCTTGACTATCTAAACAGTAAGCCAGAGGACATTGGAAGTGAATGTCATTTGTTCAACCTACGTGGGAGATGCCCAAGAGGTTTGTCTTGCCGGTACGGATCTAGTCACATCACTGCTGAAGGCTACAATAAAGTTGACCATGAAAAAACTGCCCAGTGGAAGGAAGATACAAAAAACTTTCTTCACCAAACTACACAAACACAATTACAAAAGAAAAAGTATGATTTTAATTTTTCTGAGAGACTGGTGAAGCATTTGGACAGTAGAAATAAAAATCATGAGTCTACCGAAAGCTTTGAAGACAAAAAGGCAGAATTGGTCAAAAATAATTTGCCTAAAACCACCGAAGAGAAGAAGGTTGACCAAAATGTTTCTCCTGATACAACAGATCAGCAAAAGATTGAGTCCGAAAGAAATGGGTCCCAAACATCTGAAGAACAAAAGGCAGAATCTGATGAAAATAAGTTGCAAGAAACCACTGAAGGGAAGCCAGTGAAATCAAGTGGTGTTGTCACTGATGAATACTTGATAAAACTTTTACCAAAAGAAAAGAAACTGATAGACTGGAAAGACAAGCTTTACCTAAGCCCTTTGACGACAGTAGGCAATCTACCATTTAGAAGAATCTGCAAAGAATATGGTGCAGATATAACTTGTGGGGAAATGGCTCTATGTGAATCTTTATTAAAAGGAATGAAACAGGAATGGGCTCTAGTGAAAAGACATGAATCTGAAGATTTATTTGGGGCCCAAATTTGTGGAAATAATGCATACATTATATCTAAAGTAGCACAGATGCTTCAAGAGAATACAGAGCTTGATTTTATAGATTTGAATTTGGGATGCCCTATTGACTTGATTTATAAAAAAGGTGCTGGTAGTGGCATGATGCACAGGTTAAACGCCCTTGAAGCTTCGGTAAGGTGCGCTTCAAAACTACTGACAATCCCGTTCACAATAAAAATGAGAACAGGTGTCTACCAGGACAAAAAAATTACACATAAAATTGTACCAAAAATGGCTGAATTGGGAGCTTCTCTAATTACTGTGCACGGAAGGTCAAGAGAGGCAAGATATACACGGTCAGCTGACTGGGAGTATATTGAGACTTGTGCGAAAGCTGCTGCTCCTTGCCCTGTAATAGGTAATGGAGACATCCTATGCTATGAGGATTACATTGAAAGAAGGAAAATAGCACCTACAGTACAAGGTGTTATGATTGGCCGAGGGGCCTTAATCAAACCCTGGATATTTACTGAAATTAAAGAGCAAAAGCTTTGGGATATAAGAAGTAATGAGAGATATGATATTCTCAAAAAGTTTACTAATTATGGCTTGGAACATTGGGGCTCTGATACACAGGGAGTTGAAAACACAAGAAGGTTTATGCTAGAATGGCTGTCGTTTTTGTATCGCTATGTGCCAGTTGGTCTCTTGGAGAGACCACCTCAGAAAATTAATGAAAGGCCTCCATCATATTTTGGAAGAGATGATTTAGAAACCCTCATGGCATCAGGAAACTGTGCTGACTGGATCAAAATCAGCGAAATGTTACTTGGTCCTGTACCAGGTGGATTTCAATTCTTACCAAAGCATAAAGCTAATGCCTATTAGAATGGGTACCTATATCTATAGGAACCAAATTGGTTAAAATAATACCTAGGGGTACCTAGGTAGGTACTTATAAAAATTTATAGTTTATATTAGCTTAGCTAATCATCTAGTCTAGACTAATAATATTAAGTGTTTACTTAAATATTTTACCTAAATAAAACAATTTTTATAAATAAAAATCTGAATTATTTCATTATGAATAGGTAGGTCGAAGAGCCAACTAACAACCCACCCAATGCATGGATGGCATGGAATAATGGTCGGTGTTGGTACCTAGGTATAGCTGCTACTGGGTGGCAAAGATAGCAGGTTGGACCAAGCAAGTACGTAATACCTAGTACTATGCATGTAAGTAGATACCTAGGTAGGTAATATAGTTATATTATCATCAAAAAAATACAAACCCAACAATTTGGTAACTCCTAAAGTTATGTTTTCATAGAAGGAGTCCTCTGAAACTAAATCTACACAGAAACTCATTTTACTGTTATATTTACAAGACTATCTAAACTATTACAAACAAACTAGAGTAGGTTATTCAGATTTTAGTATTATGAACTGCATAGAAAAAGTGTGATGCTACTTTCATTATAAAAAAAAACCCTAAAATCACCTCTAATCTTCGAGAAAACACTCTGACACCATTGACAAGAGGTTTCTATGGTTACGTGCAAATAGCAACCAATCATAGATTTATGCAACCCTAGAATAATAAAGCACAGAAAAAAAATTACCTACTCAGTGTATATTGTAATGTATAGTATAGCAGAACAGAAAAGGTGGTAGCAATTAAATAGGTACCTACCTTACCTATCCCCTATACCTACCTATAGATCTAGCTAGGTCCTTTACTTATCATAAAGTCTAAATAAATCTTTTATAGGTACCGATGGGTACAGAGGGAGTTGTGTGTGGCTGGCTTGCGTACCTGTCACCTCCACCTAACCTAATCTTTGCTTCCCTTCCGGTTCTTGCACTTTTCTACATCCTTTTTATTTACCTACCTAAATACTAACGGCGACTGCAAGGTTAGGTTGGCTAATAAAATAACAAGGAAATTCAATGAAAAAAGTTTATTCTTTCCTAACATCCGGTATTCAGGCAGGACATCCAAACTTTAGCACATATGTAGATTCAATTTAAAATAGGTACCGAAGTATAAAACTAGGTTCGTCACTATCTTAATGATACTTTTAGCTACTACAATGCGTGTACTTATTTTATGAACATAAATAGAAATGTGCACAATAAAAGTCAAAATGCGATCATAATAACAGCGACAACTTATTCCCGAAATTATAATTAATATGTAAAACAAACACTGTCTACAACGACACTAGCTACATTGCTATAGTAATGTATTAAAGTCTAATAATAACTACTCTTAAATGTTACGTACTCCTACAAATTATGAAATTATGTTTCATCTAAAAGTTATTACTGCGAAACCAAGACCGCTTGTTCTGTTCCTACATAGGTAGGTACACAAAATGAGTGAAATGCCTATCACATTTCTGGACCTTTCAGAAATACATATTCACTTATCTCAACTTGTGGTAAAAAAATTAATAAAATCTGATTACGTCTAATAATTTAGTCCAAATCGGTTTAACGTCTCCTGCGGCGACGAGAATCTCCATTATGTCCATTTTCTGCAAAACAAAAAAAAAATTTAGTTAGATTTATGAGCACTATACCTACTCGTAAATTGATACATAAATGAAAGCTCTTCACAGTAAAAGAGGCACATAACAATAAGCTAATTGTCAATCCTAAAAAATTGTATTAATAAATTGTGTAGGTAAGTCCATTATCCAGTAATTTGGTTGTGGTATAAATATTTTGTGTGTGTGTGTGTGAGACGGAGGAAGAATGTGTGAACCTGTACATTATTTTGTAAGTGAAAGAGAGTCACTGGTTTAAAAACAAACCTCGTCACTTTCACCTTCGGCGATTTCTCTGGCGGCCGTCATTGTGCCCCGCGGAGCCATTGGCCGCCGGCGCGCCCAGACCGCCCTCCGCGCTGTACGGCCGGCCCGGACCCATGTCCAGGCCCAGCTGGCCGTATAAGCCCGCATTCATGCACGTATTGCCATACGATTCACCGTTAGAATCGCCGTGCTGGTGGATCCGTTTGTTAGCGGCGTAGGAGCCGAATGCGGTAAAGTTAGCGCCTTGCGGGGCGAGGCTGTCGGCGGCGGCGGTCTGGGTCAGCATGCGCGGCAGCAGGCTCCCGGGGGGCACGGCGAGGCCGCCAGAGTCGAGCGGCCGGTCAGCCAGACCCCCCAGTCCGTCGGAGCCCATCCCCTCATAGTCAAAGTCGGAGTCCCGTTCTCTTCCACGGCGGCGGCGATCCCGGCCCCGGGAGCGAGCGCCCTCCGAGGTCCTGCCGGCACCGCCAGGGCCGGAGCCCAAGCCGCCGCCCGAGCCGAGACCTCCACCGGAGCCGAGGCTCCCGTCCGAGTGGGGAGCGTAACCGAACCCGCCAAGGCCAGCAGGGGGCGCCCCGAGACCGACGGCGCGGTCTCGCTTTCTGGAATCTGACTCGAGGTCGCTTTGACCCGAGCCTCTGGCGTGAGTACCACTAGAGTCGGAGGGAGGGGGTGGGGGCGGTGGGGGCGGTGGCGCAGCCCAGCCTCCTGCAGCGAGCATTGGCGCCGCGCCGTACTGCGACATCATCATGCCGTACTGGTCGCTGGGGAAGAAGGGGGGAGGCATCGCGAAGCCCTGCCCGTTGTTCAGCGAAGGAGGAGGCACGCACATGTTCATCTGGGGAGTCATGGCCATGAGGGCTGGGATCTGAGGGTCGGCGCTCCGGGGTGCGCCCTGGTGATGATTCTCAAGTGGTGCGCTCTGCTTGGGTGTGAAGGTGCGGGAAGGAGATGCGCGCCCCCTGCCATTGTGTCGGTCGGGCGCAGCCAGCGCCGGCAGCTGCGGTCCGATCGGGGTGGGGAGGAGAGACTTGGGTGTGGGCAGGAGCGCCGGCGCCGCGGTAGGTGTCGGCGTTGCCGTCGGCGCCGGCCCGCTAGACGCTGAGGCGGAGACGGATTTGAGCGGGCTGCACTTGCCTGAGCGGGAGCGGCTGCGTGAGCGGGAGCGGGAGCGCGAGCGCGACCTGGAGGAGCGGCTGGAGCGGCTACGCGACGAGCGCGACGAGCTGTGGCGGCGGCGGCGGCGAGACCGCGACCGTGACCGAGTGCGCGAGCGGCGACGCCGGTCACGCGACCGAGAGCGCGACCGTGACCGCCGGCCGCCGCGTCTGTATCGCCCTCCGCGACCACGGTGACCTGTAATCAAAACAAACCATAGGTCAAGTTCAAATTGGCTCCTATGCTGTTTTAGAACCACTTTTAGAACGTCGGCAAATAGAGAGAAGATAAATTTAAGTTGAAGAAAACAATACTTACGTCTTCCACCCCCTCCACCGCGTTCGGCTAGCTCTTGCAACTTCGGATTGACGACTTGTTTGGCTTCCTTCAACACGGACATTAGGTCACCTGCTTTGGCAGCATTGGATGGAGTGAAGAATGTGTAAGCTGTCCCAGTTTTGTTTGTTCGTCCAGTTCTTCCAATCCTATGCACATAGTCCTCAGAGTTGCTGGGATAGTCAAAGTTGATGACGAACTTTACATCATCAACATCTAAAAAGTAAGACAGTATATTAAGACTTGTTCAACATTAATAAAGATAGATAACACTTTATTTGTACACACAAAAATAATGTTTAAGACTACTACAAATAAATATGTAATTTTAATGCTTATAAATGTGATATTTAAACATTATTTGGCTATTACATACCTAAGCCTCTAGCTGCCACATCTGTGGCTACTAGTATGGGCGATTTGCCACTACGGAAATCTGAAAACATAACACAAGATTAGCATACAGAAAATCACAGTGTTTAATAAAAATTTCAACCGATGTGTCCAAAATATTCACACTCCATGAATTTCCAGCTGCATGTAAATAGATCCCGCTGTATGTCTCTTGTGTATCTTCTTTAGTTTCTTGACAGAAAGAACTTGTGTATCCTCATACTTACCAGTGGGATAAACATTTTAATGAATTATGATCGATCACATTTTCGGAACAAAAACGGGAAAATACATAAATAAATATGCATACAGAGATATGTACAATATATTTCCAACAAAAATGAGAAAAGCTACCAAGGGCCCATGTGTTTAATAAAGACAGTTATTATTCACTAAACTTAATCTTTTAATAAACTTACTAATGATCGAGTTTCCATCATCACGCAAACGCGATGTGATGGCACACAAAATGGGAAATTTGAGATCGTTAGAGGGCCGCCATTCAGGTGGTAAGGCGCGGGACCATCGTCTCGCACCTCGCCCGGGGCGGCGCGCGCGTCACACGGGCGGCGGCGCGTCACTCGGGCGGCGGCGCGGATGCCGGAGAAGCGGCAAGGACGCACGAGGCGACTGCCCCTCGAGGGTACTCTATGCCTCGCGAGTGGGGAGGGGCCGGCGAGCGCGCCTCACGACGCCGTCGCCACTGCCGGCCGCTCTCCGCCATCGCCTGCACAGGCAGACACGAGCTCACAAGCTACATCCCATGCGACTCGCTTGCTACATCCACCCGACAGGCGAGCTCGCAGAGTCCGACGCCGCTTCTCGGCGATCCTCGTTACAAAATTACAATTACCGATTAGATATCTTGTCAGCTTTACTTTAACTTGTAAATTAAAAGTTCTAGATGGTATCAACAAAAAAATAAAGTAAAATATAACCACCATGTTTTCATACTTTTGTTGCGATTCGCAATTGTAACATTCTTACCTTGCAAAACCCAATCACGTTCGTTTTGTGATTTATCTCCATGAATGCATACTGCTGGCCACCTGGTAAGGAATAAATATTATAAACAAAAGTCTAGACCACAATGAATAGCTAAAGAAATTCCAATAGTTTAAGTAAACCACATAAGTCCACTCCCTGCAAATTTACAAGGGTGAGAGATGTGTATATGGGAATGGAGATTCAGTCCACTAGTCAATATTATCCGCTCATGCCCCAGTAAACTTTGTAGGGAGGGGTCTCATTTAAATGGTTTAACTATAGATATTGTAATACTGACCCATCCCTCTTCATCTTTCTTGTGATGTCATCAACTTTTTTTTTAGTTTCTATGAAAATGATGGTTTTATTTTCTTTTTCAGCCATAATTTCTTTTAGCAGAGTGCTCAATTTAGTTTCCTTTTCGTATTCCATGCAGACATCAATAATTTGCAAAATATTGTGGTTAGCAGCTAGAGAGAGTGAGCCAACATTGATCTGTAGGTAGTCTTTTAAAAATTCAGAGGCTAGACTCTGTACTTCCCTCGGCCAAGTAGCAGACCACATGAGTGTTTGTCGGTCTGGCCTAATCTGTTCAATAATTTTCCTGATTTGAGGTTCAAAACCCATGTCCAACATTCTGTCTGCCTCATCTAACACTAAATAAGTGGTCCTCTTCAAATTTGTTCTTCCACTCTCCAAGAAATCTAGTAGTCTTCCTGGTGTTGCAATAACAATCTCAACACCCGCATCTAAGTCTCTCGCTTGAGGGCCTTTGGGAGCTCCACCAAACAGACATGTATTGTGAATTTTAGATGTGTTGGCAAACTTGTCACAGACTTCTTGAATTTGTTGGGCTAACTCTCTTGTTGGAGCCAATACCAGTGCAATTGGACCATCACCTCTACTAGATTTAGGTTGATTATTGATGTGTACAATGGCTGGCAGGATGTAAGATAGTGTTTTTCCAGAGCCAGTTGAGGCAATTCCCACCATGTCATGTCCACTGAGAGCTATGGGCCAACCCTGAGCTTGGATTGGGGTGGGCTTAGAAAATCCCATCTTGTCAATTTCATCCATCACATAATCTGGGAAACCAGCTTCATCAAACGTCAAGGTGGGTTTTGGAATGTTACGACCTTTTAGAGTAATTACGTTTGAACTTCTCCACGCTTCTACTTCGGAATCTGATCTGTGCTCTACATCATTATGTGGAACATAAAATTCCTTCTTGAAAGGTTTTAGTCTGCTCATATCCCATTTTGGTTTTCTTAGAGAAGCGCCGGGGTTGCTTCTGCGTCCGCCGCCACCGAAGCCACCGCCAAACCTGCCGCCACCGCCGCGACTATCGCCGCCGCCGCCACCGGATCCGAGCCCATGCCGTGGACTTCCACTCCGGCTCCTACTCCTGCTTCGGGTACGACTGCGACGTCTGTCCCGACTGCGATCTCTGTCGTGACATTTTTAGATAAATTACAAAACACCTACCATGTAGAAAGCATGTTTGCGCTAACCTTTTGTCCTAGAATTCTTTAGCTAGCACTTACCTGCCGCGACCCATTGTGTAATTATTTCTTGACGATTATATACTCTAGAAACACTGTACTACAAAGATTTAATCACTTTAATCTTGACACGGAAGTTTATTTCATTGTCTACTCACTACTTTTCACACGCAGCAAACAGAATAGAAATCAAAATGGCGTTCATTCGATCGATCGTTTGCTTGCTTTGCTTTGCTATTTTTTTGTTTGCTTGCTTAGCTTGCCGTGTTTTGATTGGCGGATTCGGCTGATTGAATTTAGTTGGTTAGGTTTATTATGATGGTTATACAACATCCGTTAGAAAGGTATTGCCATATTTTATCAGCTAGTATTTATTTTTAGGCAAGTATCGTTTAGCCCTTGCAAAAGAAAACGAAAGAATGAATACAATGGATTTCGGAAGTGGTGGAATGAATGATGGAAGTTCTTCTATCTGTGGTTGGAGTCCATTTTCTGCGTTGTTGTGACATTTCGCATTTTGCCTAATTTCCTAAAAATGCTTTGTGAAATGGAAACTGGAGCCTGAATCACGAGAATTAAGTGATGAAAGACTTTCAGTGCTATTATCTGACGTATTGGAGGGCTACTTCCAGTTTTCTGAAGAAATACACGATGGGTTGAAATCGTGATTGCTATCGGCGTAAATTCTCAATTTTTCATGATAATAACGGTTCTAGGCGTATTTTATTTGCTACGACAATGGATCTAAATGCAAATCAATCTGCTAGTACAGCAGAATGTACAGAAAGCTCATCAGAGGCAAAATTCACATCTTGTAACAACGACCAGTTTTCTGTCATTCGCATTCCTGAAGATGGAGAAAAGTCCAGTAAACACTCCTCCAAAAAACAATCGAAAAGAAGAAAAAAGAGTTCTAATCATGCGCGACCTCTTCCGAGAATAATAGTCAAGCCGTTACCGCCTCCCCCACCGCCTGAAAACCGAGAATGGACAGCTGCTCTATCGTACACTGAGTCAAGTACTAGCAAGCCATCTACAATGAAGGAGGTTCTAGCCAGTATCCCAGGGTTCAACATAAAACCCAGGAAAAGAAGTGGTAAAAAAATATCAACAGCTGCTCAATTACAGCAATCAAGAGAGGGTTGCATTGACCTGGAGACCCCAGACTCAATACTAGTTAATACAAATATCAGACAGCTACTCAACAAACATACATTTTCACTACTCCCACCTCTATATCAATATAAATTAGGGCAGCTACTTCCTAGCGTGGATCGCCTTAGTCCATCAGGTCGTCTCAACTCATCTAGTCTTAATAACGAATTCTTTGCTCGTGCCTGTCTTGAATGGCAGACAAGCCTATCTGGGGGAGAACTCACTCCAGAGAGTCAACAGAAAATGAAAGTAGAAGCTGAAAAAGAAAAAAGTAAAATTGATCCTTGGAAACTGAAACATTTTGAACCTATCTGGGGTGAAAAATCACGGAGAGAGAAATCTTCCCTCGGCTTGAACTCTGAAAGACCTTCCCTAAAGACAACAATCAAACTAAGGCCTACTGCTTCAATAACAAGCAGTAGTACTGTACCAAAAATTAAAAAAAGTAAATCTAGCAACAGCAAACACATGCGGTCGGTCGGTGCTGTAACGCGGTCCTCCTCCAAGACAGATGATGTACCAGATGATTCTGCCGGTGTCAGCTCTAAATCAAGTGCACCAGTTCCAGATTTACTTCCTCTCAAGCATCCGAAGCTCAGCAATCAAACCTATGATGACTTCCAAATGGATGAAAATTTCTCAGACACATCATCCATCCAACGAATGGATGAGTCTATTGCTACAACACCTGTTGATCCTCTTTTATTGCCTGATGATACAGAGTCTAATGAAATGAAGCAAGACCTTGAAGGTGTAACGGTTGTTGTTGTTGAGGAATCAAGCTGCTCCAAGGACTTTGAGGAAGACAAAGGAACAGATTCTGACAGCAACTTACAGATTTGCAAGCGAGTTAGCGATGATAACGAGGGGTACAGTATCGCTAAGAGAATTAAATTTGAAGATGATGATGATAACACCATAGCTCATACTGAAGCAGGTAATATCAGCTATTCAGATGCTGATGTTCATTATGATAATGAACAGGTCTGCACTAATGAGGAGCAATTTGAACCAGAACAGGCAGATACAAATGAAAATAACAAAATTGTTTATGAATGTACGAATGAATCTCCTGCACCAAGCTTGAATCATGAACCCATCACTAACATTGTCACAGATACTGAAGAGATAAAGGATGGTAAACTAGAAGATGTTCAACAAAATCCCTTAGAAAATAAGGTTTTCCCTCCAGAACATTTCAAAGCTGAATTGGATGACAAACAAACTATACCAGAACACAGCTTAACTGTAGAACAACGAAACTCATTTGAAGTTAAGAATGTTGAAAGCCCCATTCCTCAAGCTGTTATTTTCAAGCATGAAATAAATACGACAAAGAATGAAGATAGAGAGAGAATACCACAAAACCCTAATATTAACTATTACGAGGAACGATTCAAGGATGCAGAGTCCTTTATTCTAGAAACGGACCTCTCATCGATCCTTACTGCACACCAGCCACGTAAGTTCCGTTAAGTATTAAAAAGTATAATTAAAACAAACTAGCTGTTCTTATTTTTAATATTTATTTGTTCTTACAGAAAACGAAGAAGTAAAATATGTCCCTCATCCGAATTTAATGGAACTGTCTTCTTACATCAGTGAAGCGAGTAAGTATACGCGACCGAGTCGACAGTAGTCATTGTTATAAATTAAAGTATTCAGCACACAAAAATAAACTAGGTACCTGCCTACATTAGTTACACAATATTATGTTATTTAGTAATGGCCTGTCGTGTCGTGGACATTGATCTAGGTAATTTTTTATTTCTTTTCATTTTGGCCAGGCCCTGATCCGCGGTAAATAAAAGTGGGCAGTGAATGAACCAAATGAATGATAGCTTGAATTTTTATTATTGACTTGAAAATTTTTTCATACTACCCTCAAAGCTGTACTAAATCAGTATTTTTCGAAAACCTTGTATGAAAGTGCTTTCCTGTGAGTTAATTGGTTTTATTTGTGTTTTTAGATGTGACTGCTGTAGTTTCAATGCCATTGACGCAAAACTCATCAATACCCGTCATGGAAATTGCCAATACACCAGTAAGTATATCTATAGTACCTAATCTAGAATCCAATATGTTCGTATTTTCTCTAATAATAGTTACAACTTTTAGGCTCAATTTAGATAATAAAAAATGAGGCTCCAAATTTTTATGTAAGTTTTAAAATTATCTTTCAAGATGGTGTCTTACCCAGATGACAACATGCAGGACGCTGCAAAACCTAAAAACTCAGCTGTGTCATGGAAAAATGAAAACGAATGGCCAAACAATGAACACGTCATAACACTCCACCCATTCTCAAATCTGAACACAGACAGTTCTAAATACGTAAGTGACGACTCCAAAACCAGTATGGACGATATAAATATGAACGATGAGAACTGTATGTATAAAGAAGATCGAGATGCAAACTTCAATATGGAGTCATCAAACTCATCCGAGAGCTGTCAGTCAATGAAGGAGACATTGAAACAAGACTTGGAGCCAATCACTAGCTTAGTGTCCAGCACAACTGTTGCTAACCCATCAGTGAATTCAACCACAATAACGAGTGTTAGACCTTCTGGTAAAAAATCCAAGTTGGTGAAAGATACAAATAGGTAAGTTTTGTAAATATCACTGCTAGGCTCGCTAGGCTAAGATGACTTGAAAATTTGTACCCTAAATTAAATAAGCACACTACTGAGTGTACTTATTTAATGTGCCCAAGCTTGGTAGACTAAGCATTCCATTAGATTTATTTCTGCTCAAGATCATTCGAGATTTCTATGACGGGGTAGTTAACGTCCAATCATTCATCAATCCAAACATCATTTTAAACTAATTCATTACCTATTTACTAATTTTAACGTTACAATTATAAGCATACAATGTTTTGTTTTAACAGTACATTATTATTCCAGAAGCCGTATATCAAATAAAGTCCCGCCGGGCGCGGTGAACCTTGAACGTAGCTATCAAATATGCCAAGCAGTTATACAGAATAGTCCAAATCGCGATGCATTGCGGGGTCAGTTACGGCCACCGCCGGCGTTATTGACGCGAGCTTCGCGACCGCCAAGGCCACACCCGCCGCCTCCGGTGCTGTTGAGACAGATGCCTGTCTCTATTATGCAACATAATGAGGTATCTATCTGTCTCACTTTTTCTATATTTTTTAATCGTATACATAGGCCGTGCTCGCTTTGGATACGATTTCATCCGAATTTGATTCGTACGACTACGCACGAATGATACCGACCTTCCAAGGACTATGGGAGCGCTCACACTGCATGCGATCACTCGTACGTATACGTACGTGTACTTACGACGTCCAAATACAATCCGAACTTGTAGGGATTTATCACGCAGTCGTACTATTTGACGGAGAAAAACGTATTCAGTGTGAGCACTCAATTCGTACGAACAATACTCGTACGTTTACGTACGAACAAATTCGTGTCCAAAGTGAGCACGGCCTTATAGTAGACACAAAACGCACCTGCCATCGCCGGTGCTGACTCTTGCAACATAACAATGTCTATACTTCTCTACCTAGTGCTTCCACTTTATAAACTTACAGTAAGCACAAAACGCGCTGCTGCCCTCTACAGATAACTGCCTCTATTATACAACACAAGCGCTGGTGGCGTAGCTTGCTCACCGATTATCTATGTTAAACAACGTTCTAATCTGCGCGGTCACTATTTGTGTCACTATAGTCACAGCTAGTGGCATTTACATCGCGCTTCCGTGCTTCGGAGGGCACGTTAAACTGTTGGTCCCGGGTCTAGCAGTCGTTAAGCCATGTCGGAGGCCTTACGGCGGCCTTAAAACTCCGTCACCAGAGTTGGCCACTAACTCATACGAGCCTGCTTAATCTATAGTTTTTTATCGACACGGTTTCTGCGAAATTAATAAGTGCTAAACTTCTATGAGTTACTACAAACACAGCATTGGAAAAAAATCGGACTAGATATAATGGAGGATTGGTTTTTTCCAGATAAATGAGAATAGACCAAACAATGTGGGCCAGTACATTCTAGTACAGAGGACGCCTAACGTGGCCCCTAGAGCATCAAGTGCTCCCCCTGCTAACCAAAATTCTAATGTTGTAAGTAAATTATTTTTAATCAAATTCTTCCATTGGGTTATTCAAATCTCAAGTATCATTATTAGTATTTATATTTTTTACTTTTTTCAACATGTAGTTCTCGACCCCCTGGGGGGTCGTAGCATAGACACAAGGGGGTCGCGTGGCAACTAGTACTTTCTTAACTAAATTGAAAGCTTATGCAAAGGTATCCCAAATTGTACAGAACATGTAAATTTTCGCGGCTTGCTCCGCTCGTCGGTACATACTTTAATTTTTGTCCACTTTATGTTTGTTCGCGACGAGAATCATCGGCTTTACATACGAGTACATGCACTTACAGATTATTATTATTCTGTATGATATGGGTCGTGCCCGATATGTCCTAAAGGGGTCACAGTATCAAAAAGGTTGAAAATCACTCATTTAAAATTATTTGTTTAATTTTCAGAGTGTCGCCCGCTGCAGAAGTGTAGGCGCCGACGACGCGTGTGTATGCAACCTTCGCGCTATGATCCTCTGTAAAAAGTGCGGTGCGTTTTGCCACGACGATTGCATCGGTTCCGCTGAGCTCTGTCTCACCTGCTTGATTCGCTGACCATAACGCTCTTGCCATCTCGCTACGGTCTGATTCGAAGACTGTGTAACAACGAGGCTTAGACAAAACTATTTTGGTTTGACAATATCTGACGCAAAACGAACGTTACAAATCGTTAGTGTGTACAAAATACATAAAAGTTATGTGTACTTATTAGGGGGTCATCCATAAATTACGTCACACGTTAAGGGGGAGGGAGGGGGTCGACGAAGTGTGACATTGTGTGACAAGGGGTGGTAGGGGTCCTAAGTTTGGTGACGTCATATTTCAAAATCTTACATTATTCTAACTTATTCTTATCTAAGTATTTAAAACATATATTAAAATGTAATTTAAATGGAAATAAAACGAATTTCGGAAGTGCTGTTTTAATTTAATAATTGCTAGATGTAAAATTTCAAATGTGACGTCACACTAGAGAGGGGGGGTCTCACAAATGTAACTACATAACTGTGACAAGGACGGGAAGGGGTCAAAAAATCACGAAAATAGTGTGACGTAATTTATGGATGGCCCCTTACCTATATAGAATTTTCAGTGCGCGAGTAACTTCTGTCCTATAATCGACCGACAATATAGTACCTTAAAAAAAATATTGATTACTATGGTGTATCCAATATCATGTTTAACCCTGTAATACTTAGATACTTATTTAAACAATTGCTGTATTCAGAACGATAGAGTATAGAC
The DNA here is from genome assembly GCA_947507515.1 of Eulithis testata. Classification (NCBI taxonomy): domain Eukaryota; kingdom Metazoa; phylum Arthropoda; class Insecta; order Lepidoptera; family Geometridae; genus Eulithis; species Eulithis testata. Next base: position 4,254,525 of record OX382194.1, read on the forward strand.
GTGTGTTAAAGTACGTTAGTACATTAGGTATTCTGTCGGTAATGGTTGTTAGGAATGGTGGTGCTATATGTATGAATGTAATGTGTAACTTTTTTAAAACAAATTATTCACATAACTACAAGTATGAAGTTTGACTTGCACACTAGTTGCAAGCAAAAAATAAAGGCGGTGAAATAGTGCGTTAGGGTGTTGCTACACAAATCGATCGATCATCGATCGATGGTAGAATCGATTAGTCGACGTCAATCGATAGTTTCTACCAGACCAATCGATGGATTGTAGAATGGATTAGTCGACGTCGATCGAGCTGCTGCCATCGCCCGGCCATCGATCGATTGGTTAATCGAACGGTATCCGTCGATCGATTAAAGCTACCACACCAATTGATCGACGTCGATCGATGCCTTCGATCGATTGGTGTGGTAACACTTATTGTGTACGATAACTCATGCGTTTTCGCTTTGTCTGCTTTTACTACATTTTGTAGTAGAGCTAATGCGATGATACACTGCTGCGGTAAGCCTTATTATTAAATGTGATAAAAGCAAAAACGCATTGGCAATTTTATCACACTTATTTTCGTTGAGTCTTTTTGATTGAGATGGAAGTCACGTGGTGCTCACTTCAAGTCTGTAAACCTACTACATCGCATTTTTCAGCATTATTCATGTATTTATGTATGTATGTATTCTATCAGCCATCTAGTTTCCATCGTACAAGCTTTGCTTAGTTTGGGACTAGAAGGCGTTGTGTTAAGTGTCCGTGAATATTTATTTATTTATTTATTTATTGTCAGTGTATTCAACAAAGTTATTTAAGCCGAGGAAAAGTGGAAGTGTGCGATTGTTCAAACTGCAAATATAAGGTTTAGCTCAACAAGCAATTTTGTCTTAGAGACAATATTATATTGGTTTAGGATTTAATAAGTTTCCATATAGGTACATAATACATAATTTATGGGTTGCAGAATCAATACAGAGATGTAGGTACTTCAAAGGCACAGGGTTTGTGCTTAGATTTTTGGTTTGTAGTCTTTTTGTTCAGGGTGTGACTTCTTTATTGGAAAGGTGATATTGGTATGTTTTTCCACTCGCATATTTATGTGTAAATTACAATTTTTGTTAAATGTTTACTTGTTTAAATTCAAACGAAATGAATTTAAGTGGTAGGCATAGTCTTTAAGATAATTAAGTATATATTTTGCCATTATTATTTGTATAATTTAAGATCATCACAATTATTATTATATTTTAGGGATAAACTTAGTTTCGTTTTTTGACATCAGTAACCCAAGGCACCATCTATTTTTTCATTCTATCTATGTATAGATTGTAAGCGTATATGTACATACTATTTATAATAAGAAGGCTGATAAGCTGATTGGCTAGGCTCTATCACGTAGGTATAAAAAAAATTGTTTTTTTTTTTTTAAGTAATGTATACTTACCTGCTAATTTATAGTTATGTTTTGGAATCTTTCAAAGGTTATAAGGAAAGCTTTCCGGATTTTATAAAAAAAAACAAAACTATCTCCCATCGATTCTCTTGCTTTTAAAACCAACCTCTTTTTAAGGATCCAATTTTATTTCAAGTTAGCATATTGATAGTAGATACGTAGGTACCTACATAAAGATAAGCATACATAATCCTATCAGAATATAGCAATAAATGACCACAAAATACAAAAATAAATAAAATAAACGACTTATCTACTATTGTCTAGATTAGACGTTTGAATATTATGAACTACGTTACGTACCTATCTTAGCACTATTAAAGTTCTGTAGGTAAGTACATCAATAATCTTAAATGAGGTACATACATACCTAATAGGTATAATTATGTACCTACTTGTATGTACCAAATTATAAAGCATCAAAATTCAAATAAACTATGTTGGTTCAATTATTTTATATGAATTAATAATTCTCTCGTATTATATTCAGTCCAAAGGAAAGTCGCTATTTAAATCTTTTGCAATCATAAAAAATCACGTTGTTATTTATTGGTATCTAGTTTCTTTAGTATTACGAACTTCTCTAATAAAACTACGTTCTACATGTACTAACATTTATTTTTTTAACGGACTTCAAAAAAGGAGGAGGTTCTCAATTTGGTTATATTTCTTTTCAGTAGTTTGGCAGATAAAGAGTAACTGGAAAAAACACGTCATCCACGTACACGACATTGCGTATTTTGCTTTTCTGTGGTGTTTACGATCAATAGAACAGTCTCAATGAACTGCCATCATCATCATAATTTTTTTGATGATGAAGGCGTATCAAATTGAAGTCCGTATTTCCAGTTTTTTGAACTTATAAATTATTTTTATTATTTACATTAGGTAGGTATTCTTCCAAGAGGTAGGTAGGATATAGATGTTCGGTGGGTAGGTGTAGGTACTTGAAAGGTAGGTAGGTACACTAAAATGACGATGAATAATTTTACTCGTGGCGTAAGTTGCTTAGCCAATCTTCACCGATTTTAAAAGTTAGCGCGGTCACTATTTGGATGGGTGACCGCTAGTGGCATTTACATCTGAGCGCCTCCGTGCTCCGGAGGGCACGTTTAACTGTCGGTGCCGGCTATAGCTGCGTTTAAGCCATGACGGAGGACTTAAGGCTAAAAACTCCGTCTTCAGAGTTGGCCACTAACTCATACGAGCTTGCTTGCTTATTATGGCCTCTGCCTGTCATGGTACTGCCTGCTATTTCGCCAGTTGCTTGCTTTTGTGTATCTGTGTCGTAGAGTCCTTTTCATGACAGAAGTCCCGCGGAAATTTTCGGAACTAAATTTTAAATTAGTTGTCAGGTGCTGTTAATGTGTTCGGATACTAGTGCGTTTTTATTTGGTTTCTGTGATCAAAGTCTTGTTTTTAATGCCTAAAGTTGTTAAAAGTGCTGCCCGAGAAATAATACTTAAGGTCGACTACAGCGCCGCGTCTGCGGGACTTCTTTCATGGAAAGGACTCCTATTTGTCATTATTACAAGCAATGTCAGCACTGACATTGAAGTTACAACAGTCGTCCGTCACGCACGTCACGTCAGTCAGTTTCCCTTGTGAAGTGAGCGTGTTCGGATGGTTGGTTTGTTTGATTTTACTTCGCGAAAAGAAGTAAATATTAGCCGCTATTATGTAGAATTTCTTTCTTATTTATAAAATTGTTAGCTGTTTTATCGAGTTCTAAAAATGTCGACCGTTTTACTAGCTGTTGTTGCAGTAATCCTGTGTATTCTTTTCCGAATCCTGAATGTAAATAGCCAGCCTCAGAAACCAGTGATTTACGGGAAGGATAGAGGATTTATTGAAAATATCTTGTTCATATCACCTTTCTTGAGCGAACCGTGAGTATTCGTCAATATCTATTACATTTTCAATATGTAGATTATGTAGGTAGGTACATTTCAGTATGTAGGTAGGGCCGTGGTAACCAACAATCGTGATTTTTCAGAGGCTGTGATTGAGAGATGATGATGTCATACGTAGTATCTTGTGAATCATAAATTAGCGGTATAACTATATCTCGAATAACTTTAGCTTTACTAGTGATGCTTACCTATCTTATTCAGAGGCTTCTAATAACCTACCATTGCCAAAACAAACATACTGTTGTTGTGGCTAGGAAGCACAAAATATTAGTACAAACTGAGCTAAAACTTAAATATTCCAATATTTTTTATGTTTTTAAAAAAGTAGTCCTGAATCATAAAACTACCTTCTTTGCATTGCTGTAGTAATCTTTTGCATCAGAATTCTTATACAAAAGTAACTTGCAGAAATAGATAGATTAAAAAAAGAGTGTGCATGCTTAAGACCGCACAGCAGAAGTGAAAACTTCATTATATAATGTTTTTTCAATATATATAATATGTATTAGCATGATAAACCACTAACTACACACACTAACCTCACAATATAAACCAAATAAATGATATAAAAATGGGTTTCTTACAGCTATATACCAACTCGATTATGGGGCTTCAGTGGGCATGTCCAAACAATACTCCACAGCCTGATTGGGCGAGTGAGATGCCCCTGGCCGATTGGTGGCCGCATATCTCTAGTGTTGCCTGATAAGTCTACACTCACCTATGACCTGTACGAGCCTGTTGGATCAGAGCATGAAGGTAAATAACTTAGCAATCTTAACATCCAAAACAAAAATATGTAATTTGACTGAAAATTTGGTTTATGATTGTTTGGGAGAACAAAAATTATTGCTATTACTACTAGCCCATACTGTCCCATTGCTGAGCAAAGGCTGCCCCTCACTTCCGCCAGTCTCCAAGTTTATGTTATACTACTAGCCATCGCCCGCGGCGTTGCTCGCGTTCTAGACCCTTAGAAGTGTGACTTTTTAAAATTTATTTCTTAGTGCACCCCTACGCTTTATAGGGATAGTACTCTCCAAATTTCATACGTCTAGGACTTATAGTTTTGTCTGTGTGTTGATTGTCAGTCAGCTTCAAAAGAGTTATATATATTTAGATTATAAGTGTTACAAAATATTAATTAATTCATTGTTATAAGTACTTACTTAGATTCCCAATTGACCTAATCTTAAAAATAATAACATTTCTAAAAAATGCGAAGGAATAGCAAACCTTCAAATACAAAAAACATTTATTGCCTCAGTAGGTGTAAAGGTACATAGTTATGATCATCATCATCATCGTCGCGTAGCATCAGTTGAGACAGTGGTTAAACAGTTACCTGTACTGTATAAAAAAAACAATAGAATTTTAGGATAATAAATGTAATAATTACCATAATGGGTCTTGTTGTCATATAATCTATTTTAAAAACAATAGTGTGATTGAGTCATAGCTATGTGAATCATTAAAATGTATGTAAATAAGGTGTTATATTAGGTAGGTAGTTATTACTGATCTTAATCAGAAGTTATACATATACTGAGGTGCCATTGTAAAATGTTATTGCACACAACACAATTTACACAATTTTTCATAGATCATTTGATTGATTTTATATCTTTAGTATAATGTGGAAATTTGCTAGCGATGTTTTTTGACGGTTTTCACCATCTTTCCTACTAGACACTCATTTTATTCTACTTATGCATGGAAACACCCTGGTCAACTTTTTATTGTAAATTACCTATGTGTGCAATATTTTCTCAACATTTTCCTTTGACTTTCCCTTTATGTTGTGTAGGTAGAAAGTTGTTTGATTCTACAACCTTATCTAACATCTGGTTACGTCGCCGATTTAACGTAGATAGTAGGAATTCCTACGAGTGGTTGACATTAGGTACATAATGTACATAATGTCTTATTTAGGTAGGTAGGTACCTACATTTTTAGCCATGTGAGAGTAGTATATCAAAGATTGTATATATTGCTCGATCTTTTGCAAACGGAATTCCCCCTTCTATGATGCTTCTTCTTCTTTTTTTGTGGCTGTTCAGTGGCTAGGGCTGCCACGAATTTCCCAATCTCAGTGTTTAATGGCGTTTACTTTGTTTACTAATCTTTTAACAAAAGGTGGGGATCTGAGTTCTTAAGTAAGTTATGAAAAAGTACCGCTGAAGAAGGGAGACTCTAATGTCTATAATGCTATGCCTATTTACACAATTTATATGACCGTGGTGGGATATCCCCCTCCAGGCAGGACAACCAACGTTGGTGTAGGTACTGATTATTCAACTACGTAGGATGTGTTTTCCGTTTCATGAGTCCTAGCCATTTATCATGGGAGATCGCCCATTGTGATATGATTGCAATTCTTTCCTTTATGACCCAGTAACAATTGTCGTAGGCTTTTTCATTAGGTACGAATTAACCTTGTGTGGAAGGCGTAGATATTGATCAAGTCAATAAAATGTTTTGTTACCTGAGGACCTGAAGGATGATTGATGAGAGTAAGCGGTATAATAGGTAAAAAAATTATATGGTATAGGTAGGTTAGTAGGTATGTCTCTCTCTACTGACAAAATATTGATGAAATATTAAACTATTCTTATGGACAATTTCTCACAGAAAATAAAATAGTTTTAGGCAGAGGCGAAACTGTAGGTACGAGGCAGTATGTCATTGTGCAATAGCTTTTTGTCTTTGTTTCATAGAATAAGAATTTATAAGTGTACTTGATAGTTTGCAAGAATATAGCATAACGAAACTTTCTAAAAGATCAGAAATCTCATCATTTCTGAGCAGGTTCTTTGAAAGAGCTGTTATTGGTTAGAACTTAGAATAGAACCGAACTTCAGTCTAGTCAGAATGTTTCAGTTCAGGGAACTATATATATTTCAGGGTATATTATCTGTTCAGGGTATGTGTGTGTATGTATGTAATGTATGATAAAACCTAAACAATAGGACCCGACAGGAAAATGGGAGGAAAATTTATAATCAGAAGCGTGCAATAGTACTATACGTTCATGTGCGAAACATACTATTTACCTACATATTATGTCTGTTTGCAGTGTAATATAGATATACTTAGATAACGATACTGCGATTGTAATTCGATACCCTAGAAACCTAAGTTGATGTTCAATCAATATAGGTACCTAAGGAATTCATCGACCGCCTGACTTTACCAACTGTATGTAGGCGTCTCTGTCTCTGCCACTTCTCACGGTCCTGCATATCATCTATATAAATATTATAAAACTGTAAAAAAGCCAAACACTAAAATTAAAGATGTGGTCAAACTAAATACCAATGCAGATCCACTAAATAAACGATTCTGATTCCGAAAATCGAGTTTGTCTGTTTATCTGTTTGTCTGTTTGTTTGTTCGCGGATCACGCCATAACTACTGGACCAATTTCAACGAAACTTATACCATTCGGAAGCCCTTTATCCGGATTGAAACATAGGCTATATTTTATTGTAATCAAAGACGTGGATTCTTTAGATACAGCTTGACCTCTCTAAACCAAACGCAGCACGACACGAGGTTCATCGTATGCTGGTTGACAGATATTTTGGTGGAAAGTTTCGCACGCGTACGAAGTCGCGGGTATCAGCTAGTTTATAATAACAGCGAAAACGATCTAAAATCAGAAATAACAATCAGTGAACTTGCGACGTTGACCAGACCGTCAGAGATCTTTATTTTACTTAAAAATATGAATGTTTTTCCTTTATTTGCAGATGATGTGACGGTTGCCATCTGCCCCGGCATAGGTAACACATCGGAAAGTGTTTACATTCGCACATACGTGCACTACTCTCAATGCCACGGCTATAGATGTGCGGTTCTCAATCACATCGGGGCACTGAACAGCGTGCCGGTCACCGGCAACCGAATATTCTCATACGGTGAGTCATGTGTGGTACTTCATTATGTCATCGTCAGCTTTGAGCGTTACTTCATCACCAGCGTGAAACGCTTTCAAAGAATCTAGTTCCGGCACCCCGGTGAGCAGGTCTATAGTCTGCCGCTATTTGCTGGAGTACAGTCAAAATGTGTACTGGCAATAGGTACCTCGCTTCAAAAAGCATATTATGTATAATGTTATGTTCCTTCCTAGTTTCTCTGCTTCTTAGTTGGCCATGTTACATTAGAAGAACCAGCTACTATACTACTCTAGGTGCTTACTAGGTAATTAAAATACTCTCCTAAAATTTGAAAAAAGAATGCTTCATATTTTAAAGACTAGTATTTCTGCAGCAGGTAATAAAAATGAGATCTATTTATATATGTAACAAGGCTTAACCTCCGAGGCGGCGGCATCGTCTCATGCGTATGAGTCACCGTCTGTATGACGAATATCAGTTTGCAATAAATAAATCAATCTGCTATCGATATTTTGTGTAGGTAATAGTACTGTATAGCTTCAGTCTAGGACTCTATTCAACTCAAATAGCTATGCCATACTAGTATGCCAGGTTTTGTATTCTTAAAATAATATGCAAATGTAACAAGCGATAAATATTCGATCTGGCTCACAAGAGGCACAAATATTAGATACGAGTAATAGAGGTATTGTGTGTCTGTATTTAAGCATGACGTGGTGTATTGGAAAATATCTCATTCAATATACCTAAACAGTTAAAGCTGATATTATATTTATAGATTTTGAATTCATGGATAGAAGAAAAACAACTTCGGTAACTACCCTTTTCACTGTAATTCATCCAATGCTCTTGAATAACCTGCATTTGCCTATCTTGCGTTTATATCGAGCACATACGATGAACACTTCTCTTGTACCAAATGCATTCAATAATGGAATTGCAATAAGTTGTGCTGTTAATTTAGTAACATAGAAGTATTAAAAGATAGCTACATTTGCATGCAACAGTTATCTTTTTCCGCTTTCTTGATCCACTGAATTTCACTAACATGGTTCTCAAGTATCTTAGATAACGGAATGACGATGCAGAGATAAGCTAATTTAATGTATATAGTACTTACTTACATGCCTTTAGCACGGTTTTTACGATACGCGTTACGTCATATCAGTCGCTGTAATGTCTGATGCCGCCATGTTCACGCCACGCATGGTTTTAATCAAGTGTTAAGAATGCGGCGACATGAGCTCGCAACTTCAATTTGAGGCCCGAGCAAAAAATCGCTCCGTGTATCGCTTTCTCTGTTTAGATGACGCAGGCGCGCGCGGGACGCGGTAGTGCGTGAGTGTGTGCGTGAGTAGGTGTATACCTCTGCCACCTACCTACCTATTTCTTTTGGCATGCATGTGTATACTTACCTTTTTGCGTTTCATACTTACATTTAGGCATAGACATAAAAACTTCTTGCTGCTTCGCTGTTTCCTCGAAGCATTTAGGGAAGTGCAAGAGTAGGTAGGTATTGTAAAAAAATCTAAGCGAATGTAGTTTGCTAATGCGTTTTTTATTCCAGATTCTCTACAAGGCCTACGTACTTATATCTCAAGAAACCTATTAGGAAAATACTTATTTAAATTCGGTGTGACATTTTTGTAAACTAACCGAATTTGGCTAGACTGTAGGTAGGTAGGTTCTGCAATAGGATAATTATAAATTTAGGGTAAAATACGAGTATCTACCTACCTATTGTGAAATTATGATAAGAAAATAAAAGATAAGGATTTAAAAGTACAAACATTTATTTTGTTTATTGATTGACACATTTATTTATATAAAAAATAACGTTTTTTTCTTACGGACACATTCATTTATTAAAAAAACCGAATCATTTTACGATATTGGTAAGCCTACTCAATCCCACTAAAAACAAAAGTTGGTAGCGTCCCGTTGGATCCCGTGGATTTTTCGGGATAAAAAGTAGCCTATGTGTTAATCCAGGTCACGGACAATATATATTCTAAGTTTCATCCAAATCGGATCAGTAGTTTTTACCTGAAAGAGTAACAAACATCCATCCATACTCACAAATTTTCGCGTTTATAATATTAGTAGGATATTTGGAATTATAATGCAGGCACTCATTAAAAACTTATCTAATATACCTGCTAGACGATTGACTGATTGGGTCAACGTTCATGACCTGATTTGACTCGAGTTCAACAGGATTATACCTTGATGGTGCATTATTTATATCAGCCGTTGTCGTGATTTCAATATGGTTGACATGAAGAAGATCTGTCTAACTGTTGTTGATTCATGTTTGATTCGATGAGTATTCATTCATGTCGAGGTGGCAGTCCAATAAGTTGTACATCTCTAAAAAAAATATTTGCACGTTAGAGTCATCATAAAAATATACACTAAACCTTGCCATTTATGCGCATTTACTCACCTCATAGGACCCATATTTTCAAATTTTTTTCGCATGTTTTCTTTTCCTGGGAACTGATGGCCATAAGCGTTTTTTAAAAGATCGCAGTGGCTCTGTAAATATTCATACAAATTATTATCAAATAAATTTACCATAACCTCTTATTTCGTGTCGAAATCCGAATAACAGCTAATCTCATGGAAATATAGAGTTCTTCTCTATATTTAAATACTAGCAATTCATTATTATTACATTGAAAACGGGTTATTTATTCTTAGAACCACTTACACGTTATATTTGTACCTACCTAAGTAGAGATCTTTCACTCTAAAAATGCACACAACACAATAGTAGGTACTTCCCTACTTCACTTGGGTACCTATACTAAGATATAAGTACCTACCTACCTAAACAACATGTTAGATAGATCTCTACCTAGGTATTTACTTTAAAATATGAAAACAACTAGGTTAAAACGAGTTAGGTACTTACTATGAGATACATCCCAACGTTCCGAGTCCATATCAGCAACCAAACCGTAAGTGAAAAATATCGAAGTCCATAAAGAAAGCTAAAGTCGTAGTACCTATGTAGGTAGGTACTGTAGCATAGCAGTTTTCACAGTTAGGCGGTTTAATATTTCAACGAAATTATAACTTTGTTTTTTCGACGTATATTTTCTTCCGAAATACTTGACATACATATTTCACTTTTTGACAGGATGTTTATGAAAACTAACAAGGAGGTACGTATCAATCGCTGAAATACACGCTGCATTAGTGTGCGTGCGTACCTACTTGTAAGGCCGTCCTGTCGCGCGCGATGGCAATATTAGCCGTTCAAAAGTGGTATGAATTTGGTTGAGTTCCGTAATACCAAAAATGATGACTTAAAATTGTTAGTATTCTTCACATTGTATTATTTTTCTTTAACTAGACAATATAAGCTATGTTCCTAAATAAACAACACGTAAGATATTGTTGTTTTTAATTCGAAATAAGTAAGAAGAAAACTTGTCTATTTTAGCATAAAAAAGTGCAAAATGTGATTGGCTTTAATTTCACTTTAGGTAAATTATCTGAAAAAAAAACCTATCCAGGAACCTATATAAACACTATTCGAATACTAATAATACAATAATATAGTGGAAATATGCTTGAATTAGAAATGACTTTGGTATTACGTTTGTATGGATATTTCTTCCTTCGCCGGCCCCTTAAGGCGGGGTTATTCGAAACTTTTAGGTTTTTTAACAACTGTATCTCTACTGAAGTGCAAAAGTAGCACGAAAAAATTTTTTTTTATTAAAATTGAAGATATATCCTAGAGCTTTGTAAAGATAGAAACGTGAATAATAATAGTTTTCTCGATAAAAAAAAATCGTAAAGATGACACTAAATCGATATTTCAAACGGTTCATGCTACGATGTTTCTTCTTGAAGTCATGTCAAAGTTATATCAAACGATAGGGCTTATTATTTACTAAAGAACTGTAAAAAAATATATTATAATTTAGTTATTATTCATCTCTGTGAAAGAAAACTATCAAAATCTATACGTTCAGGCGCTCGCGCCTTGCTCGCTCGCTCGCGCCCAGTGCCCGTCTAGACGTCTTCGTCCTAAACTTCTTGGATAACCTCGCCTTAAGAATTGGTTTCGATCAACCTCTGGCAATGGTATGCCGACTGTGGATGGATATAGTTCTTCTAAAGCTCTGTATAAATCACATTTTCATACTTAAACATTTCTGGGCACTGCTGAGTATACCTAGGCCGCCAATTAAACAAGCCATGTTCGCGATCCTGGCCGAGTTCAGTGTTGTACCAGCGTTGTTACGATATCTTCCAATCTTCTGGTTCTATTTATAATTTATGTATTATCTATACTAAATTCGGGTAGGTACCTAAGGACCGCACATTCTTGCATTTAAAAATTATGTAAATTAGGTACTGGTATTTTATTGATCGAGTGAGCGAAGCAAACGAGATTTTAGTGACAACTTGGACAAAAATGCTTTGTTTGTTTGTATGTTTGTATATTAGTTCTTCGAGATCTTTTGAACCGCTTATCCGATCTTCACAGAATTTGGTAGGTATACGGATAGTACTCTTAAGTTTTACTGGTTTGTTAAATGAAGTAAATCGGTCAAGGGGTCGTGAAGTTATGAGGGTCCAAAGGGAGTAAAAAAAAAAGTCGTATTAAAATATCAAGTGGGGTGTCATATGATAGAGTTTTGTTTAGACATTCCAAAACCGTTTTTATTTTGATTCTAGGTCTAATAGTTTTTGAGTTTTTGTAAAAATTATAAAATTGGAAAATCCAGTATAACGTGAGCTACCATTTCTTGGAGTTTCAATGATTTTGTAGTAGCTAGACGGCGATATCGATGCGATTTACAAAGTTTATTGCAACCATTGATCAATAAAAATTGTTTGGGTTTTATTAACCTCCGACCATCACGAGATCTCAGTTCGGGGCGAACTACTAGTTTATGAAGAGAACTTAATTTAGTATTTAAATCAATTTTTTTTATCCAACCTTCAATCGTTAGTACATATGATTTCAATGCCTTCGATTGGTTACTCTTGCTTGACTTGACCTAGGTTTTGCAGGTCGCATTCATTTTTATGCCTGTATAATTGACGGCTATTTTTATAGATAACATTATACTGGTTTCGCAATAATTTAAGTAAATTAGCACTATTTAAGTCTATTTTTATGTTAAATTTCGTCGTAAAGTTATTTAGCATTGATCCTGAGTTCAAAAGCAAAGGATATCCTTTTTTGTCCTGGCCTTTCGGGCGGTTGCATTTTTGAATTACTATAAGTATAGTAACCGTCTCATTCATTCATTATGCCGAATTTTTTTTTCCAAATCTATTCTAATTTTACAGAACTAAGCTGTAGCTATGTAGGCTGCACTTCTCACTGGGTTGTGTCGGTAGGTAATTCATGTGAAAGTGTGTGATTGTGAAGTCATCATCCGTGTTCACTTGTATATAGCGTGTCAAATTGTATGTTTATCCTTTTGATTACATTTTCTCATACAACAACAATAACATTAAATATGTTATGATTTGGCATGTATTGAAATTGGAATTCTTGAAATCAAAAGGAAAATATATACAAATGTGAGAGAATTACGTAGACTTATTAATCTTATCAATTTTTGATTAACCACGTGGTTAATTTTGAAACGTGGAACATTTTTAACATTACATTTACAATCACCAGTTTGCCCTCAAGAATGAGCAGGGTTGGTATACAATACAATCGGCTGCATCTACTCGACTTAGCGGGGTACTGCCGTGGCCCCAATGATAATAATGATAACACAAAAAAACATTTAAGCGTGGCCCAATGATCTTCTATGTGATCCCAGATAATGTTTCGATACCTAACATATATCTTCGGCCCCTCCACCTATGGCTAGTTGTCCAATACAATACGACACGAGTGCTTCTGCTAATGTTTAGTATAAGGTGTGTTCTATTAATTAGTGTCAAGTAGCAGACTGAAAGTGGAGCATCTCTAGGGTCACCCGAATGAGCTCAATGTATTCAGTGTTCCGCGATTTTTGCTGTTCAAAAGTTATTTACCATTTTTTCGTAGAATCAGACTTCATGGACTAATTTTCATTACTTTAGATACATTGATGTCAAATGTCGAAAAATGATGGTTATACGGGTGCTCTTGTGGTGCTCCTTCGGACTTCCACTTGGTACCATTTATTGGGACAACCTGTATAGTGATTATCGTATATTTTTTCCTCTACTTCTACGTGAAGATAAACTTTAGCATTGCCTTATCTGTATAAATATATTGTTTCAGGCCATACCGATGATTACAACTATATGGTGGAGAATCTCCTGGACCGTTACCCCAGCACGAAGTTGATTCTAGTCGGCTTCAGTCTCGGCGGCAACCTTATTACGAAGTATCTTGGCGAGGAAAGGAAGCGATCCACTAACATAATAGGAGGAATTTCCATATGTCAGGGATACAATGCTATTGAGTAAGTTTTATTGTATTTAATTATTTAATTGATTTATTCATGGTTCGGCTGAACACCAGCGTTGTTTAGGTAGCTCTAACTAACATTTTGTGTTAAGCTGACGCCATTTTGGCACGAAACCGTTTTGGCTGCTGAAGAGTTAGGTTTATAAGTGTGTGAGAGTTTTTAAGTTGACTCAATCTCTATAAATTCCGTAATTTTTCGTCATGTAGGTACATTGACTTTCAGTAGTAAAGGTACTAGAATATACTGGGTAGTATAATTTATAAATTGACTACGTACTTATCGATTAAAAAAACATGTCTTAGTTATAGGTGGTCCCCGACCTTGAATGTAGGTTTAATTACCATAGAACTCGATAAAACCTTCAACTTAATGCGTGTGTGAATCGGACATGTGTTTTGTAGTTTTCCTACATTTTTCTGACGATTATTATTAGGTCTCTACAGCCCTACCTATACACATACAAAGTTATGAAGCTAACGTACTGCATGACAACATGACCTTCCTTCTTCAGTAGGTAGGTGGAATGTAAACCAATAAATTCAGTTTTGATTGCTAATTAAATAGGTATGAGATAAAAGTGCCCAGAATCTTATCTATCTCTGCAAGGTTATACGGTTTCAATCTGGTTTCAATGGCTGAACTTCAGCAGAAACTTGTTTCATTGAAGAAAGTGCTTGGGATTTGCATTTGGCGGTCAATGCTCTTTGGCACTAAAGCCTGGCTTCTACATTAGACTAGGTACCTATGTTCGTGTGTTTTAGACCGCAACTCAGACCCACTCAGAAATCACATTATAATTTCGGCCCAGAGACAGAAAGAAGTGAAATAATGTAACTCTGTAAATAAGATTATTGGACAACCTTCGGCTGGGAATTTTTTCGACCGATGATTGTTTTTTCCTTCACAAAAACTAAGCTGAAAGTAAAAAGGTACGTACGTACCTACCTAAGTACCTAAAAAATTATGGATAATATTAAAAACTTCATGTCTGGTAAGGTCAATCTGAGTACTACCAGTACTATTGGGTTGTAGTAATTCTGTCCTAATACGAAGGCATAGATTGATCTGGGCAAGACACAACTGCAAAGCTGCAAAAAAAATTTATGTTATTGAATACTAGCAGCGCCTCGCGGTTTCACCCGCGTAATTCCCGTTCCCGTGGGAATTCCGGGATAAAATATAGCCTATGTTCATCAGGGATAATGTAGGATTCTAATGGTAAAAGAATTTTTTTAATCGGTCCAGTAGTTTCGGAGCCTATTCAATTCATACAAACAAACAAACAAACAAACAAAAAATCAAACCTTTCCTCTTTATAATATTTGTATAGATATAAAAAAGAGGTCAGACTAACGAGAAAACTTGCGGAAGATGATTTCCGCAAGCAATCTTTATTGTGCAAACAGATGCAGAGGTGGTAAATTCGTTAAGATTTAAAAACACTAAAAAAGGTATAGCTAGGTAAGTAAGAAATTTCCAGCACTAACTTGCTATTAGTCAAAACCATCTTGAGTCATGTGGCACAAATTTCAAGAACGGATGTAAGAGCAAGGTATATAGTATACAAATCTATATTCCGATATGATATATACTTTTATCGGTTTACGACAACGGTAATAAAAGAATTATTACTTATACGTTTAGATAGAGTTAAAATATTTCTCTTAAGGCCTATTTCACTACATACAAAATTCTTTGTCTTCTGCAAGTCTAAAGTAGAGAAAATATTTGTCGTTTTTGACCAGCTAAAAGTAGAGATACCTACTCCTGCTCATGCTCTGATAAATAATTCGTTACTACTCAAGCATAGATTTGAGTAGAGATTCCCATATAAAAATCTATCCGTGAATCCGGATCAGTGTTTGAGTTGTAAACGGGATTATACCTAACTGACGGATAGCGCTATTAAAGGATGATGAAACATGCCCTAAAACTAGTAGGTAAACTGTAAAGTAATTAGTTTCTTGTCAGATGCAACAGAGTCATTAGGGTGGCCAAGTTACTCGGCCATTGACTTCTTGCGTGATGTATTGGGGCGGACAGTGGCCCCCAAACTGATTGTTCGGCACCCCTCCCCTACGCTATTTCGCACCTAATTTTGTACTACGTAGGAGTAAATCAGTAATTCCAGCAGGTGTTCATATTAAAGACGTAGTTCAATGGCCGTTTGCCATGGTTTTTGTACCAGAAAGAACTGCTCTTGCTCAGTTCAACAGGCAGGGTATTTCAGTAATTTAGTCTGGAGATATCGCAAGCGATAAAGGGCTACCACCATTCGGGGTTTAATCTAATGTTGCGTTCACACTATGCCGCAGTCGGCAGGGGCATGAGCATAGTGTGAACACGATCATGCCTCTGTCCCAGCTCCCGGCCGGTCGGGATAAGCTGTGGCAATAAGTTCGCGGCAATAACGCCGGCAGCGGCATGAGCATACTGTAAAGTAAACGCGTTATAAAGTGTCACGACTTAGCTCAGCAACGTGTGACGACTGAATTTTATTCCTTTCAACTTATTTCAAAAATTTTGACTGATATTAGCTAACGAATCTATATTTTTCCAGCACAATGGTATACCTACTCCAATGGCAGAACTTCCGCCGCCTCTATCTGTACATAATGACAGATAACTACCGCAATATCATCACACGGCACAAAGGGAAACTCCTAAGTCCAGAAATAAAGACCCGATATTCGCTGGACGAGAAGATGATTGTATCAGCTGGTACGCTACCAGATCTGGATGAGGCTTATTCTAGGTGAGAATAAGATTTAATTTAGCTAAACGTGTACAAGCATGCAGAACCCCATTCAGGAATAAACATTAGCTTTTGCCACACGGCTTCTTATTATGCGCTTGAAACATTTGTATGCTATACAAATGTTTCAAGCGCATCTAACATCTAACGCTGGACATTAGTTATATACTGTTATACAATATGATATCTATGCAATACCTAGTACCTACAATATGCTGTACGTCACTGGGTGGTGTAACAAGCAATTTGATGAAGGGGACACTTCCAGTGGAAACCCATATCCTGACTAGTTTTATTCCATTTCCGTGAATGACTGACAGTATAATTTGTGCATTCAATAGCAATTAACTGTCAACAGAAAAATGTGTCGGAAGACCATATCCTACCAGTTAAATTTGTCGGAAATGAAGATCCTTATCTTTCTCTTTTATATTACTGGCTAGCCTGCCTGCCTGCTTTGTTTGCGTTCTCCGACTTTATTTCAAAATATAGAGATTGCGTAATAAAACCCAACTTGTATCACAATGAATCATAACCTACAGAACTCAGGTCTAATGTAGTTATTTGTCGGTTAATGAATTTTTAGAATCCGTTTATCAGTTTCGAAGTATTTTTCGTGCATAGGTAAATGTTTTGAGAAGGCATTGTGTGTCCATGAATATTTATCATATTTTTTTATTTCAGAAAAGTACACGGTTTTGAAACTGTTGCTGACCTCTACAAGTGGAGTTCGTCTGCATTTTACTTGGAAAAAATAAAAACCCCGATGATATTCGTGAACGCGCGAGACGACCCTATTGTTCCTGAACAGTTATTGCCTAGAATCCGGGAATTTGTCAGTAAGTAATTTGGAGTTATCAATTTGACCTCTTGAAGCGCGCGTAGTGTAATCCAGGCGTAACACTAACACCTAAACTGTGGGATATACCTAGTTCTTAAGCCCTTCTCTAGCCAGCCGGTATGATGCGCCCTAGTAAGCGCGATGTCTACGACAGAATTGACTCAAACTATTCCGGTCTCTTGTTTCGCCAAACAAAAGAAGTATGTTTTTCATCTTTTTAGCAGAAAGAAACGTTGTTTTGTGATGTATGATAAGCGTGTATTGTATAAGTGTCTCCCGGGGGTAATAAATACCGTCTATATAGCTAGACAACGATATGCCATGCTTATCGTTCCAAAATATATTTCCAGGCTCACGAGAGAAAACGATGTTCCTTGAACTAGCTCACGGTGGTCACCTCGGTTTTTACGAAGGCGGACTCATCTACGCCAACCCAGTCAACTGGCTCGACCGAGCACTGGTCGGTATTGCAGGCGGCTTACTCATGGCACACAACAAATGCTCGCCGAAAGATGAAGCTGTCGACACAGAAGGCCTAGGCTCGGACGACGAACCAGACCTAATCAGGTCAGCGACCATCGTATACCGGGATCCTTTAGAAAAGAAAGCGTATTAATACAACCCCTTTGCAACAACCGAAGCTTAACTTTTTGTAACATATTCGCCGAAAAATAACACGTAAGCTCGAAGCTAAGCGTTGGTTGATGTAAATGGGCATTACTCTATGTGGAAGCCGGCTCGGAAACTGACTGATAAATTCGCACAGAATCCTTCAAGACCTAGAAAGGAATTCGCAACTTTTTATCTCCAATAGGTCAAGGTGTGTGCAAAGTAATGTCAACTTTTGAGTTGGTTATAGATAGCTATTGTAAGGAGCTCATAGAGCTCTTTCGAAGTTTATAAAATTTGATGTAATATTAGAAAGTATGTAGGTGCCTAATTGTCCAGATTATTCGAATAGTTCAAGAGAGATGTTCTATTAGTTTTAATAAAATTCTAAACGAAATGTCGGTTGCAAACCTTGGATCGATTACGTACTTTTTTGTGGCTTTTCTGACCTTCATAAAAACTATAGAACATAAAAATAGGTTTAGCAATAGTACGTCCTAAAAAGCAGTACCTAAATAATTAAAAACCGTTAGATACCAAAGTTAAAGCTGGGTGAGTGATATGACGGAATGTATGCCCTAAGTAAGATATTAATAAAGGAGATACGAGTCTATCAAACGCATAGTCCCAAATAAGTTAGGAAGCATGTACCTATGTAGCTACTTTATTATTTTAATCTGTGGCAGTATGCCACTTTATTTGTGGGTCTTTTTTAGTAATTTATTTTGTCGTGCATGAATACGGGCTATATTAGGCAAAGAACAAAGAAGATTATTCTTTTTTTGGGTGAGCATTATGCATTTTTCTAATTTATTACTTGTTAATACCTACTTATTGATATTTGAACATGGTTTTCAAAACTAAGGGCGTGGACACATCACTCATGATGGGTCCAAGCACTAAGCTCTATATAAGTTAATGGGCCCTTCTGTTAAACTATAATATTGTGATATGTAATGTTACCTACCGTTGATTTATTTATGCATTTTACTCCTATTTTATGTGAACAATTTGGTTTGTTGTTGTTTCGTAGTATATAAAGGCCTAGGTATATTGTAGCGTGAGTTAACTTTTATTATATTTTTTATAGTACAAAGCACAATATAATTAAAGTACTTATCTCAATATATGTACATAATACTAACAAATGTAAAGTTGGTTACAATATTGATTTGATAGGTAGACTTGTCATTATTATATACTTTGGCAAACGCAGATGTGCAGGGAATACAAACAATTGTACACTTGAATTAGTATTTTTGTTTTTTCGTGCTCTGATAGTGTCTCGGGGGTCATTTTGCACAATAACATTACTTTAGGCAGGTACCTACTTGTAAACAATTTAGTTTTTATCTATGTACCTAGGCAATATAATTTGAGTATGAATGAACTGTAGTAGAGATTCTTATTGAGGGTGGGAAAATTTAATTGTTTGGGAAACGCAAATCAATTTTACTTCGACATTCTAATACTATTCCAGTAAAAATAAGAAAGGCTTTTGAATGAATATGTAACAAACAAACTATTATTATTACTGTGTGTCATGTCAGCTAAACATTGTTGAAATGATAGAGCTGATACCTCTATTTGCGCATCGTTTTCGTACTTACGAAAAGTATTGCATCCAGTCTGATCTCAAATTGTATGTATGTACTACTTTAATGTACCTAAGTTTATATAATTTTGTTATAGGCGAGAGCATTTATAAATTTTTTGATCACTGATAAAAATTCCACAGTAAAAACTAGCAATATTCATGGATATAAACTATGACGTATGTAACTGCTGTCTTGTTGGATAGCAAACGTGTTTAGTGGATAGTACGGAATATAAAGTATAAAATAGTTATTTACATCTCACACCTCCAACCAAAGCCATATCTGGATCGGTAAATTCTTTGAAAATGTATCGAAAAGTTATGTCAAAGTAGGTACTAATTATTGTATGTAACAAAAAGGTACCTAACGGGATCATTCTTCAAACATTATCGAAATCAAATCAGTCGTATTGATTGTACAGGAAAGATAAAAAAGTCATACTTACTATATTCCATTCCGTACTATACCCGACCGCTTAGCTTCGGGTAAGTCGCATTTTCTTTTTTTCAATGTCTTATTTAATTATATTTTTCTCTTTGTCCTCTCGCTAAATACTAAACATTATTGTAAGTACCCACTCTGTAGTTAGAATAGCTCGATGGGATGTTTGGTTTTTGTGTAGGAAAAGGACCGTCATGATAATGTAGGTACCTATTTAAATTACTGCGATTATTTTTTTACCAATCACTCAACTAAAACTTCCAAAGACACGAGCTTTTTTGGAAATGTACCTATAGAGTTGTTAATTCCATTTCAGAGCAGTATACACATGTGCATAATTAAATGTTGTAACAGCTCTAGATTAAATTTTTGTTTTATAGTAGGTGCCAAATAACACTGCAATACAGGTCATTCACCCACCTTCAACACGATGCAAAATTCAATTTATGTATGGTAAACAAACAGTACTACGAGATTCGTGCGATTACAGTCTTAGCGACAGGTTTGTATTGAAAGCGACAGGTTTGTATTGAAAGCGACAGAAGCCATTCATAAATTGAATTTTGCGACATCGTGGTGAAGGTTGGTGAATGACCTGTATTGCGGTGTTATTTGGCACCTACTATAGTACGTTCATGTCGTTAATAATAGGCACATCATTATATTCCGAATATCAGACATAACTTTTATAGCAGTAGGTAGATAATGCATACATGCATTATTACTTATACCTATTACGGGTATCTCAAGTGTGTTAATTGGAATGAAAATGCTTGAGTGTGTACTTATTACGATTCAAATACGGGGCCTAATTAATGTGTTGAGTGATGACGTAGCTGTGATGTGCACTATTCATACCGTACCAATACAAGTACAATACTTATGTACGAGAGAAGGTACGACTATGGTGAACCTATCTTAATGTAAAAGAAATGGCTTACGACTGTTACGAGTAACGAGCTTCACAAAATCTGTTGCCTAACGATGTTTGGTATTTTGTGTAACAATAAAAATATTGTGAAAAATAAAAATGCAGTTTCAATTCATTTTATTCCATTCAAATTGAAATTATTCATTACAAAAGGATTGATAAATAAGTATTTTAAATCTAAAGTCAATAATATAAAATTTAAAAAGACGGGTGAATTTACGATGCTTATAATCTATCCTATATTAATCTAGCTTAAAATATTTTGTAAATGGAATATTATTAAGTTAACCATCAAAAGTTAACGCGTTCCTTATGATCAAATTCGAAATGGTGATTTTAGTATTACGAAAAGATGTTTGAGCAGAAATTATGAGATCAAGCAATAGACACTTATGTAGGTACATTACCTAAGTATGTAGTAAGTTATGTTTAAATTTTTACATACATTGCGCAAAATTATTAATGAAGCATCTTACAAGAAATTAAGTCGAGCTGAAATTTTCTACGCAAATTATTTAAATCAATCTACAAAGATAACGTGAACGTAACTACACATCAATATTCCAAATACAAATATCACAACATTTTTCTTAACTAGCCCTTAACTTTCTTTACACATACTTACCGTTACATTAAAAAATACACATCAATTAAGTAAGAATTTACATATGTACGTTATACATTTAATAATAATCATTTCAGTGCCAGTTCTAAGTGTCTTCCAATCATAATTCATTAAAGAGAGCAATAAATAATCTAAAAATTATAAAATAACATGGACACACAGTATGGCCACTGGGAGAGTATTAATTCAATTAAATGCAGTACAGTAGGTTAGGCACGTAATTTAAAATGAGATTCTTATTAATACTTTTATTGGTACAAATCAAGATCACCATACCTATAGAGTATTATTAGGATAGTAGGTAGACATTTTTTCATCTTCAACAAAAAATGGTAATCCTGCGTTACGTATTGAATTACACTTTGGTCCAGCCAAGTCGCATTCTCCATAGTTCCAAGATATTTAATTAAATATACACCAAAAATTTATTGTACGATAAATAACTTCAATTTTTAAGTGAATTGAAAGATTAAATCAAATAGTGGTAGGTAGTAGGTAGGTATCTGGTTAACAGTCACACATTGCTTTACAGAAATCTGTTAGTAATTGAAGTTGGTACTTAGTATTTTGAGCATAATAAATATTATAAATTTTACTTGTTAGTTTGATAAAATAAAATGGACGTTGGTAGGTAAAATTAAACAATATAAATAAACAATATACATATATGAGATTACTATGTTGGCGCGGCGGCGTCATTTCTTGGTCACTATTGTTTAAATAATCATACATAGTGCAACTGTTTTAATTTAAACATCAGAAATGTATTATTAAAATTTTATAAAATAGTTAACTACTTAAGTAAAACCATAAGTATCTCTAACTAGAATCACGGAACTGATTTTTACAGTCTTTTTACAAATCGGGTAAATCTGAGTATTTTCAGAGTAAAATTAAAGCTTCTTTTATTACAAAATATGCCTGTACCTATCATATAAAATAAATCATGTTAACGCAGTAAAGCCGTAAGTTGCGGTATCATATAGTCAGCACACAGCTGCCGGATCCCCTTCCATAGTGCAGGCTATATTATCTAATTTATGAGCTAGGTGCATTTTGTTTTCTAGTCCTAATATAATTTGTTCTCTATATTTACTGACATAAATATACAACTCTTTTAAGGCAGACAAAGTATCGAACTCGTTTAACTGTTCCACAGAGAGTTGCTGCATAGACGTACTTAGCTCTTGGTCTGTTACTTGCGGTAACTGAGATACTGACTGATAAAATCTAATAACCATATCTCTGTACGAGGGCAGATCTTTAGCAAACAGTAGCTTATTGGATGGAGAATCTTTACAAAGTCGATGTTCCGAAAGTGAACAAGCATCCATAAAAGTTTGGGCTATGACCGATAGCGATGAATCTACGGTTGCAGTTTTGTTGATATCAAATATGAAATCTGGATTCTTTATAAGGTTCACCCAAAATCTTAGTGGTAAGCTGTTTGACTTCCATGCGTGTACCACTTCTGGGTTCATGATACCGTGCGTTCTAGCAGCATCATCAAATAAGTCGAACAACCATTTGACTGCCGGCGGCAAGACTTCGTTCACAGTAAGTATAGTGCTGAAGAAGTCATCGACGAATTTGTGAACTGTTCCTTTCGTAGACAGAAGTCTTGTAAGGAATATTTCTGGTATCGCCTTGTGGCTATGCTCTGACGATTTATTTATAATATGCTGGTATTCAATGGGTTTTACTAAGTGATAGAAATGAACATTTTGATCTGTAATATCGCTATTGTATACTCTTATGTGCGAATTAGAGCAGTAAATACCGGTACAGTTCTTGCAAGGTACTTTGTATGGGGTGTTAAAGCTATCATTTTGCCGTGATATCAAGGACATAATAGCAGATTCTTTGACGCCGTAATGGGCCAATGTATTTAATTTTCGCCAGCCATTGACTGTTTTTGTGGTCAAGTCTTCGTCTTGCAGAGTCACATGTCCGCCTCTACCATGGCGCCATTCAAGATCAACTTCGTGGACGGAAGGCCTCAATGAAAACGGAGTATTTTTAAAAAGTCCGTCTAGTATTTTTGCTTTCACTTGTGAAATACTATCGCAGTCCAAGACTTTGCATTGAACTTTTTCATCGAAATCATCTTGAACAATATGCAACGTGATTGTCTGGTAATCAATTTGCTCCTTCAATAGCTTTTCTTCGGATAGGGAATATCTCGCTTCATGTGTTATTGCATCCACAACGCCTTTCTCAATTTGGTGTTTAATGGCCTTGAACAGTAAAAATAAGGAAGACCCAGCGTAGTCTTTGAGATAGTAATACATACACAGAGCCATCCAGTTTGTCAACATCTTCTCAACAACACTTTCAGTTCTTCGTAACATTAACTGAGGGTGTTTATTACAGACTGATTTGTCAATAAGTCGTAATAACAGACTCTTCAATATATCTGTAGCGTATTCCATTTTTCCCATTAGAATAATCATTAAAAGAGAAGCCACATTAACTTTGTCTCGAATGTTGAAAGACTTTTGTGACTCTAATGTGTCTATAAATGACAGAAGGAAACATTTATTATTCAGTAGCTGTTCAAATTGAATCATCGCTGCGTCGTAATTAGTTCGCGGGGCGTTAATGAATTGCCGTTGGACGTTCAATATAGGGTGGTCTGACACACCCGGAAAAAACACTTTCATCACGTAATTAACGTGATCAAGGGTTGGAATACCTGAATGTTCCAGATCTGCTGCCAAATCAGACATATCAGTTTGCAATTCAGCGAACGCTAATTTGCACTCCAGTCTCACATTACTTTCTAAAGTATCCATTTGTATTTGTATTCTTTTGTATTCTCGTTCAGCTTTTGTGCTTCTTCGTCTGTACATGACTAAAACAATCATAAAAATCAATACTAGGAAAAATGTACCAGCCGCAATGCTCGCGATCGCTTCAGGTGGAAAATTATAGTTTCTCAATAATTCATAGTGAAGATAGCCAATGGGGAATCTTAAATTCTTTCCTACTCTTACGACCACCAATGGCAAATTAATATCTGTAATTTGCACTCCATTTTCATCAGTATTCGCTGGTTGCATTTCCGGAGGTGTGCAGAGAAGTTGCTGCATGGTTAAACTAGTCACATTACATGTTTGTACACCAATCGTAACGACCACATCAGACTCGTCACTTGCTCTAATTAAATTTTCCCCTTCAATAACCAAGGGATCTCCTTTATAAGATTTAATTCTGTTGACAAACTGGTAGACATGCGGATCTTCAACAAATACCATGTGAGTACGCGGTGGGTTGAAGTATTTTTCCAAATCGTGCATAGTCTCTACGTTATCCATAACAAAGCCAACTTTCATAGCTATTTGCGGTGTGCTCGTTTGAGATTTCGTGGCTTGCAAAATATCAATGTATTTTTGATTGATTGCAGGACTAGGGCATTCCATCTGATTAGAATTTAACACAGAGCATGAAGAGCTGTTTACTGGGTCTAACTCGTTTGCATAATACAGTTTCATCAATGGTTTTTGGATCGTATGTAAGTTCGTACCATGAACTGTGATCATTCTGCCTCCAGATACGAAACTTTTAAGAGGTTTTATTTCCATTATAGTCGGATCTTGTGTGTAATTGAACAAATCCCCTTGCAAAGTTCTGTTCGCGTTATCAATAGTAACCGTTAAATGATGGATTACACGAGGTGAATTTGCTTTAGGTGTGATACATATTATTCTGCTATTCGATGTTTGTGTTTTGTTTACGGAACAAGGCAATTCACCTAAAAATGCGGACACAGCTGAGCCAATGTTTAAATGTTGTCCTCCAATGGCTAATTGAGTACCACCGGAAACGGGACCTAAAGTTGGGTAAATTCCTTGCAATTTTATGTTTTCATAAGTAAACATCACTGACGACTCTGTGTAGCCTGAATCATTTTCTACAATAACAGGTGCAATAACGGATCCATTGGAAGGTCCAGTCCGACACGTTATGCTCACAGACACTTCAAAATCAACAATGTCACACAAAACATCACCAATACGAACTTTACCAGTTACTTCTTCAACTCTCAAACCAAGATTACTTCCTTCTATAGTTACGATCGTCCCTCCTTCTAAGGGTCCACTAAGGGGTTTGATCATATCAATCCTTGGTTTTGGGCATTCAGTAACTGGATTATCAAGGCATGACTCTGTGTAGGAGCAAGAGTTTCCACACCAAGTACACTGGTATATTGAATTTCTAGTAATACATAGGGAACAGTCTGCATGTTCCCTATGAGACCCAAGAATTTCACACTTGTATAGTGTTATAGTAATGGTGTCTATGTAATGTTTATGGTTCCATACTACCTTTACACTTACATTGTATTCACCAACATCTTCTTCATAAGAATAAGTGGTTTTGTCACAGACTATGTAATGGTTAGATTCAACTCTTGCTGGTAAGATCATGTTTGCCAGTTCAATGCTCACTATGCACTGAAATCCAGTATGTCCAGGTTGTAAATGAGGTAAATTTTCTACCTCTAATTCTAATTCTTTAGGTACATTATTAGGCAATAATATTGGTTTTTTATATTGCCTTATTCGAGGGCAATGCCCAATCCCATGATTGAGTAATTTTGTTGGATTATTCTCACCACTTATGATGGTTCTTTGGCACACAGAAGTGTCATGTGTACATTTATTATCATAAATACACCAATTACATGCCCACTCACTCATTATGCATGAATGACAAGTGGTATGTTTGGAGCAGTCATAGAAAGCAAAGTTCCTGGACACAAAATCTTTATTTGTTTCTGATGAGTGAACAGAAAGAGGCACATATGCATGGTCTTGGTTTTGAATGATTTTCGGTCTATGCTTGATGTCAGGGGTAGGGCAAGCCAAGCCATTGGTAGTCACTGCAGCATCTATTGCTGGAGCATTGCCAAACACGCATTTGTATTTTGCACCAAAGGGAAGCTCTGGTAATGTTCTGATTACCAGCTGTACTGTTGTCAATTCATTTATTGATATTCTGTCAGGCATTATTTGTTCAAAATCTATGCACTGCTGCCCTGTGTACTGAGAAAGCCACCTGGGTGCACTTTGTGTACCCTTTTGGCACATATTTTGAACAGTGCATCTCTTTTCCAAAGAGCACCAGCCACAATGTGGATCATTGGACTCTAAGCATGAAGAACAATTTCCATGTTCTGCACACTTTTCGGTTGGTATTTGAACAATTGAGTTTTTGCCCAATACATACAGAGTTTTTTGATATGGTGATAAGGTTGTATCTGGTAGAATCCTTTGGCCGGGCAAGATCTCCTCATTTGAGTACTCCAATGCTTTATCTGCATCTATGAGAACTTTTTTAAGAGTTCCATCATTTGTCCCTAAAAATGCTACAGTGTGCAAACCGGTTACAGACATTGTTATAGATGTTATCAAAGTATCATTCCAGTGTATAACTGACATTGTTTTTATGGGATAGAGACCGCTGATTTTTAAACCAACTTCACAAAAATTTAGAATGTTACCAGTGGAACCGACACTTGGACATTTACCATCTGAAATCATACCTGAGATGTACCCCATGTTACGGGCTTTTGTGCTCCCATTGAAACACATGTGAACATTTTCATTAAACTTAATTTCAATTTCCTGCAGTGAAAATACACAGATTGCTGATTTTGACATTGGTTCATTAGATATACTCTTTGAAGGACTGAACAAAGCTATTAGGATAGAATCACCAGTCTCAATATTTAACTGGGAGGCTAGATTTGAACCAGCTTTAGCTATTTTAGCATCTTGAACTAGATTATAATTGACCACTTCACTTTTACCATTAATAGTTTCTTCTCTTACATGACATTCTAAAGTTACCTCTGTATAGCTATTATAGTTGTCATCATTAACACATGTGCGAGCGAGCCGTGACACATAACCCAGCTCCTCATTACCAGCTAAGTGGGAATGTTTCTGAATTAATAAAAAATAGGCATAATCACTGGCATTAAATCCGTATACATACTGCACTAAGAAGTTATCTCTATACTTTACATCTATTTGTATCAAACTTTGCTTGGAAAAAGTAAACTGTGCAAGCTCAAGAGTCATTAGATCACGACTCGATATGGCAGGAACATCATGTCTATACTCCCCATTGTTCGTAAATGTTGTGCCTACATAGAGAACATTGGAACGGTCCCAAGAGTTGTACCTTTCGGGTCCAATGAAGGCGAATGTGGAAGCTTCAGCATCATTAGCTGCTACACTCACCGGGACAAACTCGGGTTCAGCAGATAGATCACCCAGTTTGTACTTGAAGCAGGAGCCTTGAGCTAATGACCCACAGGCGATTACTATTCTTGATTCCTGATCAATCACTAGTATTTTATTCACATTGTCTATCCACGCAGTCTTTATCTCGGATGAAGTACAACCACTTGCATGACACATTGGGTTATCAAGTTTCGGACCAGTCTTCACGACGTGAATTGGTTTCAAGTCGGGACTAAGTTGATGAATCCAGTTCAACGATCCAGCGTACACTTGCCCGCTGACTCTGTCCACGGCGAGATGATAAAACTGGAACGTCTCATTTTGTTGATTGGGATATTGCGATATGAACTCGTAGCCATACACTATTGTGCATCGAAGCCAAATTGATAAGAATAACACTGTCGTATAAACTGCCATGTTCACATTTTTAGCTGCCTTGGGTTGAATAATCTTCTCTTTTTCACAGAAAATATTATTTTTTAATAAATTTCAACCCATTGTAACTATGTAGGTATTACAAAAATAAATCTTTAGCGTAATGTAAATTGTAAAAGCATCCATCGATGCCGTCGCCGATGACATGACCAAACATGACATAGAAATCAATGTTTCCACTTTGAATCTTTTATTTTTCTTAATTTGTTCACAAATTATCTGCAGAAATTCCATACTTAAATAAAATTCACAATTCATTTATTTTGGGAGCATGGTCGTTTCACTTAGATATTTATTAAAACAAAATATCAGAGGTACATAACCAACAAAATATTTATAAATAAGCCATTACTTTTTTTATTTATACCTAGATAGATGGGTGGATGAGTAGAAGGCACCTATTTTCTTGGGTTTCAATAGAATCACTACATAGTTTACAGCAAAGTCGCTTCCCGCGTCTATCTGTGTATGTATGCTTAGATCTTTAAAACTACACAACGGATTTTGATGCAGTCTTTTTTTAATAGATAGAGTGATTCAAGAGGAAGGTTTATATGTATAATACATGCATAATAATGTAGAAAAACACTGATAAATTTACAATAACGTAACCCAAGGTGTAAAAAATAGAAATGGTATAGCAAAACACAACTGACACAACTGACAACTAAACGTAATGTTTGAAATTTTGACATTTGGGAAAGACAGCTGTAATTTCAACCATGGTAACAGGCTTCCTGTTGGCCAAAGGGTAATACCATGGGACTGCGGTCAGACCGACGCAAGTTCAAATCCAAGGCGACATTATAAGCTTCTTGCAATTTTAACTTTTTTATTTTTTACTTTTCTACCCGTGCGAAGCCGGGGCGGGTTGCTAGTTAAGAATAAAGAACGAAAGAACATTGAGAAAGAAATTGGTTTGATTGAATTTTGTATGAAACCAATCAGTAAAGATTATGCTGATGTCTAACTTTTGGGTGGTGTTATAAAGTACCTACCTATATTACCTTATTCTTTGAATAATTGATTTTGCGATGCTGATCCCCATAATAACCCATGTAATTTTAGTATTTTTTCCCTTAAAAAGAGAGGAATTGGCAAAAGTGGAAACATTGATAAAAATAGACAAAGACAACTAGATAGGAGAAAAGACAAGGCAATGTTCTAGTCCACAGAACATCTACAGACATAGACGAAGGTATATTTTTACTATGTTTACTAAACGACACTAAATCTATGGTTATGGGAGTTCACAAAACAAACCAATTCTCAATAACAAAAAAAAAACTAGTTTGTCTGTGGTCGGTACCTACTTTACTCGATCGGTGGATTTTGTTTTCGAAAATAAATAAATCATTGATTATTTGTGTTAAAAGCTCTATGTGATTTTCAATGATAAAGATATCATTTAGCAATTCTTTATTTGTTTGCTTTTGAACAAGTTCTGTTTTGACTAAAGCTCTCCCGACCATGCTGGTTTAGATGCTCTCTATCCAGCTACATTTCGAAGAAATTGTGCTAAATGTTGGTTGTATTTAGGGTTTTATTGAGTTGTTTGTATCTAACATGATGGCGACAATGTCTGCGGGCGTACCCGCAGACGCGCACACCCAGATGAATACCTATCGCAGCTATGTGACTATGTTGGCTGATCCTGGAGCCAAGGATGAAATAAAATTGAAAGCTGCTCAGGAACTCAGTGAGAATTTTGAGGTCAGTTTACTATGTATTTTGTTTTCTCACACCAAAAGTATCTGAAACTGGAGCCTGCAGCGAAAAGGTTTTATTAGACACTTTTCTAGTTCTATGCCTTGAAAATACCATTAAAATTAGAAAGATTATTACATGGACACTATCAACCCACCTACTTTTATTTAACCCGTCAACGAACAGTAGGTATGAATTTGAACCGAACTTGAACGCCCCGGGGCGTTTCCGCCGGTTGACGGGTTAAATACAATTTAAATAATAAAAAAAGTTTCAAGTAAGATCTAGTTTGTTATGTATTTTTACTTTTAGTGTTACACTTAGGTAAGTACCTACTCTTACCATTCCTAAATGCAGCTGTGCACCCAGTTTAATTTTCAAATGTAATATTGACAATGCAATGGTATCTTTTGCTGCAACTTGATGGCATTTTCAGGTCATTCTAAGCTCACCTCAGTACCCTCAATTTCTGGACCATTCGCTGAAGATATTCCTTAAAATACTGCAAGACGGAGAACCACACTTTATTGCCGAATACAATATACAACAAGTACGCAAGCTTATTCTGGAAATGATTCATCGGCTACCGATAAGTGAGACATTGAGACCTTACGTAAAGAATATACTGATTTTAATGCTCAAACTTATGGAAATTGAAAATGAGGAGAATGTTTTGGTGTGTCTCAAGATTTTTATGGAGCTGCATAAGCAGTACAGGCCTGCTTACAGTACTGATGTTGATGTAAGTCATTTATGTTCACTTTAATAATCATTCCTTTTTGTTATAGGAGTTTTTTTTAAATACAATAATAGATAAATAAATAGAAACTTTATTGAAGACGAGTACAACTTAAAGTTTACATACAACTTACGGAGAACAGGCAGTGTCCTGCAAACTGTGTCTTATCGCATAATATGATTACTTCCAGACAACCTTTACTAATATCTAATCTAATACTAGAAACTATTTAAGAATAGTAGCATCTATCATAAAATCCTCTTAAAATATTGTTTTACTCGATTTGATTGTAAATCACAGTTGTCGTATAAGTGATACTTATCTATTTACCATCGAGTATAAAACAAAATGTTTTGTCTTTCCATAGATTCACAAGTTTTTGCAATGGGTCAAAGGCATATATTCCGACTTGCCAAATCATCTTCCGAAGATTTTTGAACCGAAACCAATAATACGCGTGAAAGATCTCTCTGAGGTGAACATTGATCAGCTCTTACAAGAGACATACACTACAACACCTATACACACAGAAAAAAAACTGTTAGATGGCAGTGTTGTTACAGTAAGTATGATCCATGAACTGAATTTTACATAGTGTGAGTGTAACATAGTCAACTTTTTATGATTTTATTTTGTGTTTATTATTTTGTATGGTTTCACTGACATGATTCTTATCAAAGTATGAACATGGGTAATCTCATGCTGTCTTTTTTTTTCAGTACAATCTAATACCAAGATCCGTGTTGTCACTGAAGGTGATCCAAGAGCTGCCAATCATCGTAGTCCTAATGTATCAGTTGTACAAGCAGAATGTTCATCAGGAAGTCAGCAATTTCATACCCTTGATTATGGAGACTATAACCTTACAGCCTGCAGCTAATCACCGGTGAGTACAGTCAAGTCAACATTGGCAGTAAAATTCTGATGAGACAATGTTTCAAAACTGTTTTATTACTGAAAACTAGCAACATATCAATATTTTTTATTATTATGATACAAACATCAACCCACAGCTGGGTAAGGCCTCCTTTAGAAGTTTACAAGATAGAAAATTTAAAAAAAGAAATGAACAATGGCTTAAAAGTAACCCTAATTTTTTAATACTTATCTAAATAAAACTATCTCTATCCTCAGCCAATCAGCTTCATTCAATAAAGAAGTTTTCGTCGACTTCATGGGCGCACAGATAAAAACACTAGCATTTCTAGCCTACATTATAAGGATATACCAAGAAACGATCGCAAATCACGCTAATCTGATGGTTAAAGGCATCATTGGACTGCTGACTCTGTGCCCACCAGAAGTGGCACATCTGAGAAAAGAGTTGGTGATTGCAACTAGGCATATTCTCGCGACCGATTTAAGACTGAGTAAGTATTTTAAAGTTCGAATTCTATGTATATTCATCCATAAAGAAAGTATCACTTTTTTTAACTAAATAAATGGAACCAGCCGATGGTTTTTGTGTTTCTCAATGAAAAACTGACATGATATATCTTTAACTTGAGCACTGTTGGGTTACTCGGCAAGATAAGTATATGATCTTGTGAAAATAATAGCACTAAAAAAAGGCTTTTTACAATGAGTTGTAGTCCAAATAAGCTTGCATGAACCCTGACTTCAAATCCAAACAGCAAAAATCTACGTAAATGTACGAGGAAAAAATTGACAAGGGTAGTTCCTCGAACACTGCACATTTTCCTTAACTATTTTGGGGGAAAAGGCAGACTAAGTTTTTAAAATATTTTCAGAATTTGTACCCTACATGGAGCGGCTATTTGATGAAGATGTGCTACTAGGCGGCGGTTGGACAGTCCACGAATCTCTCCGTCCACTGGCATACTCCACGTTAGCTGATCTAGTCCATCATGTGCGCCAGCATCTGCCACTTTCAGACCTGGCTATAGCAGCTCATTTGTTCTCCAAGAATGTGCATGACGAATCTCTACCAACAAGGTAAGACGCACTCGCAAACTCTAGACTGGGTTATCGGCAAAAATATACTATGTTTTGTTTCAACAAATGTGACCGAAAAGATATCTGCCGGCTTTTTCGTCTGTTGACCAGTGGCATATTGTTCATGCATAAAACTGGCATACGCTTTGTATGACTTTAGTCAATAGTGGAGATGCAGTTTTAGATTCAACAGTCTCAATTGGTTATGAGTCTCGACATTACAACCCGATATTGCTGGTGGTCACTTGCCTAACAGATAATGGAACATCTTTCAATACCAATATCGTAATTCTAGTACCTACATATTATATCGTCAAAGTATCGTGGGTTTTCCAAAACCAGCCGGATATACCGCGGTCATAATAACGATGCGTCAATTTTAACAATATGTACATGCCACAGATCGAAATCGTGCAATATTTGTAGCATACCCCATAAAATTGATTGTCTTACTTCTGTGCAGTATCCAAACAATGTCCTGCAAGCTACTCCTGAACTTGGTCGACTGCATTCGGCAGCGCTCTGAGACCGAGGGCGTGGCCGGCGGCGCTCAGCCTCAAGGCCGACAACTGTTGATGAGGATATTGGAAGTTTTTGTGTTGAAATTCAAGACGATATCTAAGCTACAGCTGCCGGCTTTGATGAATAAATGGTAAGTGGATTATAACAGGTCATAATACTTAGTGATTATTTCACGATTGCTTTAAGGTTTACTTGAAAAAAAGGTCAAATAGTTAACTCATCTAATTTTATTGTGATTACCTAGCAATTGCATGACTAACAATACTCGTCCTCGTCTGAGGAACACACGTTTTGTATATTTCTTGCAGCAGTCCAAAAACACCCCCTACAACTATCCCCACAAATGCCACGCCCCCTGGCGGTACAACTCCGGGTACCCCAACAACACCAGTGCCGGTACCAACGACGCCTGAAATCAAGATGGAAGACGAAAAACCAGCTCCCGACTTCCTTGAAAACCTTATCAAGAGTGGTGATGAGAAATCGAGAATTGGCTTCCCCATTACACAGATAACGAATTTGAACGTCGCGGATTATAGGACGCTGGTGAAAACGTTAGTGTGCGGGGTGAAGACCATTACTTGGGGATGCGCGTCGTGCAAGGTTAGTCGGTTTAGTTCAGAATTCATAAACAGAGGTTGAACTGTCCGCCAAACAAAAAAATCTAGGCTAATGCTGATTTCAACTAGCGTTGTGCCTGGATCCGCCTCTAGAAATGCATCATGTAGATGTACTTCTAGAGGCGTTTTTAATTTAGAGAGAAATAATTTATCAGCTGGCAATGCAAGACAAACACCGCAATAATCGCATTTATTCAATAAACAAAACACATGAATACTGAATACCCAATATCTTGTTTTTTATCCCAGACAACAACAAACGCGGAAGGCGCATCCACCACAAGTTCAACAGGTCAGAAGCAGTTTACAGCCCGTGAGACATTAGTATTCATACGGTTAGTGCGATGGGGTCTACAATCACTCGATATCTACATGTTAGCTGCGCCGAGAGCCCCGAGTCAGCCACCGCCACAGCCGCATGTGCGATCCAAGGAAGAAAAGGAAGTTCTGGAACATTTTAGTGGAGTGGTAAGATAATTCCGTGAAAAAAATATAGTTACAATAATGCTTACATCTAGCAAAATTACCAATACAGGAATTCGTAAAAATGAAAACAGCTTCTTTTGCTCTTTGCTCGATTACTAGGAATCAGATAGGCCCTTTGAATTGTTACAGTTCTCAATGATGAACCCTCAAACATTTCAAGAGATATTCACAGCGACTATATCTCACATGGTTGAGAGAATAAACAAAAATATGACTTTGCAAATCATTGCAAACACGTTTTTATCAAATCCGACGACGTCACCGATATTTGCGACAGTGCTTGTTGAATACCTCCTCAAAAGAATGGAAGAAATGGGGACGAATGTGGAGAGATCTAACTTGTATCTCAGACTTTTTAAGTTAGTGTTTGGTTCTGTGAGCCTGTTTCCATCTGAAAACGAACAAATGCTGCGACCACATCTTCACAGCATTGTGAACAAGGCTATGGATTACGCTATGACGGCTAAGGAACCATATAATTACTTTCTACTTCTTAGAGCTTTGTTTAGATCGATAGGCGGGGGCAGTCACGATTTATTGTATCAAGAGTTCTTGCCTTTACTTCCTAACTTGTTAGAAGGGCTCAATCGTCTTCAAAGCGGACTTCACAAGCAGCATATGAAGGACCTTTTCGTTGAGTTATGCCTGACTGTACCGGTTAGATTGAGCAGTCTGCTACCCTATCTCCCTATGCTCATGGATCCATTAGTATCAGCGTTAAATGGTTCCCATACTCTCATATCCCAGGGCTTACGAACTCTAGAACTTTGCGTGGATAACTTGCAACCAGACTTTTTGTATGAACATATCCAACCGGTCCGAGCAGATCTGATGCAAGCGTTATGGAGAACACTACACAACAGCGAAGTAGCTAGAATAGCGTTTAGGGTGTTGGGAAAATTCGGTGGCGGTAACCGGAAAATGATGATTGAACCCCAAAGGCTAGATTACCGTGAAACAGATGCGCCTCCACCGGCGATCCACGCCTACTTCCAAGAACAATCAAAACCCATCGATTTCGAAGTAGATAAAGTAATTGACACGGCATTCGCTGCCTTAAAATCGAGTACCACGGATCCGTTTTATAGAAAGCAGTGCTGGGAGGTACTGCGGTGTTATTTAGCGGCATCATTGAACTTAGACGACGATAGAGAAACATTGCAGAAGCTATTCAACCATCCAAGTTTCCTAGATGGGAAGATCCAAGTCCAGAACGGACCATACTACAAGTGTCAAAACAGTATCGCGAGGAATACCCATCGCACGGCACTGACTGGAATGTTCGTTGCTGCTGCTATCAAGGAGTTACGGCATCACGTGCTACCTACGATGGTTTCGTTAGTCAGGCATTATACTATGGTTGCTATTGCCCAAGAAGCTGGGCCTTTTGTTGCAAGCGCTACTCCGAAAGAAGGTCTTGATGCGCTCGTTCTTGTTGACGCAATCGCTGTTGTAATGGGACACGAAGAGAAGGAACTATGCAAGCCTGGACATTTGGCTTTAGTTCTGATGATAGAGACAGCTGCCACAGTCCTTGGAAGCAGGGAACGCGCTTGCCGTCTGCCTCTAATGGAATACCTCGCAGAACGTATGTCTTCTCTATGCTATGAACGGGCGTGGTACGCGAAACTGGGAGGATGCATTGCTGTTAAGTTTATGTGCGAAAAAATGGCGCCAGAATGGGTGTACAAGCACATATTCGCATTTCTCAAAGCGGTTCTTTTTGTAATGATGGATTTGACGGGAGAAGTGTCGTCAGGGGCGATTGACATGGCGACTTTGAATTTGGAGAAGTTAGTTCGAGTTTGTGTTGCGCCTATAGCTATTCCCAACTTGGAATTGGAACCGGACGTGATAGCGGCGAAGACTAGAGCTCTTCATGACGTGTTACAAGAGCTTGTACTACAAGTAACAAGTCCACACTTACTTGTGAGACAGCAGGCTATGAAATCACTAGAACTGATCGCTGAGTTGCAAAATAAAACAGTGACAGAGGTAATGGACCCGCATAGAGAGGTGTTAGCTGATATCATACCGCCTAAGAAGCATTTGCTTCGTCATCAACCCGCTAATGCTCAAATGGGTCTCATGGACGGAACTACGTTCTGCACAACTCTGAAGCCCAGGCTGTTTACTATTGGTAAGTTTGTGTTTCCAAAGTCTTTTGCGCTAGACATTTTCCTTCCACAGACCTCACGCAATTTTCACAATCTGAACTGTAGATCTTACAAACACTTGTTTATTCTAGATCTAAACATAAACGAGCACAAAGTGTTCTTCCGGGAACTGCTATCACTATGCGAAGCGGAAGACGCGATGCTAGGCAAACTGCCATGTTACAAAGGCGTGAACCTAGTCCCGCTAAGAGCATCGGCGCTCAAAGCATTGGCTTCATGCCACTATCTACAAGAAAAGCATTGTAGAGAAAAGATTTTCCAAGTTCTTTACAAGTCACTGGAGAAGAATGATCAGGAACTGCAACAGGTATGACACTTTTGATTTTATTTGGTAGGTTTTGAGGTGGCGAACATTTAGTGTCCTACGCTACTTTGGCGTGAAATATAAAACAACCAACCAAATAAGGATGTTAGGTCATTCATTGTAGGTGACGGATTGAAATGATTTTTTTTATTGAAATTTTATCATTGCTTTATTATACAATGATTATTCTAGGCTGGATTCGAGTGTATGCAAAAGTTCCTATCTGGCTTCCAAATCGACATGGAAATGGTTCACCCAGTGATGCGACCTCTACTGCTAACTCTTGGAGACCACCGCCACTTGAGCGTGAACGGCGCAAAGAGATTGTCATACTTGACACAACTCTTCCCTTCCACGTTTAGTGAAAAGCTTTGTGAGCAGTTATTGCAGCTTTTAAAGAAGCTATTGGATTATTCTATACAAACTAATCGAGGTAAATGGTTTTTAAACTTGCTATTTGAATTTTTGTACTTGAGAACTTTGTTAAAAAGCTTATTTTTCTATGACGTATCAAACTATATTATTTAACTTGTTCGAATGTCGGACTGAATAGGACTAAACAACGTAGTGACCATCTCCTGTTCTTGAGGTATCTTCTACTTTGGCTTAGTCGCGTACATTGTTGAAAGAATTTGACTACTTTAGGAACCTTACCTATCTACTCTAGGCTCTTTTTTCGGGCCCTATTTTGTACTTTGCTACTCTTCAGATAACGTGTAGTGCTGAACATGATTTCCATCCTCTAGGCGGCAATTTCCTGCAAAGCGTTTCAAAGAACATGGAAAACGAACAGAAGATTATAATCCTGATCGGAATATTCCATCAAATACCGGCCGCGTCGCCGCGTTTTATTGACGTTCTTTGTCGACTGATCTTCCACACCGAGAAGTCGCTGATGGTCGAAGCTGGATCGCCGTTCAGAGAACCACTTGTTAAATTCCTTCTAAGGTAAGATCTTTTAATTATAGGTAGGACGTGTTTTTTGAGGCATCGCACTGCGTCCATCATTTTGAGACATACAGTGTACATCCTACTAATATTATAAACGCGAAAGTACGGATGGATGGATGAATGTTTGTTACTCTTTCACGTAAAAATTACTGACCCGATTTGGATGAAACTTGGAATATATATTGTCCGTGACCTGGATTAACATATACTTTTTATCCCGAAAAATTAACGAGATCCAACGGGACGCGAACGAAGTCGCGGGTGGCACCTAGTATTTTATACCCGGTATTGCAATTTAACGTGTATCTAAAAACAGAAAATGAGTCAAAGATGTTCTACAATAGTTGAAAGTAGTATATATTTGTCGAATGTTTTAGATATCCAAAAGAAACTCTCGATCTGATAATGAGCGACAACAACATAAAAGACCAGCAATGGAGTAGATTCCTCGTATTCCTGGTCAAACATCCCGAAGCAGGCGCCGCTTACAGAGAAGCACTTCACACATCCAAAAAACCTAGACTCATGCAACTTTTAGCTGCTAATACAGCGGGTAATAGTACCATACCACAACCAGATAGAGTGGAAATGCAGTTCCAGGCTATTCGGGTGGTTTCGCTACTGATCAAGTTTGACGATCAGTGGCTGTCTACACAGCCGGATATTATTGAGCTAGTCAAGAGGGTGTGGTGCAATGATCAGTATCATGTAAGTATTGCACATTTTTTTATCCCAGACTAAATGAGGACTACAAAAGATTGTATTAGAAGTATGTTGATAGAAAACGCTCAAATTCGTTCGTTATAAAAATTGTGTGAAATAGACGGGGATGCCACACCCAGCAGTGGATTTCGTTGGTAGGTAACTGTAAAACAATGCACAATAAAAATATATTATTTTACAGGAAATTCACAAAAAAGTAGAAGTTGTTGACTGCACTCATTGGAAGGAGCCAAAGTTGATTGTGAAGATATTGCTTCATTACTTCGTTCACCATCCGTCCAATATCGATCTGCTGTTTCAAATGCTTCGGGCGTTGTGCGACAGATTCATACCAGATTTCCAGGTAATATACCATTTGTTGGCCCTCTCTGATACTATTTGGGTCGTCCACCTACAACACAATATTAGTACCTATCACTAGTGGATCTAGGGAGCCTATAACACTGCATGGAGTGGAGATAGAATAGCCAAAAAAACGTTTCAATTTGTTACAGTTCCTTCGAGACTTCCTCGAAAACACAGTCGCGCTAAACTACACAATGGAATGGAAGCGTTCCGCTTTCTTCCGCTTCGTGGAACATTTCCAAGGAGACGCCATGAACCAGTCACTGAAAGCCAAAGTCCTTCAAATGATCATCATTCCATGCTTTGCGGTCAGCTTTGAAAGGGGTCAGAAGATAGTGGGCGGTCCTCCAGCTCCGTACCAAGACAACCCGGACAACGTCGTCTCTGTCTTCATAAACAATGTGAGTAACGTGATTGATGTAGATTTTTAGTTCGCTTTTCTTTTCCGTTTGGCAGGTGGCGCTAGTGTGGTTGGAGGTCATCAAAGTGCCGGGTACAGATCAAAGTCAAAAAAGTTTTCTCATAGATATTATGGCGAAAGTTTAGATTTTAGTGACTTAGTTACGCCGTAGATGAAGACATTTGGGTGAAACTTGAATAGATGTTTGCAGATCAGAAATAGCATATGTGCTATGTTTTATCTGTGCACTGTGCAAAGCTGCGGGCAGAAGCTTAAGTACAAAGTTGTGTCTCATTCAAATCATGAATAAATAAACAAGCTAGAGCAGGCACTTTCGCTAAAGCGATATTCAAATCGGTCGCTTAGGGTCAATTTATACTAGCGCAGAGTAGAAGCGAATCGAAGCGTCTTGAACATAACAAATTCAACCTTAACTCCACAGCGTAACGCACACATTACTCTGCGCTAGTATAAATTGACCCTTAATTTTCTTTGCTTGATCTGTAGCCGGTATATTGCCACTATGTAATAAAAAAGCGACAAAATTGCAAAGTGAGCATCAGGCCTTGTGCTCATCACAGGGCCAATGACCTCCAGCCAAACTAGCGCCACCTGCTCCGAAAAGTACAGGTTACATGTCATTATTAGCTCTCCAATCCCCAGGTGATAGACCCAGAGAATCCGTTTGCCTGTTCAGACGCGGTCCGTATATCGCTCCTACAGTTCGCTTGTTTATTGCTAGAACAAGCTTCACCTCACATTCACGACGCGAATAACAAGAAACAGGGTAATAAGCTGAGAAGACTGATGACTTTCGCCTGGCCGTGTCTGCTTGGGAAGAACTATGTTGATCCGGCCACGAGGTATTATCGAATACTTATTCATATTTGAAGTGACTGATAAGCCAACTAAAATTACTATGACATCACATCAAACATTTTTGGTTTTTGTGTAATATAATTTGACAGATTGTGAAAGAAAGTATTGGAAGTTTCTGAGTTTAGAGCATCTGCGTAATGTTTTAGTGAATGATTCCAGGTATCACGGTCACTTACTGCTCAGTCACATCATAGCGAAATTTGCTATTCACAAACGGATTGTGTTACAAGGTAAGAATAAATATTATTCCAATCATATAATTT
Source organism: Eulithis testata (assembly GCA_947507515.1). Classification (NCBI taxonomy): domain Eukaryota; kingdom Metazoa; phylum Arthropoda; class Insecta; order Lepidoptera; family Geometridae; genus Eulithis; species Eulithis testata. Next base: position 4,294,800 of record OX382194.1, read on the forward strand.
TCGTATTGCCAATAATTAGATTTACATAAAGTTTTAAGTTATAGAAGTAGAGACATGGCAAAGAAAGATCAACCCTTTTTTGAATGACACGTGGAGAAGTCAGCGTCGAAAGTTTAGATGTTATGATTGTAACTCCATCATTTAGTTGGAGAGATTAGGATAAGACTTTGAATAGGTGAAGTTGGTGACTGGGAATAACGTATTTTTAATTTATACTCCGTTCGCGGAGACAAGCTAATAGAGCGCGCGCTCTCATGCACTATTGTATGAAAATGAACAGGATAGAGCGCGCGCTCTCTTGCTGTAATTGTATGAAAATGAACATGATAGAGCCTTGATAGAGCGCGCGCTCTCTTGCACTATTGTATGAAAATGAACAGGGCGGGACGATTTCCCTATTAGCTTGTCTCCGCGAACAGAGTATAGGTACTATGCGAGTGAAGCCGTCTTACAAAAACTTTGAAATGTCTAAACAACTTTGTATTGTTTTCTCCATGTTTTTGCTGCAATTTCGAGACTTACCTCGAATCAACCTTGTATTCCAGTATTCCACAGTCTCCTAAAAGCTCACGCAGTAGAAGCGCGGTCAGTAGTTCGACAAGCGCTAGAGATTCTAACGCCAGCGATGCCACAGCGTATGGAAGATGGAAACACCATGCTCACGCACTGGACCAAGAAGATTATTGTAGAAGATGGGCATTCGGTACAGCAGCTGTTCCATATACTGCAGTTGGTTGTGAGGCATTATAAGGTAAACTGTTATCCTGGCAAATACCACAGTATCTATTTCTGTTTCCAACCAGTCGTGAAGTGGGACATCAGCTTGTTGGTTCAGACACTGTTATTTTAGATAATAGACGAGGCTTACGATTCGATGACTCTGAATTTGTACTCATAGCTTCCAAACACTCCTACACCAAGTAATTGAATATTTATAAAGCAGTACTTCTAATTTCGAGGCGATTAACAACTTTTGAGGCTAGTGGTATCAAAATACAAGATACAAGATACGTTTATTTGCATAATAAGTGTTTACAAATTGGTCTTATCTTAGGGTATTAGGTACTTTTAAACTTATTTGTCATTTCGGGTATCGCTAAATGTTTTATGAATATTCTCTTGTTGAATTTTTCTAAACTAACCTAATTGGACAGCTCTAAAATTATAGCCGTCTTTGTCGTTTCAATTTATTATGAGAAAGGGACGGCAACATTTTTAGTGCTGTCAATTTAGGTTAGTTTCGAAAAACACAACAAGAGAATCCATACCAATATGTGCGATTTAATATATACGACATTGTCTGACAAATAACTCAGCAGTTGCATAATGGAATAACTTAGGGCCAGTGCTGATTATATTTTAATTCCAGGTGTATTACCCAGTACGTCACGCCCTAGTGAGCCACATGGTGGCTGCGATGCAACGCCTCGGGTTCAGTGCATCGGCATCTTTAGAACATCGCAGGCTCGCCGTGGACTTAACCGAGGTCGCTTTGAAGTGGGAGCTGCAAAGAATCCGAGACCACTCACATGAGGATAATATCGTATGTACCTTGTTATAAACTGTCTTAAAGGTTTTCTGGTGATGTTCAAGAATTTCAGAAGCTACTTTCATTCTTTCAAATAGGCCCAAGTATCACGACATTAGTTTTACAATGTTGCAAAAAAGCAATTTACTTTTTCTGCTTTGGGAAAAACGTCTTGCGTTTATCACAGAACGTCGATAAGCCATCAGCTCTTTCGTGTGTTTTTCAACAGCCTTTGCAAATGATAAGAAAAGAAACTGCAAAAATTTCATGTGTTTGTCATTTGTGCAGGTCGCAACATCACCAAGCGGCGCAATGAAGAGAGCTTCCTCAGACGACAGTGGTACAGAATCTCGTAAGGCGTTGAACACGGGCTGGGCGAGCCCTCAGGCTAGCTCGTCTAGATCTGAACCCGACGCCTCCAAGCCATTGGACCGACAACACGTTGACGTGGTCGTTAACTTGCTACTGCGACTTGCTTGTCAGGTATGATCGCCAAGAGAGTTTCTACTTGAATGCGTCTGAGCGAGAGTAGCTATTTTATTTAGATTTCTTTATGAAGTTATTTTTTTAGTACTATTCATTATTCTGTGATGTAAATATTAATAAAATGTTTATTTTAGATTAACGAAAGCAGCGCTGCCGGGACGGGTGTGGTTTCTAGTGTGACTCCAGGCGAACAGCTTTCACGTCGCTGCGTGCTATTACTTAAAGCATCACTCAAACCGGACGTATGGGCGCACCAGTGCGAGCCTAAACTGGCTTGGTTGGACAAAGTAAGTACAACATGCTGGAAATAATAGAGATTCCACGTGAAGTATTTTGGAGTATTTGGGTCAAGTATAAATGCTCATGTTCGCTGTGAACAACCATTCAATTGACAGTGGTTTATAACAAAAAAGCATTGGGGATTTATTTAATCATCTAGCCCTAAGCCTCTACTGTTGGCTTTGGTTTTATTTTCCAAATCTTAGGTGACGGTTTATACGCAGTGTGAACAATCTGTTGCACAGTGAATAAGGCGTCCGAAACGGTTGACTATGAATTCTTTGCGTAAGCGCCTGTTTCTTTCGTTCATTGATTAGTGATATCACCGTGCGATTTATTCCTTGCCCCAGGTATTCTCAGGCGCAGACGCGAATGCCGCAGCCTGCGCTAACGCATGCACGGCTCTAGAACTACTAGTTTTTCTTCTCGGCGTGTTACGTCGCGAACAAATACTCGCCGCATTGAAACCTCTGCAACGAGGACTGGCGGCTTGCGTATCGTCGACTAATACTAAAGTTGTACGATTGACGCATAACTTACTGGCGAAACTGACTGCGATATTCCCGACTGAGCCTACTGGGGCTGCTCAAGCGTCTAAGGTTAGTACTATGATTACAATTTAGGTGGCAGGACCGACACCCAACAGTGTAAACCGTTTTTTCTCCCATCAAGTCATGGTACAAAATAAATAAATAAATATTCACGGACATTTAACACAACGCCTTTTATCCCCAAACTAAGCAAAGCTTGTACTGTGGGAACTATAGATGGCTGATAGAATACATATATACTTTTTTTTTGTTAATACATACTTATAATACGTAGTCACACCCAGACACAGAACAAACATCTATGTTTGCCGCACACAAATATTTGTTCTCGGTGGGAATCGAACCCACTACCCACAGCACGGAAGGCAGAGCTACTACCGACTGAGCCATAATGCCTTACAAAGTGTGTTTTTCACAATTGTCCTACTAGAAAATAGTTCCAAAGAGTCGCAGTGTGATTAGGGTGTGGGTGTGACTCATTGGGACCCAATCATATTTAGTAATTTTTTTAAAGTTAATTTTCTATTTTATTGAATTTAGTTTGTTTACGTACTGATTTCTTGGTATGCACTTATTCTAGTAATATTGTATAGAATTTAGAAATATACCTACTCTTGTTGACACATCTAAAAACGCCTGAATTGTCTCCACAGTACGAGGAACTAGAAACACTTTACGCGTGCGTAAGCAAGTACGCATTTGAAGGGCTTGCTAACTATGAGAAATCAGCGGGGGCCAGTACAAGTACCGCCGGGGCCACTACCAGCGGCGCCAGCGCGTTACTCGGCCCACTGATGATGCTCAAAGCGTGCTGCGCCTCAAGTCCATCGTATATCGATAGACTGATACTGCCGCTGATGAGAGTGCTGCAACGAATGGCGAGAGATCACGTCGCGCCTAACCCTGACGCCGCAACTTCCGATCTTTTGGTAAGTTTAATACAAGACTGGCTTTCATACGTGACTTCGTCCGCGTCCCATGTGGATCCTGCTGGCTTTCATCCAAAGCGGACCAGCAGTTGCATCGTGATTGAAACACAAGTAAATATCGCAATATCCAAACATCTAAACTTTGACATTTAATTTTATATAATTAGTAAGGACGAAGTTTTTAGGCTTTTATTTGCTGGTTTTTTTTATGTGTCACAAAGACCTAAGAGTGTGATTATTTTACTTGGTTCTCTAATTATGTTAAAAGCTTTTGGTATCATAAAAATACTTCCATTTCAGATACTAGCACTAGAACTTCTGAAAGCACGCGTGATAGTAATGCCGGGCGATACAAGGAAGACATTCATTGGAACAGTCTTAGTTGGACTTATTGAGAAAACTACTGATGCGAAGGTAAGTAATCACGAGTCGACGAGTCTTAAGCTCGTCTTAACCTTTTGAGTGTTTTGCTTAATTCACCTAACTGTAGCAGGGTTGTTCATAAAACTCTTCATCGTTAGGTGATGAAAGCCATTACCCGTATGGTGGAAGAATGGGTGAAACAGCGTGCGAATGCAACATCTACCACTGCACCGTCACTCCGCGAGAAATCGATACTGCTCGTCAAGTTGATGCAATACGTGGAGAAGAGGTTCCCTGATGATTTGGAACTCAATGCACAATTTCTGGAGATGATCAACTATGTTTACAGGTGAATTAATATGAAATTAACCTAGGGCCAGAACCGGCTTCTCCTATTTTGTATGTTTTCACAAGAAAAAATGTAAACGTAACGTCGAGTCGTAGATACATAATTTATTAGATCTATAAAATGTTTTATTCAATTTGGAGTGGTTAGGCTGATACATTTGAGATAGATAAATTCTCTGAACAGCGGGACGAACTTAACGCCTTCGAAAGTAGATGGTAGGATGGGAGGAGTCATTGGAAGTCTTTGGGGAGACCTTTGCAGAACTCATTCTCTGTAAACATATTGCTTTGACTGTGATGTGGTTTTTCTCATTATGTCTCATGATGAACAAAAAAAAGTCTTAGAATTGAGTACTAGGATCAAGAAAAGTATGAATTACACTTTATTTTTCAGAGATGAAAGCCTTAAAATGTCAGAGCTATCGATGAAATTAGAACCGGCATTCCTAGCCGGTCTCCGTTGCACGCAGCCTCTCATTCGCGCGAAATTCTTCGAGGTTTACGATCAGAGCGTACGTCGACGAATCTTCGACCGTCTGCTCTATATTATATGCTCGCAGAACTGGGAGCATATCGGCCAACATTTCTGGATAAAGCAGTGCTTGGAGTTGCTGCTTGTCACTTGCGTTTCCAGTAAGTGATGCATGACCATTGACCTCTTGCCCTTTTCTGATTTACCTCACTGGATATCAACAAAATTCGAATTTTGGTACCAACCTTGAGCATTTAAAACGTGCAAATCATGTTTGTGTGATTAAAACGCTTTTGATATAATATATTTTCTGGGGTGTGCCTTACTTTTACTGTGATGATAAAGTCTAGTAGAAAATGTCTGCTATTTACTGTGATATTCCAATTAACACATTGTTATCAAGTTTGAGGTAGCTCTAAGAATGCGCACCAGAAAGATAATACAAGAATATATTTATATTTCTCAAAGGTACACAAATTCGGCTATCCAACACAAAGTACCTTCTGCCAAGTATATCATCAGTGATCAACACAGGCGATAGCGAAGAGCGGAAATCTTTCGTCATCTACTCGAGTGTTAAGGAAGAGGCAACTGATGGCTTCAGCGATTCCATTGACCCAGATAAAGAGGATGTGCTTGATATGGATTTAGATTCTAGTTCCAATCAGAAGGAGGATATTGTTAAACCAGCACCTAATAGGTAACTTAGACAATTTTTAAAAAGAGGTTATTACAAAGAGAGAGCTCACAAAAAAAGAATTAAACCCCTCCTTAACCTGATTATAACCTTCGCACTGTGCGTTTCTTCCTACTACGTTGATATACGCAACACGAAAAACTGACTGTAATTACGAAATATGTACATGTTTTACCGACCTCGAAATCAGTGCAAAAATATGAGTATCAAAAAAACAAGTAATAATAATAATAATAATAGTACCTACCTATTGATTTAAATTGTTTTGTTTCAGAGCACGAATGCTGAACCAAATCGTAGCAAAACAATCCGAGTTCCTGGAATTAGCGAGACGCGTTCGAACCGAACAGTTGATAATCGCGGCCGCGCAGCTCTGCCATATGGACGAAGCGTTAGCGCATCACACGTGGCTAAGACTGTTTCCATCTATATGGAGCTGCCTTGACGAGCGGCAACTACCGGTAACTACATTACGATAAAAGCAGTTGAAATCAATAAACTCGTGCATAGGATTAGCTCTTAGGCCCGTATGCTGTTTTACTGCTGAAGCACTAATCCAGACTCAATCATAAATCTCATCATAATCATTTTAGTATGAAAATCTCTACTCAAATCTATGCTTGAGTTGAGTAACGATTTATTTATCAGCATACGGGGCCTTTACTTTAAGCTTTTACCGCGCGGTCTGTACATATACAGTATATTTATCTAACCTATACTTTACTTATCTATACATAATTCTTTAAGTCCAAATACATTTTTAGTTAAGTTCTCAACATTCTGTATGGAAATAAAAGCTTTTTTTATTTATTTTATTATACGGGCCTTAGATATCCTCATAGGTCTAGTACAAAGAGATCTGTTGCTATTTTTAGTTTCACAACCTTTCGGTAGAGGCCACTCTTTCGAATGAACAGATAAGTTGTCACTGCACTCTTTTTTACTATTTTTTTTATATTCTTCGCGTGTATGCTGTTAGATTCATTGTTCCTTCAAATCAGCTAAACAGCCCAATAGATTTCGTTATAAATAAATCTAACATTATTCCTGCATTTTCAGTCGATTATGAACGAAATGGTTCCGTTCATAATATCTGGCGTACACGTTATACAGAGAGATCAGCCGCTGAGCGCTCTCAACACTTTCATAGAAGCATTGGCCAGGTGCAATCCACCTATCACTATTAAACCGTAAGTGATCACTTTTACACACACAAGAACGAACAAAGTAATACATAAAATACCTATAATTTTAGGCAATTTTTTTTGACAGGCGTCTTGGCTCAGTCGGTAGTAGTTTTGCCTTCCGTGTGGGTCGTCCCCACCGAGAACAAACATTTGTGTGTGGCGAATATAGATGTTTTTTGTGTCTGGGTGTTACTATGTATTATAAGTATGTATTTACAAAAAAAAAATAGTATTATATCAGCCATCTAGTTTCCAAGCTCTGCTTAGTTTGGGACTAGAGGGCGTTGTGTGTAATATCCAAGGATATTTATTTGAAAATTTTTAATATTTTTGTAAAAGAACTTTTCTGTTTTTATGAGAATAAATGTCTTTAATCTTAAAATCATGGGGTCTACAGCAAATAATGTGGTCATCATCTTGACGAACCACTACTAAACATGGGAGATTTTCTCTAACTGCCAGAAGTAAAATGACTACAAAACGTGTACAATCTTTCAGGCCAATGATGAAATACCTCGGTAAAACACACAACCTCTGGCACCGAATGACGTTGAATCTGGAACAAATGGCAGTAGACCAGGCGGCTGGACGACCGCCACGAGAACAGATTGACGTCTATGACTACGATACTGAAACTACTACACCTACGGTGAGATTTCTGCTTGATTTTGTCTCTCTGAAGGTCCACTGAGCCTGGTCTTTCGCTCTTTTCGGTATCTACCAGTTTAATTTCGCAGATCCTCCTTGCGTTGGCATTTCACGCTACGCTTCCCTTAGAGAGTGCCTATTAGTCTATCTATACTATTATAAAACAGTAAAAAAAACAAAAATTAAAATTAAAGATATGGATAAACGAAATATGCAGATCTACTAAATAAACGATACTGATTCCGAAAATCGAGTTTGTCTGTTTGTTTGTTCGCGGATCACGCCTAAACTAATGGACCAATTTCAATGAAACTTATACCATTCGGAAGCCCTTTTTCCGGATTGAAACATAGGCTATATTTTATTGAATTCAAAGACGTGGATTCTGAGATACAGCTTGACCTCTCTAAACCAAAAGCAGCCTTTGGCGCGAGGTTCATCGTATGCTGGGTAACAGATATTTTGGTGGAAAGTTTCGCATGCGTACGAAGTCGCGGGTATCAGCTAGTCTGTAAAATATATCTGTTAGAAACCGGATTACTGAACATTAAACAGCCATGTTGTACGAGCTTTCAAGTAGTTCTACTCCGTCGCATAATTATAATGATTGAGCTTTAGGCTTAGAGCTCATTAAATAGATTGCCTTTCAAAAAAATGAGATCAAAATAAATAAAAAGTCATGAGTAATGATGATAATTAGTTTGCTTAATAATACAAGAATAGGATACCATTAATAAGTTTTATCAAGAATAAATGCAAATTATTAAAATCTCAAGCAGCGTTTTGTAACAACTAACAAAATTCCAATGTTCACAGGAAATACTAGACTCGTTGAGCGACATGTATGAACTGTTGCAAGAAGAAGACATGTGGTCCGGCCTGTGGCAGAAACACGCGCGATACCGAGAAACCAACATGGCCATCGCGTATGAACAACAGGGCTTCTACGAGCAGGCACAGGTATGGACCAAAGAATATAATACGTAGTTCCTACGTAAGAAGAAGCGGGACACCCATTCTACAAAAATTACACACTGACACAAAAATCTCGTTTTGTATGAAACGTGATTTCATACATTACCCATTTCATACATTAATAGTTTTTCGAAAGCACCAGTATAGTTCGAGAGTTTCGCCAGTCTGGTATGAACCGATCAATGCTCACGCTCTATGTAACATACAGTGTGCTGCACTAATTGGCCATTCTCTTTATAGATCAAAATGAAGTCGTGGAAGTAGGAATATAAATATGATGATGTTTATATGTAGATCATATGAAAATATATAGTTTTGTTTTTTTTCACACGAAATACCGAGATTCCTCAAAACTGGTTTTCCGAACCGATGAATATCTTCATAACTGGGAAACGGCTCCATCAATTTACACCGAACATGGTAATTTATCTCATCTGATAAATCACCTTTCTTACAAAAAACCGCATTAAAATCGGAGCCCTACTTTGCGAGCTACTAGGGCACAGACAAACGGACAGACACACAACGCCGTCAATCTTATAACACCTCCTCCGTTTTTCGGTTAGGAGTTAAGAATTTATCTAGCAAATGTATCTTTGTGGGATGCGTTTGAGTCAGTGTGGACTATTGGACATGCCACTTTTACATGTACGATACAAGTTTTCTGACGTGTGAAATGTATAGTAACTATACTATTCATTTGATACCACAGATTATGATAAACAACAATTTAAACATATTTTGTATTGTACTGCCCATTGTTTATATTTAATTTCTTTGATTATTGATAATAAATGCATTATAATTTTATTTATTATCGCGTACCAGGGCTACTACGAACAGACCAAGGTACGTTCAATTAAATATTAGACTCAATGGGCATATTATATTCACAGTGGTTTTGGATATCACAGAAACTTATTCTGATAATCCAATACACAAGTATTTATTCCGTACAGATCAGTTTAAATTCTTGATGTGGCTTTTGTGGCTTAGTTTATCTCTATTCTGCCAATGCCTGTCCTAAAAAATGCACATTTCTTGAGAAGCTTCGATCGAAACAGACAGCTTTTCAATATAAATTATATATGCTCAAAACACGCATTAATTGTTATAGTATTTTGCATCTGTGTATATTAATGCTGCACTGGCAGGTTTTTTTTCTGTAAATGTGTGTTTATTCGTCAGGCTGCCTACGACGTCGCTATGGCTAAACTAAAACAAGAATACGCATCAAGTCCATCGTCAGTAAATATGCACAAGGAATGTACTCTCTGGACGCAACATTGGCTGAAATGCGCTAAGGAGCTCAACCAATGGGATTCGCTACTTGAAATCGGATTGACCCGCAGCGGTCGAGATCCGTTCTTGATTCTAGAAAGCTCATGGAGGAATCCCAATTGGTCGACTATGAAAGATGCGTTGGCTGAAGTTGAATATAACTGCCCAAAGGAATTAGGTAAGATTATTAGTTATGTAGTGGTCCCCATTTCAAGGTCAAATTCTTGTTTTATCGTGTGTGCTCCAGTCGTTATAACAGCGTTGTATGCTCCCGCTCGATTTCGTAGAGCGTTGTTACTCGTGCGATAAGGTTCAAAATTGGTTATTCCCACAGCATGGCTCGTGAATCTGTACCGCGGATACCTATGCATCTGTGCGGGAGGTGAGCAGCAACTGAGCGGTGTGGAGAGACACGCGGAGGCGGCCGCCGCGCAATGTCTGCGCGAGTGGCGCCGCCTGCCGCGACTAGTCTCACACCCGCACCTGCCGCTACTGCGCGCCGCGCAACAACTGATGGAGCTCAGCGAAGCCGCGCAAATACATACCGTGAGTCTATTGCATGGTTAACACAATGCCAGTGGGTCCAGTCGACCCAGATATCTTAGTTTCGGACCCAGTCACTGCCAAAACGATGTTTACATGCACCCAGTAACAACCCAGTACAGTGCTGACTTGTTACTGGGTGCATTTAAACACCGTTTTGGCAGTGACTGGGTCCGAAACTAAGATAACTGGGTCCAGCCACTGGCATTGTGTAAACCATGCATATATGCCTGGTTTAGACGGGGTCAGTAACATGACAGTACAGTAACCCAGTCCAGCGCTGACTTGTCACTGGGTGCATATAAACCATTGTTTTGTGCCAGTCCAGCGCTGCCGTTGGCAACCCAGTCCAGTGAGAACCGGCAGCGACTGTCGGATCTCTACTGGCATTGTTTAAACAGTGCGGACAGTCACTGCCCGTTCGTTTTTTGTGCAGAACTCATAGTCACCACATGAACACAACTGGCTGAGCAGCGTTTACTGTACGTACAGCAATGACTGCGAAAGTGGCGCCGCCTAGTGTCACAATACTCCCTAATGTTTGTGAACAGAAGAGACCGTCCCATGTAAAACAGCACGCCCCTACCGCGTGTCTTTCATTTTTATAGATTAGGCGGTTCCTAAAAGGATTCGTTATGTTGGTTGTCTTTTCTCTTGTTAGAGAAAGATCCGGAATCTTACTTCATTATAATATCAAATTCAAATTTTTTATTTCTCTCTTATGCTATTAGTACAGAATAATTATAAATCTAGGTCCCTTCTCTCGGAAGAGTTAATCAAGTATATCGTAATAATAATACTAGGTAGCCTAATTCTAACCAACACTATGTTATTATTTAAGAGCTGGTGCCCAAAAGGTTTTAAAATAAAAACTGGCGATACGGGTCAGCAGGCCCACCTCTATAGGTGATAGGGATAAGAGTATGTACTCTTAATGTGCCAGAAGAGCAGCGGTTCGAGAGTAATGACGGAAGGACATGACGACAACGACCTCTGCCAAGATACTAATACGCTTGTTTTCTTACAATGAATATAAAAATCTATTTATATACAGGGTCTGATACACAGCCGTCCAACATCACTGCACGACATGAAGGCCATAGTGAAGACGTGGCGCAACCGACTGCCCGTAGTAGCGGACCCGCTGTCTCATTGGGGCGCCATATTCACATGGCGCCAGCACCACTACCAGTTCATAGCGTCGCACTACGACTCGCAAGCTGAACACGCGACCAATCATAGCATGCTGGGCGTGCACGCCTCCGCTCAGGTATTTTTTTTATTATTATTTGATTTACAACTTATAGTAAACACAGCATGCGTTGTGTTGACAATGTAAAATAAAACAGTGAAGTGAAAACGTGAAAAAAAGTGAAGGTATGGATATACCACCAAGATCATTCACATAGCTTTACATTCAGCATAATGTGACGGCATCGTTTCTACTATAGCGTTGTATAGCTCAAATACCTCTTAATCTTGATTTATCTCTCTTGATTTGGTTGAAGACCGCATGCAATATTCTACTAGTGAAAACCTTTAATTAGCGTACTGTTTCCATTTTTGTACCTAACCTATGTTATGTGCTGCCGGTTTTCCTATAAATAAATAAAAATAAAAAGTCCTGAGACTTGGACTAATAAATCAGAGAATTAAATAGTTAAGTGTAAAGCAAAGGTTAGGAGATAATAAACTCCAAAACTTGTACATAAATTGTAATTTTCCATTATATCCACAAGATACCAATATCTTATGAATTTAAGAATAGACCCATCTTAAATCTGAAGAAACTTAAATTGCAGGCGATCATCCACTTCGCGAAGATAGCGAGAAAGCACAACCTAGCCGGAGTATGTCTGGATTCGCTCCACCGCATATACACAATACCTAGTGTTCCGATCGTGGACTGCTTCCAAAAGATCAGGCAGCAAGTCAAGTGCCACATTCAAACGTCCTGGACTGAAGGGAAGGACGAACTCCAAGAGGGATTGGATATGATCGAGTCGACCAACTTTAAATACTTCACTAAAGAGATGACGGCGGAGTTTTACGCGTTCAAAGGATTACTGCTCGCTCAGTTGGGGCGTTCGGAAGATGCGAACAAGGCGTTTGCAGCTGCGGTACAATTGTACGATACTTTGGTCAAAGCATGGGCATTGTGGGGTGATTATTTGGAGCAAATATTCATTCGAGACCCGAGGCAGATCTCGATGGGAGTTTCAGCGATGACGTGCTTCCTGCACGCTTGCCGGCACCAGAATGAATCTAAGTCGAGGAAATATTGCGCCAAGGTTAGTACCGCTATTTTTGAGACAGTTTTACTTTACCACAGCTGGACGAAGATGTTTCAAATTTTTGACTTCGTAATTCCGAATGTACAAATAAAACAAACTATTTATTATTTTTAGTTCTTGTAGAATCTTGTTCTATTGTATCTTGTTCTTGTTATAAAGTCCTCGAGGATTTGTTTATTTTACCAAGCCTTCATATAATTTCTGCAGGTCCTATGGATGCTCAGCTATGACGATGAAAAGAACAGCCTAGCGGAAGCACTAGACAAGTATTCAGTTGGCGTACCGCCCGTACAATGGCTGCCGTGGATACCGCAACTCTTGGCCTGCCTCGTGCAGTACGAAGGAAACGTCATATTGAATCTCTTGAGTCATGTGAGTCATCTTACTGTTATAGTATGTTCCTTTACTTAGTACAGTCGTCCACTTTCACTAGACGAAATTAATATAAGTTTTGATTCCTATAAAATTTTCTTGTACGTAAAGTGGAGAGTCGTTAACTTTCACTAAACGAAATGTAAGTTTCGGTTCCTATGACATTTTCATGTATTTATCATGCCTTTTCTGTGAGGTATGATGAGGATGCCATAAGTGCTTGGCAAGCCTTTCCATCTAAAACATGGTCTAGGTATCCCGGACATGCAATCAAATGGTTACACTTTGATTACAAAATGATTAACAAAAACTTTTGTCTAGAATCTCTCGTTCATTCATTTTCATGCACAAATATTACCAAATTCATTTATTGTATAGATATTGGGAACCTCACTTTTTCCTACTTGTTTTTGCCAAGCTGGAGATGTAGAGGCTTGTTTAAAAAATATGTTGTTATTATCCAGGTCGGTCGACTGTATCCCCAAGCTGTGTACTTCCCCATCAGGACGCTATACCTAACTCTGAAGATTGAGCAACGTGAGAGGCACAAGACCGCTGAGAACATTGCCGCCGGGCAACCGCAGCCGACGACATCGCAGACTGTGAGTTGCTTTTTAAATAGAAAAAAAAAACAGTTTTCAAAGAAGAAGCACTAATCAGTCAAAGGTTGTCTGAAAGAAATCGCTCTCTAAGCGATAAGACCGCCCATTTTACATATGTTTTCTATATATTTTTATTTATTTATTTATTTATTTATTTATTTATTTATTTTTCATCCGATATGCTCAAAATATTCTGTCAATGTCAACTAGTAATGAGGTCTAAAAGAAAGCGCTCCCTAGCGGTAAGACCGCATCTTATTTTCTGTTTATGCTGCTTCGCATATTAGTTTGTACAATAAAGTATTTTCATTCATTCATTCTGACAGGTGAGTGAAATTGTTATTGATGAAAAAAAAATGCCGATTGAAAAATGATAAGTGTTTTACGTTTGATGCAACGTATTTGTACTTTACGTTGGTGCTTGTTTGTGGCTGCGTATCTCCAAAACGAATGTTCTGATGAAACCTGATCGGCCTTACCACTTTATCAGATTTATCTTGGATCTAACAAAAACCGCCATAAACCACGTGTGATTTGGACTTAGTTCCCTGTCAATAAGTTGTCAGATTTATTGTAACATATAAATCTGACAACTTATTGACAGGGGTTAAGTCCAAAACACACGCGGTTTTTGGCGGTTTTTGTTAGATCCAAGATAAATCTGGAAACATAATTTGGGGGGATGAGTATAAATAAATAAATAAAATAAATAAATATTCACGGACACTTAACACAACGCCTTCTAGTCCCAAACTAAGCAAAGCTTGTACGATGGAAACTAGATGGCTGATAGAATACATACATACATTTTTTTTTTTATAAATACATACTTATAATACATAGAAACACCCAGACACAGAACAAACATTTATGTTTGCCACACAAATGTTTGTTCTCGGTGGGGATCGAACCCACGACCCACAGCACGGAAGGCAGAGCTACTACCGACTGAGCCATGACGCCTGTCATAGTATAGGATGGATCTTTTTTGACTTTTTTGACAGGCGTCATGGCTCAGTCGGTAGTAGCTCTGCCTTCCGTGCTGTGGGTCGTGGGTTCGATCCCCACCGAGAACAAACATTTGTGTGTGGCAAAACATAGATGTTTGTTCTGTGTCTGGGTGTTACTATGTATTATAAGTATGTATTTGCAAAAAAAATATGTATATATGTATTCTATCAGCCATCTAGTTCCCATAGTACAAGCTTAGCTTAGTTTGGGACTAGAAAGCGCTGTGTTAAAAAATGTCCGTGAATATTTATTACTTAAACTAACTCTTTTTAGGGTTAAGCTCACCTTTGTTCATGACCTATCTTTAAGTTCCCTTTTATGTCACTACTTTTGTGTACAATAAAGAATAAAAGAATAAAGAATTTATTATTTATTATCTTAGCTGTTTGGTAAAAATCGATGTAGCCATTTTCATGTGCGAGAATATTTTTCAGTATACGTAAAAGTAACAAGATGGTTTGTTATCAGGCAACTACGAGCAAGGCGAGCGAAGGCACATCGTCGACCTCCACAGATTCAGGGCCCATCAAAGCGACGCTGCCGATGTGGAAATGCTCTAAAATCATGCAACTACAACGCGAGATACACCCTACTGTGTTGTCGTCGCTTGAAGGCATTGTGGATCAGGTGACAATATACAATAGTACCATAGTCAGCCTGAAGAAGGGACTACTCTCTAACATTTCCTCGTATTTTCAGAACGAACGCTTAGTCGTGTCTCAAACGGTCATACTGCGCTTATTGCTGTTTTGTAGAGAGAAGATAAATGATTTATTTATTTATTATTATTGCCGTTTTTACAACCGCAATACAATACAATAATTTATTCATCAAAAAAAATTACAGGTCATACTATTTTGCTAATAACATAATAACAGAGTAGCATTAAGAGACAACACTCTACAACTCAGGTGATTCAAGGAATTCAGCTACGCTGTAGAATGTGTTCTCCAAAAGCCATTTTTTTAATTTAACACTCACTCATTACACTTATAGCACAGAATATTAGCACAAGTATAGGCTCCTCTTTCTGGGCCTGTTGAGGTTCATACCAAAACATAAATAAAATAATCGCTCCATAAATATTATGTCCCGCGTGCGCTAGTGTTCCACGTAATGTTTTTAGTGCTCCATATATCCAGGCAGTTTTCTAGCTATATGTATGGTCGGCAGATGGTGTGGTTCCGTGAGAACTGGTACGAGGAAGTGTTGCGTCAGCTGCGCGCGGGACTGGCCAAGTGTCACGTGGTCGCGTTCCACAACCGGTCGAGCGTCGCCGACGCGACCGTCACGCCGCACACGCTCAACTTCATCAAGAAAGTAGTCTCCACTTTCGGCATCGGCATTGGTATAAGTAAGTTTGCTTTTTGAATTAACTAGCGACCCGCCCCGGCTTCGCACGGGAGAAATGCAGTGATGTTGATGATATATTATACATATAAACCTTCCTCTTGAATCACTCTATCTATTAAAAAAAAACTGCATCAAAATCCGTTGTGTAGTTTTAAAGATCTAAGCATACATACATACAGACATTAGGGCAGACGCGGGAAGCGACTCTGCTTTATACTATGTAGTGATGATGCCTGGTTTATACGGGGTCAGTAACATGGCAGTACAGTAACCCAGTCCAGCGCTGACTTGTTACTGGGTGCATGTAAAAAATAGTTTTGTGCCGTTTTGGCAGTGACTGGGTCCGAAACCAAGATAACTGGGTCCAGTCACTGGCATCGTGTAAACCTTACATTACACTCATCGTTTTCGATGAATAGGCTGTCAGTTGCAGCTTGAAACGATGCTGGTCGATTCAAACCAAGATGCTGTGCCTTGATCACGAATAAATGTGACAGTGTTTTGTTTATGATTATGCAAGTAATTGGTACAGTTTAATCTGACTAGAGTAACATAATTAAGCATTGCATCACGTCGTGTTTTAAGTGCCTCTTGTTATTTACCGTCAAAGAAATTTTATCACAATGTCGTTTACCGCACATTTTGAGTTCGGTTATCTGTCCGAAGTGCATGTATGAATGGATTTTTTGCGAGGTTGTTAAGTTTTAGTTTAGAGCCAGCATGAAGCCCTATGGAACTGTGGAAAGGAAAAGTAAGAATGAGATTTGAAAGGTCAACCAGCGACTGCCCACATTCACTTTAGGCTATTTCCGATATGATCATACCGATCATTGGCAGTAGAAAACAATTGCAAAATATGGAATTTAAGAATACAATTCTATTGTTATTTCTACCCCTGTCTTTGTGTCCGTAGTGTTATTGAAAATGAAATGTGAAGTTCTTAGTATATTAACTCCACACGTTGGCTCAATGGAAACGAGCCTGGGGACAATTTATAATTTTAATTAATTTCCTAGTCATGCTCACATTGATCACTAACTAACGTTTCTCTCAATTCATTTGAACCAAAGTGTAGAGAGCTTACATTCACGACATAATCTTAGCATAATCAATTACAAAGTGTGTGGTTTTAAAACAGATAATAAGAGTACATGCAATTTGCAATGACGTAGCGTAAAAAACAATAAATTGTGGTTAGCGGCATAACTCACGAGTACTTCTATTCTATCAGAGCCCTGAGTCTGTGCATTTGTTTTGACTTTCGAATCGAATATAGCACACGCAAACGCATTTGCAAAGCAAGAAATTTTGTATGAAAACCGCATAAGCGCCTCTAGCGGCGATTTGGGAATCGTGCAATTCCCAACCAAATTTCTAGCTTTGCGAATGCGTTTGCGTGTGCTATACTCGATTCGAAAGTCAAAACAAATGCACAGACTCGGAGCTCAGTCACAATTTACGCAATACTATCTTATGTCATTGATAAAAAATATTGAAGGTTTTTGGACTCAATTCCGAAAGAATGATTGTATTGATTGATTCGTTGAATAACATTCAGCAGAGATTACATATCCTGTTACAGCCGAATTGTGCAGCGTCTGCGATATGTTTTCGATGACTAAATACGGCAATGGTTCGGCGGTACTGATATGCACACCCAAACCAGGTGTGTTCCAAGTACCTACCAAAGTTACAAAACTATAATACCGATGATGGTAAATAGCGAGTCTTTATGCGCCAGACCAATACAATACACGCAATAAAGACCGGCCGTTTATTATTCTAATTGATTACTTATTCAATGCGTCGTAGCCAAATTGTGATTAATATTTCGCCAGATTGTAACATTGGGGGATTGAACAGTAAAACGTATTGTTAGCGTTCACACCATACGAGTATCACTCGCTCCAACATTACAGATTGTATTCGTTTTATATCAAAGCCTTATATGATAAACAATGCCGTTGTATGCTGGCTGCTAGCTCACTGAAATCTGGCGAAAATTTCAATTTAGCTGCGATCGCGATTACAAGATTTGTCGTGTATTTTATAATGTTTGAAATAAATCGGTCAACCTATTCAAATAATTCAAACCTCTCGTTACTGATAAATGAAACAAAATACGCGATTAATCTGTTGGTAGTATCTGTATTTAATGGAATGAAAAAGTTATTTTTATGACCATTTCGTAGCTCGAGTTTCCTATTCCTGTAACCCTCAATGTTTATTATCCCTATGTGTCATAGATGTATTGCACAGAGCTTTTGTATTTTATTTTTGGAAATATTATATACCAAAAAGAAGTTTCTGACCTGATAATGCATTATATTATTATAATTTTACTTTGAATTATTATTGAATGAAATCATTGTGTTCCATGAATATCATAACCAGCGTTTACTCGTACGTTAACAATTTTTTTCATCAGATTACTATTTTTATTTTAGATTCAGTTAAAAGCTTTCCGGACTCATTCACTGTCTACTCGATTTGACTAAATTCTGTTTGTAAGAAGACTCGTGTCTCTTTAAATTTCTTGAATATTGTTTCGAAGAAAACCGTGTGCTTATTTTTACGTTTCTCTCTGAGATTTGTTCAAATAAGCCTAATAAATACGCCGTCTAATTTGGAGTTATATTTATCAGATAATCAAAAAATCCCGCCGGAAAACCACACCATTATTGTATAGAAGGAAAAGGATGTGATTAGGACGTACTCGTACTTAGTTATCGAATTAAGTACTGTGAGTTTTTAGGGTTTCGTCACTTTTTGTAAAAGAAAAAAAAAGAACTAATTTTAAGTAATGAAGAAGGAAATCCACAATTTTCATTACATACAAACATTGACGTGCTTTTAAAAAAAAGAATAATAGGAAAAACAACCTTATAAATAAAGGAAGGAAATTCGCAAATCCGTTCCATATTTGGTCGTGCACAAACATAACATTTGGACCGCACATTATGCTACTGATATTATTTATTTGTAGATCTAATCAAAAGGAACATACAAAACGTGTCAGACCGACTCGCACTTTTAAAAATAATCTCGTCAATTTTTACAGGATATTTGTTTTTACAAGTAATTAATTGGGCAATATCCGTGTCACTGTACAAAGAATAACAAGTATTTCAATATTAATTTAACTCTTGACTTTATTTAAGAGCTTGAGTTTAGTTTACCTGATAACAAATGCACGATCTCTCATTTTAATTTAGAGGATAGGTAGGTGCTTCTAAATAAATTTATGACGTAGGTAACAAGACTTCGAGTATGTTGGCAGGGCCAGTGAGCTGAATGTCACCTAACAAGGCCACACGATCCAGAGGGTTAAAACAACTTGGTTACATTTCAAGGGTTTGTTCTGACAAAAGGTTTGGATTAGGGAAATCTTTGCACATATGTAGGAATTTCAAATTAGTTAAAAAAGCTTTTTTCTATTATCTCCCCGATTAGCTTCTAAAGATACTGACGACATATAAGACTGTTTTGTTATTTTGCTAAATGCGTACTCCCTGCTCCGTTTGTATGCTGATTTTACGAACTGTAACTATGATTATCTTTACTGTGATTATAATAGTGTAGACTTTTTTAATTAATAAGCAGCAATAATATAAATATTGTTCGCAAGAGATGACTAACTAAGATCACATTCTTGTTAGTATTTCTATATTTTTATCTTTTCTATTCTGTAATGCTTTGAGATTATTATTTCACGCATGTAAATTATTAAATTATTATGATTTGCTACGCGAAACATACTATAAACCACGGGCTGATTGTGCGTCGCTGTGCATCATTTTTGTGCGCATGAGGAAAGAAAGCATGGTAACCTCGTTTACTTTATGAAAACATATCATATCCCCAATGTTCCTAATTAATCTTTAGTTCCAGTTATTCAGTATGAAAAAAACCAGTGTACAAAATTATCATGAACTGAACGAGGCTTTTGAAGATATTTTGAATGAAAATCATGCAAGGGCGACGGTTGCATAACACGACCACTCATTTTGTATGTCTACAGAAAGTTTTACAAGTAGTGCATTCTCTTCAGCTGCATCGGAGAGTCTCGCTCGGCGCGCGCACGTCACTGTGCAAGATCCAATCTTCCAGAAAATGAAAACACAGTTCACGACAGACTTTGACTTCACACAACCAAACGCGATGAAACTACAAAACCTTATACAGAAACTCAGAAAGTGGGTCAAGATACTAGACGCTAAAACTAAAATACTGCCCAAGTAAGTGAACCTACCAGTATTTACAGAAAACCGATTCTTGGATTACTTATATACATGCAAGTATATTTAGTTTTATACTAATACACATTTATCTTTTAGGTCCTTCCTGATAGAGGAGAAATGCCGGTTCCTCTCCAACTTCAGCCTGAAAACGGCTGAGGTGGAGTTACCCGGCGAATTCCTCCTTCCAAAGCACACACACTACCACGTCCGTATCGCGCGTTTCATGCCGCGCGTTGAAATCGTACAGAAACACAACACATCCGCACGCAGACTTTACATACGAGGGCACAACGGGAAAATATACCCGTATCTAGTCGTCAACGAATCCGGCCTTAGTGATGCAAGGCGCGAAGAACGCGTATTGCAACTGCTCCGAATGCTGAACCATTATTTAGGCAAGCAGAAGGAAACTTCCCGAAGGTTCCTGCACTTCACCGTTCCGAGAGTGGTTTCGGTGTCCCCGCAGATGCGATTGATTGAGGACAATCCGAGCTCTATATCGTTGCTGGATATTTATAAGACTGAATGCACTAATAGGTAAGTATATAACATTTTGGTAAACCGCCGAAATTTTATTTTATCAAGATGGCTTGATGCGTTCCATGCATTGTCAAACAAATTATAGCTATAATTAAAAACCTTGTTAACATTTTCATCGGAGATGATTCAAGTTTAAACGAAGTAGACTTGCCCAGAAGCCAACGGCAACCATCACTCGTTCTTTACGTCAAATAGAAGGTCATTCAATAAGTCAGTTCATTTCTGGTACATGATAAAATTTTATAACTTTGTATTGTGTGCAGGGGTGTGGACCACGATGCTCCTATAGCGCGGTACTACGAGAGATTAGCCGCCGTGCAAGCTCGTGGCTCGCAAGCATCTCAGCAAGTATTGAGGGACATCTTGAGAGAGGTAACTATCAAAAATATTGTAAAGTTCGTTTTATCTGGATGCTATACTGGACGCCCTACTTTAGTTATTCAAAACGATTGTTTATCTGGGAGCGACGTCGTAGCGGTAAGTCAAGCTACCTTTTCCTAAAGAAACTCAGGTGATTTTCAGGTTTATTTATATGCATACAAAGATCATTTTGATACGTCTACGTAAAGAAAACGCGCTATTGGGTTGTTCAGTTTTAGATGAGACGGTATTTACAGATACACATGATCAGTGTAGGTGATGGTCAAAATTACGGACGATAAAGGTTTTGACAAAAATGCATTGTGGCACTAATGGTCTAAAAATAATGCGGTGAACGCATACATACAAGTTAGACTAATAAACCTCTCATTAACATATAAAACCGCATCATCAATACGAGATTGCGGTCAAATATTTGTAAAGTAAAAATCTTGGTGACCATAATGGTAATGCGCAAGGGCTAATGCTTGCACGGCAGATATATTTTTGGTCTAACTTAAAGACAAAGTCTAAAAAAATCTTTTATACCATTTCCCCTCTAAAAAGCTTATTTTATTTACTGAAAACGGTGATTTTTTTTTTTTATATTTTTGACCTCCATCTAATTACTGTTTTTGCGCAAGGTGGTTGTATAGCATTGGCTATACAACCTCCAATCTTTCTTTTTCTCGTAGTCATGGTATAAAGTATAGTATGCAACTCTTGAATATAACGGATTTATATCGAGGGCCATGAACCACTCACTCGATTTAAATCCGTCTTTTATTCACTAGTTGCATAATATACTATTTTTTAAGGTGCAAGCAACAATGGTCCCTAAAGGCATGTTGCGCGAATGGGCCGCGGCTACGTTTTCATCGCCAACCGATTACTGGACCTTCCGCAAGATGATGACCCTACAACTCTCGCTGGCGTCATTCGCCGAGTACGTGCTACATCTCACGCGACTCAACCCTGACATGTTGTATGTGCATCAGGACTCAGGGCTGCTCAATGTTTCATACTTCAAATTTGACATCGATGATACCACAGGTATGTTTCTAACATTCGCGTTTATAGGTTGCGCTAAAATCCCACAAAACATTTTTTTGAAGTGAAACTTCTAATGCGACTTCCAACAAGGTCGCGTTAAACCATTAACGCTCCTGGGGAGGGGGAATAGAAAGAGACAGAGCGAGAGTGAATGCGTGGCACTTCTTCCGCGCGTAGGGACTCCACGCACTATTTTTTTTTATAAATATTCTTGGATTCTTGGACATATTACACAATGCTCTCTAGTCCCTAACTAAGCAAAGCTTGTATATGGGAACTAGATTGCTGATAGAATACTTAAATACATTATTTTTTGTAATTTACATACTTATACATAGTAACACCCAGACACAAAACAAACATCTACCACCCACAAATGTTTGTTCTTGGTGGGGATCGAATCCACGACCCACAGCACGGAAGGCAGGGCTACTGCCGACTGAGCCATGACGCCTGTCATGATGAAATATTGATAAAAAGACGTTCACTGCGCGTCAAAGACAACTCGATTGTAGAGAGTTGCCTGTTTACCGCGCAATGTAACTGAGAACTTCCACACGCACCTTCGCCTAGACCTGTATTTTTTGTTTATTCATTGTTAGACTGTTCTAATTCTTTCTGCAACTTTTTTGTTAACCTATCTATGCATTCTCACTGCTATGCAAATGTCTTCCCAACGTATTATTTCTGGAGCATGCTTCTCTCTTATCGGGTTTAGTGATATGCCTACTAATTATAAAAAGGTCGTGATATACCTACTAATTCGAACGGGTGTTTATGACGTATTTTTTCTCTCGAAAGTTCGATTTGCCCTGCAATCCAAAAACGGCAAAGATGGTACAGTTTCATACGAATAAATAGATAAACCGCAAAAAGTAGGTACCCAATACAATTACAATGATAAACACCCGTATTGATATGTATACTTGATTGCATTAATGGTTTTTGGAATGCTTTTTGCGAATAACTGTCTGGCTTTTTGTGTTATCTTATTTGGTTGGTGTTGATGCATATTGGGTAGGTTTTGATGTTTTTTTTTTATACAACTAAATGATGGAACAAGCTCATGACCCGCATGATGTTAAGTGCATATTTTATAACGATATTATAATGATCTATGAAATTGTTGGCTAAACAAGATTCATGTAATATTAAACCTTTTGTTTATGTAGGTAACTTTAACGCAAAGAACGGCTCAATGAAATGCCAATTAATCGTTAAAAAGTTATTTTACACACGCAATTAATTTTGCATTGCGAGTTGTTTTATATCTGAGGCCAATTTTGTAAATTTGAATAGAAAACATGCGTTTTTATAACTTAAAACGCATTTCAAGAATGTAAAATGTATTTCCTGTAAATGGTAGTGAAAAACTAACACACATCGAAAATTGTACTATTAAATTGAGAACACGCTATTGAATATCCTGCCATCAGGATTCAGCAAGGTGTAAGAAATCTGAGAATCCTCATATTCTCAAAATGGGAACTATATGGAACCAATGGCGAGGCCTCCTGATATTGTGTTTTGCTTATTAATCTGTTTTATTTGCTTTTTTGGGGCTTACATCACTATTCATTTTGACTACATTCACCAACGCATTATCAGCTTTTAACGAAGCTTAATCTATTGTTTTTGGCACATATTTTTGTCAAAAACAAGAGTGGAAGGAGGGAGGGAAACATAAAAATAAATAATTGTTTTGTCAAATCCTACTACTATTATAACTGCCATATAAATAAACCAAGCTTAAATGTGTTGGTTAACAAAGACTCTGGTGCTTTCTAACAGCTATAATAAAATGTGTTTGTGCTGATATCTGTATTGATTGCTTGTTTTGCATGTTTGCGCACGTGCTATGAAAAGTATTGTGAAATAGCATTACTCTTGCACTTTTTGCACTAATTAATTGCATGTTTCTTTTTTGACGATTTATATGTACGTACAGATGGCCAACAATGATTTTTAATGCTTATTCTTCGTTTACGGAATGCAAACAGCGATTTCTTTCAATTCAATGCACGCAACTAAGTTGTCACTCACTGTTTATGAATGTTTTTCTCAATTTTAATGTTACTTGCTGTTTCTAATCCAGGGAAAGTCATTGAAATAAGTTATAGTGTCATGCTAACACTAACTAACAATCCTTTTATAATGATATCTAAATTAATAAAATCATGACTAACCTAGTGCATGCCTTGTGGAACGCCACGGCCTAAACCCCTGAAGCATGAGGGAAGGTATCAATCCACTTTCAATGCAGTGGTGCACTAAGATTCAATTTCTAAAGGCATAGTGTCAAGTTACGAGTATACGAAAGTAAAACTCAGAACGAAATCGCACATTCCATCTTTCGCTTTCTATCGAGCAATTCGTACGCTTGTTTGCTTTTTGCTTATATACCCATTTCAACCAAAAACATTTGATTCATATAGGGTAAACTACCCTAATCTTGGCACCCCCACCAATTGTTGGCACTTCTCTGATTTATCCTATTTACTAAGAAAAAGCCAGACCTCACGATGTTTATTATTATGTTATGTTGTTGTTTATATAAATAACAACATCGTGAGGTCTGGCTTTTTCTTAGTAAATAGGATAAATCTAAGAAGTGCCAACAATTAGTGGGTGTGCCAAGATTAGCGTAGTTTACTACGTCAATCAACTCAAATCGGTAAACTCGGCTCGTGAACAGGTGAACTGGACTGCAATCGACCGGTGCCATTCCGACTGACACCGAACGTTTCTGAGCTGATCACCAACATCGGAATCGGTGGGCCTCTCACAGCGTCTGCAATTGCCGTCGCACGGTGTCTCGTCACGCCCAACTTCAAGGTGTGATTTACGTTTTTTTTTATGATACAAGTAATGGAACAAGCTGATAGCTCACCTGATGTTAAGTGGTAACTTCTGCCTATAACAATGCATTACCTCACAGAGCAAGTCTAATAAGGACGTGCCCTGTAAAGCAATGCACTGCGTCCATCACTCTGAGACGTAAAGATCTTGAAGTCTCATGTGCCTGTAATTACACCGGCGCCCTTACCCTTCAAACCGGAACACAGCAATGCGAGCGTCGCTGCTTGGCGGCAGAAATAGGTCTGTAATATACAAATCTGTACCTATCATTGGCGCTTCCGTGCTTCGGAGGGCACGTTAAACTGTCGGTCCCGGCTCTAGCAGTCGTTAAGCCACGACGGAGGCTTAAGGCGGCCTAAAAACTCCGTCACCAGAGTTGGCCACTAGCTCATACGAGCTTGCTTGCTATCATTGGCTAATCTCTCCAAAACTAGATTTAGAAGATTGCTTAAGCAATTTTTTGCTGTTGTGTGTTTCTGAAATATAACGAAAATCAGTAGAAATCAACTTCTGCAATATTTCTTAGTCTAAACTAAATCTCGTTTTGGAAAATGTTAACTCGATAGTGTGATTCAGCTAAAAACAAAGTAATTGCTTTACCATTAGATACTCGTATGTTATCAGTGGTTTTTTTACTCATGTTTACCAATGAGTATATGGGTACTCTTGAATTGCTTAACTCAAAAGATAATGGTTTAGGACACATGGCCACATTGGTCACGCTAATGTTTTAGATAAAAAAATAAAAAGGTCGCCGTTTTTCAGATACAATCAATACTGCGCACAATTCTACGCGACGAAATGGTGACTGGCTACAAAAAACGTATAGAGGACAAATCAGGGGTACCCACCGCGGGTACTTCCACAGAAACGAAACCAGTGGAGATGGACAATGAGACTGTCATTAATATGGTTAATAAAGCAGTGACAGTTATTATGAACAGGCTGAACTCTTTGGCTATGTTCGACGGACCTGACAGCAGAGTGGCAACCCTAGTCACTGCAGCGAATAGCCACGATAATCTCTGCCGAATGGATCCCGCCTGGCATCCATGGCTCTAAGGTTAAATTTTATACCGCATATATTTTGTATTTATAGATAAGTTACGCTTTATTTCTAACATGCTAACAATAAACCCGGCGTAAGTTACGAATATTTAGCTATTCTTTTGTACAAACTTTGGTGCGATATAGAATTAAAAAGTTATACCCGGTTTTTGCAGAAGTTGCAAAATTAGTCGCAAATCAAAAGTTACGCTGGGCTCATTGGCAGACTCATGAAACTAAAGATAGCGTCACTATCATGTATAATTTAGATCATCGTAAAGTTCGTATAAGATGTAGGTGACCATGTCGAAGAGTAATTTTATATTCATTCGATAATTTCAAATCTATTTTCAATACGTAGTACCAACAATGAGTAATTACTGTGGTATATCAAGATTTATCCTTGTAGATCTAAACGCTCGCATCATTCTTACTGCGCCAGGGGCTAGCCTAGTTGACATTTTACAATCGCGTGAAAATAGAAAACTAATCAAAATTAACCATTGGCTTTATCAGTGATAATAGCTCAATGGTTCATTTTTATCACATACGAGCTACAAGTATCATTATTCCGTTACGAACAACGCCACAATTTGGCACTTGGGAAATACCATGTTATTACGTTTGTCAGTACCTACCTACTCCCAATTTTTTACCTATTTTAAAAAAAGGAGTTTCTCAATTAGCTTGTATTTTTTATTATGTTTGTAACTTCATAACGCCGTTATTTATAAACCGATTTAAACAAAATATTTTTATCTAAAAGGATGTACTACATACTTCCATATTGGTCCCATAAAAGTTTTACCAAAATCGGTTTAGTAGTTTCGCTTTTAGTGGTGTTTACAGTCAGTAGAACATTTCCAATGAACTGCTATCATGACGTTTCTATTTCCTATAGCTACTGTTGAATGTAAACTAGGCTAGGGGGGCAGATGTATATAGTTCTAGAATATAGTTTTTCAAATTAGTAATCGAGGAAATACATGACCTGTTAATCCTAAATTACCTCTGACTGGGCTGTATCATAACTTATCTTGTAAAACTACGAATGTCACATTTTGTGAGATGATTGCCAGGTGGGAAACTGTGATTTCGAGTATTAAAAGTGAAAGATGTATAAACAAGTTTTATTTACCCCAGACCGGTTGCAAGGCCGGATCTTCGAGTGTGTCACATGTGAAATGAAATAGCTTATTGCAAATGCATGAGTGATCTGTGTACTGTACGTACCTACTGCATAGGTGAAAGTACCGGCTCAGCATCAAGACAAGTATGCGACAGGTAACAAGTCTCCCTCTCCGTCGCACCCGTCGCCAATCTCACTCGATCGCTCGAGATAGTAAAACTGATTTCATCATGCTAACAATGGGAAAGAAAGTGCAATAATTGCAGTGTAACAGGAACTGTTTGTTGAGCTACGAACTGCGACTAACAATGTCCCTCTTATTCAATTGGTGCATTGTGTGCTATGAATGAGTTTCTACATCTTATTTGTTGGTACAAAACGGACTACGAAGTTTCTTCTGGTGCTGTGGCCACGGGTTTTATCGCTTGCTGTCTGGTTGGCCGCTCGTACAAGTTACGCTGCTTATTTCTGTGTTCTTCTGATTTATGTGAATCAAGCACAGAGGCTTTCTTTTAGAAGCTGAAAGCGTTGAGATGGGTGTTATTGGAATTTGTTTGCCAATTTGTTGGCTCCAAGAGTTATGGTGGGCGTACACGCTACGAGAAATCGTTACGATCAGACTGTACAGTTCGAACGGTACCGATAAATCGCGCCATGTTTGTTCTAAAAACTGTAGTTTTATAACATACATGTAGCGATTTATCGGTACCGTTCGAACTGTACAGTCTGATCGTAACGATTTCTCAGTTTTTTTGGTGGGCATACACGCTACGAGATTCCGTTACGATCAGACTGTACAGTTCGAACGGTACCGATAAATCGCTACATGTATGTTATAAAACTGTACAGTTTTTAGAACAAACGTAGCGATTTATCGGTACCGTTCGAACTGTACAGTCTGATCGTAACGATTTCTCGTAGCGTGTATGCCCACCATTGCATTGAAGGATTGTGAGACGTGTTCCATGATGGATGAGACCGTCGACGGCGTCATGGCGCATGGCGTAGCGACGGCGACGTGAGCGGGCGGCGACGTGAGCGGGCGGCCACGTCGTCGGCGGCCGGCGCGCGCATTCCCTCGCCGCCCGCGCTGCCGCCCGTCGAGAGGCCCTCACTCAGTCCGCCGAGAGGCGTCGCGTTACGCGCTGGTGTTGTACCCCACGAATAAACGATAACACCGGCGACCATCCGACCTCTGTAACCGACCGTTTATGACATTCGACAACCCCGCCCTGTGCATTTTTCCGAATTGCATTTCGATCAGTGTGAGAATACGTCGGCCGCGAGTTATCGGCTGTCGAGGGCGGTGGTGAATCCGCCTGCGCTTTTATTTATGTTGTCGTTTTGGTGTGGTGAAATATTTGTATTTGTGTTGTACGGACGATAACCGTAATATCTGTGCGAACGAGCCGTGTGGATATTTTAACAATTTACGATTCTCCGACGAAGGTGAGTGAATTTCTCAATTACACTACCTACCTAATACTTTCTTTTCAATGACGGGATGTTCGGTTCGTCGTGACGACGACGTGGCGACCATGTCGTCAATACGCTCAGGAATGCCGGGCTCTGTGCGATCGCTCGAGAATATTGTAGAAATCTTTTGTATCTAGGTATCTTCTTTGCTCGTTTGTTTATTATTGCCAACCTAAGCCATATTTTTGTAGATCGAGCTCCTGCGTTGGCTGTAGCTGTTGGTATAGTAGGTAGGTACCTGATGTAGCTACCTTCATATGCGATGATTGTTTTCATACGAATTCTATTTATTTAGGTACCTAGGTAGTCACTCAATATTTCTAATTGATCTACAGGTATAGAAAGATCAGTCGGCACGTAGGTGAACCAATAGATTTGATAATATAGATAGGTACACTTATTTGCGACTTCCGACTTATTGGATTCTTGTTGGAATCGTTCCCATCCCAGTATATAACATAGTATGGTCATGGCAGTCGGGAGCGAGAGGATTAGAAAACATGGAGGTGAGCGGCGCGGGGCGGCCCGCGGCGCCCGAGTGGTTGAGCGGCCGCATTCCTCAAGGATTGCCCGATTATACGCAATTTCAATGTAACAGCAGCTCCAGCCATTGCACTTTTAAAACAATGTTTCTTTTATTATTTGGAGATGCTTCTAATTTACCTGGGAATGTGTTGGAAGACGCAAGGCATCTAGAAATATAATCTTTAAAAATGTTTAAAATTCAAATCCAATCTGTCATTTATGTGGGTATATAAACCATGTTGATAGTGCTCTATATTCATTATTCAAGCTGAAATTATGTCGCTTACGCCTGAAGAATGCACCAGAATACTTACAATGCTGGAAACCGGCCGGAGTCAGCGCGATACAGCCAGGACTGTCGACTGTGGACCAGGACTGTGAGTACAAAGAGTTCTCCGACGTTACGAAGAAACTGGTTCTAACCTACGCAGACCAGGAACGGGCAGAACCAGGTGTACCACAGCACGAGAAGACCGATACTTGGTGAACACCATGCTTCGAAATCGCTTTCTCACAGGAACTGAACTCACAAATCAGTTTCGACGCCTCGGAGGAAGTAACCCAAGTGCATGGACAGTAAGACGTCGGCTTGCTGAATCTAACTTAAAACCCCTTAGACCTGCAAACGGCCCTAAACTGGAGCGTGGGCATCGTATTTCAAGACTAAGATATGCCCAGAGCCACGTAAATTGGAGTATTGAAGATTGGTCAAAAGTTATGTTCTCCGACGAATCAAAATTTATGCTCTACAAGCACGATGGAAGACACAGAGTGTATCGAAGACCAGGGGAAAGATTCAAGCAAGCATGCATCGAAGAAAAAGTAGCCTACGGTGGTGGGTCTGTACTTGTGTGGGCCGGAATTTCTTCTGAAAGTCGCACAGAGCTGGTGATCATAGAAAACGGCTCTTTAACTAGCGTAAGATATGTGGAAGAAATCCTCAATGATCATGTTGGTCCATTTATGGTCAATTTAGGTGAGGATGCTATATTTATGCATGACAATGCCCGACCTCATACAGGTAGGATTGTGAATGACTACCTTCAAGAGATGAACATTACTCGTATGGAGTGGCCAGCGCGCAGCCCGGATATCAACCCGATCGAGCATGCTTGGGACGAGCTAGGCAGATGCGTAAAACAACGAAACCCTCCCCCAATCACGCTTCGTGAGCTCAAAATTGCTCTCACAGAGGAATGGGAGAATATTCCCCAAAATCGTATAAGGAACTTGGTGTACAGCATGCCAAACCGCGTAAACGCAGTAATGGAAGCACGAGGAGGCAATACGAAGTATTAAAATTCAAGTCAAATCGTAATAAAGTTCAAAAATTTCATGTTTCCTATTTTTGTTTTAAGGAGAGATCAGCAGTTTTTTTCTTTATGTAATTTTGTGTTAATAAAATGTATGGTGACTCATATTTTTTTACTTTCATTTAAGGAGTATTACATTGTCTATTAAATACAATTTATTGCATTAACCTATCATTTTTAGTTTCCGAGATTTTTAACATTCTTTAAGTGACCCGGAATCATTGCTCTCGAGTGTAGTAAAATTTTCACAATAACGACAACAACTACTTTTACCACGAGGCGACCAAATATTTAGGCAGCATTGTTAGCCTACCTAAGAAATTGAAACCACAGAATATTAGTACCGAGCTCAAACTTAAATTCTTTGAAAGTAGATAAACAAAACCAGTCAATATGCCGCGTCGAATTGGAACACTGGAACTTTACTTAATATTTATCTATCAACAAAACATTGTAAAAATTTCTGGAACTAAATTCAGAAATCATCAGAATCTGAAATTTAATCAAGCATTGAGAAGTACTTTTTGTAGTAGGCACGTAAAGGGTGAAACAGGCACGAGAACGAAATCGCGGACGGTTCACTTGTTCTTGATAAAGCTGGTATCTCGTTGACATTACCCACCTAACTACTCATCTCACATCACGAGTATAATAATGAGCTTGATAGTGCGTGCTATATTTCGAAACGCGTCCGTCGTCGCTTCCGCTCTGTGACCCACAATTTATGACAAACTTTTAGATGCTGGTTGTTAGATTAGATACCTACGTAATACTAATCATGCAATCTTGCGTTCGTCTTACAGCTTAGTTCACTTTTCGGGTTAGGTACGTTACATCCATTCCGATCCAGCTCTTGGAATAGCTTCAAAATACCGCCAATTCTGGTTTTGATTCATGTGTAGAAAATATACCTAATGACGTAAACGAAATCGATTCGATACATTGAAATAATACCCTGTTCATAGTTCATAATATGAAAATGCCTTCGTCATAGAGAACTTAATTTTGAAGCACTAGGCACCTAATTTAGAAAAATTTACGTCCTGTTGAAATCATAATTCAAGGCGAGCAAAACTGTAAGTAGATAACTTTCGATACACTATATAATTAATAGACCCCAATCAAACGTATTGCTTCATTCAGTTTGTAACTGCTGAGGTAATCAAATTCGTTTATCTCATAGCATCCGGGTCAACTTTACACAATCACTGTGACCTTTAATCTCGTTTCAGATAGCTAAAGCACGTTCCTTTGTGTCGATTCTCAGAATTTGTTAATATCTCATTGTTTGTTTACAGCTCAAGTTTTGGGTTGATCAATTTCCAATAGACTGATTTAGTACCCTAACGAATTAGCCAGGAAAATTTAGGCTTTACCTAGGTTTTTTTTATTCACCTGCTTTTTCAAAAGACATAGGTACGAAGTCGGTGTCGTGCGTTCATAAACAGCCATTTGATACAATAATGTTTGCAACACTAGTGTTTATTTGACCTTTCCTTCCAAAACAACTTTTAGAGAGCAAAATTTATAAAAGGTTTCATGTTTTAATACTGCATCCTTGACATTAAAAAACAACTTTTATTTTAGAACGACCTACCCAGCTGAATGTTGAGAGACATCGCTCGTGGAACTCACTGTTGTTCACCTGGGTTTTAGGTGTGATTGTGTTTGATGATCATCACACTCTTGTTTGTAGTAAGTAGGTACGGCCCTACATCAGCGCAATGAACACTCATTTCAAATTGAATCACATTCAATTACGAAGTAAATCGGTCAGGATGTCAGCTCCACTTTGCTTGTAGAAGTACCACGTTACGACTGTGAATATGCGTCTTATTTGTCCCCTTGGAAGTGCTACTACTATTAGCATTGCGACCACATTGCGACAATCTATTCAACGTGAACTAACGCTAAGCCTTTCATTATTTGCTCACCGTCCTTGAACGTTGCATTTAAAAAGTAAAATGAAGATGTACTCAACATTTTGTGATGAAACGCAAGGGTATTTAATCGCATTCCGCGGTATCTCCCCCTCCTCGGTGGTATTGCATGCCGGTGTCGTCGCCGCTCGGCTTCTAGTGGGTTGCATGGCATTGCATTGCACTTTAGTTGATGGGGCAGCGCGGGCGCTTTCACTGTTCATTCATAATGTATAAAAACTTACCTAAATACAGGCTACATTTAATGTTCAGTTGCGATCGTGGGTTTTCAATCTTTCTTCATCTTACGCTGGATTTTCAGCTGGAGTAAATATCTCAGCTTTATAAGTTTTGGTGCATATCTAGCACCTTTGATGATTGACTTACTGCCTTAGGCAGCATTTAGCGACGTTAGTAAATGATGTGTAGGAGCAGCAGCGCGGCTAACGGTTCTGTCGTGTTTGCAGAGGCAGGGTACTTTCTGTGTGTGCGTCGGCGTTGCTCGCTCAAACACACAGACGCAGAACGTTCACGCTTGCGCGGCCGTTGAACCGAATACTCGAGGAATTTCTCCAATGCGCATCGACGTCGCTCAGTAGTCATTGAAGAAAATAACAAATATGGAAGAATTGGCAACTGACTGGTTTCAGATTATTCAAAAAAACTCAAATTCAATATGATAATGATGTCGTCGGAACTATGCAGAATAAAACAAGCCGTTACTTAGCATTTTTTAATTTAAATATTCCAATGCTATTTTTTTGGGATCCATTGTGGATCACAAAACTGCAGTTAAAAACGCTTAAAAAAGTATGGTAGACTTCTTAAATAAATCAGAACTTTGTCAGTCGTGTTTAGGGTTTGCGTAGCATGTCTTGGATTTGTCGCAGACACGTGTGTTATAATCTCGCAATAGCCAGCATACCAGACTAGGGCGCGGTACGCCTATATTTCTGCAATCACGAATAAATTTACACCTTAATCATCAGGTTATCAGTAAACTGGAGCATGATAGAAATAATAACGAGCTAAAATGTGAGTTTGTTATTCGCCAGTCAATCATTAGGAGCATCCTAGAAATTGGATTGGTGTAGGTATTTTTTTAGAATCTATACGTCTGGGAGTGAATGCTGGCTGATGCTAATGGAACTTCATTTAGGTACCTACCTACATAGTGGAACGATAACGAGATTTGATTAGAGGTACCTAGTACCTATACCTACCTACTAGTGTTATTGACCGAGCGACGGAAGATCTAGGGTCAACTTGGGCGAATCGACGAGACGTTGTTTGCATGTACCTACCTATGTTAAAGCATAACTTTCGAACCGTTTATCGTATAAGGGGGTCAATGATAGGTTTCGTTTAGCCATTCCAAAATCGGTTTACTTGAGCTATCATCATCATCATCATCATCATCATCATAGGCAGCTTGTAGTAATCCACTGCTGGGCATAAGCCTCCTCCCTCAAACGCCACTCGTGTCTATTTTGAGCTATATGTAGGTACCTACTTGAGTTATATTTTGTACTTGAGCTCTATATGTAGTGAAAACGGTAAAGTTTGAAAAACCAGCTTACGTGGTTTGTAGTTCATGCACAGAATATCGTTTTATTCCCTCTTTTGGGAACAAGTTACAGCACAAAATATTAGTTACAAGCAGTTTGTTTCTTACGTAATTTAATTGTACAAATATTCAAATGTAGGAGATTATATAAAATTAATATTATAATTATGTTACTCTGTCGCTAGTTTCTTAATGAAATATTACGTCACTCTCACTTCGCTTACTTTTATGATGTGGAAACAAAACTTGTACCTACCATGATGATGATATTGCAATTGGCATATTGCACAAGCATCCGGCTTGAAAAAGCAATGAACTACTGCTAAAGACAATCTACTACTTATTAGAATCTGATGACTCAACCAACTCCATACTACTCCAACTCCAAATAGCTTCATCAGCATAATATTATGCGAATTAAGGGGAAAAATTCATATCAACAAAGAATTAGCCACAAATTTGCTTCAAATAGTCCGTAAACACGCGCTATGTGATTGAAACGCTAGGCTGAGCAATATCATACCAACCACCAATGAGGTACTATACTAGCGTATAATACTATTTCAATGCCTACCACGAGGTTTTGTAGTGGTAAAGGTGGCAAAATGGTAAATAAATATTGTACCTACTCATGCAGTTAAATTTGTCTAATTATGGTCTGTGTGTGGTCGAGTTCTTTGATAGCTGTTTTAAATGAGCTAGATTTTTGTATGATTGTTCTAATCTAAAGTATGGTGGCTGCGACGGGCGGCGGCAGGGCGGGCGGTGCGGTGATATAGCAGGCGAGTGAACGCGGCGACCTTGGGCCCGTGCCGCGCCGCGGACGTTCGTTGAACGCGTCTCTCCCCGCGCCAACACTCCACCACCTCTTGCTAAGACAACTCGTTTACGTGCGACCCGATTACTCAAAAATATATTTAGATCTTACTCTGTTCGTATGCTTTAATTAATGTAGACTGCACTAATAATAGAAGAAAGGACACGTTGGTTTCCATCGTAAGAGGCAGTCGGATTTCAAATACTCCGAAAGTCTTTGCTCCAAAACAATCGCTGCTGTCGGTAAAAACTATTATTATCAATTTGTTATCACCTCTAAAAATAAGGGTTTGTAAAGTATTGTTCACCCATAGTTGCGAAACATTGCGAACTAAAAATACGCCTTAACAGTCGTGTGACGTGGGTTCGGCTTCGGCTGCATTATTTTCGCAATAGTGTGCGCGTGGGGCCCGAGCAGGCGGCGCGGGCGCCATCGTCCGCGAACATTGACCGAGCAGAGCATACACGGACCGTAAAATAAAACTTTGATTTGTATGTAGGTACGTAGGTAGGAAGGACTTTTATATACATAATAGGTAGAAAATGGTCTACCTATTACGGACGCGTATAAAATAAATAAATAAATTTATGTTTTTCATCTACGCTATGAGTTTGGGGCTTTAGTAATTGCTTCTCCCACACATTACATACCTACATAGGAGCTGTTTGTATGCACCTATGCTATGCAATATCTAAGAAAGAGCCTTGCCAAACGAGTAGATAACTTATTGTAAAATTATGATGAGTAATCCGCAATTTATCATTGTCAATGCAATATTTCCTTCGAACGAAACGTAAAGACAAGCGTGCAAGAGAACAGGATGTCGGAGGATTTTCCTCGTCGGTCAGACGCGTCAGACAAGTTCTTGTGCATTATTACTGCAAGATACGAGGCAGGTATCATCGTACGAACAATCTTGTTTATATCTCAAGAATAATTACCTACCTATAGAGTTTTGCCTTTGCTGCACAGTAAATGGCAACATTGTCGAAGCCGGCCTTGATCTCTATGAGTCCTACCTACTTAAAGCAATATCCTTTACAGAGATCCTGTCTTAAGTCATCGTGCTTCGTCTCATTGTAGGTATTAGTGCCTAAATAATACTGAGTCATATCCATTGCGGTAGCGAATTTAATAATTTCCACCGTAACAAAGTAGGTAGGTAATTGTTGGTAATGATTGTTGTATCCGCCATGTTATCATCACCAGACGATTGCAACTCGCACGCGCAGTAATCAAATGACACTTTCTCCGCATGCGCACGCACTGATTAATTCAAAAATATCTATTTTAAACTCTAAAAATTTCTGCAGTGCTTGTAGGATCGGTAATTCAGCAATTAAGTTTCCATAAACAAAAAAAAAGAATGGAAACGTTTCTTCTTTAATTGCTAATTGTCGAATCGTGGGTTTTATGGTGGTTATCACGAACCATGTTATTTTTTTTTGTTTGGTAGGTAAGGTACTAAAATAAGTTGATTTCTTGGAAACTTGTTTGTTTGAGCGGAGTTGTTTAAAGTTAGCTTATTATGACAATAACAAGATAGTTTCTATAATGTGGTTATTAACCCGATCAGTAACGACCTCGGTCTTGCAAACCAATCGGAATTACCTACATAATTTGCGATCGTCGCTTGCAATCTTAGAACTGAATGGTCTGGTCGGTGATCTTGCCATGCGTCGATAAGCTCTCGTCGGTATGCCTTGTTGCTTCCTTATCGCCTGTGATAAGCTCGAACCCCATTCGATTGCACTAATCACTTTCTGTATCAAAGTAAACAAACAAATAGCAAACAGTTCCGATGACATCATTTCGGTATAACTTGTCTGATTTATCCAGTATATAAATCAAATCATAATTAATATTTATCATTTCGCGACCCCATTTAACATTACGCATACCACCTACTGAGAGGATGGTATAGGTGCTGGGCAAGCCTACTCCATCTAAACATTGTCCCAGGCACTACAGTGTCCCGTTAGTGTAGGCAGGCATAGGTTGCCTCCTAACGCTGTATAAATCATCTTCAATAAAGGCCTATTTATTTACTAGTAGTTCGCCCCAAACTGAGATCTCGTGATGGTCGGAGGTTAATAAAACCCAAACAATTTTTATTGACCAATGGTTGTATTAAACTTTGCAAACCGCTTCGAAATCGCCGTCTAGCTAAGTACCAGTCTTACTTGAACTATAAAATCATTGAAACTCCAAGAAATGGTAGCTCACGTTATACTGGGTTTGCCAATTTTAAAATTTTTACAACAACTCGAAAACTATTAGACCTAGAATCAAAATAAAAACGGTTTTGGAATGTCAACGTAAAGCCCTATCATATGACACCCCACTTGATATTTTGGTACGACTTTTTTTTTTTTACTTCCTTTGGAACCTCATAACTTTCCAACCCCTTGACCGATTTACTTTATTTTTCAAACCAGTAAAACTTAAGAGTAATATCCGTATACCTACCAAATTCTGTGAAGATCGGATAAGCGGTTCAAAAGATCTCTACGAAAAAACATACAAAGCATTTTGCCCAAGTTGTCACTAAGATCTCGTTCGCTTTGCTCACTCAATCAATTATACCACCTACCTTTTAACTAAAATAGATGTATTCGTTGGTATCTATCTAGCTACCTAACCTCTATCAGCGCTGGCTTACCTACGCTCTGGCAGTGTAGGTAATCAATACGTAGACAGGCACCTATGCCTTGCTCTAAATACCTGCACTTCCAATAGCTATACTTTCGAGTTTATGTTTTCAGTGCTTCTTTTATGGCTAATGCTAGATAATGCAATCACAATCACCATCCGTTTCCACCTCTTTAGCAAATGTATTATCGTCAATTGGTGTGATAAATTGTGATAAGCGGTAAAAGAGATGTAACAAGTGGTGCAGCGACGACGTCGGGTGATGCGACGACGACGACGACGGCGCGATCGATAGAGGTTAGGGCGGCGCGATGTGGACTGGGAGGTTTCCCCGCCCCCGTCAGCTGAAGCCCCGGCCAGCCACCAGTCTCCAGCTTCCAAGCTGCATGACACAATAAAAAATGAATTCATATAATTCGCTCACCTACTCGCAAAAGTCGTAAAAATTACGCAGAAGGTATTTGGCAGATTGGAAAGTAAAATTCTCACATTCATTACCAAAGTTCTGAAATTCTGTTATCCATATAGCTAACTCGACTTTCAGGCAGGTTATTGAACTCGTCATGACTTTGAGACGAGGGTGAGGTGAGGGCACACAATATCATGACATTATATTATAGTCTGCTGGAGCAGCGTACGTAACAGTCTGATGTGTCTGCAAAAATTAAAATATTTTTCTTTTTTTTTGGAGCGCAAGTCTAGTGTCTGCTATCCTGTGACCTGTCACTGCTAGTATCGTAGAAAGAGTATAGTATTATATAATCTGTGGTAGAAAGTGACTATGTATTCGTTCGTATTCTAAGCATAATAATATAGCTACCTACCTATAGCTTCTTTACTTACATTGAAGCGAGTTGTTTGTTTCTCTGCCACTGATAAAATGATACGAATTGCTTATTCTCTGAATTGTTTTTATAAGATTAAGGAGTTACTGACACATAATGAACCGTGCTGGTTACTTATCAGTTTTATGAAACCTAATAGGTAGTACTTAGACAATTAGGAATAGGTACCTACCGAACTGACAACATTATAATTAAATTGTCGATCAACCTAAATGGCAAAGTGGAAGACGTGACAAAGTGGTTCAGTTTCGATACCACCTTTTTAATTTGATTTGGTTTCCACATGACATGTGGAAAGGTATAGTTATCGAAATAGGTATTGCAAAATTCAATTTTTATAATGCGTCTGTATCTATAGAGCTATCCCGTATCCTAATTTGCATGTGGGTAGAGATACCTTTGTAGTAGGTACCTACAATTGAAATGTCTCGATTGTGTTTAAAAAACTTTTCATTGTTAGCCTGCTAGTGACTTGGCGGCACATCACAATGTTTTTCTGCCTTGTCAACGCCACAAACATAGACATTACTTTTGAGACGATACTATCAGTGTTGCTTGATCATCCAACTCTCTACATTGTTAAACTAAAATCTTTGCAAATGATGACGATAGGTACATGGGTATATTAATACCTAAAGTGTGGTTACAAAATACGAACAATTTTGACAGAATCAGAATCTTATTGGGACTCACAGATAAAGTTATAATATAAAGCATAACATGTACGTACGTGTACGTACCTAGCTATTCTAGGTATGTCTAGGACACGTGTCTGAATACATTGTAGAGTAGAGGTACCTTACCTATAACCAGATCATATACCTAAATATAGAGTAGGTACATTTCATACCTACTAATAAAAAATCTATCGATATTTAGCAGGACTCTCGAATCATATCGATATTTTCTAGAGCTAATGCGTGTAGGTATTAGTGCTGCCAGACCGTGATTTTATTCTTGACAAACAGCTGAAGTAGGCCCTGGATACCATAAAATGGCTTTAAAATTTAAAGCCATTTTATGGTATCCAAGTCCTACTTCAGCTGTTTGTTAATCGAGCAAAGAAAAAAGCAAACTACCAACAAAACAAAACAATCGAATGGGTCTGACTGCTAGCAAAATTACATTTACCTACAATGTTAGTTGCGTTGAGGTTGAGTGAGATGAGACCGATTGATGATGTGCTCGTCGGGCGCCTGTCTTCATCGATTCTATTGAATCTATATTCGGTGAATGAACTATTGCGTTTATTAGAATAGATTCCCAGCTGCTGCCATACCGACCGACAAAGACGTGTTTACTGTCCCATTCCGTTTTCTGCCCCAAGCTTGTTTCTCTTCTAAATAGTCAGATATTTTATAATATACTTTTAGAAGAAGTCGTAGTTTTATTACGTTTTTGAATTTGTCGCATCGCTTATAATATCTTCAGCATTCCCCCATATCAAAATGCCGTACTATATAAAGCATTGAAAGTGTCTGACATAGACTAATCTTGCTGTTTCCACATCCTGTAAAGAGCGGATCTTTCTG
Organism: Eulithis testata; assembly: GCA_947507515.1. NCBI lineage: Eukaryota > Metazoa > Arthropoda > Insecta > Lepidoptera > Geometridae > Eulithis > Eulithis testata. The sequence goes on from OX382194.1 coordinate 4,334,594, forward strand.
ACTGCGCGTATGCTGCAGAACTGACAGACGTCATGGCTCAGTCGGTAGTAGCTCTGCCTTCCGTGCTGTGGGTCGGGGGTTCGATCCCCACCGAGAACAAACATTTGTGTGTTGTAAACATAGATGTTTGTTCTGTGTCTGGGTGTTTCTATGTATCATAAGTATGTATTTACAAAAAAAAATGTATGTATGTATTCTATCAGCCATCTTGTTTCCATAGTACAAGCTTTGCTTAGTTTGGGACTAGAAGGCGTTGTGTTAAGTGTCCGTGAATATTTATTTATTTATTTTAACTGTTTCTTCTACAATTTATCTATGTGTGGTGTTGAGCCCTATTGAAGTTTATTATCTAGGTTTATGTTATAAAGACTGGCATCCGGGAGATCTGTATCGTGGTAAGTACTTAAATGTACTTACCTAATGTCTCGTCTGTATTGTATAGTCAGAGCTACATAAAGTACTTTGCCAGTCGGTAGAATGATGTCTATGACTGTCAAAACAGTGCAATGATGAGCGGAACAGTAACAGCTGAGCGTCAGCTGGCAACGTGCGGGTGAGGCCTTGTTAGCCGTTCGCTACAGTTGCTACAGTCGCTGTCGCGTCGTCTTACCTACTAAATATTCCCTGAGTCCTTGCATCTGAGTTCATCGCTCAAACTAGCCGCCGCGCGCGCCAGTCTAACGTAGCATTTCGTTTGAATTGTATTGTATGTAGCCTGTTGAAACGATGCGTGGCGCGTCGCGCGGCGGCGGCGCGCGGCGGCGCGGCGGCGCGGTCAGCCGAGCAAACGTTCACTCACGACAATTTGAGGGGCCGCGTCGATTGAAGGCTGTAAATGAAAATCAATCTAATAAGATTCTAAGAACACTTCACTCAATAGCTGCATACCTAAGTGCCTACCTAAGTGCCTGTTTATTATAAACATTTTGCATTTAAATGCTGATGTGCTGCTTGAGATAATATTACCTTCCTATCTAAAGATCATTTAATTTTGATGATAAGAACATAAATGACTTGCTTTCTTTCTGCATAATATAGGTAATACATAATATGTATTGTATAGGCGAACCGTCTATCTCTTCCATGCTTACTACAGCCGCATCATCGGCCGCGCTCGCTTGCAAATATATTATAGTATGTATGTGTGTTTGAAACTTGCTGAGAACAGACATGCGAAAAAGCAAGTATCTACCTCGTATGTAGGTAATTAAAAGGTTGAGTGAAGGCCGATAGTTCCGCAATCGCAACGTTCACAGTGGCGGCGGCGGCGGCGGCGGTGGTAGCAGCGCTGTAGGAGCGCAGCGGGCCGCTCACCTCGACGCTACCTAGCGTTCCTTCGATTCCTTTCTAAAGTACTTTCTACGTCGTACTATCTTGTATAAGACAGATATCACTTTGCTTCGATTTACCTTTACGCTTTTCCACTGTTGCGTTTGTCTCTCCTCTCGTAAGATTGTTAGAATTATTTTTGCAAATTAGCAAAATATTCCGCTTAACTTGTTAGTGCGGCATTATGCGGATGCTATGCGATCCCTCTACATAGAGAGCGGTCCAGTTATCTATCGCCCCGTGTGTGTGTGGTGTGGTGCGCATGCATTCTGCATCAGCTGGCATTCCGATAGCTACGCGTCATCCACGATTGTGCTCCAATGCGTTCGCTATTTAGGATTCGTGCTGACTCCATCGGGCCCCTTTGTTCTTCGATCTTAATTGCAACATTGTGATTCGTCGAAATGTTTAATGCATCTCATTTTACTTTTTATATTGCAACTTTTGCAAGACGAGTCATAAATCATCCAACGAATGAGAGGCGTGCATCCAAAGGAAATCGAAAGTGTTGTTGCACAACTCTATTGTCCTCGGCGTTCTCTCGAGGTACCTTCTCGTACAATCGTGTATCGGGTAATTCGACCGTAATTCTCGAGCCAGTACCCATCAACTCTCGACTGGTAGGTACTTTAATTAAAGTCTATGGCGATATAAATCCTATGGCACGTCGCTCGACGAATTAGAAAGTGCGCGTGATGTAACAATGCGCCTCGGACGGACTCCGTCCGGAACGTGACCGATCTGATAGCTCAGCTCGTACGCTCTAGGTAGGTACTAGGTAGGTAGGTACCTACTCTTTGCGAGTCGCTGTACTTTCAATCTGCCTATGATACTTTCAATGTAGGTTTATCTTCGGAAATCTGAGATTTTCTTGCAGAGAAATGGTGATCTATTGATACCTACTTCTTCAATCAAAACCATGCATACTTCTTTCAACGTTCTTCATTTTCAACATTCATGTTGCGAACCCAGATACGGACGTTTCCCTACTCTACCTATTAAGCAAGCCCCTTATTTAATTGATGACGACTTCATATGGTGTCAGGTTGACAAAGGTTAAATTTCATAGGGGCCAATGGAGCGCCAACTTCCGGGTGACATCCTCCAAAAACCCTCGCTGTTACAACATAATATGATATGACACACACCTAGGTAACAATTATTACGTGTCATAACCTATCTACTAGTTAGTAGGTGGATGGATATACACGGTGTAACATATAAGTCCGAAGGTGGGCTATTCTACAGGTCATGGCGAACAGTTTTTGTTCTACGACTTTTGAGATTTCGAAGTTTTTCATTCATGAAATGAACTCGTAAGTTTTACTTGAAATGTACGTGCACACAGCATGCGTGTGCGTGCGACGCGGTAGGAGCGTACCTACGTGTGCAGTGCATGCGTGTGTACGGGTTTACGCAAATAGTAAACAAACAGTTAGGGTTGCCGCAAATTTCTAAAATAGTAAAAGTTGTACTTTTGTTTCAAAATTTCAATTACTATTTATTGACCCTTTGCACATGTCCAAGCACTCAGGTGGTCGGTCTGATTACGCCCCCTTCGGGCTTATTGGGTAATTATGTTACACCTTGTATAACTATTTAGATGTCGCGGATTCATCGTATTGGAATGTAGTCAATGTAGTAGCAATCAACGGTTGCTTAGCTATTTTCTAACGACCATATCCAATAATACCTCTACTTATCTACCAAGTAATTACTTAAGTATGTTCTGTCGATATGTTTATTATGATAGCATATGGTTATAGATATAAATTAAGTTTAGAATATTTTGTGACTCTATCGCGCCGTAACCTTGGTTAGCGGGACTGATTGGAACTTGCAATAAACATGTAGGTAGGTACCTATACTTTTGTATAGGTAATAAGTAGTAAGTAGGTACATAGTTTGATTGAGACTTCGAATCATGTAGAAGCGGTCAGTTTAGTAAAATATTAAATAGGAACCACCACATTATTGCTCTGTAAAATATCCTGTGTGAGTCAGTGCTGTTAGGGTAATTTATAATATTTTAGTAGGTAGATTTATGATTATAATTATATATGTTGTTTATTTCACTATAAGATTATTAACTTTCTGTTGAAACATTTATTACCTTTAAGAGTTGCTGATTTGAGATTTTTGTCATAATGAACAGAATTTAAAATAAAGATAAAATATAATTTAATATAGGTAGTTTAAAACATATTCTAATTTATAATGATTATTTTTAGATATGATTATACAATTAGATTATTTGAGTAATTAATTTAAAATGCACTTAGTTGTTTAGTGAATGTTTTCCTTCCGCCGCCCGCCATCGGCCATATTGTTGTTTTTGTGACACGAGGCGGCGGCGGGCATTCCATCGGTAACCAGCGAAGTGGCAACATGTGCTTGATACTTGTGAATACGTAGTTCGTTACATTGGTAATAAGTACTCGATTATTGTAGAGCTAATAAAACCTATTAAATTGTGGAGAATGTGTTTGAACTATTGGCTTGCCCAATAGTTCAGAAGTGGGATTCACAAGGATAAATTAAACTTCCTTGCACGTCTACAAAACGTAAGTACCGTTAGTATTCTTGTTATTTTATTACCATTTTTTTTTTCTTTTCTCTAAGTACCTGCATCTCTGTACAATCGTAAGATTTTGTTGTAATATTTTTTTTTAGCAAGATATAAAAGGTTGAGGACCAAAAATATAGATTCTATTCGATAGTCCTGCTTAAACTCCAGTACAGAAAAAGATTGGTTTATTAAAACTAAGTATATTGACACTGATGTAAATGGATTAAACTGGGAGTTGGTCCAGACATTTTTTTTCCTTCTCGTTTATTTTTCTTTCTTTCTTCACTGCTCGTTCTTTCAGGCTGTGAGGTAAATCGTAGGTCGTGTCCAGTTCCAGTAGGTACCTATCACATGCAGCCAAAACCCTACATTTATTTATTTAATTTTATATTTTTATTTGTAGCCTACCGTATTGTTTTATAACTATTTTTGGATGACATCCGATATTATTTATTAACTTGATATGATAACTACTTGATATGACATTACTCGAATTGCACTCGTCTGTTCACTTTTACTGTGTGTGATCCATGAAGGGTGTACAAGCACTAAGCTTTGTGTATTTCTAAGTTTCAGGGCTATGAATGAAGAGGGTGCCCATGGTGGAGGGCCTGGTGGAGATGATGCCCATGTTAGAGGGTCTGATATAAATGCTCATGATAGAGAGCTGATGACGAATGATGCCCATGTGAGAGGGTCGAGGATGAATGATACCCATGTGAGAGGGTCGAGGGAGTCGAGGATGAATGATGCCCATGTTAGAGGGTCGAGTATTGTTGAAGATGCCCATGTACGAGGGCGCAGTGATGAAAATGCTCGTGTACGAGAGCAAGGCGTAAATGATACGTACGGTCGAGAGCAACTGGAACGAGGACGCGCCCGTGATAGAGGGCATGGAGTATTTGCTTCTGGTGACAACCAGCGTTCGCGAAGGAAGAGAAGAATACAATCTGAAGAATCGGACAACGAGTCGCGTGGAAGGACAAAGCTCAAAAGAAGACGTAGCTATAGACGACAGCGATCGAAACGTAAACGTAGATATTACTATAGCTCTTCAACTGAATCGTCATCTTCATGCGAGTCTGAGGAAGTTCATCCAAGATCAAAACGAGCTAGGTCCTCTCGAGACAATGAGGACTCCATTTTAAATAAGGTTCTTACAATCATTAAGGACGTGAGAAGTTCAGATAAATCTAAGATGACATACAACAACGTCATCCCAGACTTTGATCCCATGAAAAAAGAACAAACCATACTAACTTGGCTTACCAAAGTAGAAGAATGTACAGAGATATATGGGTGGGACGAAAAAGAAACTATCCACTATTCGCTTCCAAAGCTATGCGGTGTCGCAAAGTCATGGTATCAGGGTCTGCCAACGTTGTTGCATACTTGGTCAGAATGGAAAAAGAAATTGATTGAATCTTTCCCATGTCGCGAAGATTATGCTGAGCTTCTCACGGAAATGCTAGGAAAAAGGGTAAAATACGGCGAATCCTTAGAAGAATATTTCTATGCAAAGGTCAATCTTCTGAATCGATGTAAAATAAAAGGCAGACAGGCAGTTGACTGTTTACTTCATGGTGTAGACGATCGTGCAGTCAGGGTAGGAGCTCAAGCCGCACAGTTTCCGGAACCAGAACAGGTACTTAAATACTTTCGATCTGTAAAAGTAGGCAACTCTAGAGAAAACGACTACCTGAGAAGAAACAGTAATAGGTTTGACAGGAACGCCACTACTCCGACCAACAAGCCTAACTATCCGAAAGCTGGTCCTAGTAGTTCTAATATAAGATGCTACAACTGCAATCAGGTAGGGCATCCTAGTTTCAGATGCGACAAACCAGCGGTCAAATGTACTAGCTGTGATAGGTTAGGCCACCAGTCTACTCATTGTTTTAAGAACAGACAGACTAATGATCTGACAAGCCACAACGACAAAACCGAAAAACAGGTCTCTGAACTTAGTGTTATGGACAGAGCACAGGTATCGAAACTTAGTATTATGAACAACGCAAATGATAAGTACATTATTAATATACGCGTGAATGGCATCCCATTTGACTGTCATTTGGACCTGGGTAGTCAGTGCACGTTAATAAGGGAGAGTGATTCGAAACTTTTGAATATGACTATGGTCACTGATGTAGAATTGCCAATGTTGAGGGGTATAGGCGCGAACCTTGTCCGGCCTTTGGGCATGTTAGTTGTCACTGTAGAGGTTCAGAATATAAAAGAATTTATAGACATCTACGTAGTTGAGGATTATGTACTGCAATACCCGGTTCTATTAGGTCACTCCTTTACTGAGAAACCGCACCTAGTTATTACAAAAACGCCAGATAAGATCATTTTTCAAAAAGTATCTCACAATGACAAAGTGCATCTTATCTCGCGTGATCAGGTAACAGTTCCTGTCAATACATTACGGGCTGTGCCTGTCCAGTGCACGTCTCTTGAGAAGGGTATAGTTTTCGTTGACGGATCTATTAGAGGACAAGAGGGACAACAGTACTACCTCCTCCCAGGGGAATATGGTATAACGAATAACGGTTGCGCGCTACTCATTCAAAACGTTTCAGATTCCGATATTACGATCGAGAAAGATGTACTAATGACTAGGGCTACCCGGATTTATATGACATCAAATGTAAGCGAAGTAACGGTGAGTGTAATAGAACCGTGCGATACGATTAATTGTAATCCAAACCTGTCCGAAGAACATCTAGGCGCTCTTAAAGATGTCCTGACTGAGTACAGAGATTGTTTTTCAAGTAGCCTTAAAGATCTAGGGTACACCAACGCCACCAAAATGACTATCGACTTGGAGGACTCTCAACCCGTGGTTTATAGACCATATCGTATGTCCCATTCCGAAAGATCTCTAGTACGAGATATGGTAGATGATATGTTGAGTAGCGGGATCGTAAGGGAATCCTCTTCGCCCTACGCAAGTCCAATCGTTCTTGTGAAAAAGAAAACCGGAGAAAAGAGGTTGTGTGTCGATTACCGCGCTTTAAATCGGAAAACTAAAAAAGATCATTACCCGTTACCTCGCATCGAAGATCAATTGGACTTGCTAGCAGGCAATAAATTATTCACGTCGTTGGACTTAGCGTCCGGGTACTATCAGATTCCAATTGATGAAGACTCTCGTCTCAAAACCGCTTTCGTGACGCCTGATGGGCAGTATGAATATAACCGGATGCCATTTGGTCTCGTCAACGCACCATCAGTTTTCCAAAGGACTATAAATAAAATTCTGGCAGAGGCTAAAATTAAATATGCGTTAGTATAAATGGATGATATTTTAATACCATCAAAAGACATCGACGAGGGTTTGCTGAGGCTAAAAGAAGTGCTCGATCTGTTAAGAAAAGGAGGTCTTACTTTAAAAATGAGTAAATGTAACTTTTTCTATGAAAATATTGATTTTCTAGGGTTTGAAGTGAGCGCTAGTGGCATCCGGCCCGGATCTAAAAAGTCTGAGGCAGTATCAAAGTTCCCTAGCCCGCGAAATCAGCATGAACTGCGGCAGTTTTTGGGACTATCAGGGTTCTTCCGGAGGTTTATCAAGGACTATGCTCTTATAGCAGCCCCATTGTCAGAGCTTCTGAAAAAAGACAGGGAATGGATATGGCGGGATGTCGAAGAGAATTCTTTCTCACGCATAAAAAACTTGCTTATTGAACGGCCTGTCCTTTCCCTGTATAACCCGTCAGCTGAGACGCACCTACACACTGACGCTAGTAAGAAAGGTTTAGCTGGCATTCTGTTGCAACGGAACCACAATGGGGATTTACAACCGGTATCGTATTTTAGTCGTAAGACTACTTCCGAAGAACAAAAATATCATTCCTTCGAACTGGAAACATTGGCCATAATTGCATCTTTAAACAGGTTCAGAGTCTATCTCATAGGCATTCCTTTCACTATTCAGACGGATTGTAACGCTATTAGGACAACACTGACAAAAAGAGACCTGGTACCACGCATTGCAAGGTGGTGGATCCAATTACAGGAATATGACTGTACGATTGAATATAGGTCAGGTGCTAGAATGTCGCACGTTGACGCGTTGAGTCGCAATCCGGTTAACGAATATTCAGAAGAGTCTCATGTTTTGGACATTTTAGTTGTTGAGTCTGACCAAGACTGGATCACCACGGTGCAGTCGACTGATGATGACATTATTAGAATAAAAAATATTCTTAGTGACCCTAACACTGAACACGTGACTGACATTTATAAAAACTATAAACTTAAAAACGGCCGTGTATATCGCATAGTCGGGGAAGAAATAAAATGGGTGGTACCAAAGGGAGTTAGGTGGCAGATCTTAAAAAGAAACCACGATGACGTAGGTCATTTTGGGTATGAGAAGACATTAGAGCGTATCAAAAAGCATTATTGGTTCGGTCGTATGAGGCGTTTTGTAAAAAAATATGTTTCAGCTTGTTTGGAATGCGCTCATCACAAGGCACCGGGTGGTAGGCGTGAGGGAGAACTGCATCCAATCGAGAAGGTAAGTGTGCCATTTCACACCATTCACGCCGACCACCTGGGACCTTTTGTACGCAGCAAAATTGGAAATTGTTATCTTTTGGTAATAATCGACAGCTTTACAAAATTTATTAACATTACTCCAGTAAAGAACACGAAATCTGTTACATCAATAAAAGTTCTTAAAGATCATATCAGCTTCTTTGGAGTTCCGACGCGTCTCATAACTGACAGAGGATCTAGTTTTACTAGCAAAACATTTAAAGAATTTACTTCCGATTTTGGCATTAAACACATTTTAAACGCTGTCGCGACTCCAAGGGCAAATGGTCAAGTCGAAAGGTTTAATAGGACGATCTTAGAGGCATTAGCTACATCAAATCATGGACGCGACGAAAAACAATGGGATGAACATATTCGAGATATACAAATGGGCATTAATACAGCCGTGCATAAGACTACTCAAAAATCACCGTCAGAATTATTGTTCGGTTTCAATATTACTCACAGAGCTCAGGGCATATTAAGTACGGTTATACACGATACTATAAATGTATTGTCACCTGATGAGTTAGATACAGTTAGAGAGGAAGCAAACAAACGTGTTGAAATTCAGCAGCAAAAAGACGTAGAACGGTTTAATAGAAATCGTAAACAAGGTAGAAGTTATAAGGTAGGTGACTTAGTTAGGATCGAACGACAAGTCCCACATGACGGGCAATCTCAGAAATTGGTCGTTAAATATCAAGGCCCTTATCGTATCTTAAAGCTGCTCCCAAATGATAGATTTATAGTCGAAGACACCCCTCTGACGCGGAAAAACAGTCGTAGGTACGAAGGAACTGTAGCGCTGGACAAAATCCAACCGTGGATGAACTTTGATCGGAACTTTAATGATAGTGAAGATAGTTGTGATGACAAAGATGATGATGATGAAATTGTTATTCAATCAAATATTGCAAATGAGAGCAACGATTTTGGGGCTGTCAATGACGATGTTACAGAACCTAATGAAAATCACCCAAGTTCTTGATTGTACTCATTTGAGATATTGATTATATAATAAGCTATGTTATTCTAGTCTTAAAGTGCATAATAACATACACAATAATTATTATGTACTTAGTGTTTTTCTATTTATTAATTGTTGTACTTAATCGTGAATTTTCCACGGCGCGAAGGGACTCGCGCGTACCAGGAAGGCCGAGCTGTTAGGGTAATTTATAATATTTTAGTAGGTAGATTTATGATTATAATTATATATGTTGTTTATTTCACTATAAGATTATTAACTTTCTGTTGAAACATTTATTACCTTTAAGAGTTGCTGATTTGAGATTTTTGTCATAATGAACAGAATTTAAAATAAAGATAAAATATAATTTAATATAGGTAGTTTAAAACATATTCTAATTTATAATGATTATTTTTAGATATGATTATACAATTAGATTATTTGAGTAATTAATTTAAAATGCACTTAGTTGTTTAGTGAATGTTTTCCTTCCGCCGCCCGCCATCGGCCATATTGTTGTTTTTGTGACACGAGGCGGCGGCGGGCATTCCATCGGTAACCAGCGAAGTGGCAACATGTGCTTGATACTTGTGAATACGTAGTTCGTTACATTGGTAATAAGTACTCGATTATTGTAGAGCTAATAAAACCTATTAAATTGTGGAGAATGTGTTTGAACTATTGGCTTGCCCAATAGTGCACAGTGAACAATGGTATGTTTTGATGATACCGCAAAACGCTTCCGATGATCGTTTACATTTTGTCTCCGTAGGTACCGTAGTGATTCGTAAAGATTAGGTAGGTACCTACCTACTTGAGAGCATTTACGTAGATCCAGGTGATATGCTTAGTTGAAACTGTAAGGGCACATAATAGACTAACACCTTCGCTTATTGCATTTTTGTGACGATTAAAATAACGTTTCAATATTCTGAGACTGCACGATACCTCAGTGTTGTGCGTAGGTAGGTAGGTAGCGTACAGACAGGTAAGTACGATTAGGTAGTACTTATATTATTTCAGATTGATATAGGTATATATAATAAATTGTTAGACATCGATTGCCTAAAAGAATTTGTTACGACTTGATATACATGTATGATGTCTCCTCTCGTTCTTCGTGGATTTCATATCGATTGGCAAGGTAGGTACCTACCTACCTACTGATAGTGCGTGACACTGACGCATGATAAGCGCATAGTAATGTAATGAAGGTTAGAATTTGATAAACAAAATAACATGGTGTCGTAAGGCCATACAGACTTAACGTGTGGGGACGTAACTGGGTGTTATTGCACAAAAATTGTTTGTTTTGAACGTAAGGTCAATGAACGTAAATGCGGACAAAAAGCCTCGCTCGCCGCAACTAAAAATCACTTGGGCAAGAGTAAAAGCAAGCACCTACAGAGGACCCTCATATCAAACAACAGAGAAAAAAGGCCTATGCAACTAGTCCATAAAAAACAAGGGTAGGACATTTTATTGATCGTAAAATCTTAATTCTCCGGCGGCGTCATGAGCACTTCAATATTCATCGTACGATTTTATGAAGCCAATTATTAACTCCTCTATAAAGCAAATTGGTGAGGTACCATGGATAATATAACAGCACAGTTGTGATTCTGCTTTTAATAACTGTAGACACTGTAGAGGTAGACGTAGAATTGAACGAAGGATTTATTAATTATGCGCGTTGAGCTTATAACAATGGAAATATACTTTTCATCTCGAGCGGCTACGGCGGCGACGACGGCGGCGGCGCGCGGCGGGCCTTTCGTTGGAGGTCTTTACAGTGACATCATGATCTTTGACCGGATGAATAAAACAGAAGGCTTTTATACCGTGTGTGAAATTCAAATGAGCATTGGTTACAAGATCGTACAAAGCTCATAACCGCTGCAGTCCGTGCTGCTTGCAAATCTTCCACCAGGTTCCTATCTGCGCTACTTATCATTTCCTACAATAAAGCCACCAGAGTTAGCCATTTACCTACTTATGCGAACGTAATCATTTTCTACTTGCAGACTTGTATAAAAATGTACATTCGTGGTTCAGTATTCTTCCAAATACATTACAAATTGAGGATATATTTGCTACTACATACGTGAAATTGCTCTGAAATAAACGTTTTGTTTGTTGTAGAGCGAGGGCACGCCAGGACAAGTCCCCTGGCGCGGGCCTGACTCCACGAACTTGTAATTATTTCTTTGATTATGGCATGGCCCTCTCAAGAGAACGTTGATCCATGTTTCGTGTTTAATTCTGAACGAAACAGAAATGCCCTCACTTGACATAATCTCGAAAAGCTCAAAAACGCTCTAACTAATGTGTAGACTCAGTCTTTGACTATGCAGTGCGTTTATGACATTCTGCAAAAACTGAAATGCTATTTCGTAAGTTACTGGAGCATATACGCCAGGGGAGGAGGCTTAGGAAGTTACAATCTTGGAAAAGAGAAGTGTAGAGTAAGGGTACCTGCTTCTTTCTTATCCTACTATACTCAACAGGTTTTCACGTAAAAGTTGCACCTGTTTAGACGCTGACGTCACCGCTGTAATTACGATAAATTAACATGCTATGCGTTTTTGCTTATTGCGTATTCCTTCCAGTAATACTAAGTGGAATTCAGAATTATGGTGTTGAGATAGTTTTCGTAGAAGCCAAAGCCTTTGTTCTGCTAGTTCTAGATATTATCACAGTGTCTTTTTAGGTAGGCATGTCGATTGTGCTCATTTGCAGCGTTTGAATTCAGCAGTTAGGTATGTTAAAATTGTATTTGCTTGCATCGCTTGCTGATCGGTAGCTAATAGGTATACTACTCATTCAGACTTTGAGTTTCTACATCAAATAGTTGTTCGCTGCTGTCCCCAACCGCACTTTATCACCGCGGTCACAACTCCACTCTCGCGGCGACCGCAACGCGTGCTCTCTCCTATGAGAAGCCTTTGAGTAAAGGCCCGCCCGGAAATGAACCAAATGAAATTGATCGGCTAATATACTTTGCCATGCCATGCATGCTTAAGCACTTATAGTTCTTGAGACTGGCGCTCTTGACTCAAAATACACAGTCAACAAAATCATCGTCTCAAATCGCAGTTGTTTGTACTAAGTTAGCACGTAGCTAAGTGGCTTCGTTATTTCAATACCAATGTCCTTAGGTTACGATGAAGGTCCTTCGATGGCTACTGAGTAGGTACTGTACTCTTTTTATGAGCGCAAGGAATGTTCAAAAACTTACACACACTGGTTTCATTCAAGCTGGTTGCGTGAACGGTCACCATTATGGGACGCTAATTGAACGGTAAGGGACAATGGAGTGAACACGCGAGCAGAGTTTATTATGAACATGTTGTGGATTGCTCGATGTGATTTGATTCGTACTTATAGGTACTACTAGATATACCAAGTAATTGCATACCTAATCATAATTTTTTCACCATTGATGTTGATTTGATACCTACCTAACCAACCCGATTACTTTTGGCATTGCTAAATGGTGACGGTTTCGCAGTTTTGTAATGATGTGTTAATGAATTGGTGAATGAGGATGGTCCTACATTAGGACACTGCACTTTAAGAATAGCATATTTTCCACTGTTTGATTAGTTTTAACTACTGATGAGGCTAGGGAGGCGTAGGCGCACTATCTCATGGCGACGGCAGACGTCGCCGTATCGTGCGGCCGTGGCCGATAGCGCCTCATCTGCGCCTGCGCCAGCGTCGTCGCCACGAGGCTTGAGAGACGCTGATCGCTGATCGCTGATTAAATTCCTCAATAACAAGCGCAATCATAAAAAGTGGATAAGCTAATTTAAAATTAATTTCAAAACTCGTTGAAAATATTGCAATAAAACTGTGATTGTACGATGCTAATGACATTTTTTCCACGTTGACTCTATGTGATTGCGTGTGCGCATACTTGCAACAATCAATGTGAATAATGTATGCGGCATAGTTAGTGCTAGTGCTCCATTTACGTTATCATGGTGGCAAATAAAAATTATACCTACACGTTATTCACACCCAACTACCTACCTATTTCGCTGGTATTTATCTGCTATTGTATTGCGTGTGTCATAGAGCAGATGCTGCTCCGTGATATCTTTGGGGAAACACAAGCCTTGTTTATTCAAAATGTCAATTTATTACCGTCGTGATAAGTAGTAGTACTCTTTGGTGGAAACAAGATTTGTTTATACAAAGAGTGCAAATTTCTACCTAACTAGTCAACATACTCTCGTTTAGCGATAAGCAGCGTACCTACCTAATAAAATAATTATACCTAGTTATTCTAAGAATGATACCATGGGGGTAAACAAGAGATGCTCACTATTTGAGCAGGAAAAGTCAGCAATGAAACATGCTTTGCAACAAATAAATGAAATTAGCGGGCATAGTAAACGCGATGTGTCATTGATTGGTTCAGTAGAATGCTTTAAATGTAGAGTGATTTTCCACGAAGTGCGTGGTATAGTTAGCTTCATTCGTATGCGTCAATAATGGTAACGTGATCACTCGTTTTGTTATTCAGTGCATGCGCGGGCGAGACATGGTGCCGGGCGGGGTTGGCGGCCAGCAACGGAGGCAGCGGCCGCGCTGGCCTGTGTCAAGGCCTGCCTCATGATTCGCTTTAATTTATTAAAATTTTTGTTTCTTGAGGTGACTTCAGAATATGGACTAATAGTCCATGCTTCAGAACTAGGCCACCTCCTAGAACATTAAGTCTAGTGTCAGTAGTCCGATGATGCTGAAAAATACAGATCATCGGACTACTGAGCCTTTTAGTCCAATATTTACTCATTTCGATTTTCCCAAATGAGTAGGTTAGGTTAGGTTTGTTTTTAAAAAATGCGAGCGAAGCGAGGCCATCCATAAAATCAGCTAAAAAATAAACTGAAGTTAATGCATTTATTTTTTTGGGAAAGTCGAAGTGTGTAAATATCGGATTAAAAGGCTCAGTAATCCGATGATCTGTATTTTTCAGCATCATCGGACTGATGATGAGACTTTTTAGTTTTTTGATCATCGGACTAAATCATCGGACTACTGATACTAGGCCGAATATTAGTACTAGTATTAATCCCAGCAGCTTACCTAATTTACCTACATAAACAGTTTTATTTTTCATCGTCATCCAGTAGTTGTGGAACGAAGTATACCCTCTGCGGTTTTCCCACGGAGTTTCCAGATGGGGTCCTTCAAAAGGCGGGTTTATCTCCTATCAAAAGGCCGGCAGCGCACTAGTACCACCTCGGTTGCAGGTGTCCATGGGCGGCGGTGACTGTGGCCCGCCTGCTCGTCTGCCAGCTATGGCATTAAAAAAAACCCTAGTAGGTACATTTTTCGAGCTACGAATTAGTGTAGACTAGGTGAATCTAAAGACTACTCTACCCTCAATGTGGTTCGTGCGGCAGGGATGTCCCACTTTGGCCCCGATCCAGGAATAGGAAAAGCACAGTTCAAGTGTACGTTATTTCCGCTTCATAATTTCACGCCTGACTGCGTCGGCGCCACTGGTAATTCATATGTAAAGATACATTATGAATGTATTCGTATATTCGCAATAGAGTAGTATAATAGCCACCTACACTACATGATCGACGCGACTACCTACAGTAGTATATGGTAAATAGGTACTTTGGTAAATGTTAGTAAACTGGAAGCTTGATTCATTAACTATATCGACATGCGTTAGTAAGGTAGGTAGGTATATCGGGCTGGAGTATAATATCTTTTATAACAACCTAAGCGTTATTTAAAACCATTTCGGTACCCTTACATTATCATCTGTCCTCTAAGAATATACATGGCTTGGCTTGGCTTAGAGGTAAAAAGGTGCCTAGATCACCGGACTACCGGCCTAGGCAACTTATAGTTTATTGCTATTCATTTTACGTGCGTCAATGCGTGGGCATCCGCCGCCGCCCGCCCTTGTCGCTGAGAGGCGGGCGGCGCGACAGCAGCGTAGAAGCCGTAGAGCCTGCGCCACAGAATACATAAATAATATCAGTATCACAATGTATAAATAAAGCACTAGGTACCTAGTAGTACCTATACCTACATAGCAAGTGTTATCACCGAGATCGCGTATTCTGCGATCTCGGTGAGAAGGTTTTGAAGATTTCAATCTTCAAAACGGCAAAACTCAACTCAAACGCGTGGGTTGAAGGAGATTGAAAATGTTGACCTTTAAAAGAAAATATTTCATTCGCATAACGACTGGGGGCGGAAAGACTATAAAATACATAATAGGTATTTGTCAGATTCTGTCCTTTTGCGGTTTCTTAAAATGTCCAACTAATTAATTTTTTATAACACACCATCATTTTTATTAATTATTGGAAAATCAATCAATACTTCAATAATCAATATATTATACATGTACTTACCTACGTACCTGCATAAAGACGTATTACTATTGTAAAAGGACGAATTATGTTAATTCGTCCTTGCTATTATATGACTGCAGAGTATGGAGACCAAACAAGCTCTACACAATAAAGGAAAAATTATAACTTGCGAATTGTGATAAGTACCTACATGATATCCTATATTGTCTGTTGTCTGGTGGGTGGGTTGGTTCTATCGACCGATGGCCGTCGTCATGCGTCCCGTTTTGAACTAATCCCGGTGGCGGCATTTTCCACAAGTTAATACCTACCTAACACCATAATTTGATAAGTATAATCTATATAAATATAAGTATCTAACTAATAAGTATAGTACGTTCAATCAAATAAAATATCCGTTGCTACAGCAATTTACTAACTAAAACTACCTACATAAAAATAGTGAAGGTCAAAATTAGCATAACAGCTCAATGATAGATAGCTCAACCTAGATTTTTTTTATCATATTAGCGACCGTAGTGCACAAACAATACTACGGAGAAGCGTAAACGCAAAACATTTCGAAAGCGTCTAAATCTTGTCATTTTCGGTTGGTGTTTCGTAATGAAGTGATGGGTTCTTTTGTGTTGTAGTTCAATGCAGAGTAGCATTACGAACGCTATGATTGTCAACTGACAGGTCTGACAGTGATGAGACTGGTTCCTCATCGCTGAGCACAACACCCGTAATAAGTAGTAACTGTGGTAGTAACTACTGGACACAACATTTACCTAGGTACTGCTCTTTTAGAAACTTTGCTATTTTTACACGCTTTGTAGGTATTAGCTTCACTTGTATGTTTGTATGTTTGTAACCGACTCCTTTGGGCGCATTTTAACCCACTTTAAACGGCCAGATTTCATTCAAACTTTGTAGATGATTTATCGAGGACCGATGACAATACATTATTGATAAGATTAATCATTATTCAATTTGCAAAATAATATTTTTGTCAATATAATAATTGTCAACACGCTTTTTCAACACGCTTTTTTCAACATTCTTTATTTCAACCAATGAGAATTTTCAATTCAATAAAATAAGCAGGAATTTAAATTTACAATTTTTGAAGAAAAAGCCTTGTTGAGGAAAGAGCCTTGTTTGCTTAAGTTGTGCAAATAGGGATTGAGTTACCTATTAATTTTGTTCTAATAACAGTAATAGTTAAAAAAAAACTAAAATAATACGCTTTTATAAATAAACCAAACTAGAATAAATAAACCAAACTAAAAAGTAGAAATTTAATAATAGTTAAAAAAAACTAAAAATATTTATAACTATTGACACCATGCACCCCACGCTTTTTATTAAATAATAGTACATTACTGCAGCGGCCCGCAACAGAGGCAATGAGGAAAGAACGTGTAAATGTGGGCCGAGTCGAAAGCGAGGCACACATTCGTGAGTCCATCATTGCGTAGTTGTGGCCAAGGCTCGTATAGTAGGTACTTTTCTCAAATAATGCGCGGAAATTAAAACTAAGTACCTAGGCAAAACTTTATGGTTGAAAATACAATTACTTTTCAAAACCATTAACGAACAACAAAGTTACGGTGTTCATTTGTTTTTTTTTCAATAATCAGCTTTCTATTTGAAAGCCTGTTCGAAATTTGAATAAAACCTTTGATAAGTTACCTCCTTCGTTGCCATGTTATGGAGTAAAAGATCGTTCCATTTTTAAATAACACGACAATAATGAGTTTTGTATGTAATTTATACGGCCGCTAAACACGACAGTAACGGATTTTCATACATTTTTATCTGGCCGCTGCTCGCATGTGTTTGGCCAGTACTGCATTTTCGATTTATCTCGAAGAAGGTTGTCAAAATAATGCTTTAATTTCCAAGCATGTTTGAGATTATATACATTTTTTCTTATTTACACTATTATTAATTTATATTTATTGGAACGAAGTTCCTTATTAATTTTTTTTACTCTATTCTTTCTTAATTCAAATTTATTTTCTATTTTTTAGTTAGGTTTTCTATATAAAGCGTGTTTTTTAGTTTTTTTTTTAACTATTAGGTATTCATTATTGTGAAACATGATAAAACAGTATTTAATTTCAACAACAAGTTGTTTGTTGGAGGCTTGGAGGAGCATGACTTTCGAACGGCTGACACGATTATTGTACCTATTCGGTGAAATAATACCGGTAAAATCGGTAAAATTATGTGATTGATCAATAAATCTATTAGGTAAGATAAGGGCATAATAGCATCATAGAAAATAATTACTAAAGAATTATAGAGACAGTTGGCGCGACAACGTATTATGACTACTGACTAATGAGTTACTATGTACATAGGTACATAAGGTACCTTCCTATTATGTAAATGTTACTTAGGTTGGTGGTAGGTATAGGTACCTAGCTGAAGCGGCCGACACTAACGTTGTTCTGTCTCTGGAATACTTATAGGTAGAAATGTTTCGTAAAGATTGCATCCTCGGGCGCCAAAATCGATTGTCGCGATTTTGGTTGAAGTATGTAGGTATTGCTAAATTTATCCGACGACGCTATACCACGCTTGTTTGTCTGGAGTGCGGACGCTACTAGCGTATTCGTTTCGGACTGTCTTTTAACTAACTGGCTTCGCATTTGGTATGTAAATGAATTCTAGGAACGTCTCAGCCGGCGGCGGGCGGTGCCGTTCAGAAGAATCTTTCTTTTACAGTAGGTAGGTATTAGAAATACCTACATACTTACTTGACATTTGGGATTCCCAAATGGCACTGTTTAGTTTAACGTGGTTTAACGCTCGCAAACCTATTTGAGAATTTTCGGAATAATAAATACATGGTTTGTCTTAACAACGCAAAAGCAAAGAAAAATCTGTACCTACTTAGAATTTTTTCTCTTAAAATACCTGCCTAACGTGACGTTTCACATTATTTCTGTAGGTTTACTTGCATTGCAGAAACCTTATATTAAAAACGTTGGTAGGTAAAACCACGCACAACCCTAGAGAAAAAAGCGACACAGACACAAGTAGGTAGGTACCTTCAGCTATTTATTGTAAAAAATATTAAAATATACAATTTTACCTTCCTAGTTGGATATAGAAATTTTTCTGCAGGTAGGTACCTAACCGACTAGTGTTTCGCAGAAAAGCAATTTTTACTTTATCGCAAACAATAATTAATTTGGCTTTGGATCGATGGCCAACGTGAATGCGCGTGCGTCAGAGTCGAGAGGTAGGTAGAGGTGGGCATGTTTTGTTTCGATTGCCCACACAGCGATAGGAAAACTCATAAAAATAGGCATATAATTGACTTGGTAGTAGGTACCTTCCTAATCCTATGCATATTAGATAAAGCACCAAGTTTTATTTATTTAAAGAACTCTAGCACCTAGGTAGGTTTTATTCAAGTTCTATTATTTACCCACAACCGCACTTGATTCTTTAATTTCCTTCTACGAAAGTTGTAGAACTTGTAGAACAGCCAATCAACTCTCTAATTAGTACCTAAGTACTTGCGTGTTTATTGTGCCGACAATAAGTAGGCGTATTGCATACCCGATGATTACCTTGTAGGATTAATGACGTAGTAGGTAGTGTAGGTAAGTAGGTAGTTAGCGTAATGTTCGTACCTAATGAGCGAGGGCCGGCGGCATAGGGCATCGGGTGGACGGTCGGCCGTGACCCTGTCTCGTAGAGGCCTTCGGTAGTAGGTAAAAAGGAAACAGAGGATTTCTTTGTCTGAAGCTGGATCTTATAAGGTTTTGGTAAGTGTACTTACCTAGCCTAACCTTAAAACTCAACTGAAAACTTAATGGTTCCTTCATTACAACCAATGTTTTTAATGATTTTTTTTTATTAATAGGTTCACACATTGAAACATACGCTTAATAATATCATGGTGTACAAAAATCATTCACGGCGTAGTTTCTAAAAACAGTGAACACAGCGTGCTTTACAAAACGTGCAAAAAGTTACAAAAATATTTTTGGAAAAGACAGAGGGCATGCAAAAAAAATTAAAAATTAAAATTTTAAAACTAAAATTAAATATGAATATGTTTTGAAACGCTTATCTTTGCGGAGGCTAGAGAACCACTAAAAATATCAAAGTTTGACCTGATCCCATTGTAGAATTTAAACATTCTGTTAGAACCAGAATGCTGTCCAACGTTAGTTCTACAGTGAGGCGGCTTAAAAGACTTCCTATTTATTAACCGACTGCCTGATCGAGGAACATCTATATTCACACATTTTAAAATATCTGGACAGTTTACTTAACGATTTGTATAAAAATACAACATCTGAGGCCTTTCGGCGATCGCTGAGGGATTTCATTTATAATCGGCGAGTCTTAATTCGTAAGAAGGTAATTTTCTACATTTATTATTTGCATATGACAATTGATACAGAAACCTTTTCTGTGTACGTTCTAATCTATTAGAGTGGACTTCGTACCCAGGAGACCAGACATTACTGTTAAACTCTAAAACACTGCGAACAATACAATTATAGATTGGTATAACGACTTTTGGGTCTCTAAATGACTTTACATCTCTCATATTCGGTAAGTAGGTCCTTATTACCCCCAAATGGGGCTTGTAGATGACCAATTAGCGCTCTAGGGTAAAAATGTAGCTAGAAAAGCCCTAGGGCGGTAAGTAATAAAAAAAACACTTCACTCTTTCAAAAAGTTCGCGTTCATCTAACCATCATACTGGCAATAGACATCATGCATTCAGCCCAATGACAAAAGAGGTCGCTTCGCTATTCAGCCTTGTCTTCGTATGAGTATAATAGTGATCAATTTTAAATATCGAACGGCGAAGCTCAATTTCGTTCTTGAAAAAATAAATAAAAAAAAGATGAAAAAAGGCGGGAATAGAAAACTTTTACTTTAAATATTGTTTGTTTTTGGGATTTTTTTATAATTACGTGCTAATTAGAAAAAAACATGAGTTCTGCAAGTGATGAAGATATAAGCTGCACTCCCGATTCAATGAAAATGGAAGCTGAAGCAGCAATTAACAATGTTTTATTCTTGTAATGACGGTTTTTTTTCTACTTACCTCACAATCGAGATGTAAAGCAGAGTAGTTAGCTCGGGTGTACCTAAGCATCATTGCACCCTCGAACTATAGGCGCCCTCGCTGAGTTGAGACGCTTTTTTAACAGTCTTGTTTATGTGTTCTCTAAAATTGAGAGCACTATCCACTAAAACTCCAAGATCTCTAATATTACTTACTTCTTTCAATTCAGTGTTTTTTAGATAGTACCTACTTGACAGGAAGAGGATGTTTTTTCTTTGTAAATTTTATATGGTAACATTTACTGACATTTAAAATCATTCTATTATTAGAGCACCAGTTATTTGGTAGGTAAGTAAAGTAGATAGGTCTTACCTGTCCAATTCCCACTGCAAGAATACTTATTTAAACTCTACAAAGACTAGACAAGGTCGTCGACTAGACTTCGATTTACCGTACCACGCCTAAATATCACAGCTGATTTAATATGCAATAAGCATACAATATGTACGTATAAGAATATGGGTCTGCAGTCGAGTGGCCTTCAAGGTTTGCTTGCTGCATTGATTTATTTCCGTCCCAAAATAGCAGCCTTTGGTTGACCTTTAAATTCAACATCTAAGATAGGTACCTATTAAAATATTCCAAACGTGGCGAACCGAATGGTATTCTTTATGGGATGAGTTAGAGACCGCTGCGTCCTACACACATCACCAATACATTGCTGAAGCTTGAGGGAAGTTCACTCAACTTTTCACAAGCATTGTGTCCATCAACCGGGTGACTACGAGAGCGTCTGTGAGTTCTAATCCCACTCAGTTCGTATTTTGAGATATTCTTTGTCCTCTAGCAGAAAAACATTACCTGCTTAGGTAGATACTTACATTACTAGGTACCTACTAGCAACCTTGCAGGTAGGTAGGAGACGTTGCAATATGATAACGTGCCTAAACAATACTCGTAATATGACTTCGTGGTATGTTGGTACCATATCTACAGGGAAATCCCCTGGTAAAGCTGACTTAGCTCCGTAGATAAACAAAAAATATTCTTGGAATCCAAACGTATGGCGACCGATGTTTTCAGAATTAGATAGATGGGTGGGTTAGATGTTATTCCGAGATGAATATTATGTGTTGTACGGGTTGTACGGGTTGTACCTAATTTAAAGTTAGGGCGATAAAGAAAAAAAATCTTGGACATTACACGCAACGCTCTCTAGTCCCAAACTAAGCAGAGCTGAAAAGGAAGAGTTTAGCTGCAAAAATATATAAATTAGGTACAACTACATAATGCTGAAAATACCTACTCGTAAAGAAAGAGGAAGACATTGGTTTTCGGTACGTGTATGCAACTAGTTGCAAAGGTAGGTAAACAGATGTTTAATAACAGGGTAATATGAGCATGAATGGTTATTATAAGGCCAGCTTTGTACCCGCAGTGTGACTACACCCATTGTTGATACGGTGGTGTGAGTCAGACGACGATGACACTGTGTCGAATTATTCATTCATACATTGCCCCGACGACTGATTGTTGTAAAATTGTAATGTGCATTGCAGGACATTCTAAGTAAAACCAAATACAGAATGCTTTATATATCGATGACTACCTTATTGAAACAAAGGATTAGTTATAATGGTTTTCATCACATATAAACGTACAAAAACTACGGGAACATACATAAAATGTAAATAAGTGACTTCCTTTTTTGGAGCAACTCTTCAACCTACCTCTTTAGTCCCACTCGTCCATCAATAAGACGATTTTGTCCTCTAAATGAGACTCACTAAGTAGGTACTTACCTAGTTCGAATGGCTCACTAAGGTTTTTAGATGCTTTCGAAATTTAGTTACCTAAAGTAGGTATCTACCTATTATACTTTCAATGAGCTCTGCTTCAGGCACTGACACAGATTGCGAGTGCATCCACGCAGAACTCGTGAGGTTGCTGACAGCACCCCATTTAGAAGGCAAATACGGTCACGACGTGCTCACACGGATGTATCGAGTATCGCCGTGATGAGTCTTGCAGCACTGCATCCATTTCACAGAATTAGCTGCAGTTATCTAGGTAGGTACGAGTATAACTCGAAAGAATTATACTAAGGTCTAACATAACCAGTTGAATTCGTGCGGTTTCGCGTGGTTTCAATGAATGTTTTTAGCTTTTACATCTTCCTTCAAACATATTGGAAAGGCTGAGAGTTACCTCTTACCTAATAACCGGAGAACGGAACTTGGATGGAATAATAATTGAAATACCTACCTACTGCTTTCAAAGCGGTTCTTTCTTTCTCATTTCAACAACTCTTTTACTACCATACGGTTTTAGAAACAATTTTTAGGAACTTCTTTTGACAGTCTGTTAACTTAGGTTTGACAAAGTGCTTCTGGTTGTTCCAGGTGTGTAGTGCGGTGGCGGGCGCGCTGGCGCCGGGCCATGCGCTGGTAGACGGCGCCATGGTGGGCGTGGGCGTCGTCGACGGCGGAGGGGGTGGCGGCCCCGGCCCTGCAGAGCCCTATCCGTCCTACGGAGAGTTCTACTCGGACCAATACTACGTTCCCGACATGTGCTCGCACCCCCAGCAGCATCCGCAGCACGCGCATGTCTGCACGCTGCCACCGGAATACGGTGAGATGTCTTCCATATTTTGGCATATTTTGCATGTGGTATAATCGGCTGTCCAGCAGAATGTGCGATAAAAGTTCATGTTTGGTCAGTGAGATAATGTCTGAACCTGGCCCAGTCGATTTTGGTGTATGATAAAGGTTTTGCTACTGTTGTGTGTATGATCAGAAAGAGCCATCCACGAGATCTGGGATTCTGTTTGGATCCGTGGGCCAGTAGGGGGTTTGTTCACAAAACAGAAAAAAAATGATCGCGTTCTGTTCCGTTCGTCAGAGAAAATTGTAGTGAGGTAAAACTCACTACAATTTTTAAAAACTAATATCTAATAAAAAAACTATTTATAAATAGTTTTTTTCCCTATACGGCGCGTGATTCTAGCTGGATCCCAGTGTTTTTACCGTTCCGATCGGTGCCAGCTTTGAACATTTGTTGTTTGTTTGTTATTGATATGATAATGTATGCCTTGGAGGACAGCAGGTACACGGCCAATAGGTCAACGTTTTGTACCTACCTACGTCGCTACGTCGTCGTTTGCGACGTAAGTTTGGTGGGCCTAAGCACCCAAACCCGCATCAGCCCGCATCAGCAGAACGGTGATGCAATTATTTTACCTACCTGTTGTATTTCTCAAATATTAAAGCTATTGGTTAAACTTGGAATTCGACCAAACCACAATCTATTAGTGGTTGTGATACAACTTAATCATAGAGATTATGCAGATCTGGGAAAAACCCTTTTACTCGAAACAAAGAACTCAAGGCTCTCGTGGGATTCGCGCAGAAGCCGACGATGTTGCTCAAGAGGCTGTGGTCGGTTGCATTGCTTCGCTAGCTCTCTGTCCAACTATGCGGTACATTTCCGCCGCAAACGGTTATGTCTACAAAGGCGGATGATTCCACAAAGAGCGGTTTCTACGAATCACCAAAACACGTCCATTCAATACTATCGCAAAGAGAGCAGAACGGTCGGCGTCGATGTCAAAAAAAAGCAAAACATGCCCCTGACGCGATGATGCCACCCACAGGCGACCGTGCCATTGAGGACGCTTGATGTTTCTATACCTATTTCTTTCTACCTTATTGATAGTTTAAATAATGGTCCCGAGATTAAGAAAAAATAGATCCCGTGGTTAGTCTGAGTTTTATTCTTTATTCTTTATTCTTTATTGTACACAGAGATACTTAACTTAAAACTTAAACTTAAAACATGTACATAAAGGCGAGCTTAACCCTAAAAAGAGTTCTCTTCCAGCAAACCTTAGGATGTGAGAGATGGGAAAATGAAAGTGGGTACGTGTACAACACATATAGATAAAAGAATAGCAAATAAATAATATAAACCTACTAACAAATGAACCTACATACAAATAAATAAATAAACCTACATATATACCTAGCACAACTATATTATACTGAACCTACATACATAAAATAAACATACCTACATACATAAAATAAACATACCTACATGCATAAAATAAACATACCTACATACATACAATAAGGTACTATAAAATTACAAGGAAAGAAAGTGTTCTTTGACTTTACGCTTGAATACGCTGAGCGAAGGACTAGCACGAATATCATGAGGGAGAGAATTCCACAACTTGACAGAGAAGACTGTGAAAGAGCCACCATAGCGGCTAGTGGAGTGAGGGGGAGTTTTTAGTAAAAGAGATTTAGCAGTTCTGCAGGGCTCACCACGGGGGATAAGGAAGTTGAAACGCTCACAAAGATATGAAGGAGAAAGAGGGTTATTGAGGATGTTAAAGAGAAGGGACAGAATGTGCAGGTCACGGCGGCGGCGAATAGGTAGCCACTTTAATTGACTTCTAAACATTGAGACGTGATC
The DNA here is from genome assembly GCA_947507515.1 of Eulithis testata. Lineage (NCBI taxonomy): Eukaryota > Metazoa > Arthropoda > Insecta > Lepidoptera > Geometridae > Eulithis > Eulithis testata. Next base: position 4,359,868 of record OX382194.1, read on the forward strand.
ATACTTGCGTAGACCAAAAATAAAACGAATACACAGGTTCTGAAGACGTTCCAATTTGTTAAAGATCTCCTCCGTGGCGTCAAGAAAACAAGAGTCAGCATAATCAAGGAGAGGTATTAAAAGAGTTTGTGCAAGAATGACTTTGGTCTCAAAAGGTAAGAATTTTTGAAAACGTTTAAGAGAGTTAAACGAGTAGTGAACTCGTTTGCTAATAGCATTGACCTGACTAGTCCAAGACAGCTGTGAATCGAAAATAATGCCAAGATTTTTAGCAGTATCAGAGTAGCAAATAGGAGAGTTGGCAAACAGGAGAGGAGGAGGAGAGGATTTACGTACCAAATTCAGCATGTATGGGCTACCACAGATCATAGCTTGAGACTTAGATGGGTTAACCAGAAGGCCAAAAGCTTTTGCCCAAGAGTGGATACTATCGAGATCAGCGTTGATTTGGTCGATGCCTACAGAGATCTCATTGGCTTTAAAATGACGGTAAATTTGCAGGTCATCGGCGTAAAGATGATAATGGGAAGATAAAACAAGGGTGAGAGCATTGATAAAGATAGAAAAGAGGAGAGGAGAAAGAACTCCACCTTGTGGCACACCGGCTGTGATGTCACACCAGTCAGAGAAAGTCTCATCAGAGCGTACACACTGCGAACGGCCACAAAGATAAGAAGCGAACCAGGAGATGGCTGCGGGAGACATATTGAGGGAGGAAAGGACAGAGAGGAGGATATCGTAGTCAACCGAGTTGAATGCACTACTAAAATCCAGTAGCACCAGGACAGTGACTAACTGGTTATCCATGGCCCACCGAATATCATCAGATACCTTAATTAGGGCACTGACAGTGCTATGGCCAGGACGGAATCCGGACTGAAAAGGGCTCAAGAGGTTGTTTTGGTGAAGGAACAGAGATAATTGTTTATGAACCACTTGCTCGAGAATTTTGGAGAGGATAGGTAATATGGATATGGGTCTAAAGTGGGAGGCAATGGAGGGACTAGCAGTTTTAGGGAGAGGAATAACGTAGGCGTTTTTCCAGATCGAGGGAAACAAGCTCGTCTCAAGAGAAAAATTTATTATATGAGTGATTGCAGAAACGAGTTCAGAGGAGAGGGTCTGCAGCATATGGGCGTGAATACCATCCACACCGACAGCTTTAGTGGAAATGGACTTGATAAGTTTCAATACCTCACCCTCAGCAACCTCCCTAAAGTTGAAAACAGGACAGTTAGGCAGTTAGGTTTTTATGTCGATTTGCGCAAAGTGACTTGCACTTTTTGTACGGACAACAATCGTTTTGTGAAATGAAATCTACTAGCCTAGAGCAGCTACCAGCTGTGCCGACAACGCATCGTTTACCATTTCGTTATCGGTTCTAGAAAAAGTCGCTACGGAACCGGGAACTTCCACTGCCTCCACAACACTGAGTTTGGTCAAAATCTTAGGTAGGTAGGTATATTAGAGACTCTTGTCAGATCTGAGACTCCGTGGTGCGCTGTATTACCTACCTACATATTCTTTGAGTGTACCTATAGTTATTTCTGAAAGTTGAAGATCCATAAGTACACCTAAGATCTTTACTGAAAATAGTAAGGTTAGCTAACTAAAAATGAAAACATTATTTTTTTCCAGGTGGCATGCAGGTAGTGACTTCAACGACGATGATGCCGCAAATGATGCCGCCGGTGATGGACGAGAACATGCGGCATTACCTGGTGCACCAGCAAACGCATCAGCACCCGCACCACGGCCCGCACCACCAGCCTCCCCACCACCAACCGCCCCACCACCAACCGCCTCATCACCAACCGCCACATCATTATGTAAGTATTCACACAAACTAAACTTTTTACGGTAGGTAGGTACCTACCTAGATTATACCTTACCTCATTGATTGACCTACCTGCCTCATTGACGATTCCCTTTCTACGCCGCCGCCGCTGATCATCATAGTTTATATTAATATTATTTAAAAAAAAAAAAAAAAATGTTCGGAATAGCAGCGCCGAAAAAAATTTAAAAAAACTGGAATATTTCTGACTTCGGACATTACATTACTGACTTACGGTTTGACAGACATGACGCGAATGTCACAAGTGACGTTGTGATTGGCTGTGATTGGTGATCGGTCGACCATTCATCATACGTTTCGTTCATTCATTTTAAGGTTAGACCGCACTAGGGCGGAACTGCACTGCAGCGGAGCGTCGCGTCATTTTCAATGTAGCTCGGTATAACGCACTAGAACTGCAGCAGCGCGGCATTTTATCTCTCAGTCGGTTGGCAACCACTGAACGCGATGGATGAAATTGGTGTGAACGGTATATATATATAAAAAAAGAGGGACCTGACTTACCTATCACATTCCAGGCCAGACCGCTAAAGCTAGGGCTAAAATTTGGAATGTACTTTCTTTACATGGCATAGGCACCCGCTAAGACGGGATTTTAACAAATTTAACCCCTGACTGGGTCAAACTGGGCCTCAACATTAGTATGCAAAATCGTATTCCTTGAAGTTGTAAATACCAAAATTGGCATGTACCTATATTCATCAAACTAAATAAATAAGATCTGTATTTAAAAAAGCTAGCTCAACACTAATTCGCTGTGCTATTAGTTGTTAAAGTTTGTATGGACAAAATTGGTTTGTTTCAAGCTTAGGTAGGTATCTAGCATATCCTTACTAAAAAATAAAATACCTACGAAAAGTGTAAGTAGGAAGGGAGATAGCGTACCTAGGTAAAAAATACCAGCCTCTGAAGCCACATTTAAAGAAGTAGCTAAGTGGGTAGGTAGGTAAGTGGGTAGGTAGGTAAGTAGGTAGTAGGTACCTACTTAAGATCTCGCTATAAAGTTAACAGGAAGCATAGTTTATGTGTTGCTTTATTACTGAGTACCTACCACGCGGGCAAAGCCGCGGGCGCTACAGCTAGTATAATATAGATGGATGCCACGCAACTGTCGCGGACGCGCCGCTTACTATAACGCACTAAGCGGCAGCGGAACTGCGCGACGCGAGCGCGTCAACTTTGCCTAGTTGCCCAACTCTGTCGCGACGCTCCGCTGCAGTGCAGTTCCGTTGCCGCTTAGTGCGGTATGGCTAGTACATTTACTTGGAAAGAATAAAGAAGCTAATTGACGCGACGCTCCGCTGTAGTGCAGTTCCGCCCTAGTGCGGTCTAACCTTTAATCATTACGTACAATCATTCTGCATGAATTTATTTCATTCATTCCTTCTAGTAAACAAAGTATTTTTTTCGTGTTACCTACATGTTTTTCTCTAACTTTGTGAAGTGTTATTTCGACGGTATTTCGATAAATAAAAACCCTAGTAGGTTAAACCAAGAGATAAGTGTGTCGAATATCAGTTTCACGAAAAAACCTGAATTGAATTGAGTGTTGTTTACCGACCTTCATTCAATGCAAACATTACAGAGAGAGTTCCATCGCGCTTAGCCAGTCGTAGGATATAGATGTTCGGTGCAGTCGGTGGTAAATACCTAAATGTCGATAGTCGATCTTAGCCAGCAGTAGGTACATAATAAAGTAACATAAACTCGTAGCGTAGCTACGTCTGCCTTTTTTGATTGAATTATCCGACTAATTTCCGTAACCCGTTTGGGCCGTGTTGGCTGCCAGTGTAAAGGCTGTAATCTTATCGTTGCCACGTTATAGCCGACAACGCGACTGCTGTGCAAAACCTTATCACAATAGCACAGTTGGCGCTTGTACGTGGCATTGACGTGTACTCACAGCTTGAATATTGGAACAACATTCTCAAAATGAGTAGTTCTGATCCAGATAACAAAGATAATCCATCTAAAAAGGAAACTGAACAGGTCAGTTTAGCTGCTAAGCTTATCAAAACCTAGTCCTATTTTCTTTAAATAGGTGTGTGTCTACTTAAACAGATTGGTATGTTTTCTTTTGCAATATGTTTTCGTAAATGTCTGTTATTTTATCATAGACCTGAACAAAACATGTACAGTTATGTACCTATTCCAAGTCTGAATGTATGCATTGTGTTCCGCGGAACACCTTATGATCAAATATCTTAGAAAAAAATATAAAAATCATAATAACACGACAAAACAATGATCTTATATTTCAGGGGCCAACAAATGGTGCTGGGGGTCCTCAACATTTCTACGGTGGTGGCTACCCACATTACCATGTACCAACTCAGCACCACATGCAGCATTCTCCACCTCCGCCTGTTTTCCCAAATGAACGTGCTCAGCGACAATATGTCAAACTCAAGCAGAAGTTGGAAAGGAAACAAAATAATAGAAATAATGGAATTGGTAAGAACATTCAAAAGTAATTAATTTTTATTGAATGATGCATAATATGTATATGTGCAAAACCTTATTTCTCTTAACCTTACCTTCTCTTAACTCATCCTCCAGTTCGCCTTATCCATGTTGTTGTCTTAACAAATGTTGCATGCTTTCATATCGCGTTTTGCCAGGTCCAGGTAGTTTTTGGTCTCCTTGATATACCTAATGACATCAACTTCAGAACTGAAAATATCTCAGTGTTTTATCAATAACAGAGCGCGTGTCACAGAGGCTGTACACCACTTTATTCTAGGCACTCCTGAAAACCAGCGCTAAAGAAGCCATCGTGCCACTTTAGCATTTGCTGAGCGAGTACTTTTTTTACGCCCTCTATAATTTAATGTTTATTTCATTGTATCTTTGTATGTGTTTTTGCGTAAAATAAATAATTTCTATTTCTATAATATTTTTCAAATTCACTGTGTTTCAGAAATAAACTCAGGCGCGAGTACACCCTCTCTATCACCACGCAAGGAGATGAATGGACGAGGCGGTGGGAGTGGGGGCGCCTCGTCGGGCGCCTGGTCCGAGGGTGAAGGCTCCTCTGCGGGGGCTTCTCTACAAGGAGATGATGATACCGACACTCAGGCTGTGTTAGACATGCTGTCCACAACAAGGACTCCACAAGTAAGTACCTACTACAAAATAAAAAAAATTACGTTTGTTTTTTTCGTCACTTGTTATTTGTAACTTGCTCCCAATTTTTTGTGGTGCAAAAAGTCATAATGATAAATCAAGCATTCCATTAAAGATGGGTTTATTTATCTGAGACAAATGTGTTCCTTTCCAGCATTACTAGAATCCTCTAAACTCTGTCTAGAATGGTCTTGTATACTAGAACCACCACCTAGTATCAGGCGATTCTAAATGATCCTTCTGATTTTACCTTGGATGGTTTTACTAAGCATTTTTTGTCCTTACAGGTTAGTGACATGACTCCAACAAGTGCCCTAGTACAATGGAACTCTTCCCTTCCCGAGGGCGTGACAGTGCCCAACATCGAACTCACATACGAACTACTGCTTGGCGACCGCGGCCGCTACAAGGCGATCTATAGCGGGCCCTCTCTATCTTGCCGGTAAGTAGTTTTCGGTTCAATTTACAGATACTTCAACATTAGAAGGTAGCTCCAGGGGACCGGGAAAGGATGTCATGGTTTACAAAATGTTTACAATTAGCTATATTATCGAAATTGTGCAATTGGTATTGTAGATAAAATGGATTAATCTGTGGGATAGGGTTCGCGACCTGAGGCCGGGGTGCGAGTACTCGGTGTGCCTGCAGATCCGCGCGGGCGAGCTGACCGGCGCCGCCAGCGAGGCGGCCACCTTCCGCGCGCCCCCCGCGCCGCCGGACCCCCTCCCCGCGCCGCGCCTCGTCACGCGCCTGCGCACCTCCGTCATGCTGCGCTGGACCTCCGCGCAGGACAACGGCGCGCGACTCACGCACTACCTCCTCGAGATGGACGCCGGTGAGGGATTCGTCGAGCTGGCGCGACCGCGCACCCGCCAGCACACCGCCAACAACCTGCGGCCGCAGACCCGCTACGCCTTCCGCCTCGCCGCCGTCAACGAGTGCGGCCGCGGCGAGTGGAGCGACGAGACCGTGGTGTGGACCGCGGGCTCGCCGCCGGCCGCGCCCGCGCCGCCGCGCCTCGCGCACGCCGCGCCCGACGCGCTCGCGCTCGCCTGGGACGCGCGCCCCGACGAGGAGTACACGCTGCAGATGGAGGACGCGGCGCGCGGCCACGGCTTCCTGCCCGTGTACGCCGGCGCCGACGCCGAGCACCGGTGCGCCTCCCTGCACCGCGCCACCGACTACCGGTTCCGGCTGCGCGCCGAGACCGTCGACGGCCCGGGCCCCTGGTCCGCGGACGTCACCTACCGCACGGCGGCCGAGCGACCCGCCGCGCCCGGCCGACCCACCCCCAAGGGCAAGATCCACTCGCGCGCGTTCCGCCTGCGCTGGGAGCCGCCGCACGAGGACGGCGGCGCGCCGCTCGAGAGTTACACGCTCGAGCTGGACGCGGGCGAGGGGTATCGCGCCGCGTACTGCGGCCTCGAGCGCGAGGCGCATTGCGACCGCCTGCAGCCCGGCACGCCGTACCGCGCCCGCGTGCGCTGCACCACGCTCGCCGGCGACGGCGCCTGGTCCCCCGCCGAGACGATCACCACCGAGCCGGCCGCGCCCCCCGCGCCCTCCGCGCCCGAGCCCGCCGCCCCCCCCCGCCCCACCGAGCTCGCCGTGCGGTGGCGCGCCCCCCCCGCCACCGGCGGCGCGCCCCTTACGGAATACCGCGTCGAGCTCGAGGAGCTCACCCCCGCCGGCGCCGGCGTCGGCAGCGTGCGGCTCGCGGCGCAGGGCCTGCGCACCGAGTGCCTCCTGCGCGAGCTGGTCCCGGGCCGCCGGTACCGGGCGTGGGTGACCGCCTGCAACGCGGTCGGCCCCGGGCCCGCGTCGCCGGTGCTCGAGTTCGAGACGCCGGCGGCGCCGCCCGACGCGCCGGCGCCGCCGCTCGCGACGCCGGACGGGCCGCGCGCCGCGCGCCTCGAGTGGACGCCGCCGCGCGACAACGGCGCGCCCGTGCTCGACTACCGGCTCGAGGTGAGCTCGTGCGACGCCACCTTCGCGGAGGTGTACCGCGGCGCGGATGTGCGGTGCGCGGTGCGCGACCTGACGCCCTTCTCCGCGTACCTGTTCCGGGTGTGCGCGCGCAACGCGGCCGGCCGCGGCGCGTGGTCTGGCGCCGGGGAGCTGGTGACGGAGCGCGCGCCGCCCGCCGCGCCCAGCGCGCTGCGCCACGAGGCGGCCGCCGACCGGCTGCGCGTCGAGTGGCGCGCTCCTGCCGCGCACGGCGCCCCAGTGCTGCGCTACCGGCTGCAGGTGGGCGAGCTCGAGCTCGAGACGGCCGGCCCCGAGCCGGAGCACCTCGTGCGCGACCTCACCCCCGACACCGAGTACCGCGTGCGCGTGGCGGCGCTCAGCGAGCTCGGCCTCGGCGAGTGGTCGGAGGAGATGCTTGCGTCGACGCGGCCGCCGCCGCCGGTGCCGCCGCGGCTGCGCGTGCTGGAGCCGGCGGCGCACAACCACCTGCGGCTCGAGTGGGAGGCGAGCGGCGGCGAGGGCGCCACCTACTGCGTGGAGATGCGATGCGGGTCGGCGCGCGAGTTCCGCGGCGTGTACCGCGGCTCGGCGCGCGCCTACAAGGCGAAGAAGCTGCGCGAGGCCACGGAGTACTGGTTCCGCATCCGCGCGTGCGACGAGCGCGGCGGGCGCGGGGCGTGGGGCCCGGCGCTGGCGGCGCGCACGGCGCCGGCGCCGCCCCCCGCGCTGCGCCCCCCCGCCGTGTCGCAGCCGGGGCCGCGCCGCGCCGCCCTCGCCTGGGAGCCCGTCGACGACGCGCACTACCTGCTGCAGTGCGCTCGCGCAAAGGACTCCGTATTCAAGGAGGTAATTAAACATTTCTCTCGTTCCCTACCATCCCAATCGCTTTTTTTCTAAATCCATTGCAAGTTGAGGATCCCCGGTCCGTCAACTAGTAGGATGTATGAGAATGTGGTTGGTTGCAGGTGTACAGTGGTCCGGAGTGTCAGTTCGAGTTGAGTTCGCTGGAGTACGGTGCGGAGTACCTGGTGCGCGTGTGCTGCGTGCGCGGCGGTCAGGCGGGCGCGTGGTCCGCCGCGGCGCGCGTGTCGGTGCCGGCGGCGGCGGCGGCGGGGCTGGCGGCGGCGGCGGGGGCGGCGGGGGGCGGGGCGGGGGCGGTGGGACGCGCGGCGCGGCGCTCGACGCGGCCGGCGCGCGCGCTGCAGCCGCGTCACTTGGCGCTGCTGGTGGCGGTCGCGTTCCTGCTGCTGGCGGTGCTGATGGCGGTGCTGCTGGAGCGCATCTTCGTGGAGCCGCAGCCGTGACGCGAGCTGGCGGAGGCGCGCCCTCGCGCCCTCGCCCGCATTGTGTGACCGGACCCGGCCGAGTGATGAGTATTACATTACATTACATTGAGGACCGCTCCCTGGTCTCGTGCGAGGCGCGACGCACGATGCGGCGGGTCGGCGCGAGCTCGCGGAGCGAGGCTGCGTTCTTATAAACCATATATTTTATGTAGGTAAAAGTGGAAGCTTTGCAATATGTGTTTCTTGTGTCTAAATTTTCACAAATTTTCGTAATCTAGTCTCCGCTTGTAATTTGTTATTTCACCTTTTGGAGGAAACTGTGGTATATTTTATTTATACATTTATTGAAATATCAAATAGAAGTATTTGGTTTAAATAGTGATATCGAGTGTACTTCCAATATATTTTAGTAGTCTGTACCTATCTGTACTTTGTACATTTCATATTTTTATAAAATTGATCAGTCTGTTGCATGTTTTTATCTCTTTTATCAGATTTAATTATAAGAGTTAGCAAACAAGGTGCTCTATTATAATTGTAAAGTTTTGTTGAGAGGGTCGTGGCCCCTCGCTCTGCAACGATCCAGTGTAAGCTGTGATGTGTATTCCTTATGCGAATGAGACTGATTTTACAACTAAAGCTTTGTTTCTAGAAATGAATCAACAGCCTAAGTTACGTGTTACGACTACATTTTATGCTATTTACTTTGCAGCTGAAACGATGTGGGTATCCGAAATAATGATTGTTGTACGTAAATAGCATATTCTCGGTTATCAGTAAATGCGGAATACGCTGCTATACTCCGAATGCTTTTTTTAATTATTATCAATGCGTCTATTTATATTGTACGTCGGCAACTACATTGCATTAACTAGTAATCAGACATGCATTAACATGCGTGCATACATGGAACATGACTTTTATTGATGACATTATTATATAGCATTAGAGTATGTAATTTGTTTGTAAATTAGATATATTACGAATTTTAGAGATTGTTACCACCCGGTATAAAGCTGAAGAATTTTATTATGAAATTCTTTATAATTTATTCTCCCAAAGTAAAAATGTAGCTTCAATATTCGATGAATTACATTCATTTTTAGCCAAATTTTATCTGGTATCTAATATAATTTTAAACGAATTTCATTGTAGATAAGTGAAAATGAATTTAATTATTCTTTATTCAGTAATATTATTAGACTAATGTGTGTACGGGGTATTATTATATATTTAAATATCGATGTTTCTTAGTACCTATCAATTATTATTAATACATACAATTGAATGTTGTTTCGTGGAATTTAATAAATGTCATACATATACATACATATTAATGATAGGGAATAATCTAATATTGCGTAGGCCTTTCGCAGAAGATCTGCTTGTATCCGTCGTCACTATCACTAGATAGTTCACATTGCGAATGAGATTACGTGACGCCCTAACATGAATAAATTATCTCGTAAATATATGATATTTACTCCTGTGATTAGCTTATTCATTTTTTTATCGTTGTCATATACATTCCTAGGGTAATTTATGTGTTAATTTCTTCGGTGTTACTGAAATATCTATGGTATGAGATAAGTCACTTGTGCCTACTTCCGCAAGGCATAAAGGTGAGCGCAGCTTACCGTCTAATATTTGTAACTATTTAATTTTTCGAAAGTTTTATAATAATGATGTGCAATTAACAATTTAATTATTCTTTATCGCTTAATATAATATTTATTTTTTAGAAATTGTATCTGATAATATAGTGTCAATGAGGGAATCGATGTTCCTAAGGTTTTACACGTTGTACAACACTTGAGGTGAGCTAAATTGTGTACTGCAGTCAAGCATTCCAAGTTAATTCCACTTGTAAATAGGCCTAATGAAAACTACTTCTTTGTGAGTGTACATCTCGCTTTGAAATGTAAATAATGTGGTGTTCACGAGCTTCTTGTGGAGGGCATGTTTAGGTACTGAACATGTACCTATGCCAATTCATTATATTATAATACTATATGTATAACACTGTGTTGACTAAACGTTTTAGATTAATGAGATACTGTGTAATGGGGATAACATCTCATATTGTATTTGTGTTTGAATAAGTACGTATAACGAAATGTATATGTTTATAATATAATATTTGATGATGTTATTATGTATACAATTTATTAAACATGAATATATCAATAAAACTATATTTTGTGTATATTGAATGTTTAATTTTCTTTCTAAAAAAGATTACAAATCTACATACATTTACTGCTAGGTATTATAAACTAGTACAGGTATAGCTAAAAAAACATAGATTACGTCAGTATTTTTCTTGTAATAAATTAAACCCTATAAAATCTAACAACTTACAATTTATACTTACTCTAATGGCGAAGTATTTGGTCCTATAAGATAGACTAGAGAACGTTTTGTACTATGAGTATTGATATGATAAAACATACCTTGCCACTTGCCAGTCTTTTTATCAGGTCGGGGGAAATAGTTGGCACGACTTGACATTTTCGCTGTAAACCTCTGAATAATTGGTTAGGTAAGTTTTCTCCCTCGTTGATATGTGGTCGATGCAGCCTTTGAATTTGTGAGGGAATATATTTTTAGCTGTTTCACTTTCTTCTGATAGTCCACCTAAAAAGCAAAGATATCTACATGAATAGGTACTGAGATCAACCAATTTTTTTTTAATTTTAAGATCTATACATCAATATTTTTTAAAAAGGTAAAACACTCGCCTATGAATAATTTTAGATCATCATAATCGGACGCAACATGCAAGCCTGGTTCTTCAACATACGCTAGCACTTTATCCACCAGCAAACTAATATTATGCTTCTCCATCCTCAGAACCAGAGTGTGCCATTCACCATCAGCTAAGAAACCAGCCGTCGGGACTAATCTCGACAATACTCTGGACGAATCTGGCAGTTTGACAGAGTTGCTTGAAAGTTTTAAGATCGAGTTGTTTCGGTGGAAGGACCAAACAAGTCTTAAGAGGCCGTTTTCTAAACCAACTCCGATGTAATCTGCGTCCTGTGAAGAAATAGTCACGGTAACATTTAATTTTTATCGCTATTTTGTTCTCTGTCTAAATCGGAATAATTCATAATTTATTTTCTAGTAGAATTCTACTACATATAACTCTTTTTTTGGCCACATTGTAGGTCTGTAAGAATAGCATCCGTTTTATAATATTGGTGCGAGAGTTGTGCCTTGTGTAACGCCCCCAGGTACGTAACCGTCTATCCAATGCTATAGTAGGGGCCAAATAACACCGCAATACAGGTCATTCAATTGAATTTTGCGACACCGTGGTGAAGGTGGGTACCTTCACCACGGTGTCGCAAAATTCAATTTATGAATGGCTGATTCTGTCGCTTTCCATACAAACCTGTCGCTAAGACGGTAATCGCTCGAATCTGGTAGTACTGTTTGTTTAGCATACATAAATTGAATTTCGCGACATCCAGGTAAAGGTGGGTGAATGACCTGAGTTGCGGTGTTATTTGGCACCTACTATAGCGTAAAATTTTTGTTTTTTAATTGTGTACAGGAACTTGAAGGATTTCTTAAAAACTCGGGAGTTACCATATCAGCCCAGAGCAGCAATGCATCTTGCATAGCCGTAGTGAAGTTAAGTGCGATGTAAGAAGGAAAGCCATTAGTGGCTCGCTGCTCGCCCGCTAGGCGCTCGATATCACGCCGCTTTGAGAGAGATATCAGCGAGTTACCTTCGAATTGTGGAATGGTTATGTTTATATCTGCAACAAAAAAGAAACATTGAAGTCTCTTGATTGTTTGACGCTTGTAAATATTTTCCGAGTAGTGTTGTGGTCCTGATACCTGAGCTATCAAAGTCAAAGTCGGGAATTATTGTTTACTAGCTGATACCCGCGACTTCGTACGCGTGCGAAACTTTCCACCAAAATATCTGTCAACCAGCATACGATGAACCTCGTGCCAAAGGCGGCTTTTGGTTTAAAGAGGTCAAACTGTATCTAAGAATCCACGTCTTTCATTTCAATAAAATATAGCCTATGTTTCAATCCGGAAAAGGGCTTCTGAATGGTATAAGTTTCATTGAATTTGTTCCAGTAGTTTAGGCGTGATCCGCGAACAAACAAACAGATGAACAGACAAACTCGATTTTCGGAATCAGAATCGTTTATTTAGTGGATCTGCATATTTATTTTATCCATATTTTTAATTTTAGTTTTTGGCTTTTTTACAGTTTTATAATAGTATAGATAGATTCAGTAAAATCATAATAATATTTTAGTATGCAATGCCTCGGAACTTTATTGGTTAGATTCTACCGCGAGCCAGCACCCCCATGATCCAACTTACGCTGTTCACAATTCGGTCCAGCATATCCAGTAGCGCAGACACAACTACCCTCCCTGCATTGTCCCCGGGGAGTAGAGCAAAGGGTTGGAGAACAGGTGGCGTGACGTCTGCACCTGGCTCCAGCTCCCGTTGCCCCTGTTGCCCCTGTATTGCACGAACACCTGGCTTTTCCTCCTTCGATAGTGCAAATTCCCCCTCCACAAGTTTCGCCGCCACAAGCTGTTCCGTCACAGTCGTTTACGTTTTGACCCTCTGGAAAATATGCAGGATTATGTACAATAAAAAAAAATTATGTACAAACTAAGGTGTTTATATTCAATTATTCATTGGTCTTCCAAAGCTGAGCTAACCAAAATGATTGCTAAATCTGTTGTCATGAACGTTATGTAACCTTCATGACCACATGACGTTAACAACATTCAAAAATATTCTATCGTTGTACAATGATAGAGTATTTTTGAACCTGCTAAAATTACAGTTGAATATGAATAAACTTGAATATAATTGAAACTCTACCCGTTTTAATTTGCTGGGGGTTTTAACTCGTCTTTGCTAGAGAAGGTTGATCTGTCAAGAAGTCGCCAGACCACAGAATATATGCCATAGTGTAAGAACGAATGCTGAAGAGTATTTAGGCCACCTTACATCACCGAACACCACCTTACATACTCATTTTACTCAGAGTTTTGGCGCGTCATCGTTTGAGACTACGTATATTAATTTGCATAGCTGAAGCCAAACTTCCGCACCTTGAATGCTATGTTTTTCTAGCACAATGAGAATATTGTTGACGTGGAGGTTTCTGATGCAGCCGGTATACGATTCCGGAGGTCCTGACATCGCTTCAAATGGAAGTGTCGACAAGTCTTTGGCACCACCTGTAATAAACAATGGAGTAAACGGAAAAAAGACGTTAATCTTGAAAATGTTTTCCACGATAATATAGTATACTAGCTGATACCCGCGACTTCGTACGCGTGCGAAACTTTCCACCAAAATATCTGTCAACCGGTATACGATGAACTTCGTACCAAAGGCTGCTTTTGGTTTAGAGAGGTCAAGCTGTATCTTAGATTCCACGACTTAGATTTCAATAAAATGTAGCCTATGTTTCAATCCGGAAAAAGGGCTTCCGAATGGTATAAGTTTCGTGGAAATTAGTCCAGTAGTTAAGGCGTGATCCGCGAACAAACAAACAGATAACAGACAAACTCGATTTTCAGAATCAGAATCGTTTATTTAGTAGATCTGCATATTTAGTTCATCCATATCTTTAATTTTAGTTTTTGGCTCTTTTTACAGTTTTATAATAGTATAGAAGCATGTTTTTCGTGCCAAAACTCTTAGCATGTTGGACTTACCTAACAGTATAGATGCGTTGCTGTTAGTGTGTGGGTAAGCGTGCGCCAGCATCGCTTCAGTGCTGAGCGCAGAGTCCACCCACACATACAGCCGACTGCCGTAGCGACCTGCCTTGACACTGTGCCATTGAGACATTGATAACACTACACCGCTACGGACTAGTGACGTCACCCCTGAAAGCCTATCTGAAAACCAGAAACAGTTGCAAACGTGAATTTGGTAGAAAACTAATTTTGGAAGTAGAGAAGCATACTTTACTTTAAGAAGGGGAAAGAGCAGGTTTGTCAAGTGCATAGGCTCAATATGGACTATAAAAACCTAGTCAATTGTTTAATCCAGGGGCATTATTCTGTATGACTTAGGAGATTCCTTGCCGTAACCATACGGTTACGGCATAAATGTCATTCCTTACGGTGACGTCATACGACGTCACCGTAAGGAATGACATTTATGGCATAGGAAATACGGCATAGGCATAGGGCGATTTCACGCCGCTGTCTTGTCGTGCTGCGTAACGCGCTTGTATTGGTTATACCTAGTGAATAAGGCCCCAGCTGTTTTCGAAACACTGTGGTGCCTTTACACCATCAGTGGACAACTTTAGAGACAAATATCGCTAGGATTCCGAAGTTCCACTAGAACAGAAACATTTTCAAGATTACCTACCTGTCCATCGGTATTCCAGCAATCCTCCCTGCATAGACAAAGCAGTGTAAAAATGTGGTGTATCAGCGAATATCACCAGACCCCGTTCCTTGGTGGGCTTTATTTCAGCTTCAAGAGATAAACTCACGCTCGAGACTGAGCGTGAATGCAGTTGAATGTACGAACGCGTTCCCGTGAAAAGAACATCAGTGGGCAGTAGATCTGAAAACCAGTCATAGTAAGCAAGCAAGCCTCGTATGAGTTACTGGCCAAATCTGGCGACGGAGTTTTTAAGCCGCCTTAAGGCCTCCGTCATGGCTTAACGACTGCTAAAGCCGGGACCGACAGTTTAACGTGCCCTCCGAAGCACGGAAGCGCTCAGATGTAAATGCCACTAGCGGTCACCCATCCAAATACCTAGTGACCGCGCAGAACGTCGCGTAACTTAGATAATCGGTGAAGATTGCAAGCTACGCCACGAGCGCTTTCAGTCATAGTAAAACTTATCTTACGAAGGCAGATAAACACTGGATGAGAAGATCCTACGTAGAACGTCTAGTAGTTTGAAAAATGACCATAGTGGTGCAAAAGAAACACTGAGGTGGTGAAGTTAATAGCCAAACTGAGGTTCGGAGACTTATAAAAGGGGATGTATGACTTAGCGTGCGTGCATATTGAAAAAAAGTGATGGTAGAGTCTTCATCCAAGAAGTCCCGCGGAAATTTCCGGAACTAAACTTTAAAACTAAATTTTAAATTAGTTGTCAGGTGCTGTTAATGTGTTTGGATGCTAGTGCGTTTTTATTTGGTTTCTGTGATCAAAGTCTTGTTTTCAATGCCTAAAGTTGTTAAAAGTGCTGCCCGAGAAATAATACTTAAGGTCGACTACAGCGCCGCGTCTGCGGGACTTCTTGGATAAAAAAGAACTTTACTCGAAAATCTGAAAAAAAATGGGATGGCCGTGTTTTTCTCTCGAATAATTTCTAACCTTGATCACAGTTTACGCCAGCCTTTCCATAAGGACAGTCGCATTGGACCTCAGAATCTGCAGCCATAACGCACTGTCCCTCGCATTTGGAAACGCTGCGATCGCACGGGTTCTGATCATGGGAGCAAGTCGGTCCAAACCATCCTTCAGTGCAGATGCATCTGAAAACCATGCATGTACTCATACATATTTCATCAGATTTGTTCACATGACATGAGCAAATTGCTCATGCCCTATCTCTCTTCCTTTTTCGAATCAAATCTTACTACCTATATAGGCTCTCGGATTTTAGAATTAATTTGAGATTTGAGAATTCTTGAGAATTAACACAGATTAATTCCACAGATTAACTAGATCAAAAATGAAAGAAAAAAAAACACTAAAATAAAAATAAATCTTCATCTCCTTCTAAAGTTGTTGTTATTTTCTCAACTCACCCGTACGTAGCAGGCGAATGGATACAAACACCCCTTGGCGCTGAACACGACCTGGCAGTGCATTGCTGCACCCCGCATTGGCCGACCCCGCGACCCCCCACAGCCCGTCCTGCCCCCACAGTCTGACCCCCTACTTCCCACAAGCACCCCCGCCAGCCGCTATGGAGTGGTAAATCGTGGGGGAGCTCGCGAAAACTCTCTGATGGGTGACCTCCTACAAAGCAAAAGACGGTGTTTTTGTATACAAAAACACCGTCTACTCTCTAGCCATATATGGCTAGAGAGTAGAGCTTAACGGTGAAGGAAAACATCGTGAGCAACCGCGGCTGAGTCAGCACGTATTTTTGATGTTTCCTGTGGATATGGCTGACTATGCTGAGAGGATGGTATAGGTGCTGGGCAAGCCATCTAAAACATTGTCCCAGGTACTAGTGTCCCGTTAAGTGTAGGCATAGGTTGCCTTCTGACGCTGTATAAATCATCAATAGATGTAAAGGCCTACGTAGAGATTATAAGAAAGCCATTAAGAGTCGTTACATTGAATCAAGAATATTTGAATAGGAGGCGCAGGCGCATTATGCAAAAATAGCTCCAGCTGTGCTGCATTTTAATGCAATATAGAACTTGACTAATTTACTATTGCCTCAGCACAAGTCCTGCATAAGTCTTTAGCACGTTCACGCCGTTTAAATATTCCGCGTCAAACTCAAATCGCATTAGACCACGGAGATCGCATAAGATATGCAAGGAACACGAGTACACAGCAAGAGTAGATCCTACAGTCAATCTTACCAATATAAAGATAAGGCATCAGAGTCATCTTAGCGTCGTTTCCCATAGAAGGCGCGTTTCCAGTGACATTGTGACGTCCATCCACGTTCAAGCCAGCAGTACGTCCTCGGCGCCACACCCTGACGGAATGACCGCCTCTACGAGCGCTCAATGCACGTGACGTGAAAATACGACGAGGACCTGTGAAATAAAAGTGTCTTTGGATAATTTCTAAGTATTTAACCTCCCTTAAGGAGTATGTTAAAGGCAGACAACCCGCTCGCTCGCACATTTCAACATTTTTGAAGATCTATTATAACTAAATGTTTAACAAGTTTCTATTTAAAAAATGTGCAGTTTAATTTATCGCATTGGTACAAGTTTTTTGGTTGGAAAACTTTTTTGGATCAATCTTATATGTTTACTGAACCTTTGCATTGTTATTCTCTCGATCCTGAAGCTCTGCAATTTCACATAATTACATTTAGTTATGATTATATCTTCAAAAATGTTGAAATGTGCGAGCGAGAAGGTTGTCTGGCCTTTAACAAGCTCTGATGTTCTACCCAAAACACCAGTGCCACAGTATACAGATACCTACGGAGGGAGTAGGTAGAGTCAATCCAAGACTTATATCAACTAGCTTCCACCCGCGACTTCGTTTGCGTCCCGTTAATTTTCCGGCATAAAAAGTAGCTTATTATGTTAATCCAGGTCACGGATAATAATTATATATTCAAAGTTTCATCCATATCGGATAAGTCGTTTTTGCGTGAAAGAGTAACAAACATCCATACATCTTTACAAACTTTCGCGTTTATAATATTACGAGTAAATCCTATCCTACTTCCTACTAATATTACAAATGCGAAAGTTTGTGAGTATGGATGGATCTTTGTTACTCTTTCAGGCAAAAACTACTGATCCTTATGAAACTTGGAATATATATTGTCCGTGACCTGGATCAACACATAAGCTACACTTCGCGTGAACGAAGTCGCGGGCGGAAGCTAGTACCTATCAAATATCAGTTTCATGGCGCCATAGCATATCTTTGCAATGATGATACGAGAGATCAAGTGAATAGGGAGAGGTACCTAAAAGGTGAGAATTTGCTATGGAGTAAACTTCACTTACATAATATGTAACAGTACTCACCACTGCCCATATTCCAAGTCAGCATAATATACCCCTTCACAAAAGTGAGCGCCATATGCTGGCTCCTAGTGTCGTGTCTTCCGTTCTGCCCCACAAATGCTAACAAAGCAATTTGATCCATATCAGCCGTTTGGAAGCGGAGACGAAGGTCAAAACGGTCGGAGTTGATGGCAACAGGCGATAGTGGATACAAAATATAGGAAGATATACGCATGCTTATCGGAGACAGGGATGGACGTGTGATTTCTACATCTGAAAAAGAATTTGAGTTGGTGGACTTCGGTACCCCCGAATTCATTAACAGAGGCTGAACAGTCCTCCAAATCGTTGAAACCACCATTCCCCTAGCGCAGCGCTTATAAATCCGCTGCTATATCGTTTATGAATCGAGGGATATAATTTAAAACGTTTAATCTAAAGATTGGTATCTTTTGTATGAAAAGTGTAAAGTTCTACTGCGCGTGCGCGCGAAGTACTAACTTTGGAAAGCACTATGACGCATGAAGTTATAGAAGATTGGGATGTACGGACGGACGTGATATGTATTTGCATTTGAAAGAAAAGTTTCAGGATTGACACAATTTTTTCATACAAAAGACTTCAACGCGCTTCTTATATGATAGCTCTACTTGATAGTTTCAACAGTATTTTTAGAGGAGTCAAAAATGTGTTACTGGTAACAAATTCAATACCTACTTACTTGGCAAAAATGTATGAAGCAGATGATTTTTTACTCATGCTAACAATGATGGTTTTGTAATAATAATAGTATATTATGTAACTAGTGAATAAAAGACGGATTTAAAGCGAGGGACATAAATGATTCACGAACAATCAAGTGTTAGAATCCTGAACGACGTGAGTGGTTCATGACCCTCGGTATAAATGCGTTTTATTCAAGAGTTGCATACTATACTTTATACCATGACTACGAGAAAAAGAAAGATTGGAGGTTATTATAGCCAGTGCTACACAACCTCCTTGCGCAAAAACAATAATTAGATGGAGGTCAAATATATTAGTGTGTTCTTAATTCAAACACCAAAACAGTGCTTTTTTTCACTGTTTTCAGTGAATAAAATAAGCTTTTTAGAGGGGGAATGGTATAAACTTACTGTATTCACAGAAGATACCGTGCCTGCCGTAAGGACAGAGGCATAAGAATCCACTGCCAGGATGCTTTACACAGCTCCCTCCCGACTGACACGGGTTTTGCTCGCACACTGAATGGTTGCAGTGTACACCTGTCCAGCTAAAACATTTCCAATTTCAGATAGGTAAGCTTAGTTCACTAACTACTGAGTGTTACAGAATTGCCATCAAATGCACGCATTCAAATGAAAGAAGCCAATAATACAAATAATTTAAGTAAGTAAGTTTGTAATAAATCAAATATTCCCTTATACTGTTATGATCTGTGTTCTTTGCAAACATTTTTACACTACACGCCTATGAAATAATTTTCATACAAAAGATTTTAACGCGTTCGGTACGATTTGTCAATAAAGCCCTTCTCCCATTACGATACGCACAGGCAATTCAAGTATCCTGCAAGTCTCGGAGACTAGTCGCCGCTAGTATCTCACATACATTTGAATGCAGGCTCGCACACTACGCTACTGGTA
Source organism: Eulithis testata (assembly GCA_947507515.1). Taxonomy (NCBI): domain Eukaryota; kingdom Metazoa; phylum Arthropoda; class Insecta; order Lepidoptera; family Geometridae; genus Eulithis; species Eulithis testata. The sequence continues at coordinate 4,379,444 of OX382194.1, forward strand.
TCCTGCATTCAAATGTAGGTATGTGAGATACTTGGCGGCGACTAGTCTCCGAGACTTGCAGGATATTTGAATCGCCTGTGCGTATCGTAATGGGAGAAGGGCTTAAGCTTCATACAAAAGACTTTAACGCGCTCGCTACGATTTGTCAGTAAACCATGCGATTGTAAAAGCACAATGCAACTTTTTTTAGAATGTCATCTCATCTCTTACCTGATTATGTAACTTACCCGTTAGCACAAGAGCATGTGTAGTTTCCTTCACGATCAGTGCAAGTTCCTCCGTTGAGGCAAGGTCCGGAAAGACAAGCTAGGGACACACATTCTGAGACCTCTGAAGCCTCCACTGCGTCGCTAAAAACTTCAAGCTTTTTACCGTTTACCTGAAAAAAAAATACCCACTCAGGCATCCAACTGTCTGTAATTCCAATGAAAAAAAGTGTAAAGATTGGATAGGTGCGCTAGAATAACGGTTATTCATAAGTACCATTAAGCTTTTGATGCATCCAATGAATGGTTTTATCTCTATATCCTTTAGATCCGGGGAGTTCCCCAAGTAAAGTGTGGTATTGTGGTCCAAAGCACTAATGTTAGCTATTTGTCCTCCACTCATGGCAACCGTCTCGTTGAGATGAAGAGTTGCGTTGCAATGATGTTCGTTGGGGTACAAATCAAGCCTGAAATATATATTTTTTGTAACATCAGACAGTTTCGTTTATATTGTTCCTTCGAGCCGGATTCTACCAGTCTATGCATACCTTGTTTCAATTTGCATTGGATATCCTTTATTGACAAAAGTTTTGAGCTCACTCAAAAGCATAGTCTGATATCCACATGAAAACTTAAACTTCAATAACCCTGAGCTCATATACAGCTGCATATAAACTCCTGTCGCTATATCCACATGCATAATTTGTCCGTCTGATAATAAGGTTTTCGCATTGAAAGCGATGTCTATAGACGTGGTGTTCTGAAGTCTGTGCGATATAAATGAGTTTACACCGAAAGCTGCTGACGATATTGTGATTTTCTCTTCACAAAACCTTCCTCCATAATTAAAGACGCAATGACACTGTAAAAAGAAAGATGTATGATACAAACAATCAAAAATGTACGTAGAGTTATATAAAATAGAACTCACCCGAAAACCAATTGGAGAATTGACACAAGTTCCATGATTGTTGCAAATAGAATCAGTACATTCAGATTGAACAGTTGTGTAACCATGAGCCACAGTTTCAGTTCCTGTAGTAACTTCCATGGCTTCTGTGGTTGAAAATGTTGGAGGGGTTACTAAATCCGTAGGATGTTCTGTCGGTGTGTCCGTAAACATTTTGTCAGTAGTATCACCACTCGGTGTAGATGTAACTTCAGATGTAACTTCGTTTATTGTTGTATCTACAGCTGTTATTGATTCTTCTGTAGAAGCATTAGTTTCAGTCTTTGTAGTTTCTTTTTCTGTTGTGATTTCAGTAGTGATGTCAACTTCAGTAACTGGAGGGTTAGTTATAACAGAAGTTTGAGTTGTAGTATCTGTGTGAGAGTTATCAGAATCTATTGTTGCTTTACTGATATCTTCAGTAACTACTTTTTCTGTAGTCAGTGTTACATCTGTATTACTTTCAGTGGTTGTTTTAATATCAGTTGTTGCATCTGTAGTTGTTATAGTTTCTGCCGTAGTAGTGTCTTCACCAGTTGAGGTTCTAGCGATTGTATCGTTTCCAATAAGAGTGCTTGCGATAACATCGTTCGTGGTATTCTCAAATAGTATGGTGGTGAATACTGATTGGGTTGGCCAAAGGGTTGGAGCGATGTATTCACAGTCGTAAGAACCATCGTCTAGGATTAGACAGTCGCATAGAGGGCCAGTGAGCTTTGGCGGACAAGAGCATGTGAAGTTATCTACACCGTCGATGCAAGTCCCTCCATTCATACATCTGTGGGTCGAAAATTCAATGTGAAATGTGGTTTTAATCCGCAGTAAAAAAGATTGGTACCTACTTATTAAGTTTGAGATCCTAGTATGTGTAGCTACAAATCGAATGTTCCAATTTCAGTGTGTTTAGATGATAGTGTATCAAAATATGTATAAGTGGCAAATTATTACAAAGACCGAACTAAGTAAATAGGCACCAACTTACTGTAGTGCTTTGAAGAACGTGATGGAAAATATTGATAGCATCATATGTATAAGTAAATCTGTGGAAAGTCTACTTACCTAGGTCCAAGTAAGCACTCATCATATTGCAACTCGCATCGTTCTCCATGAAAGTCAGGCACACAGTAACACACCCTTATACCGTCTTCTACCACGCAGAGAGCATCGTTTTTACAAGCGTTCTCATCGCAAAACTCTATTAACACTTCGCAGCTCTTACCGGTAAACCCTGAAAAATAAATAGGTCGACGCTGTCATACACATGGTGAAGTAAATTGCCATCACTGGGTTCGGTATGGTTATGAAATCGAAACGTTTTGCCCGATCTCTACCTCAAATATTTAGAAAGAAGTGTTTGTAGAATACGGCCAGTGGGTCTAGGTAATAATAAAGTCGTAGGTAAGCCGATTTCATGCGCATTAAGTAAAGCTTTTTCGTACTAAATTGTCTTCGCGTAGGTATAGTAAACGGTTAACTTTACGATTGTCTAGCTAGATCGTCAAACAGCACTACAGTAAAATACCTAAAGCAGGAAAGAAAGATAATTAAAATGCTGTTTTGATTAAAATGTTGTATAATATCTATAAAAATAGCATTAGGTGAGTACCTACTTATAATAAAACTAGCAGCGCCTCGCGGTTTCACCCGCGTAATTCCCGTTCCCGTGGGAATTCCGGGATAAAATATAGCCTATGTTCATCAGGGATAATGTAGGATTCTAATGGTAAAAGAATTTTTTTAATCGGTCCAGTAGTTTCGGAGCCTATTCAATTCATACAAACAAACAAACAAACAAAAAATCAAACCTTTCCTCTTTATAATATTTGTATAGATGTATAGATTATAAGATTTACCTACTATGTAAAGTATTGTACGCCCGGCATGGGTAAACTGTTGAAACTCTAGGTACATAATATCTATAAGATCTCTTTTTTACACAGTTTCACAATAAATGATTCTTATTCTTATTCTTATTCTTATTGATTTTACTAAAAAAAGAAGAAAAAGAATGAACGGGTAAGTTACCAAAAGCACAAGCGCACATGTAGTCAGCATGGACGTCGATACAAACACCGCCATTCTGACAAGGATTGGATTCACATTCATCAATTTGATTATCGCATTTTAGACCGGCCCATCCTGCAAAGGTTTGATCGGATTCAATGAAAATGGTAAATTCTTATAATTGTGATAAGTACCTACTGTTACGTTGTAATGGACCTCCAAGTCAGGAATCAAAGTCAAAGTTATCAAAGTCAGGAGTTTATTTTAATTTAAAAGAAACAATGCCTAATGGTGCCACAATTTGGTCCAAAAATGTCATACCTGGCAAGCACTTGCAGTAGAACTTGAACCCAGGCCCCTCAATGCACTGCCCTCCATTATAGCACCTCACTTCTTCAGTACTATTACATACTGCGATATCCACTTCACAATGCTCTCCAGAAAATCCCGGCACGCAAGAGCAGACGTAGCCGTTTGTCATATCTATGCATGTTCCGTTGTTCAGACAGGGGTTGGATTCGCATTCGTTGTAGTTTGTCTCGCAGTTATCTCCTGAGCAGCAAATGTTTATTGTTTATTGATTCATGAAATCAAAAGAGATGTAATAAGCAGACTCTAGTAGGTAGATAATTATGAACTAGGAAATGTTCATTTTGCATCTTTGAATAATGTAAACTATGGTGGTCTGCGACATCCCTCTTATTAGGGACGTAGACCGTAGTCGCCTTGGGGTAGAGGCACTTCGACTAGTGATGCTACAACTTCTGGATACTCTGTTAAGTAGATCTTCGTTTGTAATAAAAGAAAAATCGATCTAAGTACTAAAACAAACAAAGCCATGATGAGGTTTTGTACTAGTAAACTGTTATGCATAATTACTTAGGTATTCTTATAGCTGAACAAAAAGTAGCACGTAGGCTAGCAATTACATGAAAAAGTAGAGCAAAACAGACATTCAGGTTATCTAACCTCATTCAGGTCATCAGATACAAATTATATACCCTGAGCTTTGCCCAATTATAACAAAATTAGTCAGATTGGACGAAGATTGTTGAGCGCAAACTCTTACCAACAAACCCCTCAGCACAAGAGCAGTTGTAGGAAGCGATGCCATCGAGACAGGAGCCTCCATTCTGGCATGGTGATGACCAGCACTCGTCCCAGTTTGTTTGGCATTGCACGCCGGTGTAGCCATCCACGCAGTAGCATGAATAAAATGTGCTGTAACCACGGATGTTTCGAAATACGAGACAATTTAGATAAACCATGGGGTAACATGGGTCTTAAGCTTTGGTGGGTCAGCAGTGGACTTTTACAAGCTGATGATGATGTTGATCTACTGCTGACTATGGGTCTGGCTCTAACTTAGGGTCGGTGCTCTTTTCAATCCATTATGTAAGTAAATAATGAATAGTGACTGTTTTGATACCCTTCCGCTTCCTTTTCTTTAAATTTATAAGGTTGTAAAGGAAGTCAGTAAAAGTTTTCAACGAGCCAAGTTTTTCCTTGTAAATTTTGAAGGGAGTTTCATTCAGTTCTCATGGATGTTTAAGTAATGTACTTAACTTGAGGGCAGACCAAATATTGAGAATCAGGTTGTGATAAGCAAGCTTAGGTACCTAATCATTTCTTTGTCGCGCGTGTAGAGCGATTTGATCAAAACATCATAAAGAAATTAAAAGAGTCCATCGGCTTTATGTATCTCCCCTAAAATACCGAAACTTAACCTGTAGAGCATCACACAGTCGGTGACCCCATAAACCGTGAGATTGGTGGTGAAGCAGTCACGCAAGGGTTTAGCTTTAGGGTGCTTTCTTCGTGTGCCGAAATTGAGTCGCTTTATATTTTATTGGCTCAAACTAAAAACTTAAGAAATTGAGTAGATATTTCTTACTCTCGTGTACCTAAACAGAGTTAATTTTTAAATAGAGCATAATTATTTCAGAACATGTTCATAACTACTTAGTTAAGTACCTTTTTCGAATGCTGTAGTGTTCTAGGTTTAGGTTAAGTGCAGCTCCGATAAGAATTTTAGTTACGGCAGTACGAAAACGGCAGCGCAGTTTCAAACTATCATGTACCTGTTTGATGTTAATCACTTACTTTACCGAATCAACTATGTCGTTCGTGGATATGATAAATGGAAGCCGCTTTTATCTAAGTGGTCTTATTTTTGAACGCTCACCTATTTATATCATCGATGCAAATTCCATGGTAGCAAGGGTTGCTCAGGCATGACACTCCAGCGGAGACCACTTTAAATACAGCAAGTAGTCCCCAGGCTACTTGCAAAGCCACCTTGCTCCTCTCGACATTTTTTATACTTGCTCTCATTTTCGTCATTCATTCATCATTCGTTATTCTAAAACATGAAGACTTACTTAAATACAATCAGTCAGTAAAATAGCTCTACTGACTCTACTTTCCAGAGTTGTATCTATTGTAGATGATATACCAATGACTGTATCCTAATCTTCGAGTCCAATACAAAAAGTAGTTTGCTAGAAAAAAATGCCCAGTAATAAGTAGAGCCAGGTTAGCCAGGCTTTACCTGTTATTAGTTAACAAACAAGAAGCTCGTAGCTTGACAACAAGACAAAATAGGTATTATCCATGACATGGTTTCTCAAAAACTTACTGTCATTAGGTACCTACCTAACTAAGATAGGATGGTTAGCTCAATTGGATGCTTCAGCTTCAGACACTTCACTTTACGGAAAGGTGCAACACAAAACCAGTTTTAATGGATTCATAATTTCAGTACATGTATCTGTTAGCGTTCACAAAACTGTAGCAAGTTCAGCCACCATTCGTCACCCAATGGAACACAAAACTGGGTCCGACGAAAGGTGTGGTTTACCGCCACAGGCCGTAGCTATGGCAACATACCACACAATAGGCTGCGTTGCCTTTACGGCTCACAAATTATTGACAAAATTCCGACACCATCCATTTGATCGCCAAGAACCTTGCTATATGTAGGTACTATGTACCTAGCTATCTACTATGAATAATTTATGTTTCTACTTATAAAGTTGAGCAGCCATTCAATTTAGCCGCTGGAGTACCTAGGTACTTTTTTGTGGTTAGACCAGACAAAGTAGATCTTTACTTGCCTAACCTACCCATCTTACATATTATGTGAATTTTCTCAGTTTTGTGGAGCGTTTATTACCTATACCACAGATTATATAATACTATACTAGTACTATTCAAATTCAAATTCAAAAGCCTTTATTTAACAACTTAATACTACACGTAAAACTAATCTAATCTAATAATCCTATTATATTATGACAACAGTAGTGTTGAGGTTGTTTTGCTTTACAGCATAGGCCTCCCCCAGGCTCTTCCAAAGTTACTAGTACTATACCTACTCATATTACCATCCCTTGTTACCATCTGACTACTCAGGTTCGCAATATTCTGAGCTATACTAGGTAGTTAGGTAACCTAGGTAGGAGAAAAAAGTAATTACTTACATCTATTTGATATGGTTGGAGCTAAACATAAGTTTATGGATAACAATTATTACCTATGACTTATTTATGTAAAGCGCCTAGGTATAGGTGTACATTGCCATGTATGTAACTCATATGCAGTGCCGGATTAAGTCAGCGCGGGGCCCGTAGCAACTTCTATCAAGGGGCCTTTGGATGGCTTGAGCCAAAAATTGTGATTTTACAGTACATTGTTGTTTGAAAGCAAAAAGAGAAACACGTACTCACCGGCGAGCGAAGCGAGCCGCGATTTTTTTTGTGTTTTTGAGCAATATGATTTGAAAAAGTTAATAGATTTTACGTTTTACGGTAAGAAAGCGTTGGTGCGCGGGGCCCGTAGCATTTGCTACACCTGCTACGTGGCTAATCTGCCACTGCTCTTAAGTACACGATGCAACGCGATCATAACGCAAGGGTTGGAAGAGTTTGTTCGTGCTACTGCTTTTTTCGCTCATTTCACTCAGCCTGTGTCCACATTATACTTATTTCTCAGCACCGAGAACTGGAGAGAGAAATTAGTACCAAAATTAGATGAGTACGAAAGATATGCATATCAAATAAAATATTTTCATGTTCACATACGATTGGAAAATTAAGGGAAAATTATTATTTTTAAAATTCCCGCTATGATTTGACGTCACCACTTTTATCCAATAAGAGTTGAGCTTAGAAAAATAACCAATGAGGTTATTTGAAACGTTACGTCATCTGTTCACAGCTGTATTTTAGCCAATCGTGAAATGGTTGCATGTCTTGCGTTGAGTCATAGAATTAATGACGTTCGGTAACCTTTATGAAAACGCAAGAAAGACTTATATTTCCTATACATACATAATCTCTTTCTTGCGTTGCTAAAATGAAATGTGTTTTTAAAAGAACATCTAAATTTTGTACAGTATTTGCATACATAAATTTAATTTAGCCTCAATAACCAGTACTTACGTCCATACATACCTTCTCAGAATAGTTTTAGTTCTATATACGTTAAGTATGCGTTAAGTAGATTAAGGTATTTGAACGTATCCTATGTTTCGATTGGACTGAAGAGTAGTGCTGCCAACTTAGCATTGTTTACATTTAATATAGAATATTTTTTAATTTTAAAGTTTGCACTTTGATGGCAGGTATTGATATGTTTTGGTTAGGTTAGGTGCATGGAACGTAATGATGACATAGAAGCCTATGAATAATCTTGTCTCTTATAAATGTTGGAGGCTGTGGGACTTTAAGGGGATGTCCCTTAAAAAAAGTCGACCTAATGCCTTTCCATCTACCGAGGAGGTGACAGATTCAGTCAAGAATCTCACGCATTATGTACATAGTTATATAGAACCATATTTAATAACATTTTGAATTATTTTTATCATTATCTTTACAAAACTTTAGCAAACTTTTTAATATCAGAGTTGGCAGCACTGAGTTGAGAGAGGGACGAGGGATGGAGAAGAGAGAGAAGAAAAATAATTAGTGAAACTTGTGAAAGTGTCAGATTTACTTTGTTCAGTGATTAGTTTTTAGGTTCTATTCTATCATTTTTGCTTCGTCAATGTCAATCAGCTACTTCCTGAAGTCTTACTTTGCCCAAGGCTTCTATAGATATCAGCGGGTGCAACAGAGGTGTTCAATAGATAGGTTTAATTGAGTAAACTGCGAATAAATCGCTGTGCAAAAATGGATCCGGGTATCCTTTGTTTCCACCATTGTGACCACAAAGTCTTTTGTACTATTATTCCTGAAAAGTGTCCTGTTTGTGAGCAAAAGCTTGATAGATACGACTACAATCTGTTGCCGTTCAGGTAAGAATTCGTTAAAAATCATGGTCTATTCAGTGTATATTCAGGGCTAGTAACTTGGGTCGCTAAGCAACCTCTTTTATTTTCAGAGTACCCTATCCCTTTGTGAAAGCGTCTCAGCACCCTCGAGCTATTGTGATGAAACCGACTCATGGGGACTTCCTAAAGTAAGTTATTCCTATTTGATTAGGTAGGTATATTAGGTTGGTTCAAAGTAGATGGGCACATAAAATTGGTAGGTAACTAAAACTACCTACCGTGACTCATTTTCCTTATCTTTACGGTCATTCTCATGTTTGTACTTACTCTGTTTCAGTGATTATTACAATTCCAAAGACTTGCACATAGGGGTGACTAACTCGCAAGGTTGTGTTGTTGAGTTTAGTGAAGAAGGTATCAAAGGAGTGGAGTTAGGTACTAAGAAACTGAACAATAGTAGTTCTAGCTCAGAATGGGACCAGTGTCTCCTATTGGAGCAGTTTGATGAGCTGTGGAATGAATTATGGGACGGCATACTTTTGAAGGTAACTTTCTTCTAGCTTCTAGTACTGGTTTTTCTGGTTTGTATACTCGTGTGAAACTAACATGTTTGTAAATTGTCTTTTCAGGTCAGTTCTAGTCCACTTTGGGATTCAAGCTGCTACAATGAAGACAGACATAACTGCTTCACATTTGTGCTTGCATTCCTCCGAGCCCTGGACTGTGGTGAGCTCTCGGAAAAGGCTCAGGATCCGAAACTCTTCTGCAAGCAATATGTTGTGCCGCGCACATCAGCTGCAGGGAAGTACATTTCTCTTTACAGACAGCTCAAGAGGCAAAGCCACTTTATACAGAACCAATGTTAGCCTCCACACTTATCTCATAATTTATAATAACTATGTATTTATTTACTACTTATTCAGTATTAACTGTGATGTTTTGTATTTAGCTATAAGATCCTTAAATTTGAGTGCATTTAATTTATACCAAATGATTTAGTTTGAAACTACCTTAATATCTCATATTTTATTTATTTATGCATAACCATAACTATGTATCTCTTCCTAAAGATCTTATTTATTTTGTTTTAGTTTTACCAAATGATATGAAATGTTTGTGAATGTAAAGTAAAAATTAACCTGTACAACATCATCTGGAAAAATTATCACCAAAATTGCCTTATGACTGTATTGAAAAGATTTGATACAAATAAACCTCATCTTGCCAATGTTACACAGCAGTTAACTAACAAATGAGTAAAACTAAGTAGCAATGTAAGGAGGAAAACTATAAAATCCCATCAAATTAAACACAATGCACGTGTTTTTAAACTGCATAGTTCGAGCTGCAAAATATCTGCCTAAATGTAAAGTATAATTTTGAAACCATTGAACAAGATTTATCCGTGGAAAAATGTTTCTTCGAGTTAAAGGTTTTTTTTTCATTGAGTGGGATTACACCATTCGAAAATAATTTTATATTTGAGATCACAAGGATCAATTGGGCATGGCCTGAATACTCCTTCCAACTCAAGATTAAGACCCGAATTTCTTTCAAAATCGACGACAATTTAAAAAAAAAATCGATTAATTGCCATGTACCGATTGTAAAAACGTCTAATTACGAATGAAATTTCAAAAGTTTTCCTATCGTCTTCCATTTATGGCTAGAGCTTTCCAACACTTTGGCCGTTAACCGATTAGTTAGATTAACCAATTATCTAAAAGATGTTTATATAACAGTCATTCTAACCACCTACGTAACCGCTGGTTGGTTAGATGTCTTTATGTTTTTAATGTATTATGTTTTAAATAACTCTTTCGGCTCACACACTGTAGATATTTACTAATTGTATCCTTACTATTACGCATTTAAAATTGTTGATATTCAGTGATGGCAATAGTATATACTGACAATAATGTTATACATCAATTTTCCGTAAAATTCCCAAGTCGCGATTGACGCATTTTTCATTGAAATATATGTATCATACTTGTACGTAAATAAGTAAGGAACTTGCCTATAAAATTTACTGCCATTAGTTTGTTAATCCTAAAAGTGTTAGGCCTAAATAACGAAATGTATTTTAGAGTAAATAAGTAAAATTATAACTACCTTGGCATCATTCTGCTATCTAATTTGAATGGAAGCAATAATGTCAAGGTGTGCATTTTGAATGTTTTCGATAGTGGTATTAAGTTGGCGGTAGCACTATATTTTATTCGAACACTTTCGTAATCTTAAATTATTGTTTTAATCAGGATGTGAAACTGCGCAATCGGAGACTTGAAGCAATAGTCAAATAGGTAGTATTAAAGAATGTATGTAAGTAGGATTTGTGCAATTGGAATTGCTTTAGTGACCAGTGGATTTGTATTTTGGGTTATTGATATTTTTGAAGACTTCAGATTAAACACTGGCTCGAATATCTCACATATCATTGTGGTAGGTTCTGTTTTACAAAATGTATTTCAAGTCTTTGAAATTATTTTCATCTTATCTCTAATATTGTAGCTTCAATAGAAAAGATTAGATCATAAAAATAGCTTTCAATGAATTCATACGCCGATTATTATTGTTTAAAAAAAATCACACAGTTTTGTTTACAATATTCTACATAATATTATACTCATCTACTGTACTTACCTCTATTCCAGTACCAGATTTGGATAGATTTACAACTAAAAGTTAAAGATTGTAAAACGGATCTCGGGAGAAAGTTTCTAGGTGCTACGTTTGAATAAATTATTTTACAAAATTTAAATAATATTTCATTAAGTATACAAAATTCTATCAGTTTTATTATGGTATTTCCCTTTACTAATCCATGTGGTTATTCAGATTTGGATGGAACAAATATAGTCCATGACCTAAAATAACCTGTTGTAGGATACTATTAACAGGTACTTACCACGTAGGCGAAGCTGTGGATGGACGTTATAGAATAAAATTAGCAAAAAAGTTAAAACTTTATATTAAACATACATTTATTGGTAAATCATATTGGAAATATCACATACTAGCCATTTAAAAATATTTTCACTCATTATCTTACAATCAGAAGGCAAAAAATCTTGTACCTACAATTTTTCTTAATTGATCTACGCGTCGAAGCCTCCGCTTTAAAATACCGCTCAAAATTTCTGACAACTAATAAAGCTAGATGAAAAAAAAGATACCAAGCTCAATAAATAAGGAAAAGAATTGTTTTAGTTTGTAACTTTGACGGGAGCCGATTCAATCCCAACCCAGAAGACTGCCCCGTTGAGGGCGACGGTTGCTCTGAAACAAAAAAATATAAAATTAACGTGGCTTGCCCAGTCCAGCACCTATCACGAAATTTTCCTTCACTGTTTTAAAAATGGTAATTTTTAGGATTAGGTACCTACCCACATACTTAACTTGTTTTTGTGAGAAAAATCGATTACTACAATTCCACCTAGGTACTAACTTCTTACTCAAGTATTCATTGTAGTGTGCCTACTAACCTAATGATTTTGTACCTACCTAGTATATTAACTGTAATGAAACAATTGCAATGCAAGTTCTTTGTTATTCTACAAATAATTGACCGCAACCGCATCTTCAGGTCTGTCGTAACCGCACGCCAACGCACGCTAACTTCTTCTCGTCTAAAGTCCTATGTCGTAAAATAGACTCAAGTCGGTGTTGAGTTGAGTCTATTTAACTAGTACACTAACCAGCATTTTAACTCATAAATGGATTGTTGAGAAGAGACACTTCGCGTGGCAACGACGTCAACTCAACTGCGGAGCAGTGTATTATCTAAGGGCGGTTTACACACTCATAAGATCTCTGAGCCCGTAGTCTGAGTTTTGTTTTGTTGATCGAAATGCATATCGAGAAGCGACTGGCGAGATATTTTGTATGGAAATCCGATAAGCGCCTCTAGCGGGAGATTTGCAAACTATTTTTCTTTATACAAAAACTCTTTTTCTCGCTTGTCGCAAATCACATTCAATGCGCTATCCCGCGTCTACAAGAAGTGCAGCAAAGATATAACTTTATTTTTTTTAAGCTATAACAGAGTTTTATCTCTGTCACTACTTCACTACCTTCTTATAAGTGTGTAATTCGGATCTTAGATCTTGCATATAAAGTAGATATTACGAGGTCAGTGTCGTCAGTGATAAGTTGATGATTATTTACAATCAATGCAAGTAATAGGTAGGGACGTAACTGACGGAAATCCTAAGTTGCGTAGTCGCATCGCAAAGGATACCTTGCGGTATTGTGTTGGCTTGTGTCGTTTGGGCGTATATTAGGATAGCGAAATCGTTACTCAAGCGTGCTCAAGCATAGATTTGAGTATAACAATCTATGCTCGAGTCCGGATCAGTGCTAGAACAGTAAATAGAATACAGGCTTTAGAGCATGATTAGTACTTCCATTGTCGATGTATTTTAAAGCGAGTTAGATAGTGTGGTTTATTTACCTACTAAAACTTGCCCTGGACACCCAAACCCCATATAATTATATCAACCCTTGGTAAAGATTAGGTAGGTACAAAGCACTCCACGTCTAAGGCCGGAATACTGAAACGTAACAAAAATTTGAGCACCACTTAAAATTGCTCTGCCTGTGTTTGACATTACTCATTTGTAAATGGCAATGATTTAAGTGGCGTTTGAGATTCGGCCGTAAGCCATATATTTTTAACGAAATAAACAATGTTGCTATGGTGATATACCTTGAGTAAGTATCTAGGGCACAGCTAGAAATAGATTGCATATTGGGTCTTCGACATGTGGTAGGGCAGCGCGTTTATGTCTTTTGTATGGGAAAAATGACTACCTTTTGTGTTATTGGAAAAACCACTTCATTTTTATAATGTTATCAATACTTTAGCAGTTTGTATAATACCTGAACTTGATTTCGTCGTTGAATCCAGCTGGTGCTGTCCATGTGTAGGAGACAGTCTGCTTGTCGTATTGAGCGTCGTGCTTTTTGTGGGTGATTGCGTTCTGAAACAATATAGACAAAAATATGTTAGGTTAGTAAAAAAAAAAAAAAATGGTAATAAATTAAATAGTTTTATGACTTTATTCCCAGGCACGGTGGACATCCTCTCAGATCTCTTGGTACCATACCCAGACCCACTCATAATAATATTGGTATGTACCTACTATAATAGGTACAACCTAATAATAATTATGGTACATAACCTATCCAAGTATTATTTTTGCATGGTAAGTCCAAGAAGCAAAAACGTTTTTAACGAAGGCATTGTCTGCCAAATTAATGTAGGTACCTACTGGCAATTGTAAGGTCGAAGATAAAATTGCTATGATTTGAAGAATAATTATATAGCTACAAGTTATTAAAAATCATTGGATTTGAGTACGTCGGTCGGTGCTATGAAAATCAATCAACTATTTCACGTGTGTATTTTGTAAATATTATAAATACTGTGTAGTAGTTGTAATTTTCTTTGTGTATTTAATTTAATTTATATAAATCAAATGAATGTTACTCCGACTTTTAAATAATCTATGCACATCATTTGTTGGTAGGTAGGTATCATACCAAATACCTACTCCGCTTATGTATTGACTGTACCTACATACCTATTATTTTCAAAATTACCGATTTATTAAAATGAATACCTACAGGATACCTACAAAAACCTGTCGCGTGAATGGTATGTGCGTAATAACAACATAGTAAATTCTGTCAAGGTTTTACCGTTGATTGTATGGAATTGTAGCCTTACCTATGAGATCTTTGCGCTAACAATTAACATGGTAAGGGCAGGTAGTGTAGATAGAATATAGGTCTACTGTTCATTCGTTATTTTATTCTGTAGGTACCTACAATAAACCACTTCAATAGTGGTTTATTGTAGGTACCTACAGAATTCTGTAGGTACCTACTGTATTAACTTCAATAGTGGTTTATTGTAGGTACCTACAGAATAAAATAACGAATGTAAAGTATACCGATATTCTATTGCAAAAAATTTTCAAACATACTCCATGTAACGTTATTAGACAGAATTAAAAAATAATGTGACATCGTATTTATATCGCAGTCGCATTTCATTCACAGAGCCATAAAAATAAATTGCAAAGGAGCAAGACACTTCCTCCACGTTATATCTTCATTTTACATACGTACGTATTCAAATAGATAAACCACTTATTTTGCTGACTGTACCTGCAGTGTGAGTGAGCAAAATAAATGGCACCTCTACATTATCTGACCGCTTTTGGATGCTATATCCAAGGCCAATTCACAGCAAACTTAGCACCTACCTACATTTTGAGCGTAAACTTTTCTGTTCGATTTTGGAACAAGAAACAGCGTATAGGTGTTACACGTGCTCAGTTAGTGGTCTTATTGTTATGGATAACAATGGGTAGGTTCTTGCTGTTATTTTTTCTCCCAAGACGGAAATCAAAATGAGGAAAAATAATGCAGCAAAATAATGTAGTTCTTATCTGACAAATAGGTAGGTAGTATTTTATTGCTCAACAAGCACACAATATAATGTGACGTTTTCTATGAAAATGATAAAAAGAAGTTCTATTTACCTATTTTCTACTATAAAAAGACCTTGTTTTTCCTATGGACAAGGCCAACTAGGCTGAGAGGATGATATAGGTGCTGGGCAAGCTTACCTACTCCATCTACCAGTAAAACCATGGCCCCTGGCAGTGCAGAATCCCGTTCATCCAATTTAGTTTTCATAAAAAACTTGGGCATGGGTAAAAAGTGGCCCCTGATACCTACTGTACTATCTAGATCACATGCAAAGGCCTGATTTTTATTATCATGTCATGTAGTGTTTTTATTTAAAAAACACATAAAATTATCATATTACGACTGAGTGAAGGGCAGTCTAGCCTAACATAATGGCCTCGGGAGAACAATGCTAAACTAACCTACCTAATATTCGAGTACCTACTAGCACAGATTATATAATACTATACTAGTACTAGGTATGTACTAAAGTTCAGTGTACCATGCACTTCGAGTAAGTATTCCTATATTTTTAATTCCGCTAGACAATCTAGGTACCAATTCTTTTATTGGTCCATGGTTGTAACGTAAGGAAGTAGGAAAATGTTTATTTAGTGTGCAAGTTCTTTTTTGACAACTTTAAAAAATTATGTGCGAAGATAGATACACTTTACAATCACACTAACCCCAGAGGTGAAATAAAGAAGGACCTTGCAAAAATGCGACTTTTCTATGCAGTCTATCTATATGTTGTGAGACGAGGTAAGTGAGTGGCTTTTATATCTCTCCTACACACTAGGTACCACAGAACATCTAATGACAACTCCTACTACGTCACTCATCTACATAGGTAGGTACACCTATACCTACGTGTAAACTTTTTGTGCCTATATAACTTTGCAAGGAAATAGATCATGAGCCTGTGTAGTATAATGTAATTTAATTAAGTGCTTGCTTTGTTGTTTCCTACGTACAGCGCATTAGAAGTTTATTTGTCTCATCTTTGTGTGAAGTAATAACATTACCTTTAAAATTCTAATTGTATGCGGATGACGTCTGTTTATCCACGTTATTACCATGATGATGTGCAAAAACAATACATAAAAATCATGCTCGTGAACAAAACCTTGAGCAATTTTGGAATTAATAGGTGTCTCAGTATGACGGCTACTACTCTTCCTCATGGCTCTACCTGCCTGTTTTCATGCCCATTCGCCCAAACTCGTTTTTTTGGCATCACTCAACAAATTGCCCTATTCAGAGCTCACTGACACCTGTGCTTGTACTATGTAACTCGATGGCTGTTGAGTCTATAATACTTACCTACTGTTACTATCCCATTGATTAGCTGCCCGCAGCTGCAAAATAAGTGTACCTACTGGAGCCTTCCACTACAAATTTTATTTTTGGTAAAATTTGTTTTAAAAAAGTTTTTGTCGATACTTCGCTCTCCTACATTGAAATAGCAATCGTCGTGATGGTGAAGTGCCTTAGTTTAGCTGGTATACTCACGCCTGGTTCACCGCAGTTAAGGAGTTGCGCGAACTTGTCATCAGGTTTGAGAGTGAACGTGCCCACTGGCTTGTCTCCCTGCCGCGCCTGCAGAAGGATGCCTCGAATCGTGTTCTCGGCTGACTTGCCGCTGATCGTTACTTCCATGGACGAACCCGCCTTCACGACCTGATGAACAAAGCTTAGTATAAGAACTTCGTCCTTTTTGCTTAGCGGGAAACAGACATTCTTCCGTAGAACTTTATGAAACTCGTGACTGTTATTTAGATATTTTTCAGTAACATTGAATCATCGTTTTTTGTCAACCTGGGAGTTTTATTCAAAGTAAAAAAAGTATGGGTCGATGATGCCTCAAACCAGTCATTATTTGTCAAAATTAGTGGTTAAAAGAGTTGGTAAAGGTGCAGTTAGATACCTTAGTGCTAGTAGTAATGCCGTAGGGAGGCGGTGACTTCTGGGGTGGGACGGGATGCCGCGGAATCATGTCTTGGCAGGCGGATTCAGGGGCGCCTGAAGAATACCCTTCGGCGTAGGCGATCACCGCCGCAGCGAATACCAATAATTTGAACATCTTGCTTTTCTGTAGCTAAAATCGAAATCTTGATTAAATATTAGTCTAGCTCTATTTTTTTTTTTGCTTAAAAAGAAGACCATTAACTTGAGGGTCTCATTATTCTACTTATTTATTTATTAACTCACACGCCTGGGAAAATTCAACGGAAAATGTAATGGAATTTAATTGAATTGTCTGTTTAAAATATTATAACGTTGCTACACACATCCTTGCTATTTTAAAACACTCATAAAAGTTTAATTAAATTTTGCATATTTCCCGAATAACGCAGCTGTTTCTATTTTCACGGGAACTTTTTAATATAGTGCTTTTATTCGATAGCATTGTTGCAATGGTAAATGCATAGTATTTGAGAGGTATATACCCACGAAAGCAGGTCACGGTCTACTATTCTTCAGGTATATAAGTATAAAGCTTAAAGACTGGTTCCCCAGTGTGGCGTAACTCAACGAGCGATTGCACAAATATTTAAAGTAAACAAAACCAAAATTAAACATGAATTTGATCAAAAAGATATTATAATTTATTAGTTGGCCATGATCTTTCTAACAAATGCATAGTAATATTTACTAAGAGCCGAGCCGACGGCCTAAGCGTTGACCTACGACGTCGACGGGAAAGGACAACGGTCGTTTATTCAATGTGTTGAAACTGCAGTTCAACTATGGCATTATAACACGATGCGATATAATGCAGAAAACGTTAAGTATTAGGAGTAAGTAGTTATTTACGTAAATAAATAAATACAAATTTTAAAAAACGTGATAATATCACGTTTCTTGAGAAATCGGATTGAGATAAAGCACTCGATTAATTAATTGATCGAATTAGGTACATTTTTAACAGTTTTCAAAGTGATGTGGTATAATTTTTAACAGGTTTGAGCTAACAGGGCCAATGATACCAATAATTTTACCTACATATTTTTGTTGTTTTTATGTACATATATAATTATTATGTGTAAATAAAAACAACAAAATCAAAAAACAAAAAAAAGCTTTTAAAATTTAACCAACCATTCAATTAATAATCAATAAAAAAAAACTTAAGTTTTTACTCGATCTAACTAGAATTGCTCTGTAAAATTTATATTTTCCTACCTTTGAAATGAACAAAACACGACTGGTACCGTGCTACGTGCGGACGCGGCAACCGATTGAAACGACGAACCCCACTTCTTGAATCTTTATAAGAACGCGCTACCAATGGAAGGGCGGAAGGCCGAATGACTGTTTGAAAACTTATTTTAGTTATCTATCGAATACTTATATCAAATATTTACGTAGGTAAATTTGGCATCATCATCATGCATTTATAGCATATATATCAATACTGTCGCGATGGATATTAAGTATATGCGATACTTATATCGCACGCAACAATATAGCGCTTGATCTTTGTCTTACAATTTAGCCTAATTACGTTACCTAGCATAGGCCCGAATACTGATTTGCTGCACTCCGGATTCAAGCATAGATTTTGTATGAAAATCTTTACTCAAATCTGTACCTTTGAGTAACCAATTCTTTATCAGCATTACGGGCTTTAATACCCAGTAGGTAGGTGGATGATGATAATGATGAAATAGAAAAAAATTATACTAGCAGACGCATCACGAGCGTGTCAAAACAAATCAGTTAGTGTGACCACACTAACTGATTTGTTTTGCATAGTTGCGGATTTATTCGTAGAGCTGTTAGTTTACCTAAACTACTTACCAACTTATTATCATAAAATATATTAAGTAATACATGCTTCGTCACCGCTACGCTGCAAAAATCAGTAAAAAAGACTTCAACGCGCTCGCTGTGTAACGTAGCAGACCGCGTAGCCAACAAAAATGCCCTTTTATTTCCCTGCTCGCTTTGATGCATTTTTTTTAATAGATAGAGTGATTCAAAGGGAAGGTTTATATCAGCGTTGCCACATTTTTTTTCTGCAAAGTCGGGATTTTGGAACTTTTTGAGTGAAAAAAAGCGGGATTCGCTCGTTGAAAGCGGAGCATAGTAAAAAAAAGCATATATTCAAAAGTTTTTTTAACATTTATCTCTTTATTTCAGTTCAAATTATGTTTACGTGACAATAGATAGGAAAAATAGCCATAGAAAATGTATATTAATAAAAATCATGATATTTTAAAACTTCATTACGCGCCGGGTGGGCGGCCAGTCCACACTTTTCTGTGGCACTCGCCTGTGCCTCCTCAGCACGCTGCACGCATGGTCGAGTTATCGCCGAAAAGCGAGGCTGAGCCTGTCTCGCGCGGTACATTTAATTTTGATTTAAAAATCGGGGCGTCTTGCCAAAATCTGTACATCTGGCAACGCTGGCTTACATGTATAATACATCATCATCATCACTGCATTGCACCCGTGCGAAGCCGGGGCGGGTCGCTAGTACTTAATAAAAGAAATACGCATTGACTTTACTATCTTTAGGAAAACATTGCGTTTTGCTGTCGTCAATGTTATAAGGAGAGGTAACCGCTTAACATCAGATGGGCTACCTGCTTATCCCGTCGCTTCTAATACCTACTCGTAAAAACACAAAGAACCCAGGTTACTGTTTAATAGAGCCTTTAACTGCATAATACCTCTAGAATTATACTACTCTACCCAGTGTAAAGTGTACCTAATAAGGGCGTTTGCACACTGGCCGATACCTACCAACACCTACACAACACGTTGACCATACAAAATATCGGTGTCGTAGCCGCCGTAGCCGCCGCGTGTGTGACAACGTCTAAATGTACCTACGTATGTCATTAGCTCTCTTCTCCATCGATATCTTTAGGTGGCAGTGTGAAAACAGCCTAATAATGACACGAACAATGCAGCTGTGGTAATTCCACAAGCTCTTTACCTACGTAAAGTGTAGGAATTCAGGAAAACTAACTCGGGAAAGCCCTACGATCACAATATTGAGCTCACTATTCATTAGTGACACAGATGTTTTGAGAGTTAGATGCGGGTACATAGAAACACTACCTATCACTACCTAGAAACACGTTGATCATTTTTTTCCTCTAAATGGTTTTTTATTGGCTAAGTAGGTACATAATTATGTAGGTATATGTAGGT
The DNA here is from genome assembly GCA_947507515.1 of Eulithis testata. Taxonomy (NCBI): domain Eukaryota; kingdom Metazoa; phylum Arthropoda; class Insecta; order Lepidoptera; family Geometridae; genus Eulithis; species Eulithis testata. The sequence continues at coordinate 4,399,524 of OX382194.1, forward strand.
TTTGAGACAACTTTTAGGATGTCAAGTTACAAGTTTATACGAGTTTATAGCTTGGTATCTCAAATTCTAAAGTAAATTGCTAATTTGACTGGGCTAATAAGTATTACTTACTAATGGACGAATACTCAAACGCCACTCAATTTAAGTCACGCTTAAATTATTGCCATCTCTTACAAATTAGTAATGTCAAACAAAGGCAGAGCAATTTTAAGTGGCGCTCAAATTTGAATGACTTTTGAGTATTTCAGCCTATGTAACTTATGTACCAAATTTAAATTTTTTATCATAAGCTACTTTTCAGATACAGTTTTTACATTATGAAAAGTTGCGATTTGGGTTAGAACGTACGATTTCAATAAAATATTTGTTGTGTCGTGATACTCGAACAAATAAACAAACTCGATTTTCAAAATGAGAATCGTTAGTAAATCTGCATATTTAGTTTAACCATATCTTTAATTTTAGTTTTTGGCTTTTTAACCGTTTTATAACAGTTCAGGTTCAGTTCAGGTTCAGTTTGGGTTCAGTTCAGGTTCAGTTGAGGTTCAGTTGAGGTTCAGTTCCGGTTCAGTTCAGGTTCAGTTCGGATTCAGTTCAGGTTCAGTTGAGGTCCAGTTGAGGTTCAGTTCAGGTTCAGTTCAGGTTCAGTTCAGGTTCAGTTCAGGTTCAGTTGAGGTTCAGTTCAGGTTCAGTTCAGGTTCAGTTCAGGTTCAGTTCAGGTTCAGTTCAGGTTCAGTTCAGGTTCAGTTTAGGTTCAGTTCAGGTTCAGTTCAGGTTCAGTTCAGGTTCAGTTCAGGTTCAGTTCAGGTTCAGTTCAGGTTCAGTTCAGGTTCAGTTGAGGTTCAGGTTCAGTTCAGGTTCAGGTCAGGTTCAGTTCAGGTTCAGTTCAGTTGAGGTTCAGTTGAGGTTCAGTTGAGGTTCAGTTCAGGTTCAGTTCGGATTCAGTTCAGGTTCAGTTGAGGTCCAGTTGAGGTTCAGTTCAGGTTCAGTTCAGGTTCAGTTCAGGTTCAGTTCAGGTTCAGTTGAGGTTCAGTTCTGGTACAGTTCGGATTCAGTTCAGGTTCAGTTCAGGTTCAGTTCAGGTTCAGTTCAGGTTCAGTTCAGGTTCAGTTCAGGTTCAGTTCAGGTTCAGTTCAGGTTCAGTTCAGGTTCAGTTCAGGTTCAGTTCAAGGTCCGTTCAAGTTCATTTTAAGTTCATTTTCGTTGAATTCAAGTGTGTACAAAAGGTACTGAGAAAAAATAGTGAAAAGTGAACTATTGAACAGTGGCTGAAGGTGAAGTTGATGAGATCCTGGCTGTGAACCTGTGGATGTCAGACGGATCTCGCTGGACGATGTCGTCATCATCATGAGATTACTGCTTTGCACCAGGCTTTTTTTTTTACCTATACGATAGATTTATCATAATATCAGCTTGTCAGCTGATAGGTACCTGCGAAACTTTCAAAATATCAAAATATCACCAAAATATCTGTCAACCAGCATATGATGAACCTCGTAGCATGTGGCTGCTTTTGGTTGAGAGAGTTCAAGCTGTATCTAAGAATCCACGTTTTTGATTTCAATAAAATATAGCCTATGTTTCAATCCGGCTTCTGAATTCTTTGAAATCTATTAGGCTTGATCCGCGAACAAACAAACAGACTAACAGACAAACTCGATTTTCGGAATCAGAATCGTTTATTTAGTAGATTTGCACATCTATTATCTATTTAGTTCATCCACATCTTTAATTTTAATTTTTGACTTTTTTGTAGTTTTATTGTTTTATCTTAGTGACAACTTGGACAAAAATGCTTTGTATGTTTGCATGTTTGTTGTTCGAAATCTTTTGAACCGCTTATCCGATCTTCACAGAATTTGGTAAGTATACGGGTAGTTACTCTTTGGTTTTACTGGTTTGTTAAATGAAGTAAATCGGTCATGGGGTCGTGAAGTTATGAGGGTCCAAAGAGAGTTAAAAAAAAAAGTCGTACAAAAATATCAAATGGGATATCATATGATAGGGTTTTGTTTAGACATTCCAAAACCGTTTTTATTTTGATTCCAGGTCTAATAGGTTTTGAGTTGTTGTAAAAATTATAAAATTAGCAAACCCAGTATAACGTGAGCATTTCTTGGAGTTTCAGTGATTTTGTAGTTCAAGTAACTTAGCTAGATGGCGATTTCGATGCGATTTGCAAAGTTTATTGCTACCATTGAGTCAATAAAATTGTTTGGGTTTTAGTAACCTCCGACCATCACGAGATCTCAGTTCGGGGCGAACTAACTAGTATATATAGACAGACTAGTAGTATAGATAGACTAGTAGCATAGATAGATAGACTAGCTGATACCCGCGACTTTGTACGCGTGCGAAATTTTTTATAAAGATATCTGTCAACCAGCTTACGATGAACCTCGTAGCAAATGGCTGCTTTTGGTTGGTTAGCTGTATCTAAGAATCCACGTGTTTAATTTCAATGAACTAAAGCATATGTTTTAATCCGGAAAAGGGCTTCTAAACGGTATATAAGTTTCTTTGAAATTGGTCCAATAGTTTAGGCGTGATCACGCCTAAACTACTGGACCAATTTCCATGCCCATGCCGCTGCCGGCATTTATGCCGCTGAGTGAGAATAAAGGCGATGTTGCTGTGGCATTAATGCCGTGGACTTATTGCCACAGCAACATCGCCTTTATTCTCACTAAGCGTGCACGCGGTATACGGTGTTATCATATTATATAGACAGCCCTTAGGTACAGTACAACCCTATGGCACAGTTTACTCGTAGTAGATAGGCCTATATTATAATACAAACCTATCAAACAAATTTGTTCCTTTACCTAAATTTTTCGTTTATTTTATTATATTTTGTTTTGTATTAAGAAAACCAACACAGAAATAGTTGGAAAGAAAAAGTGCATTTATTTAAATTTCCATCTTTCCCGCCACTCCCGCCACAATGTTTGCAAATGCTTGCTATGCTACTACTCATTCATTCATTACTGCCACAGATAATCACTGCTAACCAGAAGTTACAATAAGAAGAAGAAGTTATAATAGTTAAGTTCTCTATGGTTTGGTAAGTAATAAATGCTGCCAACTTGCATACATACTTACGTCTTCGAACACAGACGAATACTTCGTCTGTGTTTGCACCAGTTTAGGAACTATTCTCTGTGGTACCTAATGGTGTCGACAAAACGCGCCATAATGTACACTTTTGACACTTCTTAGTCGTCGTACCTCTCTGAGGACGAGATAATAGTCATGCAGAAATGTCAAAAGTTGAAAATTCAAAGGTGCGGTTTCTCGACAACATTACCACAGATAATGCAATAGTTCCTAAACTGGTACAAAAAGCTTACATTTTGACAGAACGACATGACAAATATCTCGCGGTGAGCATATTAGGCCCGCTGGTTGTCGTCCGTCGTTTTTTGAAGCAGCAACACTGTAACACCATTTTATTGTCTATGAATGAAATAAAAAAAAGAACAAGTGAAGTGAGTGAAATTATTCCATTCATTCAGTAATATTTTCGGTGTGGTGGTCGATTTACAACTAATCTTGCGTCTTATTTACGAGAATAGGCGGGAAGCCGTAATCTCTAGCTACAATGAGCGTGGAAGAAGATGTGATGAAAATACAGAAAAAACTAACTAAAATGACTTCGGATGACGGAACGGTAAGCGCCAAATAAACACTAAATCTGGTGCTGCTCACAAAATTGTCTCGTATCAGTTTGTGATGCTAGGTGTTGAAGAAGTTGGGAGCCCTTATTTTATTTACATCAGCATTCTTCCTACGTAGGTAATACATAGGTCCGTTTTTGATTACTTATTATAATTTTTTAGGGCCAAGAAGAAGCATTGGAACTGCTCAAAGCCTTACAAACCATGGCTATAAACCTAGAAGTTCTAACTAAAACAAGGATAGGTATGACAGTGAACGCTTTACGCAAGTCTAGCAAGGATGAGGAAGTGAATTCTCTGTGCAAAACTCTCATCAAGAACTGGAAAAAGTTTTTGTCAACTCCTTCAAAAGACAATGGAAGCTCCTCAAAATCAAAGAAAGATAAGGATAAGAAAGATGACAAAGAGAAGGACAAGAAATTGCCAGCTTCTTTCCCTCCCCAGTCCAACACCACTGATGCTGTGCGCTTGAAGTGTCGTGAGCTCCTTACTCAAGCACTTAAAACAGATGTGGAATCGTGCGCTAACTCATGTGCATCCCCAGAAGAATTAGCTGAAGAACTTGAGGAATGCATTTATGCTGAATTCAGAAACACTGATATGAGATACAAAAACCGAGTAAGATCAAGAGTTGCCAATTTGAAAGACCCTAAAAACCCAACACTTCGAACAAACTACTTGAATGGAGTGATTGCTGCATCACACCTCGCTAAAATGGCACCTGAAGAAATGGCCAGTGATGAAATGAAAAAATTACGTGAGAAATTCATTAAGGAGGCCATTGATGATGCTCAGCTCGCCACTGTCCAAGGAACTAAAACAGATATGCTCAAGTGTGGCAAATGCAAACAGAAGAACTGCACTTACAACCAGTTGCAGACTAGAAGTTCTGATGAACCTATGACCACGTTCGTGCTCTGCAATGAGTGTGGCAATCGCTGGAAGTTTTGCTAAACTGCGTTTACATTAGAATCATTATTAGAAATATGTTTACCTCTAGTGGTATGATACTTCTGTATCACTATGCATTTGAAAATGAAGTTTGTCTCAAGCTATTTTATCTGCTTACCTTACTACCTGTCATTGGTTTATATTCAAATCATGTACGTAGATAAGGGGACATTAGAATTAAAATATAATAAATTATTGTGTCTAAGAGAAAAGTGTGCATATGTTTTAATGCTTTTTGAATAAAAAACTGAACTCGGCATGCATTCAAATTGGCACATCATGAATTAAACAGCGACTCTAAATTATTTAAGTAATTTTATTTGATTACTCAATTAAAAAATAAGATTGTCCCTTGGACTTAAGAACTGGCACATATTCAACAAACACAACTTAAAATACAACAAAAATATCCAGGGTTTGCTTGGGGATCTCAAATTACTATATAGTGTAGTGAAGTAATTGAATCATTATGCATTATTATGCATGTGACCATGTAATTTGAAAAAAATATTTTCTTGCTCTTTTCGAAACTAACCTAACTTGACGATGCTAAAGTCTGTAGTAGCTGTCTCTGTCGTCTCAGAGAAAAGGATGGTAAACATTAGGTTAGTTTAGAAAAATGTAACAACAGAATGAACACCATTAGATATGTCGCTTCAGCATTGTGAATGAAAAACTAATAAAAAACAAACTTGCACCCACACTCCACAGCCATAGCTAAATTATCAGTAGTATACTTTTTACATAATATTAGGTAAAAGTGTATAGGTATTGCTTTACTTAGTTTAAATTGCTATAATAAAAACACTAATTAATGAATTTCAATCCGACTGACAGTAATTTGGAATTCTTAAAATATGGTTTCCTTATTCCTACCTAAGTGTATTATTTCAAAAGACATTACTGAGTGGCCGAAACTGCTAAATACTATTATGGCAAGCTACACTTTGGTGTATAACAATAATTATTTTCATTTTTGGTACAAAACTATACTTACATAAAATCCTACTTGTATTGTAATTTAGATACTAGTTGTTTTTATCTAGATACACAGAGACCTACACTAGATAAACTAAATAATAGTTAAATTAAAAAAACTTTTCATTGGTACCAAGTTGGTACTACCAACATACATACAATACATAATTTCTTGTTGCCATAGAGCACATTTAAAATAGTGTTGATAAAAATTAAATAAAAATTTACACAATTTTAAAATGAATGAACTCAACTGCTATCATAAGATCTTACTCAACTACAAGTTCACCTGTCTTAATTTTAACAAATATTCTTTCATCATTGCATGGTAAAATCTTATTTTTCATGTCTAATTTGAGATCAATTGGTTCACTTTCTTCGTCTACTTTAGATATCGTAAAACTAACATCATCATTCGCTACAAAGCATTCTGGCTTATGAATCTTGTTAAAATTAAAGTGAGTTTTCATATGCTCTCTTAGGAAATGAGATTGCACAACTACTAAGTCACAGTATGAGCATTTATGACTGCCAGTGTGGAAAATATCAGTTTCATCATGTCTTCTGTAATGATTGTTCAAAGCATCTTGCCGTTGATTTGTATAAGGACAAAGAAGACAAATGTGCAATTTGCGTTCCTTCGCTGGCAAGTTTTCCAAAGTAGTTGCATCCTTGCCACTGTTATTCATGGATCTCCTAAGTTGCAACAGCCGTAGGGTCTGTTGATCTCTTATGGAAAACTGTTGGAAGTCTGTTTTAGGTGTACCCTTGGGCATAGTTTTGATAGCGAGTTTGATATTGTCTGCACTATCTTCTTGTTTTACATCTTCGAGACCTTCAGGCTCACCGTTACCTCCTTTCATCCGTTCCGCCTGGGCTTCATCATTCATTTGGTGCTTTCGCATGTGCTGCACGTAGTTAGCGTAATATTTGACAGAGTAGTCGCATAACTCGCATTTATATCTCTGCTTAGAGCCGTGAAGCGATAAATGTATTTTGTATTGTTCACGCTTTTCAAAAGCTGATGGACACTTATGGCATTTGTACCTTTTCTCTTTTTGACGTCCGTTTTTCAGGTACGTTGGATAGATAAATTCCGGATTGCCATGCATCAGATATCCAAATTGTGGATCTGCCTGGAGGACAGGTGGAAAGTGATCGTTTGGCTTGACCAATTTGTCTTTATCAGTTAATACTCTTTTCTGAGCTTCAGTCTTCCTTTGGAACAAGTCTGTTCCTGAGAGAGGAATGTTTTTAAAATCTAAATCATCACCAGATTCATACTCGCAATTTGCTGATTTCTCATTCTCGTGTAATATCTCATGTTTGGCTAAATTGCCGACATTTTTGACAGCGTAACTACACTTTTTACATTTGTATTCCCCTTCGCCCCCATGCAGTCCCATGTGGTATGTGAGTGCTGAACTTTTGAAGAATTTGGCTGGACACTCCTTGCAGCAGTATTGTTTGGGAGAATGTTTCGTATCTGAAGTTTTCTTGTGGTGTGGTTCCGTATTTTCGTTGGTTTTGTAATTGACCGCAACAGACCAACTGACGTCTAAAGAGTCAGGATTGCGAGTCGCTTCTAATTTAGGTTCTTTATAAAGAGAGTGTGAATTGTGAATGAATTTAAGCATGTTTGACCTTATATGGTGCTCATCAGAATGAACAGAGAGGTGCAAAACTAGATCAGCCTCTTCCGGGACTGAAAATTCACAGTTCTTACACTTATTTGCATGTGTTAAGTCATGGAATTTTTCGTGCGTTTTTAGTTCGCTTTCAACAAAATATCTAGCTGGACATTTCTGGCAAAAGTACAGTATTTTAATTTCCTTAGAATCAGGAATTGTGTTTTCCACTGCTGCGTCTTCGCCCACAGAGTTCTTTTCGAGCTCAATAGCTCTGCGAAGTCTAGTTATCTGATCTTCATCGGGAACGTCCTCGTCGACCATGCTGTAGATGCGACCGTACAAGAGCCCATGCTTCTTGCAATGTTCCGCCAGTCTCCCGGCATTATCGCACGAAAACTTGCATTCCAAACACTTGTATATTATCATATCGCTATTTTCGAATCCGAGGCAATGGATCTTCTCATGGTTGGGAATCTTACACTTCTGTGAGTTGACGTACGAGCAATATCGACACTTATACATTTTATGGAATTCATTTCTCGCCGAGACCCACACAAAGGGGATCTCCTCACTGAAGCTATCAGATTTGTCTTTTTGGGTGGAGGTAGACGCTTCTAGTTCAGCTTCGGTTTCGTTTTTCTTAGGGAATATGCCGTGTACTCGCAGGTGTTGGTGGAGAAGATGTCTCTTGGAGACGCTATAGTTGCACTCGGGACACTTGTAGGGGGTTTCGGCGGAGGTGGTGCGGTGGAACTGCTCATGGTACATGTACTGGGACTTGCTGTTGGTCTCGTAGGGGCACTCGATGCACTTGTGTCGCTTGCTAGAGCCGGTGCCTGGCGCCGCCTCGTGAATCAGCGCTTCAGGCAGGGGCGACCTGCACCCCATCGCTTTTGCGATGTACTCCTCGGGATCGGTTATCCCGTGCAGCAGAAGATGTTGGATCAAGTCTTGTTCGTCCTTGACAAAGTATGGGCAGAAGTAGCACTTGAAGATGGACTGGGAGGATGGTTGATGCTGCTGTAGATGATCGATGAGTTGTTTCTTGTCGTTGGTGCGGAACGGGCATTTGGTGCAGTAGTCGTTAAAGGTCTCAGCGGCGCTCGCGGCGGCGGCCGGGTCAGGTTTAGGCTTCACTGTGGTGATCACTTTTATTATTCCTTCGTGTTTCAAACGGCAATGCCTCTGAAATTACAAACAAAATAATTTGATTATTAAAGCGACCGTTGTATGCGCCATGACCACGGGTCAAACTGAAGTCTGCGAGTTTTTAATAAACGTGTCTGTTAAAAATGGGGTCATAATCGAACTCACAAACTATGGTAGTTATCAGTCCTTTGGTATATTTTTAAGTTACCTGTATAACGTGTTTCCAGTTGGACAGTTGGTTGCAGTGGCCACAGCGGTAAGCGAGGTCGGCGGGATCTGGTGCCTCGGCCTTCTTAGCTGCCTCGTCACCCTCCTTCGAGTGCTGTCTCACGTGATCCAGCAATGCATCCTTCGACGGATCCCTGAAATTAACGAGGTTAGTATTATCCTACTAATAATGTAAATATGAAACTTTAGATGTTCGATCACGTCGTAGTAATCAGTGAGCCGATTGTAATCGTAGAGTTATAAAGCGATTATGATCAAGTGGAAAATGGTACTGATTTTTAAGTTTTTTAATAGTACTTTTACATCAATTTGTTATTAGGTATAATCGATTTCATAAAATTACTTATGTGATAATAATGTGTTACGGATTTTTACAACTTATTGAATTATTCTAGTGTGGAAGTAACTTACTTGTAATTGCACTTTTTGCATTTCCACATAGTTTTCTTCGGTTTCTTATCAGCGTTGCTTATTGTGTTGTACTTGAGATCACTGAATTGGGTCTGCAGATTGAGCGGCTGCATTTCATATGAGGTGTTCATCATTTCGTTTGCATCATTCAGTGACTCATCCATCTCCATCGTGGCATCGACCGTTGTGTTTTGATCGATGTAGTGGAATTCATTTTCTCCGTTTTCGTTTAGGACCGGAACGGCCAAGAATTTATTGTATTTGCTGTAGTTCCGCCGGCCGGTTTCATCCGTCATCAGCACTTTAGCATCATTGTGCTCCGGGTCACGCACAGACTTCAATTTGATATGCTTTGTTATATCCCAGCGCCAGTTCGATTTGTATTTGCACAGGGAGCATTCAAACGGCTTCTTGTTCAAGTGACCGACTATATGTACGTGGAATCTAGAAGCTGTAGCAGCCCAGAACTTGCATTCCGAGCATTTGTAAACGTTCTTTCCGAGACTCAGACTGTTGGGTGATAAGTTCATGCTTTCGTTGTCATCGACGGTTTCGGCGTCGTAATTCCTTTGCGCATCCGGCATCGTTGAGTCGTCGTTGATGTTGATATCGAGCGGTCTCTCGAATTTGTTGCCTTGGTTTATGTTGTTCCATACGAAGACTACGTTCTCCATGGGATGTGGTTCTGCGTCTTTATCGTTATTTGAAGTGGAAGCTTCGCTGTTGTCGCGTTTGGCTTCTGTTGGAGGTTGGGGGTTTTCATTCTTCCCGCAAGTGAGCATGTGCACGTACAAGTCTGCGCTGGATTTGCAGCGATGCCTGCAGTTTTGGCAACGAGTGGAGCCCATTGTGGAATGCGACGTGTTCATAACGACGCGACTAGCTTGAGCCGCGCAGTTCTTCTCGTGCACGGAATGTTCTGAAAGACACTTGCTCTCGAAACCGCAGTTTTTGCATTTCAAGGAGCCTTCTTCTCCAGTTTCTGTCAGCAACCTTTCTTTCAACTTGTCGAAGAACGATTCGTTTTTCTTGCGGACTACGGTTTCTTTGGGGGTGTTGTTGACGGGTGTTAAAGTGATATCATCGGGCAGGTTTTGGAACTTGTTGGCGAGATGTGAGCTGGTGGATTCTTTGAACTTTTTCGCTGGCGGTTCCCCTGTGGCTTTGTTTGTGTTGGGGGTTGATGCGTTGAGGGGGATAAGTTGCGGAATAGGCCTAGGGGCCTTCTTGCTTTGCTTATGAGCCTTGCCTTCACTTCCTGAACGTGGGGAATGTTGTCCGGACGCATGCTGGACTGACTGATCCCCATCCGGGCTGACTTGCGACGAAGTGTCGTTGGAATCGCTGTTGCAGCTTACTATGTCTCGTTCCGCGTCTTGCAATCCCATGATATCCTGAAAATAAAGAAAGAAATAATGTTACTTCTTGGTACCTCGGTATACTACTCGAAGGTACAAAACATTACGTTGACGAGCGAGCATAAAAAATGCGACAGACACTGACTTTTGGATATTTGTAAGAATCGAACCTTGTATCTTTTCTGTCGTAAAGCGTCATAAGTTGATAAGTAGGTATAACTGAGTTAAACACATTAAAAAGGTAGCTAAGTAAAGAGATCAACAACTTGTTATTATGTCATGACGTTGAAGATCACTCGACTCTCGATCTGTCGTATTTACTATCATGGTTTTAGTAATTTGGTAAGCCTTTCGAACTAAGCGTCACAGACGCAGCGTCCATCGCGTCACCTTTTGATTGGTTGTCCCGAGGCGCGGAACTAAGCGTCACAGAGTCGCCTTAAAAAATCCTTATTTTACTTTGAGACTTCATTTCTACGCTAAAACTTGAAATCCTAACTTAAGTTTTAGGTACCATTTAACATGGTTGTCGCTTATAATAAACTCGATGCTTTGATCTAACTAAAACCTACATGTTACACGTGATAACAGGCTCCAACCTCAAATGCCGGTTATGTACTGCCAGAGTGCAGGAAGCACGTTTGTACCTAGTAGGTGATTAGATTGATACATCAACGCTCGTGTAAAAAGAACACTTACTGAATGTACAGGCAACATGACTTTAAAAAATACTGTATGACTGAAAACTAGCAGTTTATAACTTGCCTACTTATTATATTGAAACGTTATAAAATAATGCCGTTATTAAACAATTTTGAAATTCTAAAACAGTCTACCTTTGATGCTGACTGTACAGTCCTTTGTCAACAGGATGCATGATGGCTCTAGGTCATTTCTGTCTATTCTAACACTAAAACATGCAGAGATGTAAGCATTCAAGACAGTATTAGGCAAGCATGATGCAAGAGGGCGCAAGAGGCCGAGTCTAGTACAAACGCATGCTATGGTTCACTCGCGATAACAGTGACAGGCATGCTATGGCGTCCTTATACAAACTATATCCGAGCGCCAGCGTAATACGAAATCAAACGGTGTTGCGTTTAATGGTATAATCATCCAGTCAATTCCAGTCCATGGTAGGCATGTGGTAAGTGTTGTTTGCACGTTACTTGGGTATCTTCAAGGATGTATACCGTGCCTAGAGACTAGAGTTTCGTATTGCGCTAGCGTTCGCGTGCCTTGGCGAGGCAACACTCACCGAGAGCGAGGAGCGCGAGTCGCAGCTTCCTTCCTCCTCCTTGGAGAGCGCGCTCGGCTCGCCGGTGCCGGTGCCTGTGCCAGAGGACAGATCGCTGGCTCCCACGCGGTTACGACGACGACTCGTCGCCGACTGGCCGACCGGCGGCGTGTGGTGATTCATCTCGTGCACCGTAAGGCTCTGCTTTATATCCGCCGTGAATGTACACTTCGAGCACACGAAGCTCCCGCTTCCGCCGTGGTTCTTCATGTGCCGATCGAGATTCCACTTGTAGGGGGTCCGGAAGTCGCACATCGTGCACTTGATCATCGGCATGGAATGGTACTTGACGTGCTTCGTGTACCTCGCTTTAATGTGGGTCACGTAGTTACATTTGTCGCACGAAAAAAATTTTCCTTTTCCCTTTGGCAATCCGGAGTTGGTGCTCCTAGGGACGCATAATTCTGCGTCGTCGGTGCGCTCTGGTTGGTCGTCCAACTCCATTTCCACCTGAGAGTCCTCACACTCTTCTATCTCTTCTAGCAGATCTTCGATGTTCTCTACGTTCTCGGCAGCGGCTTCGGGCTCCGCTCGGGCCGTGGAAGACGAGGGTGTCGTCGTTCCGTGAACCATCTTCGTATGCCTCAAGAGCTTTTGCTGGTGTCTTGAAGCATAAATGCAATGTTGACACTCATAAATCTTAAACCTTCCGAAATGAACGTCTCGCGTGTGAACAAGATAAGCGCGCGGGTTCTGCGTATTATAAGTGCACTTCGCACAGTTATAGTTCCTTCTTATTTTGCACTGTGGCAGTTCGAACTCCTCCGCCGCGTCCGAGGAAGCCTCCGAGGAGACGTCCACGGAGAAGCGACCTTCGAACGGGCGCGCAATAGTAGTGACCTCGCCGACTTGCGCGCTCAGCAACGAGGACATCTGCTGTAGCATACTCCGCTGCAACAAAACAATACTCGGTGTCGGTTAATGTGCCGTGAGTCGGGAGGGCGGCGGGCGCGCGGCGAGGGGAGCCGCGTGCGCGAGCGAGCAGTGCGCCGTGTGCGACACGTGTGCGGAGCGCGCGGCCGTCGCCGGCTGAATGAGGCGAGGCGGTGGCGGTGGCGGCACGGCACTCGACGGCAAGAGAAGTGCGCCGCTGTCGGCCGGGTTTGAGCCCTCGGGTGCGTGGGCGAGGTCGGCCGGCGGAGGGTCGCCGGCCGACGATGCCGCCGATGTTCCTATGCTCGCGTCCTCAGCGACTGCCGGGAGCCGCGACGAACGACTTCCACTGACTAATGAGCCTGCACTCTTTGTCGTTATCACGTCATTATTTTATGCATGACCTCAATGAGCAGCATACGTAAGCATCATGAAAACTACGTGGCAGAAGAGATCTACTACTTGAAACCCACCGACAATCTAACATGCAAAGCTATTTAGTACCACCAACTAACGGTTAATTGCTCAACTACCTATCTGGATAAAGCTTTTCAACTCAAAGTTATCAAGTTATTAAAAAATTTATAACTTAAATTAATTAATTTCGCTAGATGGTTTTCATGCGACGTCATTTTGTTATCGAATAAACTTTTATAATGTCGCACACTCGTTGTACAACCGTCAAAGATTACGCAGGTCGTGGTTTGCTTTGCTTTCCTAGGAAGCAGCGGCCGCCATCAATAACGGCCATAGTAAAACGATAAGGCAGCCGCCACCAAATGAACAATGTAAGTGCTTGCGAGAAGTTTAAATCGAAAGCCTATAAATCGAGCAAGAGAGCCTAAAATGTTTCAAATTGCATCGGACCCAGAGGAAATTGCGTGTTTAATGTAGGAGGCTTTTGAATAGTCTGCATAGATTATGTAGATCAAGTCCTTCACCTTTAAATTAAATCTAAATTTAATTTAAATCAGTCCTATAATAATTTTTCCCGACGATTTTCTCGAATGATTATCATAATACCTACTATAAACCACGGGTGGTATAAACCATGGTACATGGTTGATACACTCGTAAATCTCAAATTAAAAAGGGTAAAAGTTTACGCATAAACAGTTGTTAAGTCATGACGGAGGCCTTAAGGCGGCCTAAAAACTCCGCTTGCTTGCTTATTGACGAAAGGGAGCGCTTGTACTGATCTGCGTCTGAAAGGTGCACTTGTACTCTTAAACCATTTACCTATATTGTATTGGTCAAAACATTGTCAAGACTCAAGGTAACCAGGAAAAAACAATTCCGGAAGCTTTATTTATGTGAATTTGGTAAGTAAACAACTTAAGGCAATGATTATAATAAAGTTTACGTGATGTTGCTATGAGAATCCTCAAATAGGAACATTGCCAATTGCCATCTTTAGTCCTTAGGAGTTACATATGCGGAATAATATCTGCACGGCACTGTAGGTCTACCTCAGAAGAAAACAACATGTACTTACCGAAAACGTCACTGGTCATTGCCCTCTGAACAAACACCTGTTTACCTTGGGTGTTACAGACAGCCCCCTGTGCAGGGGGTGCCTCAACGCAGACGAGACGGCCTCGCACGTGCTCCTGGAGTGCGACAGTGTGGCGCCTCAACGAGCACACTACCTCGGTACACCGGGGACCCCTCGGGAAGCCTGCACCAGCATTAGCGAGCTGCTGGCCTTCCTGGAGGATATCGGGTGGCTGGAGTGACTGCCGCCACCTATCACGCAAAAAGGGCCCACCTGTGGCCTAGTTGCGGAAACAAGTCCGCCGAACAAGTAAGTTACCGAAAACGTCGGATACTTAGGTATCGATCTAATCTTACAAAAATATAATACTTACATAAGACGCGTTGATGTCTTTTCTTAGAAAGTTATGAAAACTTAGCAGGATTTGTATATTATTAAAAAAATATTACTAAAATCGTAAAATATTTCAACATAAAACTTAGTATTTTTTTTTGTAAATAATTAGATAAATACGCTACGCACGCAGGATTTGCACGGCACACATCGCTTGATGTACCTAATCCAGGCACGGTAGACCTCCCCTAACATTTCATGATGCTCAAAATTCTTGAAGATGACGGGGGTATGTCATAAGCTAAACATTAACCCCCAAATTATGTTTTCAGATTTATCTTGGATCTAACAAAAACCGCCAAAAACCGCGTGTGTTTTGGACTATTTATAAGTTACAATAAATCTGACAACATAATGACAGAGAACTATGTCACTTACACACACACACGTGGTTTTTGGCGGTTTTTGTTAGATCCAAGATAAATCTGATAACGTGGTAAGGCCGTAAGGGCCGTAAGATCAATAGTGGTATAAACCACGAAATAGTTTAACTTCCAGTCTCCGATTATTTCCTAAGATCAATGGTAGTTAATCGACCATCGGTAGAGATAGAGATGAAACTTAAACTGACAGAGATGACAGTAGATTAATCCATCGATCAAATGTAATCGTAGTTAGCGAAATCCATAGTTTAAACTGCTTTTGATCTTACGGCCCTAAATTCTACTTTTGTCCAACCAAATGCATGCTGCATTTCCTGTGCAAATGGATAAAACGTACAAGTGCGCACTAGACTCGAGCTTTGAGAGTTCCGACCTTCGATCCTTATAACCTTCAATCCAAAATAAATACATAGATGTATTTATATCAGTGACTTGTAACCTTCAAAATTGTTTTCAAATCGGTAGTTATCCCGTTTCCAGTTCCAAATTGTGCAGGAGATGTGAAGTTTGCCTAAAAACTTTACATCTCCCATCAATGCAATCGAAATTGAATAATTTTAAAAGTTTACCTTTATGTGTCACACAAAGACTTTCTCAGAATAGTAACATTTCAGGTTACAGTACCTTGGGCTTACTGTGGTAGGTACTTACATTATACTGTCGCGTGAAATACGGGATCCCATAAAATTGATTAGTCATCAGTGTCATCTCACCATTACCATCAGAGATATTTCGTTTGTCCCCCCTGACACAACTGTTTGTCAAATTCGCAATGCGTCATAGTGACCTATGAAACCTATGGTTATCCAGCTATAGAAGCAGAAGACTCCTGTTAATTTCAGCTGAAAGTAAACATTAGCAAGGGCTGTCAGCTTTACCTTGTATTTAGCCGTACGTTGTTTGATATAGCTTTCCAACTTTTTCAAATTGTTTTTTTTTATGCAACTCGATATTATGCTGAATTTGTTTAGAGATGCGGGATCATATTTTGGGGTTGCTCCACGCTAAAAGATCGAATACTTATCAGTCAAATAAAATGCACTAGTGAGATATTATTATGTAAAATTCAGAAAACTGATAGTTTTAGACCATTTTTCATTGAGCTAATAATATTGACGCTGACTGTAATAAAGACTGGGTGTCTTTAAATTATGAATTTGCGACATTTGCAAAATCTAAATATGGAACTTTTTATGAAACCATATGAAACGTATCAGCCTTCGTCACAACAGTAAAATTTGTTTCCCTCGTAACAAAACCGCCCTTTGCAACAAAAGTGTGTATGGCTGCTTGTACGAATATATTCAACAAGAAGTCTTATGTTGGAAGTTTCGTGTCTGAATTTGTTCAAGGATTAATTGGAAAAAAAATAAGTATAGCAAGCCTACTATAATATTTCGAAGTTCTTGGCTGATAATAGTTTTTTTTAACATAATTATTAAACTGCTTGTTCTAAGACTATCTCAATAGGTAACTAGGTACCTATTGATTTTTTTTTCTCTATCCTTTCTTCCCTCTATCCCTTATCCATGAGTAGGTATATTAATGTTTGTGTGCCGGGGCACAGATTATATAATACTATACTGCCGGGGTGAAGCACGGGGGTTCATTTTGTTGTTGACCATCTACTTACCTGTGTTATAACTTATAACCTGTCTTTACAAATGAATATGACTTCATAAAAGGATGAGGTTCTCAATTCGGATGATTTTTTTTTGTGCTCACAAAGAACTCCAATCATTTATGACCTGATTTGTATAATTCTTTGTTTATCTGTAATTTTCATAAAAATCTGCTTTTGTCTATATTAAAACCACTGAAAATATGTCATCCTAATATGGAACTGCGTATTTTGTTTTCCTGTGACTTTTGAGTTGTGTTTACGGTCGCTAGAATAATTCCAAAGAAATTACATCATCATATCATCAGATGATGATGATGATGATGATGATGGCATTTCTTTGGGATTATCATCAGATGATGATGAAGACGGAAGATACCTGTACCTAATCATATTGAAGTTGGTTGGTTTTTTCAGATCTTAGAAATTATTTGATGATTATTTCATATTGTTGCAATTTATGATATAATTTATGATATAGGTACCGTGATTATAATGGATGTGGTATAGCAAGCTGTATTACTGGTTGCGAATAATAAAACCTGTTTTATGCCGCCACTGATATTGTATCAAAATCATTGAATATTATAATCATTTAGTCAACGCAACGTGATTCAATTACGTTTTGACTTAGCTCGCGAAAAAATGATAAAAGTTGTGAACGTGCCATGCCATGAGGTACTTAAAGTTGGTAAGAGGCAGCTGCCGGACGGACGTGTCCTCGTGGGACAAGGGCAGGGGGGAGAGTCGCGGGGCGAGGCGGGACAGCGGCAGCCGGCAGACAACTCGACAGGGCCGAGGCAGGAAACGACCGGAGAAGGCATCCCAGCCAGAGCACAATGGAGGCGACCGCGCCGCAGGGGGAGCCCTCGCAATCGATATGGCGTCGCTAAGGTCCGTTGGCCGCTGTGAGCGGTTTGGTTGGATCGCTGCAGAGGCGGATGCCCCTTGCCCCGCGCGCCTTGCTATCCCCGCTCGCCTACCACACCTGCTGTGTATTTATAGAGCCGCACCGCCGCCGTAGCCGACCGGGGATGCAGGGATGCCGCCTCTACCACGGTCGATGACGTCTACTACCTACCTATGTGATACACACTACACACGCAATATTCACCGCTCGGCCGCTGTCGCCGCCGCCGCCACCGCCGCGCCCGTTGCGGTGGGTGACGCCCGTCTGTTTATTTGTCACAATGAGCACGAAAATAGCATTCGCTCCTTGAGGATACTCGCATGCTGAACATGCATAATAATTTTATTATGCTGTTGGTATTGGACTATATTACCGATCTGTGCAATATCTCAGTAGCTCTAACTGAACCACAGTCCTTATTCTAAAGAACTTGCCCTTGAAGAAGTATCCCTCCGACATAGCATAAAAAAATTTATGTGTGTATTCTATCAGCCATCTAGTTCCCATAGTACAAGCTTTGCCTAGTTTGGGACTAGAAGGCGTTGTGTTGAATGTCCGTGAATATTATTTAATATTTATTTAATCAAAGATGTAGTACTTATCTAACGATTTAACATAAAATGTATGTTAATAACTCTATATTATTCCTTTCACTCTCGTTTCAATCGAGTTCAATTCCCGGGACCGAGTCATTTGGAGTTATCGAGGACGCTTTTGCTTTCGTTTGATAGCTGAGCGATCACGGCGATTACCTATACTACATTTTTCTTTAAAATACTTTTTATCCAGTACGTATACCTAGCCTAACTACCTAGTGCCAAATGAAATCACGAGAAGCTATCGAAAACATGAAGTTTAGATTTTTTTACAAGCTGACATCAAGGCATATTAGTGCCAATTAGTAGAAAAAAATTGCTTTGGAATTGCTTAGAAACAGAAGCAACAACCGGCGATCTCTTTGATTGATTGGTACACAACTTTTAACGATTGCCGTAGATAGATAAAGTGACGGTCATCTGCCTTGCATTGTTCTCATTTTCATGATTATCATAACCGTCTGCGCTGGGTTGGCTAGCAACGACGGGTTGACGCGCAAAGGATATTCGCTCCATTGGAGTAGTGGTATAATGGCTGCAAGCGCTATAAATGACGCCTATTCTATTCCTAAAGTATTTTTTGTATAAAAATTACAAAAGATAACTAAAACTTTTAATTAGCATAAGTAAGTATGCGTAAAGATATTTGAGTAAAAGTGACCAATTAATGTAACCTAGTGAAGTCATCAAAACGTTATGTTGGGTTCTCGGTAAATATAATGTACTTATAGGTAAACCGGTATGTAGGTTAGCTAAGTACTTATAGGTATCGCTATGTCGCTTTGCCATGCCACCCGCTGGTCGCTCGCTCTCTCAACATTAAACCGCAAGTGGTAGGTAGAAGTAGGTACCTATTGTAGTGCACTGACATCAATGTAGGTATGTGCGCTATACAGTGGTGTATAAGCAAGCACAGCACATGCATGATACGAGTATCTACTTACAACACATGTTTGTTTGTATAGGAGCGTATCGACCTTTCGTCATGTTTGCAGCGTTCTTGTAGGAGTCGAGCTGAATCGGCAGCGTAGGCATTCCGAGCGTGACTAACAAGAGCGAGTACCTGAGTGAAGCGCTCACCTCGTAGCGGCCTCCACACTAACTGACCACTTCTTGAATTCAAACCCGTTCCTGTCCTTATATGTATGTTGCTGCCTCAAGCACGAAATAGATCAACATAGCATACAAAGAGCTCGGTTTCAAAAGAAACAAGAATGAACTAGAAAATACCTCGATGCGTCAAGTATACTGATGTTATGGAGAGGTCGGTGGTGACGCCAACGTTAAAGACGTTCATAGCCAGTGGTTTTACAAGTTTTAGTTTAAAATAACTTGGTCTAGATTTCTAATGACAAACACTAAAGCATAGTTAGGTACGTAGTTCATCATCATCATCATACATATCAGCCTGCCAGAAGTCCACTGCTAGATATAGAGTTCCAGAAGGAACGATTTAAAAACTTTCCATCCATCGACATCCTAGTTCGTGGTCACCATTCGAGAACCTTTATTCACCAGCACTTATTTTAAGTAGGTACCTAACTTATATAAATAGATAAAAAAACGTTTTTAGCGCGACGACGACGACGGCTTGGCGCTTATCGCATCGTGTTCTGCGATCCTAAATAACATGCACAATTGCACATATTTGCGGATGGTCTAAATACGTTGTTGGGTGTCTTACTAAACACCCAACAACGTATTTTAATCAAGTCGACGAACATTTTGATTACCGTAGGTACTATTGAATTTTTAACGATTATTGAAAGATGTTGGCTTACAGAGATGTTTTTAATGCTGACTGTGAAGCTCAGAAACCTTCTAAATTTAAAGCACCTACAGTACCTGACCTTCCCTGTTGAATTTTATAAGTATAGGTACTTACCTACTTCTTGCGAAGAAGGTAGTGTGATCGGAACCACGAAGGTAGATAATCCCTTTAACAAACTGTTGCCTTAAACCGTCAGTCACACCGCAACGCAAGGGCCCCTTTTCAGGTCACTTGACCTAAAAGGTGACCAGGAATGAGCCAGTGACACGGCACGACACGACACGATACCGAAAAGTTACTCACAGAAGGGAGCAAATCTAGCAGTAAACTTTGCAATAAGTGCATAAATAACATCGTCATCTCATTTGATTGATATAGCCTACAAGCATTTGTTAACACGCGGTAGAGTAGTAAATAAGAAAACCAAGTGTTAAATCATGCAGATTAAGTCTCGCAGACACGCCATCTGACTGGTTTATATTGTAGTAAAGCGCAGATGCGTATTATCTGTAGACTTTATAGCGACATGGGATGGTGCAGCAGCGACGTCGTTGCGGATTTTGCGACGCAAATAATTTGCGCGCCAATTGACCTTTCGTCGGACGTCGTCGTCGGAGTGCGGCGGCGGCGGCGGCGGCGGTGGCGGGCGCGGTCGCACCGGCTCCAACACGCGCTATATATAGCTGCGCGACAACACGCCACGTCGAACACCCGCCAGGGGCCGGCCACGTAGGCAGTTTCCCTTTATCACCCACCCGACAGCCTCTAGCCTGGATTTTACGGAAGCTTTACCAGAGCCGTCGCTCCACAGAGGCGACGGGATGTCGACCCACACCACCCTCCCGGGATCGATACAGATGGTCGCCGCAAGAACACCCTGCCCTAGCTATAGTGTGGAGATAAGTGTTATACTGTACACTAGAGACAGAGGTGACACGATGGAGTTGTCCACCAAATTGTTGTAATTACACCTTAGTATTATAAAAAAAACTCTAAATTCTTTGCTAAATTCATCGTGAAATTCTGGAATGGAGATAGCAACAATGGTAGTTTACGTAATGAAAATGGTTGTCGATGAAGCAGCACTGTCAGCAGTTTTAATTAGAACTGTTGTAATTAGTGCTTCGTTATACACTGCAAACAACCGCTAAATTGAAAACAATCAGCGATGATGCTTTGACATCCCGTAGAAACAAAGATAGATGTGAATTTTACGACGGATCGTGTTAACGAGCATGGCGGGTGTCACCGGTCCGACTGGTAATTAGCATGACCTTGAAGCTTGCCAAGCGATGCACAGCGCTCACGTAGCGCACAATGAAAGGAGTGCAGCCGCCTGCGCGGCGACGATGGCCATCGCGGCAACAGCGTTCTCGAATGGAATGGAATTCGTACCGGGTGGCGTGCGCTGCGCTCGTTTAAAGATGGCTGCGATAAGGCGCAGTGACGTTCCTCAGGCGCGGGCGTCGTGTCGGCGATGCGGGTGTGTGCGTGGCGGCGTGCCGGTGTGCCGACGCCGTCCCTGGCGGTCCCGCCGCGTGCCTCCCCCCGCGCCCCGCGGCTGCACGTTCCGCAACATGTGCGGCGACTGTGCCCTGCTCTGCTCGATCGACTCTAACCGCCGCCGCCGTCGCCGCCGCAGCCGCTGCGACCCATCCGTCCGTCAACAAACAGTCGACCGCAGCCACTCTCGTGTCGATCCTCCCGCGCCGAGGCCCGCTGATAATGCGTCTTATCTAACCACTAGATAGCAGAGGTGCTGCTCGCTCGTTTAGGTGTCACGGACACCGCGCGTCTATCGACGTTGGTCGGTTAGCTGACTCGTGCACGAACACAATCACATGGCTTGTTTGTGTTAGGTGGGTAGCTACACTAGCGATTTACTTCTAATGAGGTATTTTCCGATTTCTTCTAATTAGCAAACATATCCACGGGGTGTTCAACAATAACAACCCCACATCACACACATCACATTTTCACATCGTCAAGTTTTAGGAGATGACATAGGTCGAAAAGTAGGCATATTGCTGAAAGTAGGCATTCAGCTATAAAATTGAAGTTAGCGTTGTGGGTACAGGGAACTCGAAAAATATCTTACATGTATTTTTCCTGGATGACCAACGAGCTACTGCTCGGGAGATCTGTTCGAGGGTACTTTCATGTACCACCCATCAGTACCCAACTAAGAAAACTGCAAACCACCTGTAGTAAAAGCTGTGGAAAATGTCATGAAAGTCAGCCTTTTTCCCAGAGAAATAAGTAATTTGTGAATTTCGTAAAACAAAAGTTTTAAGAAAAACGCATTCGACTATGAGCTTTCTGAAATTCCACTAAGAACGCGTTACGTTTTATGAAGAAAGAGTGGCGCGATATCTTTGTTTAAAAGTTTAATACCTATTTAACTAGTTGGCTTGTTTCTTTGACTTTATTTACAAATATGAGATTACGTGCTGAAAACAATGTTTAACCCCCGAACGGAAAAGGAAAGGGTGTTATAAGTTTAACAGCGTTCTCTGTGTCTGTCCGTCTGTCTGTGGCCTCGTAGCTTCGAAAGTAGGGTTCCGATTTGAATGCGGTATTTTTCGTAAGGAAACTGGTTGACCTGGGATGGTTCTTAGCTGTTTGGTGAAAATTGGTGCAGCTGTTTCCACGTTGTGAGGATACCCATCTTCTCTGAACACCAACTTTGAAGAATCTTAAACATAAACGTGCTAAATGTGCTAATAGAGGCTACAGTCAAAATTGGCTAAGACAACATCATCATCATAATAATCATTTGATGATTGACAGCGTTACGTTACCGAGATATAGCGAACGCACAAGGCGCTCTACCACACAAAAGGTGGTTATTTCGAAGAATATAATTTCACACGAAGAGCGGTGTAAGGGTAGGGAAGGAGTGACTAAAACTCAGGAAAGCGGTCACATACAACGTGTCGCAAGAAGCCGTTGAAGTAACATAAGCGCAGCAAATTATCAGGGTCGAGCGACGACGTCGACTCGGCTGCACGACCGTCGCTGCTACGAACGAACATACCTACCTATACTATAATATACATACCTACCTACATGCCTACGTAGGTATACATACACAGCACAGCCAGAGTGCGAGGGCACGTCGCCTTGCCTGCTCATAACAACACGGAAAATTAATACGATCACGGACTAAGCAAAAGGACAGCCGCTCTACAATGCAATCTACAACAAAGCTATCCAACCAACCGCTGCCATTTCTCAGAAATGCGACCGGCCAGCTCATATAGAACTGAAAGAGGCGACTAAAGTTCTGTTTATTAATGGATTGAATTGTTTCAATCTAGTTTGCAAGCGTCTGCGTAATCTTGTACCAACACACTTATGCATTCGAGTCCGATCCACCGAACCCTCATTTTGCTAGTCTGGTAATCGCTAAAACATGGCAAGCGACTCTATGGCCTATGGTGGTCCGCCATATTGAGATGTATGCTTGGAAACACGTTTTGAAATGCGCAAGCGCAGCGCAGGCGGTCGCGGCCGGCTGCCAGCTGCTCTGTGTCAGGTGGTACGCGGTTACGCACAACAGCAAGAAGTGCCTATCAATTCTATTGACGTCAACATTGTACAATTATACTTGCAAAGATGGCACTAATTAGATAAACTTATGGTACACGAGTCCAGCCAATTAGGCTACAGCAACGATGCAACGGCGGCGATAGCAACAGCAATAATAAGAACCAACTTATCTTGATCAGAGCCATGCCAGCCAGCGATCAGGATATACTTGTGTTGTCGAGAAACGGACACCGACCGACAGCATTGCTGAAGTTGAAAATGGAGTTCTACAGGTTAAATGACTTTAAAAAAAAATGCCAAGTGTGAGTAATACTCACGTGTCGATGGTTCTGTGATCATATCAATAGGCATTTGATACAATCGCGCTTGCGGACATTACAAGTGCAAACGGACGGATAATGAAGATAACACGATAAGAGCTCCATTAAACCTCTTAATAAACGGATCCCTAAATAGGAAATACTTTAACGATTATATTATGTTACTCTTCGCAAGATGCAGAATATTCAGCAGACAAGCACACTGCAAGCTAGCAAGTAGTAGCAAAACGGGTTATTGTTTGTCTAGCAACCGGAAAATGTTCAAAATCCTGAAATATATAGGTAAGTAGTTGCATCGCACTTGGTTTACGTGTATAATTTCGATGGCGTGGTAAGCTCAGCGACGGCGCGCAGTGAGGTCATCGCCGATGTGAAGCGAGTGCGACGCCGCCTGTCCGTTGAGTGTTTAGCGTCTCGGAAAGACGACAACACGACGATATGGAACGGAATCGGGCCGAGCGAACACGCATACATTACGTGCCGCCTACAAGCAGTGAGTAGGTATGAGGCAGCTGCCTATCTGGGAATATTGCTACTATAGGTACTATATTCGATATAGTATAGTAGAGCACTGGCAAAGCGCGCGACGCTCTTCATTGTTGGCTGGATGCGCGACGGCTGACGCGGATGCGACCTCTTTTCGTTTTAGTGACATTCCTCGCCAGTTTTGCTAATAAGTACCTGGGCCTCTACTGCGAATACTGATTTCCGAAGATTCGGTAGTGACGGTTGTGTTACACTGCGCGGTCGCCTCAAACGATGGTCTAGGCTCTTTCGAAGTCACACCGTTACTGCGCAGTGTAGCCCAAACGTCACTACCGAATCTTCGGTAATCATTATTCACAGTAGAGGTCCTGATCATGAAAGCATTGAATCGGCTGTCTGTCTATGCATGCATTAAACTTGTAATATGATATAAAATATATGAAAAATCTTTAAAGGATATAGTAACATAGTCTACGCATAAAATAAATATTACTTATTACAAATAATATTTATTCAGTAGGTAATAACGTGCAACTAGGTACTGAAATGTAACGAAAGCTTTTTATCGAATTCAATTATTCATGACTAGCGGAATGCTAGCAACTTCGCCCACATTTAAAAAATCTCTCCCATCTCGTTTAATGTCCAAAATATGTAGTACATAGGTACTTTCAGTATCTCATTATTGGCGATTATCATAAGCACACACGCACAATAATTATAAAACAATCTTGCTTTATGCTTTTACCACGTACCTAGATACTGCCTAGTCCGCCTGCTCAAAAACCCCAAAAACTACCGCTTTGTGTGAATTCTGATGTGATGACTGATGAGTTAACAAATGGCGACTTAAAAACGTCGTCACTAGAGTCATATAAATATAAATTTAATTTGATGACTACCAAAATATCAGTTTGTATCACGGTTTCTCATATTCAAGTACTAAGTTGCGCATGCCGCCTACACATCGTGGGTACCTATGGTAGTACGTACGTTGGTAGCTATAGCTAAAGTCTACGCGGCTTCACAGAATCCTCAGCAAGGCTATCGCTGATAATGTTATCTCGACGCGTTATATGTAGCTAGAGGCTACAGCAACGCAGTTTATAATGCATTGCCACGTGGAAAACATTTTCTGGCCTTTATTTTCCGGCACGAATAAGGATGAGAATGAGATCACGCTTAACTACATTATAGGTACTATGATTCAAAATAATATAGAAGAAACTAGCATCCGCCCACGACTTCGTCCGCGCCCCGATCGATCCTGTTGATTTTCCGAGATAAGAAGTACCTTAGGTGTTAATCTAGGTTACAAACTATCTATTATTCCAAGTTTCATCCAAATCGGAACAGCAGTTTCAGCGTGATTGAAACACAAAAATCCAAACATAAAATTTGACATTTATAGCATTAGTGGGATAACATACGACATATTATTATGAACTGAGATGGGAGTTATTTTATAGTAAGTTATGTGCCCAACAAAATGTTTCTCACCATCGGCAAGAGCGGTAGACTATTGCTATTACAGCGCCTACAACACATGCATAAGAAAAAACTACAGCAGCCCCCTACCTAGCCGAGCCTGCGGAGACAACGACGGGAGGCCGCCCGACCTCAGCCCCAGACCATGGCGTAGTTCCACGCCTCTGCTATATTCGACCATCCAAGCCTACGCCAACATACCTATAAAACATACTAAGTATGCTTACGTAACCAACCGCTCCTACAGAGCAAATACGAATATTTCACGAAGATTTTCTAAGAGATTCGTACCGTGACTCAAGGTTGCTGAAGGTAACTTTGTACACGTCATTGGATCTTGAGGTTTGTATGTATGTTAGCAAATTCTATCAATACTACACGATTGATATGATCCAACGATTCAAACCCGTGACTGGACATTTTTTATTAAGCCACAAGACCAATGTTAACGCTATGGTGTTGTATTGTATGTAACGTAAGAGCCACCAACACATTCAGCACCAAAACATCGCATGGAGCACAAAACAAGTCTCGTTCGACGTGGTAAGTTAAGCGTTGCGTTCGCTAGCAGCTCGATAACGTCAGAAATTGGTGATAACTGATAAGGGAAGCGTGACGTAAGAGTGGTTTTAAACAAAGACAATGCCGCCATCACCATCATCCCATTTAATTAAACACTGTGATTTTTGGCCCTTGGCCGTAGAGATAAATAATACTTCGTGGAATAACAAAATAATTACACTACATTCATGACCCTAAAAAGGCTTTAGCAATAAAAGCCTTGCAAGTACGATTAAATTGCGTTTTAAAACATCCAGAATAACGCACCACTGAACCAGAGGAAATGCTGTTGGCAGATATAATTAAGTACAGAGCGAGCGGGCGCTCACACTGGCCATCCCACGTATCTGTTATGGGTAGATAGGTATGAAGTATATCTATGGATTCTGTGTGTGTGTGTGTGTAGCAAAACGAGCAAAAGCCCACGGCGTGCCAGCTGCATTGCAGCTGCCGCCAACCCGTCGGCTGGTGCAGAGGTACGTTCTAACACGACACCACGGAGTTATTCAATCGGCTAGTGCAGGTGTGTAGTGCACTAAATTTTCAAACATTATCAATTGCAATCTGTGATTGATATATTCGATTGGAGCGCGAGGTGATAAGGTGATTGATTGAATGAAAAAAACTGTTTGAACTTTATGAAAGAATGTTTGACCTAGGTTCGAGGGCGGCGGCGGCGGCGGCGTACGGTCGCTCCGCCGCCGATAATTTTATCAGCCATGCATGTCATTGGGCGTGGTATTTTTTCGAATGATCTCTGCGTTGCTTGTTATCGTTAGCGCGGACGCTGTAGGAAAAGCTTAGACTTGCAGAAAGTACTGAAGAGAAAATTTATAAATTTTCCAATTGGAGTAAGGGGATTATGCTATCAGAATAAACATGGAAGTCTCTAGAAAATTAAGCAAGTAAAAGTTTTAAGGCTTTAGGACGCTTTGTTCGGTACGAGAAATATGTATTGTAAACTTTACAAAAACAATTTTTTCAGGTTTATTCATGAAATCCCAAACCCAAAACAATGACACACCCGATGTATAGCCAGAGAAAATTACCTTAAGAAAATCATCCGTTTCTTTGTGCAAAATTCTGACAAAATGTGTTCATCGTAATTTTTCTGGCGCGCACCGACTGCTTGGATATCATAATATATTTTCTGAGTTTTTGTTTTAACTCTACGAAAAGGTAAATACAAAACGTCAGTGACCCGTGTTCCAAAGATCCAATTCCACGCCAATTCGTACCTTCCTTTGTACGAGCAGGAATCGCGTGTAATTCGCCCGACTATGCCAGAAAAACCATTGAAGGGTGTGTGGTGCTTTTTTATGTACTGAAACCTTTTGCATCGTTGTGTGACCACTCACATTTACGTCAAAGATAAAATTAGGCCTTTTGCTGGTTTGACCACTGTGGTTTTACTTCATTGAAGCGTGCACTGTAAGATTGTAAGTAATGTTGAAGAAATAATGGTTTCAGCGAAACTCGACGGTCGACACGACATGCAGTAGATGTAATAGGTACAGTTAGCAACACAAACTGATGAACAATAAGCTTGTCCAACTGTTTTGGGAGCTTTTGACTATTTATTTGGTTTGTAACTTTTACGAATTATTTCAATCATATAACTGCTTATATCATTTTGCGACTGCATTTACTTGGATTTGAAAGGCTCAATATGTTAATCGATTATTTTGCTGACTGTATCAAGATGAGGAAAAATTTGACTGTGAAGACTATTAGCCCTAGTACCTAAGGTACCTCATAAAATCAATCATGGAACGGTAAGTAAAGAGACGTATCCTTTGTGCATATGACTTTTAATAGCTTTATCGCATTTTAATTGATATGTCTAGTAAATGTTTCATGGACGATGTCAACCCGCTCGCTATGTACGAAGTACAACCACCCCTCCCATCGGACAAACTATTCAGTAAACAATAATTAATACTTTACAGGCGCTAAAAAAGCGTCTGAAAAGATTATTTTATCATTCATAGTATCATTTATGAATTTGGGAGCTTACGATATCGGAATTTTCCGTGGATAACTAGTAGTCTTTGATCGGAACGTGATGTTTCGTACCGCCACCAATATCAAATTACGGAACGAACTGGCTTGAGTTATTTGACTTTTTGAGCAGCCCCGGGCCGGAGTAAAAGCAGCAGATTTAGCAAATCCTTGTTGGAAGTCCGGGTCGACTACTCCTGCAGGGAGCGCCGCGGCGTGCCACCACCCTTGCCACTCACCCACCACCCTAACCTTCGCTCTTGTGCGTCGGGGATCTCAACCCTCCTTCCTTATTTCACAAAGATTCCAAGAACCCCATGTGATGTACGCCGTTTTATGCCCTGAGCCAGAGCCATAAATGCGAGAATGGCGCAAGCACAAATGGTACGAGGTCGAGAACATTTTGAACGATGCGTCTAGGGTGTAGTAAGTGGTGGCACGGCAACACGGAATATTAGGGCGTGTTCCTTCATCGATAAGAGCGAGGATCGCGTGCGCGGCGAAGTAATACACGCAAAGTGTGCTGGTTGCTGAAGACAACACCGGACGAACACCGGATCCCTCGTCACTGAGCAACCCGCACACATTTCATGAGTATTTCGCTGAGGCCAAGTTACGAGTTGGATGTACCCTACCTACCTATAGGCTATAATAGGGAAACTGCTTTTACTGAAGATACTTGAAGATAGGTTTTGTCTTATCGGCATTGTCATTGCGAATGAAACATCTGCGCCGTCAGTGTTATACACACACATGCGTGCACGCCGACGTCATCCATAAACAAGTAGGTACCTAACCTACACTACCTACCTATCTACTCATAAGAAATAGGCACTTACCTAACTTAGCGACCTCCTAGACTAGAAATGCATATTCCTATAGTGGATATGATATAGGCGAGTTGGATTAACAGTTTCTGCAGAAAACATATTTTACGTGCTCTAAACACTTTTCAGAAAATAGTAGAGTCGATTTTCCTAATTTCTTTCAGCTGTAGGTTACTATGTCCTAGGTACTATGTCATTGAGTGGGCAATCATGAATTTACTGTTGGTACCGCTGCTTTGGAGTCTCATAGCTAGGTAGGTACTCGTGATTGTTACGTTTAAGTATGAGCACACGTAGACAGTAACGTAGGAGGTAGTTCCCCTAGTTTATTTAGGAAGGTACCTACATGGATGTTGTTTACAAAGCAGATAGGTACTTAGATCGTCGCAAGACCAGAGCAAAGACATAATGCAAAGCCCGAGGTCGGACGCGACGTCGCGCACTGCCTCCCGTGTCGCGGCCGCTGCGACCCTACGGTCTTCGTGATAAGGCGCACTTCGCCATGCCCGCGCGCTGACCTCACCGTACCCGCGCGCCCGGCAAATAATAAATAATGTAACATTGATAAAGCCGCAGAAGCGATGACCGGCTAGTAGGTATTTGACTCGTTTAGCAAACACGTCGGGTCAACGCGCCTGGCGCCTCGCTCTCAACACGCCAGAATCGGAGTGGACGTCGCCGGTGTGGTGGTGGACCACCGTCTATTTCTGGTCATCCGGCGACCGGCTCCAGCGGAAATAGCCGGTCGCTATCACGCAACTCGGCACTCCTTCGGTTCGGCAGCGCGGTAAATGTGACATGTGATAAAGACATACCTGCGTGCGGCTGTGGAGGTGTCGTCCTTGCGCAGTTAGAACAGCACTCGTGTCGGAGGTTCGCGGCGGACTGGCGCGCGGTGCGGGCAGCAGCGAGCGTCGCCGCGGCAGCAGCGGCCTCCGCCCGCGCCCCGCGCCACTCCGCTGCATTCCGCCGCCACCGCGCCGGGACACCCGCGAGCTGATTCCTCTGACATCAGTCGGCGACACCGCCTCACGCCTCCCCTTATTATCTCTCACGCACTTCGCCACTCGCATGTCACCTCTGCGTGACCCTCGTGACCGCCTACTCGACTCGGCAATCGACATCGTCCGCAGTCGTTGTTTACCTAAACACAAACATTTCACTTGAATCGGAGAAAGACTTGCATATTAGGTAGGTACAATAGTTGAAAATAACATTTATAAAGCTGGGGTAAGGAGTCGCAGGTTCGAAGCCCGGAGGTTAGGTCGGTAAAGGTAAGTACTTGGTAGGTAGACTAGGTAGGTGCTCAGGTATCAATACCAACCAAGTAACAAAAACGGTAACTTATGTTGCATAAACAGACACCAAAGTTGATAGCAATAACCTAATCGGTAGGCACACGGAGTAACTTACGTAGATGTACCTATGTAGGTAACTAGGTACCTACTGTGTAAGTAGGTATACTGTTTTGGGGAGTATCCGCTTATGGTAGCTATACCTAGGTCGACACGGTTTAATAGCTCTGACGTATATCTTGAAATACCTACCTCTAACTACGATAGTCTAATCATAAAGCGTGCGCTTTTCCCAGAACTTCTAACATTTAGGTACATATAAAGTAGGTACCTAGCACATTTTTATGCAAGCATTTATGTGGGGTTAACTGATGGACCCACGATGGACCCCACAGACCTAGCCCTAATAATACGATTTTTTGCAATAATTTATGCCATTTTTAATATACGCGACCTCAAAAAATACGAATAACAGCCTCGATTCACACTTAGGGTCGAGCTAAACTGAAGGCTTATTCCCATCGAGCCCACCAGCCGGGCCGGGTGGGCCGAATGGGAAAAAAAATTCCCATCAAGCCCAGTCACTTGCATAGTGTGCTCTCCCATGGCGGACGTGGCGTGCGTGGTAGACAGACATGATATTTGACGACCTACGTAGTCGATCGTGCAACTGTCCAGAAGAAAGATCAGTGCAGTGGGTTTGCTGTATTCAGAACAAATATTTAAAAAAAAACTGCATAGTTGGGTCGGGCTCAAACTTGTTTCTTCTGGAATTAGTTTGAGCCCGACCCAACTATGCAGTTTTTTCTTTAATATTTGAATGAATGAATGAATAAATGAATGAATGAAATTTCTATGTCCAGCAGTACACTACAGGCTAATGTAATGATGATGATGTTACTGGTAGGTAGGTCCCTACTTTAGTTAGTTCTTGTGTAGGTACATGTACAGTCAGCATCAGAAATTCTTTTTTTCAAAATTAGTAGCTTTTGAGGTAGATACTTAAATATTGTTATTAACTCGGTTGACCATTCACTTTTTAATACATAGTGAGTTGAAACATTCTTCATTTGAATGTGATTTTGTTACATTAAATAGACCTATAACTTCAAACTCACTAAGTGACGATGTGACAATCAAAATAAAAATATCAATTATGTCAGCCACACCAAGTTCTGTTGCACATTCTAATGCCTAATGCAATTCCGCTTCATTATCTGTGATTAGAAGAAATTCCTGAAATGGAAATTATTTCCCAAGCGTTGATCATCTGAGCTGGAGTATATAATGTTGGTGGTGTAGAAAACGATTGATCTATATGATAAATACCTACCTTATTAGGTAGGTATATGGAAGAGTAGCGTTTATGCTGTGTAGTTATGTAGCTAAAACAAGAGCAACATTTATAAGAGTAACATTTAACCGTACGTTTCCACTAAAAAACATTCACAAATAAAACATGCACAACTCTGTGAAGATATCGTTAAACATTTCCCCCGCCAAACCTTGTGCATGTTTGACATTTTGAACCATAAGGTTTTAAGGATTTTCATGATAGTAAAAACAAATCGTTTGTAAGGATTGTGTTTTGACAGTTTTAATGTGAATGTTTTTAGTCGATACACGCAGTAAGGTATACAGCTAAATTACTTGGAAGGATCTAACGAATTAGCTTAGCTGAGTTTCAGCCTTTCAGGAGTCGCCTTCGGTAGTCCAGCAATAATAGTGAAAGTAGTGGAAACTTACCAGCCCTTCACGTCTGTGTTCCCATTGTAAGTAAACTGTCTTCTTCATTACAGAGTTTATCAACCAAGTACGGCCACTGTCGCCGCTGCCGCGCGCCGGCCGGTAACGATACCACTGAATTGAGGTCCTCGAGTTCTACGTAAGTATAGTACCTACGGGCTAATTTCGAAGAGCATATTTTCCGTAAGATTTTCGTGTTTTTTTACAAAGCGAATTAAGCATGGTTATGTAAGTAGTATGATTTAATAAAATTTAAATAAAAACAGACCGCCCGCCAGCCGTCAACAACAAAATCAAAACAAACGTAAACTATTTCTTCTTCTTTTAATTATGGCCCCTGTCCGTCTTTTCAACAGATTGTCAGTGTCATGTCAAGTTTACGTCATTCACTTCGATGTGCTTCAATCAAAGTCTACCGTCCGCCAGCCGCGGAGGCGACAGCAGTGGCCGGTTGATTGATGGAATTTGAGGTTATTTTACATAAAAGTAGGTATTTTAGTATATTAATAAAGCTTTGTTTCGTTTTTCTGTGAGCTAGCACGTAGGGGTGCTTTTGTTGGCTTTGTTTTTACTAAGAACATGAATGTAACTGTGAAAACGGTTACTAGCCCATTTTCCTTTTTCTGTGTTACTGACGAACCTAGCAAAATTAACCAAAAAAAATTTGGGCCAGAAAGTTCGAAAACGGATAAAATAGATCTTTCTGATGTCAGTCATGGTCAGGTAAAATAAACTATAATAATATGGCGAATAAGATAATGTCACAAAAGCAAATCCTTAGTGGACGTGCTCTGTTAGGTAGTTACCTAGGTGTGTATGTAGGTACCTACCTATTGTCATAGGCTGAGGTAATTGCTTAGCAAGCTAGCTGGTATGAGTTAGTGGCCAACCTTGGTGACGGAGTTTTTAGGCCGCCTTAAGGCCTCCGTCATGGCTTAACGACTGCTAGAGCCGGGACCGACAGTTTAACGTGCCCTCCGAAGCACGGAAGCGCTCAGATGTAAATGCCACTAACGGTCACCCATCCAAATAGGTAATTGCTTGAAATTATGGGAACCTTAAGGAACCATATCGGTTTCGTCACCTCATTAAAATAAATAACCATAGGTTTAGGTACCTACCTACTTAATTAATAAAAAACTTTGTATATTGTTGCATTACTTACCATTTTGATTTTTTCTGATTGTAGTATGTTGCGGTACTTTGGAAAGACAGATGGGCTCGTGGAATCGTGTCAATGGAGAGCCATTTTCTTATTTGGCTTGTTGATCATGGAACTTACATTCGGCCAACCGAGAACACAGTGTATGTTAATTTACCAGCTGAGTACAAAAAGCTTCCATCCAAAGTGTTTGAGGCTAGCATACATGGAGTCACGCCTATTGGCCTAGTAAGTAAATTATATAAATATGTATCTACCTTGCCTACGGGTTTTGCTCCTCAATCCACAATACCATCAAGGATGCTGGAAGATTGCTGCTATCAATGCAAAGTTATCCATTACTATAAGGAGTTGGACTTGCTGGGATGATGTTAGCAGGAGGAGAATGCACAATTATAAATAAATAAATAAATATTCACAGACACTTAACACAACGCCTTCTACTCCCAAACTAAGCAAAGCTTGTACGATGGAAACTAGATGGCTGATAGAATACATACATACATTTTTTTTTGTATATACTTATAATACATAGAAACACCCAGACACAGAACAAACGTCTATGTTTACAACACACAAATGTTTGTTCTCGCTGGGGATTGAACCCACGGCCCACAGCACGGAAGGCAGAGCTACTACCGACTGAGCCATGACCCCTGTCAATTATACACCCGAATGTGCCCCCACCTAGACAGAATTACATACATAACATACCTATCATGAAACAAAAAACAAGGTACCTATTTTGTTACACCAACCTAATGATGCCAAAATGGCCTAAACAATAAGGCAGGCCTGAACCAAGTATTAGGATTGTATTTAATTTTATTTGTCAACCTATTTATATTTCTCCTACTTTCATGCACTGACAATATCTCAAGACAGATGGAAAGTGCATTTAAGTATGGCCCACCACTAGATGGATGAATTACCTACTTAAGGTACCTGGGAACTATTGTGTTCTGGCCACACAAGACTTTTTGCTATATTGATAATAGGCCTTTACATCTATTGAAGATGATTTATACAGCATCAGGAGGCAACCTATGCCTACAATTAACGGGACATTGTAGTGCCTGGGACAATGTTTAGATGGAGTAGGCTTGTAGCACCTATACCATCCTCTCAGCCTAGTCAGCTATATTCACAGGAAAGACAAGGTCAATACGTGCGGAGCTGACTAAGCCAAGGGTTTCCTCACGATTTTTTCTTTCACCGTTAAGCTCGTGTTAATTCGCATATAAATTTTCCGAAACGAAAAATCCATTGATGCATGTTTTGCTATATAGCCAAAATGATAAAGATTAAGTCTAGCACAGAGAGCTCCTACCAACTTTATGTAATACCTTACAATACAACTTATACTTATTTTGTGTTCACAACATATTGAAAACAAATTTAAAATTATTTTTTAGGAACTAGATGAGTTGTATCATTTTAAGAGGCAAACCATGCTAAACTGGAGTATTGCAGCCATAGAACAAGCTCAGGAGTTGATAACTAGAGCCACGAGCACATATTTTGTGCCCGTTGCAATGATGTCCACTAAAACAAATGATGTTGTAAGTGCTATACCTAAGTTCAATCAGAAACGCTCATAGTTTCAATTACTTACAACTTTACAACTGAATCTAATGATAGCCAAATCTATGCTGAAAATTTTACCAACATCACTCCTAAATTATTAAGTACCTATTATAATAACGTTAACGGCGCTCTTACATGGACATTGTGTGCAAGAACCTTCATAGCCAAAATTGGCTATTCAAGTCCCCTTAGAGCTCATCATAGGCATCAAGCAGCAACAATGTCGCCGTAGCCGAAACCGGCCAGGAAGACCTATCATCATCAAGTACCTATGTAACAAAAAAGTTATTGAAATATTAGTACATACATAGATTACCTATGTACTTACTTCCATTAAAGGTAAATAAATGCATTTATTTCCAGGTTCTCGGGGACTTATATCTACAGTTTGAAGGCAAAAGGTTCATCAACATTATTGATGAAATGAGTGCTAAGATAGATTCTATACATATTTTCTTGGAAAGGGATAAAGAAGGATATATTAAAAGTGAGTTTAGATAGACAATTTTCAAATATCAGATTAGGGGTTTCACATAAGATCCACTAGTACCAAAACATATTTGGACTGGACAATCTTTGTTCATCAACTTGAGTGAAGGTAGATCTAGGTAGGTAGGTACTCTAGGTACCTAGTTTTCAACATCAAGAATCAAACAGCTGCATAGAGTTGTAAATAAAATATAAGTATGGACAAAGACGAGGTCCTTTATTTTTGGATAATATTTGTTGCGTAAAAAACTTGAATCAAAAAATATATTCTTTACAGATTTGCCAACATTTTATTCAAATCGGAGACTCCACCGTGCCTGTTTGCTAAAGCCCGAGTTACCCGAAGGCTTGCCAACCATGACCACTGAAACAACTTTGGCCCAATACAACGCCATCTGTGATCAGGTAGAAACATTCGATACTCAGGAGTCGGACTCAAGATCGGTAGATGGCAGCAGTAGTGTCACTTACTTAGAAAATGTAAAGGATACTCCTAACAAAACATTGAAACTTACACCAACGGAGATAGAAAAGTACTCAAATGAGTTTATCTTTGTGGCGGGCAGGAAGTACAATGTTCTGACTGTTTTATTGAACAAAGCACGGGACTTATACATGTGCGAGAAGTATAAAGATGCTAAGTCTGTTGGTAGGGCTACTACTAGAATTAGAAATTAATTCAACATAAAAATAATTGAAGCCAATATCTTGACCCTTCACAATATTGATTAGATTTGAGCTTAAAAAACAGATTAGAGTACACCCGGACAAGCTTAGAGTAAGTAAAAAAATCTTTTTTGCAGTATATAGGGCTATATAGGTACTGCTATATTTTGTTCCTACCATATAAGTAAGTATTTTGTTATATGTTCAGTTTAAGACACATTCCTACTGCTTTCATGGACAATCCTAAGATAGTTTAAGAGCCATACCCCTTTGACTTTATGATTGCCTGTTATTCAATTAACAACTTTATTTTCTTAGATTAAGAGTTAACTTTTTGTGATAGTGTTTAAAAAAGGTGCCTTAGTAGGCATAACCAAAGCTCGACTAGCGTGGTGAACTGCCTTAGATATTAATATATTTTCTTAAATTTTAATTTAAAAGTCAATATGTATACTTCAGGGGGCTAAAAATTATGAACACCCGGTATGAATACTGAGCAGAATATAATGAGTATTAATTAGTACTTAGTAAATTGAATATTAGCTCACTTTTACTCACTCTTACCCCTAAAAACTGGTACCTTTTATTAGTACATTTTAGGATACCACTCCAAGCTCAGTATGAAAATATCTGCTGAAAATCGGGCTAGGTGTTGTGACTTAAATAGATAAGTACATGATCTAAGGTCATTGAACTGATTTCGTACTTAACGTAAGTCTATGGCGGCCATACACGCTAGGTTATAACCTTGCATGCATAACCCACATGCAAACCCTAGCGTGTAAGTGATAAAACTGTACAGTTATGCGTGTATGTACACCCAACCAAGCAAATATCAAAATTGATATTTTTGCCGCTCGGTTATGCATGCGCCTATGCATAATGGCGGCCACAGGTATACCGCTACGTAATATGCATAATGCATATTACGTAGCGGTATACCTGAACGGTATACCGGAACTGAAGGCTTGTGCAAGTATACCTAACGTCCATAGTGACCACACACGATTCAAATATGCCTGTGCAGTCTCAGTTCTGCGCCTGTGACAAACCGAAGAAGTCGTGTTGTGCAATAAGTATTTTGTATAATTGTGAAAGATTCGCGTCCGGCTCTATTTCTTTCAAAACATCTACCAATTGTTGGTATGCAGCGTTCTTTTTGTCGCGAATATGGTATTCTTTACTTTTTATTTGCCATAGACATGGTAACTTCTTGTATAAATCTATAAACTCTTCTAATTTCTCTCTATTATTGAGGCGTGAATCGACAGACATTTTGGCGCGAAAATAAACACACAAACCGACCGAAGTACTGGCGCGCGTGCGACTGAAAGCGTTCCGACACACACGCTCATAACATACTTGCACAAACTAGTTTGCGCAGGTATACAGAACGTAGTTTTGATCTGCCTACCAGACTTGTGCAAGTCAGGAAACTTGTGGAAGTTTTGTCACACACACGCTCCGGTATACTTGCACAAGCCTTCAGTTCCGGTATACCGTTCAGGTATACCGCTACGTATGTGGCCGCCATAACCGAGCGTATGTGGCGTACGGCGAGCTTGCATGCACAGTTCCTACATAATCGTCACGTAGCTCCAACTGAGAGTGTATGGCAAAACTGTGCATGCAAACCCTAACGTGTATGTCTAATATGAAGCTCTGTTATAACTGTCGGTTATGCATGCAAAGTTATAACCAGCATGCAAAACCTAGCGTGTATGGCCGCCATATAAATATAATTAATGTTTTTTAGTTTTATTTTTTTATGGCCGTTCTCAATACCTACTCAATCTCTGTTATTGCCTTATTATTGGTACTTATATTACGATAGAAACAAAGGTACTTAGCCTATTTGTTTTTAAATATGTATATGGCTTTGACTCGTATTGTTACCTAACCTTTACCGAGGGTTCTATATTGGGATAGGCCGTAAATTAGTAGGTAATATAATTGTGATTTCAATCTACCTGATAGTTTCTAAAGTTTATAGATGTTTTTGTTTGTTAAAGCAACTCGTAGAGATGAACGTTATTTTGTTATTAAAACAAAAGAAATATTTCTTAATTTTTATTTTATATACAAATATAAATTCTTCCCCTAGGTAAATAATCTTAATTAAATCTTAAATTAAATTGTACATTGTCATTGTACGAGGGAATAAGGCAGTGTGTAGAGATTCCGCTAATACCTAAATTTTTCGGTTATTGTAATGTCACATAATTATTCAAATACATAGCTCCTGTAGAAGCGATTTTGAACAAGGCTGATTAATCCATCACAAGAACCGAAAACTGTAAGCTAGAGCCAGAAATACGGACAATAAATATTGTTAATAAACGATGGCTACCGGTAACTGTTACTAAACTTATTCTACTGAACTGAAGACATCGTCTATATTGACGAAAGAAATAAATTCTTATGCTGGATAACACTTGATACCAAGTCGCTTTCTCGCTTCACTATTAATATTTTTTGTATTTCTCAAAAAACATGATATTTCCTGATAATTTTCAGAAATAACAAATGAATAAGGAAAGGTTGTGATTTGAGTCAAGATGCGAAAACACTGGTTTGTGTTTCCTCAACACGCTCAACTTGGCATAAGTTGTTTCCGCCATAAGTCTATTGGTGAAAAATCACAGTCGTAGTCCTGGGTTAGTGCTAGCGATGTAGTTCAGAAGCTCATCAGAGTCCTCGCAGACTACCGGTTTCTCGTGGTAGCAAGCTACGTCGTGCCATGCGATGCCATCGTTGTATACGTTGTTGAGGACACTAAGACAGGATTCAGAAGTAGCGTTGATATCAAACTCTGCGTTATCGGGCTGACGAAGCTTCTTGTGGCCGGTTTGTGACCAGGGGTTGTAGCCCCAGCCGTTGGGGATCTGTAAACATAAATAACATGTAAGTAGTTATAGGCGACGCGGCAGACCGAAAAGAAGATTGCGAGACGAGCTTGACCATTTTTTGACCGACTGACAAAGCGGAGCCCAAGATCGGAGTGTGTGTAAAGAATAGGGTCTTCGCTCAGCAGTGGGACACAAAGGGCTGAATATAATAATAATACAGTAGTTATACTTTTTATTATAATCGATCATCCTTTTCGACTGCGCCAGGAAATCCTTTCCGGCTGCGCCAGAAATTCCCACATGCCCATTAAAATGTAAATAATAGTACATTATGATACGAGTGCGGTGAGTTGAAAATTACAGCCGAGGCGATATTGCCAGCCCGAGCCGTAGGCGAGGGCTACAAGAAAGCAGAGGCTGTAATTTTCAAAGCGCACATATGTCATACCACGTTTTATAACACATTTGCGAGGAAATAAATAAAACTCGGACTTTCTTCAAAGAATAAATCTTTATTCACTTGTTGAAGCAGTTAGAAAAATTTGAACAATTTGTAAAAGAATTAAATGCTTATTTTTTATCGTAGAGCGCGGCGCGCGCCCCCCGCCCGCGCCGGGGCCGGGTCCCCGTTCGTTTTAGTGGGAGCATCTTGATAAACCGTGCGTTTTACATTACCATAACGCACGAGTGCGTAATGACATACATTACGATACTGAAATTGGTGAAATAAGAGACCCTTTACGAGCAAATGTGTTATAAAAAATTTTAGTTGTTTTTTTTTACTTTTCAGTCGAAAATACTTCCACGCTACGGGTTACCGTGTTGACTACCAATGTATTTAAAACGTGCTTTTGTGTCAGTGATTGTACCTAGTTTTGTCTTTGTTTGAAATCAGCTGCAACCGCATTACTGGTTCCTGGTTCAACCACAAGCTTTTATGACCGAGTACGAGTTCATTGTAAGACCTATTTCATGCTTTCCATTGAGATGCAAATTGACACTTTCACGCTTTGTTATAATTCAAATAAGCAACTGTGTAAGTAAAGTACATAGGTTACATGTCGCAAATGTGTCTTGTAGTGTGTGCCTTGCTTACTACTTATTGCTACACTAGTTCAAGAACACTACTATAGTTCTTAGGGTTGTTACTATAATTCCCACTTCTTTCGTCACGTTTCTTATTCGTCTAGTCCTTAGGTCCGAAGTTTTGATTGGAATGATAGATAAATTAATTCTTTATTGTACACAAAGAATAGGTACCTACATATCTTATAACAAACTTAGTATAGTATGTGTATACTAGAATTTGTGTTTTGATATTTTTATAGCCTGGATAAGACAGTGCTACCATTTTCGATGGATGCTCTAAACATTGAGAAGTGAGGACTTACCGTGTTGGTGGGTGAAATCTTTTCGCGGTTAGCAGACCAGAACCATCCTAGAATGTTCTTAGGTTCGAGGTCCTTGCGGGATTCGCAACCTTTGAAGTCGCAGAGACGACCAGAAGTCCAGATGTAAGGCACATCATCTGTAATTAAATGCCAGGTTTTAAGAATAACTGTTTTGAGCTCCATCTTCGATAGATTCAAAGTTCTTTTAAAGGCATTATACTCACTTTGTTGGATAAGCTTGAAGATTAGATTGTTTTCTTCCTGGGTCTCCATCGACACGAGGTCCATGCAGTACTCCCGGCAGATGTTGCGTCCGTCCAGCCAGTCTACTTTCTTGTTCGCGAGTCCGGGAACGTGCCCGCTGTAGAAATAGTGATGTCCTCGGTAGAAGAACTCTTTGGGTCCTAAAACAAAAAAATACGCCTTGAATCACTGAAGGTGAGGATTTTGATGCCTGACCTCACACAGTGAATAACAATAAATACCTCGCTCGTGTGTAAACCAACTCGTTAGCGCAACAATAATAATGACAATCGTCAAGTCCCACAGGTCGTGTACCTACCGAATATACCACGGTCATGACATTGAAGCTCCCTACAAACAACAATAGCAAAAATAATGAAATGCTCGTGTCACATTGCGCAATCGAAGACACGATCTTACATAACGCCGCCCGCGCACCAACGACCTTTTACTGTGAATAATGTGGACGAAATTTTTTTGCCGTTTTAAGAGAAATAATATTAGAGCGAATCCACTAAAGATCCTGCTTAGCTTAACTTAAGTGTTCTTCAGTTGGATAGTGGAATGAATCTACATACTACACGAGTATAAACATGACCTACGAACATTCTGCACCAATATTTACCTACATGCCTCAAAGTATTTGACTAAACCTATAATAAGTGTGTGAAATGGTTCAAGCAGGTGATGTTGCAAGCAGCGCCAGCGCAGCGGTTTGCGGCTGCGACAACCGGCGGGGTCGAGCTTAGTTCCAGCAGATGCGTCGGTCACGCGAACGCGACAACTAGGCCAAGGCAAGGATGGTCTAGCATAGCTAGTCTACCGGATGCGAGCGAGCAAGCTCACTTCCATCTCAGACTTTACAACCCCGTCGATAATTACCAGATCTCTACGGCAGGTAAGGTAAAACGGGTTTTTACATTAATTCTTAGCGGTTACCTCGAATAATCCTCTGCTCGACTCTACCTCAAAATCGTGCTTTGGGTAATTTTATTTGTAAAAACTACTACCAACGTGTATAATTTATTTAGCGTATACCTATTCGAATATTTACGTGACATTGTAGGTCTTAGGTACAATCCAGAGTTCAGCCAATCACAACCTATGTAGGTAGGTACCTACTTGTCTTGACTCTGGTCATAATTTTCATATATGCAGACGAGCAGTTAGATTATCCTCCAGTCGTGAAATATGCGAGTTGTGAAGTGAGGCGTACTTAGAAACACATTATAGACTCAGTTTAGTAACACATATATAGGTGTTTATGAAGTTTTTTGTCTACATTATAAGATAGGAAGTAATCAAGTGCATACTTATGTCACCAGATAAAAATAATGTACCTAAGTAAGCGATTGCAAAAGGCAATCACATGCAGGCGCTATATAGGCGGCATCAAAACTATAGGGTTCACATTCACACGGCTGGTTTAGCAATTATTGAGCAGACCTTGCGGGGTGACAGACAGACGAATGTGCGATTGTCTGCGAACGATATACTTACCACTATTACCTTTACAGGTATGACTCTACCAGTCTGTAGGAATTAGGTAACTTGTGAAACAATGGGCTTAAGAACTGCAATACTTGGCATTCAAAGTACCTGCCTACCTGAAGTACAAATATAAGACAAAATAGTTGATCAAATAAACAATAAAATAAGTGGTAGTATTTCTATCGGACAATCTTCAATGAATGTACGAGTGCCTTGCATCAAACGCCAAGGTTTTCACTGTCTAAATTGAAATCTTCTCTGTAGCTACCAATAACTTACATTACAATGAATTTTAATAGCTACCTCCTATCTGGTAGAGTTGAAAGGCGAGTTATTTGTTTGAAGGCTGGATTTCAAAATTCTCTTTTATTTTGATAATAATTGGCTATTTATTTACATTTCATACATTAATGGACGATGTTATACGATAACAATGGCATTGGTATTATTTGAAGGTACTTACCTACCTATGCAGAATCTTACTAAACAGTAGTGCTTAATAATCCGTAGTTCCCCTTACCCGGCGTAATTGACCATCAACATCTATCAGGGATTTTTCATGTCTCAGGGAATACAGCTCCGGGAAAAACGCATTATAAAACGAATGTTTTTAAAAGTCAAGAATTCATACCCATTGTATTTGTTTGTGTCTAAGTTATGATGATTGAATAACTTTTGTTTTTATTTTATTTGTGCTTTGGCTCCGTGAAGAGATTTTGATCCTAAACCGGTATGAACATTGGACATATTGAAAGACGCGAATCGACATTTGACCATGCGAATATTTTGCGTTTTTAAAGAAAAATATTCGCGTTATCATTTCCATATCGAATCTATGTCAATACGGTTATTAAAATTAAATAAGTGTTATAAAAACGGTATTATAAGATATCTGATCGACGAACAACTGGTCTGGTAAAGCTGGCCCCATAAAATACATTCCGGACGACCATGAGCCAAAGAGCTAAAATCAACTCATCTCAAAACTTATTAATTCATAGACTTTAATGATAAGTCGTAATTAGTATTACGACTTATCATTAGTGCTACTTCTAAAATACCTCGTACAGAAGTCTTGTTTTATATGTAGAGAGCTACAGAAATGAACATAACACCAAAAATGTTATTACCTGCGCGACACGTATAATTTGGCTTATTATATCGTGCTCAGATGTTACGTCACGTTATTTGATGTACAGTATTTCCATAATAAATGTTGTACATAATAATGTACCATACCGGCCCAGTGCTAGACTTTTTATATCTACTGATCTTTGGCTTTTAGCCTATTATCAAACTACAAGTAATTTGGCATTCAAATTGAGCTAACAAATACCTGAGATTCCTACTTAATGATCCTAATGAACATTGATTACTGCACTAACCTATCATTATGGAT
The DNA here is from genome assembly GCA_947507515.1 of Eulithis testata. Lineage (NCBI taxonomy): Eukaryota > Metazoa > Arthropoda > Insecta > Lepidoptera > Geometridae > Eulithis > Eulithis testata. The sequence continues at coordinate 4,442,799 of OX382194.1, forward strand.
TACTTTGCTTTGTTGAATCTATTCTATAGGTTTCTAGGTACGATACCGTTTATAAAATGGTACAAGAGCCTATGAATTATTTATTTATTCAAGTAAACAAATCGAAGTGTACTATGTGGATTTGACTTAGGTAGGTACCTACCTAGTTTATATGAGCGTGAAAATTTTTAAAGCTCCTGTTTTTACTTCGATTGTTCTAAAAAGGAAGTAGCACTGAGATTGCCAACCTTTGCTTTGCCTGAGTTTCGATGCAATTTTGAAAAACAAAACGTAAAACCTAGGTATGGCCTCTGATTTTAATCCTGGTCGGCCCGCGCAACGGTTCTTTTACCCTGAAAACTTTACAGCGAAATTTTGAAAACTTCAAACGTGAACCTCACTTCCGGAGTGGATGTGAGGTACATGTTAAAGTTTTCACAAGTTTTGTTTTGGCTATTCAAAGCACGAGTTTTTTTATATAAATGTATGCTCATTTTGATTTCCTTTCATATATTATATATATATAATATTTTTTACTATATCGTATCACCGTACGGTGATAGCGTAATACACGCTAAAATACTACGAAAACACAACTTCTTGGTTTTCTTTCCAATGAAAATGTATTAAAGACTGCCACAGAATATTGCATAGTAACTTCATTCACGTCCTCGAGCGTCCACGACCTTGCAGGGGTCAATGACACGCGGAAACTCTCACTTTCTTCCTAACCCGGTTATGTTAGGTAAGTACTTTGTTATGCGGTTAAAATATGGATTTCATCATAGAAAATAAGCTCTACTTCCAAACATGTTTTCACACACGTAATCTCGTTTGTTCTTCTGTGTACCTAAGGCATTTGTCCCTTTTAGTAGTTGCCCATAGCTGTTAGTTTTTGTGTTTGTCAAAACTAGAATCATATTTTCTTTGGCATATTTTATTTGCACAAACAACTTGTCGCTTAACCCTTTCAACTTGTTTTTGAAGATATAAAATCACTGAATATTGAAATGTAATTATGCAAAATCTCTTAATTAAAGCAAAAATATGCTGTTAGTTTGCAGCGTTTTGGTCGGAAACTGGTTTAGGTCAAAACATAATGATCTTTTACCTACATAAAAACAGATTGGGTGAAAACGATATTTTTGCTGAACTTTTGCATTGTTATTCTCTAGAGGAAAAAGCTTTGCGATTTTGCATAGCTAAAATTAGTAAGTAATTTTACACCTTCAAAAATGTTAAAATTTGCGAGCGAGAAGTTGCTTGAGCACCATGATCACAATATAAAAAGATATAAATAAAATCAAGGCCAGCATCGCTTATCGAGCTAAGTAGTTCCTGGAGCGTCGCACTTACGAAGGTGTTTTATGAGATTTAATTACGGAATAGAATAAAATACAAGTCTTAAACCTGCTACGATATAAATTAAATAATCGTCGTTTGAAATATTTGAACCATCATCTCTTATGCTCCAAGGATCTATAAAATTATTTGGAACCGGAGCAGTCTAACCTGTTTTAGAAGAAGTTTCCAGTACCTATTATGTTTATCGTTATAAATCTTATTTGAATGGATTTATATCAAGTTACTATCTACGTTTTGTTTCTTATATTTATGCGATCTTGAACTAACTAGTTTTGTTAAGAACTAGCGACCCGCCCCGGCTTCGCACGGGTGCAATGCAGTGATGATGATGATGATGTATTATACATATAAACACCCGTCTTGAATCACTCTATCTATTAAAAAAAACCGCTTCAAAATCCGTTGCGTAGTTTTAAAGATTTAAGGATACATACAGACAGACGCGAGAAGCGACTTTGCTTTATACTATGTAGTGATAAGAATCTGGTTGAGCAAAAATAAAGCTTTGTAGTGATCCCAGTGGCACCGTCCCGTATTTGCTTGTAAAAATGTTTGCTACGAAAGTGCTACGAGGTGCTACGACGTCGTAGATAGTGGTAGCAAATCGGTTGTATCATTTTTTTCAAAACTAACCTAATTTGACAAGCACTAAAATTGTTGCCGACGAAGACAGTGTCAAACTAGTTTCGAACGCAACATCAGAATTAGGCTGTGTCCACAGGCAAACTGTGAGCGGCGTAGTGAGTGAGCCGCAAATTTTTGGCGAACTGAAGTTGAGTTAGCTGCAAACTCAGATCAATTTTCGTGCGTCGCAACCAAATTGTTATGAGTTAGCCGCTTACTGAGACAGTCGGCGCAGGTAACGCTGTAAACTGCGTAAAGTGAGCACAAAACAGCAAACTGTGGACACGTGTACTAAACCGATACGCCGCCGCAAACTCAGTAAGCCACTAACAGTTTGCCTACTGTGGACACAGCCTTAAGGGTCAATAAGCCCTATGTATTTGTAACTTGGTAATAGAAATATTAAAATACTCACTGTTAGCGCATTTCTGAGGGTTTGGGAGTGAGAGAAACCTGCCAGGTTTCTGAGCGACGGCCAGCGTCGCGAGGACTGCCACGCATGCCACCACCAACCACGTCTGCATCTGAGAATACCACAAAATAACAAAAATAAGTTTAAAATGTAGTCATATTAATGAAAGTGGCTTATTCCCATCGAGCCCACCGGCCTGCCTACTGGTGGGCCGGATGAGAAAAATAATTCCCATCGAGCCCACTCATTTGCATAGTGGGCTCGATGGGAATTATTTTTCGCATCTAACCCACCAGTGGGCTCGATAAGTTGTCATTCTACCAAGTTAATATATGTTGTCAAGCAGTTCAAATCAGTTTTTAATTCTTCTCGGAACATCTTTCGAACAAGTATGTAAGCAAATGGGTTAATAAACGATGTTTACTTAGAATAAATCATAAATCTATGTACATAGCACGTTGTTTTATGTACTGTGACGAAAACTTGTATCATCGAGTACCTATTGGTAATGTTAATGTGCTTCCAAGTAAATGGCAGCCTACCGGTTCATCGCATTCATTTATTACATGAACAAAAACGTTCATATTTAATTGGTACCATAACTTGTGAAGTATCCTACAATATCACGATTTTAGGCCACGTTTTCTTCGAAGGTTTTACCCAAAGTATCTTTGAATCATTGAAATAATACAAAGATTCCCTTTTTCAAGCATAAGCAATTGGTAGAGTATTTTCCTCTGCTTTGAAAATCTACTCAAATCTATTCTTGTTTGAGTTCTTTATCGCTATCGCTTGCCGTGGCATCATGCCAACACACATGCTAAGTAATACCTTTATTGTTCGTCTAGAGGACAGAAATTATCCTTGTCGCTCACCAGTCAGTGTGTCAAGTCAATATCATGTAACAGAGATATGCTGCGCGGAATGTACTGTGTCCAATAGTACATTTGCATACTGTGACGTCACCGACCGCCGAAAATACGGTTCGATTGTTGGCGGGTGTTGGTCAACTGGCGCCGCCCTGCCTTGTTGCACAAGACAACTGTTACAGACTCTTTGAAAACCCCTCGAGCGACATATTCACGTAACAGGCGAAAAACACCACTGACTTGACAACAGAAACAGACCTACGTATACGTATGTTTCGCATAAAGGTAGGTACGGCTTTTAGTCGTCAAACCAAACATCTTAATCTAATAAGTCAACAAAATAATGTAAGCTACGAAACACCAACACAGGACTTGAAAAATAATCGAATGCGTCGTATAAAAAAACTTGAACAAATACGTGGAAATCTATTGCTGGTAGGTAGATAAATACTCCCGGAAACGTGTCGTTAGGTTAAAATCGTGCAGTAGATGGTCTCTATTTACAATACTGCCTTGACAGGTAGCGTTCCTCATGCAAGAAATGTATACTCACAAACGTAAGAGCTTCCACACATGCATGGCAATGCAATCGATTTTATGCTTGTTTATAAATCAAACACTGAACTACTAATTCTAATTAGCTTGTGCAACTGACAACAAGAGACGTGTGGAAGGATCCCGTCACCTTTGTGACCTCATGTCATCACGACCACTAAGCTATATCTAGATGGGACGTGGTCGTGCGCTCTCAGGGCTGCATTTAATTAACTTCCTGTGCCTAATATAGCGTTAATACCGTATAATAGTTTGATTTTGAAATTAATTAACGGATACGTCTGTTAAGATAATGGTGGAAATATAATGCATTTTTCTACGGAACGTATTTAGATTTAATAGCGCTCGTAATGTCTCGCTGAAGGTCTTACGAGATGTATTGTGGTGGATTAACAAATGTTACGTCGAGTGTAAAACGATCCGTTCGTCTCGATACAAGAGTTCAATGGTATTCGCGAATCTGTGTCCCAATCGCGAATTCGGTGCGAGGCTTACAATGTGTTTCGACGAGGTTTCGCAAGGCGGCCGAGGCCGGTCCGTCAGCGGCGCGGTCACGATCCTGCTGCATCGTGCTCGAGCTCAACCAGCTAGCGCCTTGCCAAATACTATAATGCCTCCACGCAAACACGTACTAATGTACTAACAGCAAGATAATCCTTGGTATTGATCTGTTTTTGGCAAAGGTACTAGTTGGCAAAGCCAAGCACAGCAAGGTAAAAGCTGTGAGCGGTAACATTGTTCGCACCACGTTCGCACGTGGTCAATCACTCTACGCTAACCATGTGTTTCTTGTGCCAACTTTGGCCAAACTTGAACTAGGTAGGTAGATCTATTGAAAAGCAAGAGTGAAAAATATCGTAGAGCATTTTGCTCATTTTTAAAATGAGTGCTCGAGTGTTCGTTCTTTAGCGACCAAGCCTAAAAACGATAGATACTTTATCCCAAACCGATCTCAAATTCCATTCGATATGAAAACCGATTGATGTTAGGTCTCCGAAAAAAATGCTTATAAATAAATATCCTTGGACATTACACACAACGCCCTTTAGTATGGAAGAGAACTATGGGAACTACCTAGGTTGCTGATAGAATACTTGTATAATTTTTTTTTGTAAATACATACTTATGATACATAGTAACACCCAGACACAGAATAAACATATTTGCCACACACAAATTTTTGTTGTCGGTGGGGATCGAACCCACGTACCATAATTAAACCATAATTACCACAAGAAGGTGGGTACAATTATTGGTATGCTTCTCATAATAAGCTAAAGGTCGGGCGAAAGCAGTATTATGTGACCAATAAATTAAAGCTCATTTTGTATTCAAGTACCGTTCTGAGTCCATCAGTAAACACACCGTGTTTTCGAATCACTCATTTTTCAAGTGAAATTTTATTAACCGTCTGCGTAATGTCTGGTTTACTCCGTAGCTTTGTATGGTCGTTTACAAAAACAGTTTTAAAAGTCCTCAAGTACCTAACACAGAATACCTAATTTACCAAAGTCTTATTGACCAGTAAATCGGTTTGATATGTAAATTGAGAAACTGGTAACAATATCACAATAACAAAGCTCCTCACCATGTATGTCTTTCTGGCTGGTTGGATCTCAGAGTAACAGATTTTATTTTTACACGAAAAAGTCGCATATTTATTATTTTATCAAATAAAAAATATATAGTACTTTGTCTATTTATTGTACCTATTTAGTTGATTGGCTTGATGACTTCATGAGAGGTGATCTGTCGGACATTTCATTCATAATGGAATGTTCGTTCAAGGTATTAAATTGCAAAACATTCTGTCGATGACTGTAGGTATACCTATGACAAACATAAGTAGGTTGGTAAGTTCATATGAGTTAGTGGCCAACTCTGATGACGGAGTTTTTTCGCTCCGCTGTGACTTACATAAGTAAGTAGGTACCTGTGTACCTAATTGACATAAGAGCTGATGGTAATCAAAACACAGCTCATGTTGTTTGGTGGTTACAGGTATGAAGAATACATTTGTGGGTTAAATAAATACGGATATATATTATGTACATTTATTTTCTGCTTTATGCATATCTACCCACCTAATTTATATAATAAGGATTTGAAATCGGTGGAGCCAGTAGTTCACTGGTTAGATTAACTGCTTAACCAGTAAACCACTTGCTCCAGTGATTTTCCAAAATTAAGTAGGTATAGCAATTTTTATTATCGCTGGAAACTGTCGAAAAACTAAGTCCACCTGGTTGATGTTGCTGGCTGGGTTTGAAATGTATGTAAAGTATTATATTTTGCAGTGTTGAGACCTACCAACATGGCTAATTATTTCTTATTAATATTCTGCTGTACATTGCGTGCGATATTCCGAAAATTAAGCGTGTTCGTTTTCATCTATTTACAAATGAATGAGAAAACCTCAACTATTTAGAATTCGTAAGACAAAGATATCTCAAATATCAATATGTTGTTTGAAAAAATATTGGAGCAACTAAAATACTTTCGAAGTTCATTCAGTACAAAAGACTTCAACGCGCGACAACATGAAGGTGTTAAATTCAATATCGACATTTTCTTCAAATGATATCTACACTCGAGAGCAATGATTCCGGGTCACTTAAAGAATGTTAAAAATCTCGGAAACTAAAAATGATAGGTTAATGCAATAAATTGTATTTAATAGACAATGTAATACTCCTTAAATGAAAGTAAAAAAATATGAGTCACCATACATTTTATTAACACAAAATTACATAAAGAAAAAAACTGCTGATCTCTCCTTAAAACAAAAATAGGAAACATGAAATTTTTGAACTTTATTACGATTTGACTTGAATTTTAATACTTCGTATTGCCTCCTCGTGCTTCCATTACTGCGTTTACGCGGTTTGGCATGCTGTACACCAAGTTCCTTATACGATTTTGGGGAATATTCTCCCATTCCTCTGTGAGAGCAATTTTGAGCTCACGAAGCGTGATTGGGGGAGGGTTTCGTTGTTTTACGCATCTGCCTAGCTCGTCCCAAGCATGCTCGATCGGGTTGATATCCGGGCTGCGCGCTGGCCACTCCATACGAGTAATGTTCATCTCTTGAAGGTAGTCATTCACAATCCTACCTGTATGAGGTCGGGCATTGTCATGCATAAATATAGCATCCTCACCTAAATTGACCATAAATGGACCAACATGATCATTGAGGATTTCTTCCACATATCTTACGCTAGTTAAAGAGCCGTTTTCTATGATCACCAGCTCTGTGCGACTTTCAGAAGAAATTCCGGCCCACACAAGTACAGACCCACCACCGTAGGCTACTTTTTCTTCGATGCATGCTTGCTTGAATCTTTCCCCTGGTCTTCGATACACTCTGTGTCTTCCATCGTGCTTGTAGAGCATAAATTTTGATTCGTCGGAGAACATAACTTTTGACCAATCTTCAATACTCCAATTTACGTGGCTCTGGGCATATCTTAGTCTTGAAATACGATGCCCACGCTCCAGTTTAGGGCCGTTTGCAGGTCTAAGGGGTTTTAAGTTAGATTCAGCAAGCCGACGTCTTACTGTCCATGCACTTGGGTTACTTCCTCCGAGGCGTCGAAACTGATTTGTGAGTTCAGTTCCTGTGAGAAAGCGATTTCGAAGCATGGTGTTCACCAAGTATCGGTCTTCTCGTGCTGTGGTACACCTGGTTCTGCCCGTTCCTGGTCTGCGTAGGTTAGAACCAGTTTCTTCGTAACGTCGGAGAACTCTTTGTACTGTTGACAGCGACACACCGACAGTCCTGGCTGTATCGCGCTGACTCCGGCCGGTTTCCAGCATTGTAAGTATTCTGGTGCATTCTTCAGGCGTAAGCGACATAATTTCAGCTTGAATAATGAATATAGAGCACTATCAACATGGTTTATATACCCACATAAATGACAGATTACAAACAAAAGCAAAACCAAATGCTGTAATTTCGTAGTTCCATCTTCGAAAGTGGCCCTTTTTCAAATTTGATTTTTTTAAGATATAACTTTACAATAACTAAGAAGTTTTAATACCTTCATTTAAGGAGTATTACATTGTCTATTAAATACAATTTATTGCATTAACCTATCATTTTTAGTTTCCGAGATTTTTAACATTCTTTAAGTGACCCGGAATCATTGCTCTCGCGTGTATTTAGAATATCATTCTTCGTTGACACATAGAGGGCTTGTGTTATTTCGCAAACCATAGGTAGTACAGTCGTAAATCATGATGAGACAATTTCAAAACTGTTTTTTTTTACTGAAAATTAGGAACTTTAAATTTTCTTTTTCCAACTATGATTAAAAGTAAAAACTATACCCTAAAAGTAAAATTTAGGTGAAAAAATATGATTAGAGCCAACAGTACACAACTTTGAAATTCAGAAAATGTGATCCACTTGTTATGCTGACTGTACCTACGTAATAAATTATAAAATTATCATGAATAGATAATAAAAGATTTTTCGTTGTTGTCGCACGTTTATATCTTTTGGAAGAAGATTTATTAGGATTTAGTTTTTTCATGAAAAATAAGATAGCGTAGAACATTTACATATAATTATTATTTTTGTTTAATAGTACTAAAGTATGAAATATTATTTTATTATTTTATACACACAAATAAGGAACTCACAATAGGTAATCATAGATTCTACTAATTGAATGCGACAAGATCTTGCCGCAGCGCGTGAAAAGCTACGATTTAATGCGGTTCCTGTTTCGTGAGACCTATTAACTATCATTGAACAAAAACATAATGATAACTATAAATATTTTAAAAGATTGAATGTCACTTTAAGGATCCCTATTTCTACCTATGCCGATAATAAAGCATTATCGTCACACACAAATGGAAAACAGGTTTCATTCATTCATTCATTCAGGGTTTTTAATTTATAGGCTTGCTAAAGGCTCAGATCATATAATATTAATAGGTATACCTACTCGTAAGCCCACGGGTGGATATCGTTTAAAGTTAAACCCAATGAATAAGGATACATAGGTATCTCGTAAGTTAAATGGAACCGTCAAGATGCTACTATTAATCGTGATTGTCCATCATTTTACCATAGGTATACTGAGTATCCTTGAACTTTCGATATTTTGTCCTACCGAGAAGACATCTATTGTCGATACATCGATATCGTTCTGCTCATTTCGAAATAACACAAGTCATTACTATATCTACTTAATGCTACTAACATTTTTATTTTATTTTTTATATATTTCTTTTTTTGTGTTAATTCATACCTTTTTTTCTACTCATTTTTGTAAACAAGTGTGATCATTATTGGAGAGCAAACTTTCTTCTGTAACACAGTTTTTACAAAACTAACACAGAAGACAGGGTTCTATCTTGATTTCGAACATGTTTATTAAGTAATAAATAAATTTGTATTTTTATTTGTATTAGGTTTCTATTAGTTCCTAAAACTGCGATAAGTAGTTTGCAAAATCCTCACAAACTTTAATTACTAGTATAGTATTATATGATCTGTGCTTTGTGCATATGTTTCTAGAACGTCGAATAAAGTCAGCACTAAAATCCATATCAATTAATTTGACGTGAAAGTGCGAGCTCTAATTCGATTGTATGTTAGATTACAACGGAATCGGCATTGATGTTATCGGCCTCGGCTTTTTGTTTTTATTTTACTAAATGGTTCCCGAGTTTTTATTTTTGATACATTTCGCTAACAAGTAGCATTTACACAATAAGGTTATAAAATTTGGGGTATGCGATAATAGTCGCCTACTAACTGACTGACAAGGAGAAGGTCACAAATCGAGTTGACGCAGGCAATTCAAAAAAATTAAAGCAAAGCACTTTATTTAGAGACCGTCTTATGTTTCTGTTATAGTTTCAAAGAGAGAAGAAAGAAGAGTTCAAAAAAAAAGATTTATAAAAGTGAACCTTTATGTTCAATTAGGTTTTTCAATTGAAGAGAACTATAAGCACCTTATACATAAGCATAAGCACTACCAAAATTTATTTCAAGAGCTTTATTCATAGGTGTTCGGTTTATTTCGTACTGTATAAATAAGAATCGTGAGTAAAATATCGTATTTACAGGAGCACTGAAGTCATATACTGTGATGCGAATCAAAAACAAATTGAACTGAAAGGCCGATGGGAGAATGGCCTTTTGTTTTCGAAGCAGCTGAGGCATTTTTCAGGCATGTAATAAACAAGATATAGGTGCATATTTCTAAAATTGAAGTTTAGTCAAACAGGTAGCTAAGTACTTAATTATTTTATTGAGCCATTAAACTATGATAAGGTATTTTAATAATAATAATAATATATTAGCTCACGTGATAATATTTGCGTCAAAATATAATATATTATTATAACTGTTCAGGTTTATTAGCATCTAAATAACGAATTAAAAACTTGAATGCAGTAAGTAGGCAGTAGTGACACATTGGGGTCGAATTACAAAAGTGGTCGACCACGCGGTTTTGTTCAGCACCGACTCTCATAAAACCTGAAAGTTGTTATTGAGTGTTTTTATATTTTTTACTTGCTTAAAATTTTATTGTACTTAAATTTTTCTGTCATTTTACTTTTTTATTGATTGAGTGAGAGAAGCCAACAAAAATCCTAATGTTAACTTGTGCAAATCTGCTTTTGCCACTCGAGAGCTAAAATTCCGCATCATCTTTGTGAAATTATAAGCTAATAATGCTATTAAACAAGTACCTACTGCATTATTGTATAATATCAAACAAGGTCCAAAGGGGAGTAAAAAAATCTGAAAAAAAGTCTTATAGAAAAATGGTTTTCATACTCATTGCACTTAAAATTTATTAATAAGATGAGATATAGGTAATTTCGAGTTATTCCGCGGGCAAAGCCGTATGACCAGTATTTCATAGATCCAATACCACTCGGTAAATCAAAAACTGGTTCCACAGAAATTCAACTGGGTGTCCACTTGTTTAGATCTAAGCTATTTTTGTGTCACATGAGATATTTGAAAGTTTACATCTTTCAGTAATCTTGTGGCCGTTGACCTTCACAACGTGAGGTTTTGAAATACAAACTTGTATTTATCAAGTTGCTTGATTACAATATTAATTTAAATCTTGACATTGACATATCTCACTCAGACTTTGGTATGTAAAAAATGCAAAAAGCTATGACCACCAAACGCAGGACCACTATTATCAATCATTAGGGTTCTCAAATTATAAGTACAGCTTACCGTTACTATTTAAATATCAATAGGGTAAGTACCTACTTGAGTGTTTTATGAACTGTTGAGGCAAAGCAAATAGCACCCATTAGGTCATCGACCGAAAAGGCTAAATGATGAAACAGCCCCATAGAAAAGGGCTTTCCGTCATAATCTTCGCATCAAGCATGTTGCAACTGCGGCTTACTTGACATACATACAGAACACTTTACTCGGTGATCCGCACCAGGCTCCGTGCGTACAAATTGGAAGGACGTAAAGCCGACTTAGCAATTTTTGTGTCAAGTTTGACGAGCAATCACATCCGAAATAATTTTGCGCAATCGCTCCGCTAACTTGTCAGCTCGTAGTCATTACGATGGATAAAATCCCTAATTCTAAATGAAGTTCGAACAATCGATTTGTCAATCACAAAATTAAAAACACTGCAGTTAAAACACTATCACTCAGAGGTGTTCCCGGATCCTCCCTTGCGTCCCTAGAAGTCAAGTTCACTTACCTTTATTTGTTGATTTAAATAAATACACGGCGGGAAAAATCACAGAGTCACTGTTGTAATAGCGCGCAGCTGGTTTGGGCGACGGCTTTTATAGATGGTCGTAGCGGGGATAGATGCGGCCGACGCGCCGCGTGCGCCTCATGGGGGGACGACATCACTCTATGCACATGCGTGCCAGCCAGGAAGAACCTGCCCCACACATGTTCCAAGCCGATCCTCTTCTTTTTAATAAATACACCTCTCAAACCCTCTAACCATTTCGCATATCTAAGAGGTTGTCAGTAATTTATTTGTTGAATTCTCTCAATCTCGCTACTACGTTAAGAGCTTTTAAAGTGTGTGAACAAGATGCGGGAACCGGTCATCGCTATGCCAATTTGCCTAAACTCTACTATTTGCTGTAGAATAGCTATGTAGGTAGGTACTCGTATACCCATAGATGCTTTGGTGTTATGTTTCTTTTTGAGTACTTATTATATCATAAACTCATAATTAGAGATTAGAGATTAGTAATATAACCACGAAAATCGCCTAAAAAGCCACTGTATTTTCTACACACCTGACCTAAACAACAATATCTACATTATGCAGGTACTTATTACTTTTTTTCAGATAGGTTTACTCGTATCTTCAGTTTATGAGTTATCTTAAGCAAGTTCTTGAAAATAGCTAAATTTCTCGAAAGCCGTCGCGCCTGCTAGCTACTAATACCTATACCTTGTTCTAAGCTTTGATATTGATCCGATAATAGATAAATAGTTTATTAAATGCCATAGCGTTATGTTTAGTAATCAATTGAGAAATCGGCATAGAATAATAATTGTTTAATCATATGAAAATTCCTTTGCCATTCATTGGCAGGAAAGAACGTTTACCGAGACATATACCTATTGCATACAGTTTACGTTGGCACATTGCTTTGGCTCGCGGCTTTGATAATGTAGGTATCTATTAACCCTAACGAGGTTATTAACCTTTTTGAAAAGGTACCAACAAAGCTCATAACTGCGGAAGGTTCTCGGTATCAATATCGAACTATAGGAAGAGATTGTGAGTTCAGGGATGTGCATACCGAGATCTGTTTTTATATTTTTGGCCTTTTGTGTAAAATTAACTTTATTCAATCGATGATTTTTATCTAAAACCAGTACTGATGATCGCATCTTTGTTTCCGTAATCCTTACCTTATCATACTTTGTGATTGTTCTTACAAAAGATTTTTACATAACTTACGTGGGTAAACGTTACTGACATGACATTGATGACGTGTGATCGCAGTCCGATTAATGTGAAGTGGCGGATCTCCGGTTAGAATCATGTGGTCTAGGATGTGCGATGTAAATACTTGATAGGTACATTACTTACACATACCTACTCAAGCGGTAACACTAGGTCAACCAGTGCCCGTTTTTTTTTTTTTTTTTACGTTTTTTGTAATCTTACGCATCATTCCGTGTCCTATGTTCGTATTCGAGATTCAAGCATTGGTTTGAGGTCTGATTGTGAAAAAAACATTGAGTCAAAAGAAAGCGTCCTAATAGTAGGTGCTTATTAGTACCTACTATTATGTACTTAAGTACATAATTCTGAAAAAAAAAACACGTTTCGATTTCTAAAACATTGTTGTTAGAACAATTCAAAATTAAAAGGTATTTTTGGAGCATTATTTTGGACGCACTGCTGGGCCTCCTCCTCCAACGCCATGCATTGACCAACGTCAAATAATTGTATGTATTTTTTTCTCATTATTTTTTTTATTTTTATGACCATAAATTGACAATCGCCGTTACTTAGAAAACCAAGGCTTTGAAGACGCAAGTTGGTCATGTGATATGTCTTGCATGCCATACCATGCGTTTTTCAAACAATTATGTGACACTTCGGGTAGGTCGTGCAAGCTATTCACACGGTGTTTTTCCAATGAATCTGTCACAATTATTAGGCTACTTGCAAACTTGTACAAGCAAACATCGTCACAACTCAAAAGTAAGTTCGAAATAACATGCACTTGTTTATCTAACGAATTTTAATTTAAACGACGCGGACAATACTGTAGGTACTTATGAAAACAATGAGGTAATCTCACTCATAATATAAATGTCAAAGTTTAGATGATTGAATATTTGGATGTAGGTATGTGTGTGTTTCAATCACGCTGCAATTAACTCTAAATCGGACCAGATTTGGATAAATCTTGGAGTAGGTATACATGACTCGTAACCTGCGGGCCTAAGATGCGCACCGCGAGATATTTGTCATGTCGTTCTGTCAAAATGTAAGCATTTTGTACCAGTTTAGGAACTATTGCATTATCTGTTGTAATGTTATCGAGAAACCGCGCCTTTGAATTTTCAACTTTTGACAATTCTTCATTACTATTATCTCGCCCTCAGAGAGGTACGACGACTAACAAGTGTCAAAAGATTATGGCGCGTTCTGTCGACACCATTAGGTACCACAGATAATGCAATAGTTCCTAAACTGGTACAAAATGCTTACATTTTGACAGAACGACATGACAAATATCTCGCGGTGCGCATCTTAGGCCCGCTGGATTAACACTTGGCTACTATTTAACCCGGAAAATTAAAAGGATCAAACGGGACGCAGACGAAGTCGCGGGCAGAAGCTAGTGATGATAACATAATAAAAAATGTTATTAGAATCAGTAAGCGATTGTAAGCATGATGCTCACTAACTGCTATCGAATCATAGATTAGATCAGACGCCAATATAAATATTATGTAATTTAACTTAATAAACTACATATGTTATACCCTTTCACCTCCGAACTACTTAGGCGCACTGATAAATGCCACCCCTACCCCCTACGTATCTTCGCACAAAGCGCTTTGCCTCCACCTTCATAATGCGAACTGCCAAGGAGTGGAACTCTCTGCCATCATCAGTATTTCCTGAAAGATATAACCTAGGAATTTTCAAGAAAAGAGTGAATAGGTGGTTTATAGCTAGGCGTGCTCCACCTTAGGCTGCAGCTACACTTACCACAAGGTGTGCTGGCAGCCAAATGCTTAGCTATTTCTCATAAAAAAAACCTACTAAAGTTATAGGGTAGACTGGGTACGGTTGTGCCAATTTTCAATTGATCGCCCATAATTTCGTAAGTATTCTAGTTAGCTGGAAGCAAGGTGTGTTTTATAGTGAAATGAACATTTGTCTACGAATAAATACTTAAATTTTGTCTATAAGTACGAAGGTTAAGTTATAGGAGCAATTTGAAAAAAAAAGAAAAAATGTCACAATCATCCCCACCCCAAGGACAGTTGTGACAGTGCCTGGGGTCGAAAGTGACAGGTACATAAATACACATAAATGGTTTTTAATCAACTTTAATGCGCGTAATAAATGTCATACAGTCATTTTGTGGTGGTGATCATGGAAATACGTCGGTAACAAAAGAACATTTGGATCACTTATAACTACTAAGGCTTTATAGCATCTTTAATTATTATCTTTAACAGTCTTCATATTAATCAGCCTTTAGGTTACTAAACTTAATGACATCTTAAGATTAAAATACACATAAAAGGTCTAAAATCACTTACAAGACACGTAATAAATGTTTTGTGGTAAAACATAGGAAACAAAGTAACATTTGTATCACTTATAACTAATAAGACTCTATAGCACCTTTAATTATTAACAGTCTTCATATTAATCAACCAATAGTAAACAAAAATTCTAATCAGCTGTATAACAGCTTAAATAAAAAATTGTGTGAGTGAACATGCTACAACAAAAACAAAATCAATAAAATCTAAGAAAGTTCTTACTTCTAAAAAAGTAACTTACTGAGATCTAGTCAGACTCTTCACAGTTATGACAAATGTAATGGCGACTACCATCTGTGCACTCAAAGTGGGACCAAAGCTTACATTTTCCTTGGCATTTAATCCATTTTTCGCCAGCTCTACTTTCAGAATAAGCCCCTACACATACCAGACAAAAATACTCTTCTTCATCGGATGTCGGTGGCGATGTCTTCCTTTGTTTCGTTTTGTTCTTTCCTTTCCCTTTTCCTTTATCTTTGTCTTTTCCTTTCATTTCAGTAAGATTTTTCTTTACCTGCTTAGCCTTCAATAGTTTTATTTTGTCTTCATATTCTTGCCTTATTCCCTCTTTTTCAGGCGTGTCTGTATAAATGGCCGACTTTTTAGTTCTGGAACATCTTTTTTTTCTTTGTCCAGCCTTTGGAAAAGGCCGAACAATTTCTGGCGAAAAAACAGATGGCATTGCTGAAGTTGACGCAGTTGATTGAAAATTGCTTGAATTTGTGATTGCAGATTCGCCCAATAAGGAAGGTGAAAGTGGCGGTGTTTCATCATTAGGTCCAAGATAGTTTTTTCCAGTGTCAAAGTTTAGTCCGTCTGTAAGAACACATAATTCTTCAGGATCAGTCACTCCAAGGGTGGTTCTGTCCAATATTTGGACAGGATTGATCTCTCCGCGGGTAGTTCTGTCCAATGTTTTAGCAGGATTAGTCACTTCTTGGGAAGTTTTGTCAGATGGTCCTGCTGGATAAGTCATTCCAGTGTCAACAGTTATTCTTTCAGATTGTTCTGCAGGATTATTCTCTCTAGTGTCAGGGTTTGATCTATCCATTACAAATGACGATGCTGCAGGATTCTCCTTTTCAGTTTCAGGATTTGGTCTGTCCGTTACAAAAGACGGGGCAAAGTCAATTTCTTGGAACAGATTACGATTAAACGGATAAACACCTGTTTTGGAAAAACCAGCCAAAATGTTCGATTGTGTGAAAGCCAGAGGCATAGCAGTTTTGACGATCCCTGGTATATCGTAGATTGACATAGTTTTTCCAGGGTGATTCCGCATCCATCCATCACAAGCAGTGTTTACAGCTTTTTTGAAGGGCCCGAAGACAGATCGATCCAAGGGCTGAAGTTTGTGCGAACAGTGTGGGGGAAATGACAGCAAAGTGATTCCATTTTCTTTACAATAATCCAATGCATTAATATGGATATGAGATGAATGGTTATCCATAACAAGCAAAACTTTGTGCGTTTGTGAAGCGTTAGAGAATTTCTTGAAATGTTCGAGAAATGTTAGAAATGACGCATCTTGCATCCAACCTGATGGATTTGCAGTCCCAACCGATCCTACTGGCCCGTCCCTCACAAAATGCTCGTGATATCGAACCCGTGGAAATATAAACAAGGGAGGAATAGTATTTCCCAAGGCATTAACTGCAAACGCGACCGTGACTAGAGTGCCACGTTCTGCAGAAGTAAGAGCTCCCACTTGCCGTATGCCACGTCTTGCTACAACTTTATCGGGCTTTTGGACTGTAGTCACCCCTGTTTCATCAACATTATACACATCTTGTGGCTCATAGGCGTGTCTGTCCATAACTTTTTGCAAGTTGTCATAAAATGCTTCTACGTTGGTCTGATTAAAACTTGTTGCTCTTGAAAGGCTAGTAGCCTGAGCTACACGAACAGACAGTGCGGGATTTCTAGTCATAAATGATCGAAACCATTCCTCGCCAGCCATCTCATTTTCAATCCAGGTAGCAGGTCGCTTTAGGTCGTATTTAGTCGTAAGCTCAAAAGCTAACTTTCGTATCTCTTTTGGAGAAAGACCAAAATATATTTCCGCGCAACGTTGGATATACTTTGATAACTGCTGTTCTTGCTCCTCGTTAAATACTCTATTATGGCTGACATACCCCATTCTGACGCTGACTTCATTCTGGCTTTCGCCGTCGTCGGCTGCATCACGTTTATGAATGTATCGAAACAAAGACATCCGATTAACTTTGTGTATTTCCGCAGCTGACCGTATAGACGTCCCGCTTTTCACAGCTTGATAAGCGTCTTGATATTGTTGCAGGTGACACTGACCTCTTTCCGTCTTCCTTACACGTTGTCGGGGCATCTAAAAGCAAAAAAAAGTTATTTACTTATGTCACAACTGTACCCAGAAAATATGGCACAACCGTACCCATTGCATTCATTCGCAAAAAAACAATTGCCATGACTTTACCGGATAACCTACGTTCAAAGTAATCACTGATATTTAACCACTAATATTTAAGTTTTTACGAGAAATAACACATAACACTCTATCTGTATACATAAAACAACAATCACACAAAGAAATTGAACAAAAAACTTACTTTTCATCGAAAAATGGTAATGTAGTACTCTGCAAGCCGCTATGTCGCGCGCCGGCTGACGCAATACTGTGAAACACGTGCGGACAGGCACGCCGCTCCTCTCTTCCCTCGCCTCCCCCCCCGTATCCCTTATAGTTTCACCAATAAGACGACTGTCACGACCGTACCCTGGCACAATCGTACCCAGTCTACCCTATATTTATCGTATTGTGTTATGAAATTCCAAGTTTGCTTGCCACAATGCCATTTTTATGCATGTATTTATGAAATAGAGTTGTTGATAGTTGCGAATGACCATTTGTCACTATACATAAGTATTTTAGGTACAGTGTATAGGTACTTAGCGATAATTACCCATGCAACACGTACAAGGCAGTGCCAAAAAGGGCGTCTACGTGAGCTGTGGTTACGCCACTCTCAAGTTAGGGAAAATTATAAGTACTTAGGGAATAGTTAGCATTAAAAGTTGCCTTGTTTTTTAAATCTTTACTTCAGAAGCCCATAAAGCTTTGACATAAGATGTTTCAAACGCTTGCGTGATTTGAGGCAGGATGTATGTAAAGTACTCGTATATTTGACATTAATACGTTTATTTTTTAACTTAGTTTATTAATCGTCATCGATTTTCGATGCTGACTCTACATTACATGACCACTTCTTACAACGGCGACCATCCGACCATCCATGACAAATTATTAAAATTAAGTACCATAAATCAATTAAATAGGCTCAGGGTCGTACACCAACGCAGTGCGAAAAAGAGCTTATTTATTGCTAATGATCTGTTATTTTAGTAACAATCTAAATAAATTGAATCTCATAAAACCAGCCAAATTCTTACCAAGTATGTCATTTATTTAAGTTACCTATTATAAAGGCTGCTTGGACATCATATTTAGAACTGGTAGGTACCTACATGGTATTCCAGGTAAAGAGATATTTATCTAAGCTCGCTCTAGACTATATCGATGAGAAAATAAAACAAAAAAAAATTGTGTTGCTCTACCATCAAAGAACACGTTTGTCCTAATAATAATTCTGTAAAGATTAGCAAAAAAACCAAAAATTTTATAAATTCTGCTAACATCCATACACAGAACTGTAAGCGACTCGAAGAAAATAAGTAGGTACCTAACTCGAAGGGAGAATCTCTAAACGTATTAGTTCTTGTAATTATTCTGTAATTAGATTCCTCATTAACTTTAATTTTTGTATCGATAGCGTGACTTATAAAATTATTCAACCGTGTCTCTTAAAAACTGCGTGTCTTGTTTTCCCATTTCAGTAATGCGTTAGGTTAGCACGTCTTATAAAAACTTTACGATCTCCCGAACAAAGCCTGCCCGAAAAACATGCACAATATCGCATAGATAGATGTCTCTATTATCCTGTGATAGTGCTAAACACCCATTTGTGAAGAAAGATAGCACTTTGTAAATACTCGCTCAGATTAACATCTTCAGCCACATAGTTATTAACCGACGCCAAACAATTGCCAAACGTCAGCCATTGTTCGCGCATTTAAAAAATAGGAACGGTCCGTGGGAAACCTTTGTATTTATATCGCGAAAACGCAGCGGGTCTGAGGCTTTTTACAAAGCAGGTTTTCATTGTTTGCAGAACGACGTCGAAGTTGAATTTTTACGAAGAGTCAAACAGTAGAACACAATAAAATATACTTTGTTGAAGTCATCGGGATTCGGCGAACATTCGGCGTATCGCGTGAAAAATCTTCCATTGCCGCACAAATAGTTTACCGTACCTACTCTATATAGGTACCTATCTCGAACGAATTAAGTCGAATGCGATACTTAGCGTTGGTATTTTATTTATTTGTTTATTTTACTTTAATTAAAACGGATAACCTATTACATTAATTAAAGAATAAAGAATAATAAAAGAATTAAGAGGCCTATCACAATACGTCAGAGCTCGATATCTGTCAAATTTCGATATCTGAGCCTTCACCCTGCAGCAAACAGAGGGCGCACATTGAACGTCGCTTTCCGCTTGATTTTTTACATTATACCTAACTAATCTTGGTACTTGAAGATTAGGTAGTTAGAGTCATCAAATTAAATAAATGTCACCAATATTATTACACTCAGGCTGGAATACTCAAATGGCCGAATACTCAAACGCCACTCAAACATTGCTCAAACATTGGTAGGTATGCATTTCGATGTGCACGATGCATTTCAAAACAAACGATGATCGCCGCAGGGTATCAAAACCCCTTCCATCTGGAAAAGGAGTTTATCAGATCAGGCCAATGATATTTGATCAGGTAGTTTGGCAATAGATTTAAAGAGCTTTAGGTACTAGCAAAATAAATGAATGGCAAAGGCTCGTACCTAAAGACACGTAAGAATTTTACCGGTAACCGATAAAATAAATAAACCGCTTTCCACGTAAATGTGCCTTGATGAACAATAGGTAACACTGATCGACTATGGAATAACAAATCGCAATTTGTAAGCAAATGATAGATTCCATTCCTTATAGGTGCTATTTACTCTTCACCGTAGCGGTTGAAGCTTTATTTAGTTCAGTGCAACGATTATATAGCCTTCAACATCACATCAACATTTAAATCACAAAGAATAATGTTTGTCTAAAGTGTTGAAGTGTTGATATTATTACGGTATATATGGGCGAATACTCAAAAGCCATTCAAACTCCACTCAATTTAAGTTCCGCTTAAATTATTGCCATCTCTTACAAATGAGTAATGTCAAACAGAGGCAGAACAACTTAGGTTAGACCGCACTAGGGCGGAACTGCACTGCAGCGGAGCGACGCGACAGTTAGCTTCAATATTCTTTCCAAGTAAATGTACTAGCCATACCGCACTACGCGGCAACGGAACTGCACTGCAGCGGAGCGTCGCGACAGAGTTGGGCAACTAGGCAAAGTTGACGCGCTCGCGTCGCGCAGTTCCGCTGCCGCTTAGTGCGTCATAGTAAGCGGCGCGTCCGCGACACTTGCGAGCATCCATCTATATTATACTAGCTGTAGCGCCCGCGGCTTTGCCCGCGTGGTAGGTACTCAGTAATAAAGCAACACATAAACTATGCTTCCCGTTGACTTTATAGAGAGATCTTAAGTAGGTACCTACTACCTACTTACCTACCTACCCACTTAGCTACTTCTTTAAATGTGGCTTCAGAGGCTGATATTTTTTACCTAGTTACGCTATCTCCCTTCCTACCTACACCTTTCGTAGGTATTTTATTTTTTTGTAAGGACCTGCTAGGTACCTTCTTAAGCTTGAAACAAACCAATTTTTCCATACAAACTTTAACAAATAATAGCACAGCGAATTAGTGTTGAGCTTTTTTTAAATACAGTTCTTATTTATTTAGTTTGATGAATATAGTACATGCCAATTTTGGTATTTATAACTTCAAGGAATACGATTTTGCATACTAATGTTTAGGCCCAGTTTGACCCAGTCAGGGGTTAAATTTGTTAAAATCCCGTCTTAGCGGGTGCCTATGCCATGTAAAGAAAGTATATTCCAAATTTTAGGCCTAGCTTTTATATATATATATATATATACCGTTCACACCAATTTCATCCATCGCGTTCAGTGGTTGCCAACAGACTGAGAGATAAAATGCCGCGCTGCTGCAGTTCTAGTGCGTTATACCAAACTACATTGAAAACGACGCGACGACGACGCGTCGCTCCGCTACAGTGCAGTCTAACCTTAAGTGGTGCTCAAATTTGAATGACTTTTGAGTATTTCAGCCATATTTAAATTTGAGCACCACTTAAAGTTGCTCTTTCTCTGTTTGACATTACTCATTTGTAAGAGATGGCAATAATTTAAGCGGGACTTAAATTGAGTGGGGTTTGAGTGGCGTTTGAGTATTTGCCCATTAGTGTACATAACCACAGAAGAAATAACAGTACGAAAGTTAAAATATTTATTTAGATGACCTAAGATTGCGTAAAGGTAAACATAACTAATCGTAGTTTAGAGTTTTTTCTTAGAAATTCTATGCTAAATTTTAAGTAGGTACTTATTTTTTTATTTATTTTCATCACATACAACAATTCAAATGAACATTTTAGATGTTGTACCCTATAAACCACAGAAGGCTTGTGTAGGTACTCACACTCGTCGCACATACACACATACACACCCACCCTTACAGTAATACAAATACAAAATACGTAGTAGGCCATAATACCACTACCATGCATTCCCAGCTCGATGACACCGCGAATTTTTTAAACTACGTGACTGGATCTGACGAAAACTGTAGTACCTAATTTTTTAGCTAATTACCTACCTAGTTTACCTTTCATGTTTTAAGTATATTCGAATAATAAAAGTTTACGTTTTGTACGTTGTGTGCGAAGCAGTAAAATGTATAATTAGTTCCTAGGTCTATTTACTACTATTTACTTAATGAATACATTTTTGGATGGGTAGGCCTGGAGCCGATGCAAGACTTTTAGATCCAGAAGTCGGTATCCAGGGCCAACATAACTCTCGAAGCTACACGACATGGGTACACCTTATTTCATGATTCACCCGAAGTGTCGATTTCAGATAATCGTTATTAAAGTTGCAAGGTAATGCAATAGTCACGACTACTCCCTTCCAATCACGTGAAATACTTGAATAGGATAAAACCACATAAGTCTTGAACCGGATTTTCACTAAAATAAGATATCTATTAGTATTGGTTAGATGTTTTTCCTCAATTTCATCACAACGATAAGTCGGATTTGGATGAAACTTGGATGTATTTGTTATCCTGGATAAATATAGGCTTCGTTTTATCCCGAAAAATCGTCAAGATCTATCGAGTAGAAAGGACGAAAGGGACGCAAGCAAAGTCGTGGGCAGACACTAGTATTGCATAGAAACTTAATCAAATTTAGCAAGATTGAAATACCTACACACCTTAGGAAACGTAAGATTTACATTTTTGCTCCTGCTAAATTCAGAAATTCATTGCTTTATCACGATTTTTGAAACTAGGAATTTAATTAGACCTCCTGGCTCTTGCACAGTGCGCATAGTATCCAAATTGCGAAATGGCAAAGAAAATAAAGTAGCGTACATATACTAATACTTAGCAACACAATTGCATTGCGATGCAGTGATCAAGCGCGCCCGCAAGCGTTGAATACCAATCAACAAACTGCGAACAGAATCGAAGAAAAAATCGCCCTTGGTAGTACCTATGTATGGTACGGCAATGCAACGCATGGGGAATACTTTGTCTACATTTAAATTTCATACATACAGTTTAATTACTCTTCGATATTATTTAAGTTTCTCGGAAAAGAAATAGTTGCTTAGATGCTCAATTTTCCTAAAAAACCCCACAAATGTTTTTATGTAAGTCTATATTATTATTATAAGCTTCTACGAATTCACCTATAGATGCAATTCTTCAATAATAATTCACTACAGGAATCCGACCCGGATGTGCAGTTTATGTTGGAAATTCCGACCTTATACAGAGTTCGAGTCAAGCATTACATAAACAGCACATCCCCAATACAATTGCTGTTATCAAATTTATAGACCCATAACATTTCACTTTGAGTTTGGTGAGCGCCTTGCCAAGACATACTTAATTATCCTTGTCAGTGTCACCCATTAGCATTACCGATTGAAACTCAGGTCATACATTACCCGTATGTATAGTAACATTAGCAAAATCTAACATAAAAAGATGTTTAAAAAATTTATTCTGCGTTTTGCTTACCCATAAGGGTGTGCAAATAACCAGATACGCCAATTTCACCCGATTTGTCATCAGGCTGTAAGAATTACGAGAATCATAGATTTATCGGGATGTGGAATCTGCAATAATAAGCAGTAATCTAGTTGTACCTAATACACAAATTAGCTGCATACAACTACCCTGACGCATTATTATGCTCGCAAGAGAATAATAAGGCCTGAACAATAAATTAAATTATGATGAAGTAAGCCTTGAATACCTACTGTAACTTACAAGATTGAGGTTGTTACGTGTGTCATCATCGTATATGAATGATAAAATCCGGCTCAAAGGCCCAATTTTTTGTTTCTACCACTACGAACTATAATGAGTTCATATCGTTTCGTCCTTTGCTAGTGTAGGTCAATAACTTACAAGTAAATGTGCTACCACTATACCTAGCTCGCGAAGATTATAGAAAATTTGAAGTTATCTCGAGGTCTAATTGACAACCCACGACTGTGATTGTTTTGGGACAACCGATGCTTTAATGACTGCGGCGACCTTAGCCTCCTTGGGCTATAGATAAATACGCTATAGCTAAGTGTTTGTATTTACCGACCTACAACTACATGGCTATAGAATAGAATATGCATTAAACAGTTATAGTACTGACATTGAAAATGTATCTAAGAATTCAAAACGCATCATTGTTCCAATTAAACAAATGAACGTTGACAGTCACAAAGTCGGAGTCCGTTTTCTGTGTCGAGAAAATCGAATAGAGGTACCTCGAATAGATGTACCATGAAGTCCAAACGCCCGAAGCTAATGTTTGCACATCACGCAAATGTATATATATCCCGCCCCGTGAGAAAATTACTAGCACGCCTTATCATTGTTAAATACCACTTATAGCGCCACAAAAGGTTGTCAAAGCGCGCTAAAGTCACCATAAAACTTTCTGTGCAGCAAAAGAGTCTCACATCTAGACCCAGGTTTTTAGTTTCTGTGGTTTAGTTTTGCGGTATGATTTTTAAATATTCTTCAACGCTATGCGATGGTGAATTAACAATTTGCGGTAACAAAGGCTGGAAGTGCGAATTTTATGAACGGACCCGCTTTTAGATCGCAACATTGTCTTCTGATATTATGAAACAATTGTTCCAACCGTTTTTAAAAGCCTTTGTAAATCATAGTGAATTATTTCTTGCTAAGATTAAGGGATAAGGAGAGTTATTTTATCATTTAACTATATATTTCTTTTCGCTTTAATTCGTCTTTAGTCACAAATTAATCTCAATCTAGTAAAAAAAATTATGTTTTGGTAGAGCCAACCTAGGTATGTACTTATTTGTTTATTTAGGTACCTGAAAATTTTTTGAACTCACTAATAATACGTGTAAAATCTTAGACCATCGTATCGGCACTTACGTACTATTTGATAATCTACATCGGGGACAAATCAGCATGGGGTCAATCAATTCTAACCCCATAAGACATTAGACAGATATGAGAGTGAATCACGCTTTGGTCTCGCGATCGTAACGCACAACGCAGAGTACCGCGTTGTGCTGCACACAAAGACCATACTAGACGTTTTCCATACAATTGTGTGTCCGGCGCTGCATGCTGCATACCGCTGCGTTGTGCGTTACGATTGCAAGACCAAGGCTTAAGACTGCTATCAAGCAATTCAAAAGATTATCTTAACTCCTAATACACACTTAAAATTAATCTGAATGCATAACATGAATAAAGCGAGGCTAATTATCTTAGATAGTAAGGTCACTGATCTAATTCAGCACTTGCTGATGCAAATGAGATGAGATCTCACTCACTCCGTCATGATTATGATACTAGCTAGAGCATAGGGTATATACAAAACGTAGAGATATGAAACTCTTGATTTAATCTTGTCTTTACAACGGACAATCTTGCCACTATTGCCAGTATCATAAGTTATTAAAACAATACTAGAAACAATCAGGCAAGATTAAAACCCTAATTCTTAGTGTCATTGCTGTCCCGTCAAGCTGTATTCATAAACAAAAGCTGAACTGAACAGCACTCCAAAACGGAGTATTCAGCTTTCGCCTAGCGCCTAAATCCGCCTCTAGAAGAGCCTTTACAATGTTTAATTCGAGGGTAAGTCACGTTACTAATAGTGCGGTGCCGGAGTTTCACTTCTTGCAGATTCCTGTATACCTTAGTTGTTCATCGATAGCCAGGGACTAATGATTGGATGCGCATCAGGCTCGTTACAATTTATCGATAAGTATAGGGTATTACAATAATATAATTCGCTGTATAAGGTCCAGCTAGTACCGCGGTTAATCATTTCGTTCCAATTTAAAATAACATCAAGCTATAAAGTCAGAGAGTTATCATATACCGCCTACGTAAATGCTATTTGCTAGTATGTAAAAACTAAGTACGCCTACGCCTATTTTTAATTAATTAATTAGGTAAACTTACACGCAGTTATAAGTTTACTGTTAAAAACTTTTATCGTTGAAAAACCAATGCTCGTTACACAATTTCTAATCTAATTGTGTAACGAGCATTGGTTTTTCAACTTTTCATTCACTGCTATTTTTACACTCGAGTCCTTCATGTTTTGATGATCATCAGATCATCAAGCAGTATTAGAGATGGGCGGTGGGTATATACCCAATGTACCCATATGGCTAAATACCGGGTGCATTGGGTATATACCCGGTAATACCCGTATGCAGCGAAAAGTTTCAGAGTGCCGACAGAAAATCCCCCTGATTATAAAATGTCATTGGACTACGCATGATTGTGTGATGTGAACATCAGTTGCATTTATCTTTTATTTTATGACCCTTCATTGTCTACATTAGACGGTCGATGGTCGCATGAGGTAAATTGACATGTCCTTGCCGGAGTCATGCGCGGTTAAAACTAATTGAATTTTGTGCCCAATTCTTCGTGACCGTCCAAATGTCATGGACGCTTTCCTTGGAAGCTCTAGCATTAGTTTCGTCATAATCAGTCAGCAAAATTGTTGAACTTGGTGCAAAAGGGCATGGACAGGACAAAGGCCAAATCCTACTAATGGATGGATGGATGGATTGATGTTTGTTACTCTTTCATGTAAAAACTACTGATCCGATTTGGATGAAATTTGGAATATATATTGTCCGTGACCTGGATTAACACATAGGCTACTTTTTATCCCGAAAAATTAACGGGATCTAACGGGACGCGAACGAAGTCGCGGGCGGCACCTAGTACCCAATAAAACGTAGATTACTAGGTAGAGTAGAGAAGCGATTTCATTTCGTTCATATATGCATAGTCACCTTTTTAAGCTTTGTATTTGGTATACGTACTTACTTACTTCATATTGGAAGGAATTAATACAATATGACAGATTTATTACAAAAATGTACTTGAAATTGGGGATAAAAACAACGCAATATAAATGTAATAACATTGCAAATGAAATAACCTAAGATAACTTATAAAAGTTACGTTTTAAAGCATTTTAACTTAAAATACATTTTAATTCATTTTATAATAATAATATACATTTTGTACCTCAAATATAGTAAGCACTAAGCACAACAGATTTTTGCTCTTTACAAGTTTGCGCATGACTTGGCATGTTTGGCGCATTACATTCCAGTTTGAATTAACTGTTTTAGAATTTACTATTATGTTCAGTAATATTATACCGATTAACCGGGTTCACTTTGCATGTGATTTTGTACGATTCAACCATCTTCACCGAATCACGCACTAGTATCGTCGATCGAATAGTGAATCTATGCGAGAAACACACATGGGCATCACAAAGAGACGTGTTGAAGGCCAAGTACAAACGATAATGAGTCTTATCTGTTCGATTTCTAAGTTTAACTTCGACTCTACCGGGTAGCTTGGATCCCTTGCGGCTGCAATTAACGAATTCAAACTCATCGTGTGTGACATCCTTATTATTTTCATCTCTGATGCTCATTTGCCAGTTTTGCGGCGCGTTCGGTGAAAACTTCACGTTGTTCTTATCTGTGTCTAAGTTCACGTTGAAGTAGATTATAAGGTTGCCGCATTTTCTGTTTATGAACAGATCATTCTTGTAGAGGATTAGGTTTTCTGGTTCGACGAACTTTGTTTCTAGGAGTCTCACTCTGAAGTCTTGGCAGACGTTTTTGGTTGTGTTTATTAGTTTGATGCTGTGGTTGTTTGTGTCGGCTATGTAGAGGTACTTTCCGTCGCTGCTTAGTGATAGGCCGGAGGGCTCACGGAATGAAACCGAGTCTGTGGTTTCGACCTTTAGGAATTTCAAGGTGGTTACCTTTTGCGTGCTGATGTCGACCTTCTTTATTTTGTGGTTGTATGTGTCCGCTATGTAGAGACACTTGGTGCTTTCTGAGTAGGCGACACCTAGGGGATGTTGGAGTTTGGCGTCAGTTCCCATGTCATCTATGTCTCCAAAGGCGAAGAGATTCTGCAACAGAAGATTTCTCTTTATAGATTCCTGTATTATGTTTATCAGTAGGATACTGTGTACCTACAATCAACTAGCTGTTAGTTTTCCTAAAATTCTTAAAATAAGATAATGGACTGTGATATTTTTGCTTTTTTCTACAGTATAAAATGTTTATAGAGATATTTGGTTAAAAAAACTTATAATATGTACTACTAATAACTAATGTACGCTTTTCCACTGAAGAAAACATTGCATGTCACTGGTGTCACATAGATCTGGAATCTACGACAGGGCTTTTTCACTTGGGTCAAGGGTTGACGTATTTGTAAGCCCTAAGGTTCAAAAAAGCATCAACAAGAAACGTACCATGGGATTGCGATCGCCGCCGCACAGCGTAGACACTTGCCCAGTAGTGAGAGCCAGTCGTCTTATAGACGAACTTTCAGAATCAGCTATGAAAATCTCCGGGTTTGTACCTGGGAAATAATTATTATAGTTATTGCGGCCAATTCTGGCGAAAAACAATTGTAAATAAAGACGCGGGTTTTGAAAATCAACGCCTTTTTCTTATTTGTTTGTATTACACAATCTTTCTTGTTATCTTCTAGTGTAAGTATATTTCTTTGCAAGAATGGATCATATAAACAAAAAACGGTAGGAACCAGGCCGTGGTTTCTTACCCGTTTATTTAGGCTCTGGTTGTGAGGAACTAGCACCTACATTAACGTAGTATATAAAACGATTCTAAATTATCCTTGTTATTTTACGGAATATTCTAAATGTCTAAATATTATAAATGTTAAAGTTTAGATGTTTGTGTTTCGATTTGGACGAAACATGGAATATATATAGGTAGTAACCTGGATCAACACGTAGGCTACTTTTTATCCCGAAAAATCAATAGGATCAGACGCGACGCGGACGCAGTCGCGGGTAGAAGCTAGTAAAAGATAATTGACCGAACTTTGTAACAGCTGACTAAAGATGACTTGTAAAGTGGTTTTGTGAATTGTTGAATAGCTCACCTGTTTTAAGGGTAAGTCCTGATGGCTGCGCGAAGGAAGCTGTGTTGGGATACGAGCTGTTACGCGCCGCTTCCGCGCCAGACCCGGCGATGCATACACAAGTGCCTGGACAAAACAAACACTTGTATTTATTAACCCTTTATGTAGCGTTCACACACAGCTCATCGGGCCTAGGATGCGCACGCGAGATATTTGTCAAGTCGTTCTGTCAAAATGTAAGCATTTTCCACCAATTTTTGAACTTTTGCATTATCTGTGGTAATGCTGTCGACAAAACGCGCCTTCCTACTGTACACTTTTGACACTTCTTAGTCGTCGTACCTCTCTCAGGACGAGATAATAGTCTAGTCTATTTCAGCTACTTTCATAGCATTATGTCGTACGGCATTTTGTTGTGGGGGAGTGCTGCAGACATAAACACCATATTTGTGTTGCAGAAGAGGGCTATTCGTGCAATTTATAACATGGGTCCCAGAGAATCACTAAGAAATAAGTTTAAGGAAATAAATATAATGACAGTACCTTGCCAGTACATCTATGAAAACTTATTGTATGTTCAAAAAAATATCAATCTATTCAACAAAAAAAGTGATAATCATAATGTTAACACTAGAAATAAAGACAAACTCGCTGTTCCCACCACTAGGCTCACAAAAATTAGTAAATCTTTCAAAGGGCAATGTGTACGCTTCTTTAACAAAATCCCAAGTGATGTGTCTCATCCAATAAAAAAATAAGTAATCATACCTAATCATACAAAACGTAATGACGATTCAAAGTGATCAGTGAGATTTTAAAAGATTTTTGACTTTGACTTTGACTTTGAGTCATGCAGAAATGTCAAAAGTTGAAGATTCAAAGGCACGGTTTCTCGACAACATTACCACAGATAATGCAATAGTTTAGAAACTGGTGCAAAAATGCTTGCATTTTGACAGAACGACATGACAAATATCTCGCATGCGCATCCTAGGCCTGCTGGTCGCTATTAATTCCGGAGTTATTTCCACAGAAACATCGCCTTTATTCTGACTAGGGTGATATGATGGTGTGCTGGGTAAGCCTACTCCCTCTAAGAACCACGTCCCAGGCAATACAGCGTCTCGTTTATTGAGGTATGGGCTTGTTAGGGTGAAAAGTTTACTTTGATATTGATAAATCATTTTAATTTGATGCAATATGCCAGTCCAAAATGAACTCAGCATCACAAAGTCACATACAAAATATCACTAAAATCCCTTAGGCTGTTTTCAATTACTCCAAATGTTCTTTGCATAAGTTAAGTATATTTACTGAATAAGTAAATTACCTTCTGTGTAAGTTTTATATTTCCACCAGATAGTGGTATCGAGGAACAGCGCCCATATTTGATGTGCGCCCGCGCACGCGATCAGTAGCACGCGACGTTTGTCATCTGCCTTCTCTTTCTCACTGCTTTTTGGAGGATCTGTAAAACATGCTTCGGTATAGATCTATTATTTATATATGTCGCTCAGAGTAGCACTAGCTGAAGTGACCAATAAGTCTCTTGCAATCTCTTTTCGCTGTCGTTCCGAACAAATCTGTCAGTCACCGCGTTATAAACTCAACGTATTCGAATCATATTGCGCGTCAACGCCAGCTCGACTTCCAAGCGTTGTATCGTCACCGCGCAGTGTATATTGCATACGCTAGCGTTACAATACGTTCACGGTTGCCACATTTATTCGTGATTAATGCTATACGAACCTAAGATTGACGAACCAACTGACTTAAATAGGCACTATAATAGTAGATTATTATACAAGGGGATAAAGCAGTGTCTTCTGTCGCGGGTGACGATTTAAATCGCGAGCGTAACGAAGGACTCGAAGTTTACTCCCGAGCGTAGCGAGGGTGTTAAAAACTTAAATCACTAGCGAAGCGAGGGATTTAAGACGAGTCCTGAGAGTAGCGAGGGATTTAAGTTCACCCAAGACTAAGACAGCTTTATCACCGAGGAAAATACTCTACTTTTCGTACCATTTGCGAAAAAATTAACACAATAATAATATGAGATAGCATTTTAGAACATTAACTTATTTATAAAAATAAATTAAAATAAACTTAACGTTTATGTATTTGAAGAAAACAAAAACGCGGCATTTTCCTAGACTAATGTTTTTTTGTCGGAAAAGCAAAGGCATCAAGCTCATACGGCCTGCATAATAAATGCGTATATTTTTTTCAAAAAGATGTATAATGCTTTGTATACAAACTCAATGGTGTAAACACAGATGTAGTTCAGTATAAATTGTATTCCAAATTTAAATCCCTTTCTCCCCCTAGAGGATGAAAGAAATCCAGTACAATTTTCTCTCCCTGTTTTTAACAGATTAAAAATGACTATTGTTATGTTCGCTTTTTGTGGCATAGAATGTCACTTTTTTGAGCAAGTGGTACGAAAAGTACCTTTTTCGTCTTCCTTCCGTGAGTCTTTGTCCGGGTTCTGTCCGGGCGGCGGCGGCGGCGGTGGCGGCGGTGCTCGAACAGACATGTCCATATCAGGGGTCGTATATAACAGGATGTCCCATGGCGATGTGAGGGCTTGTAGTCCAAGGCATTTACCACCTGTAAATACGAAAAAGTGTAGGTTTTAAGATCCAAATAACTCGTTTCATTTGACATCATCCCTACTAGAGTAAAATATCTGCCGAAGTGAATATAAGGCCCCTGCTAAAATGTGATCACTTTTTCCCGGTTGTAAACATTCTAGTACTTGTTGACTACAAAACAAAAGCGGTAGTCCATATAAAATACAAAGTCCATACATATAGACCACGACAAACTTCAGCTAATTAAGAGACGTTTGAGAGCTGACCGTAATCTGTATCGCATCTGCGGAGTAAGCCGCGGGTTTCCTTACGATATTTTCTTTCACCGTTTAAGAGCACTGGCAATTCATACGAAACCCTCGGAATTTTACATAATAAACCAATCTTCCAAATTTTTGTACTAATGTGACCTGCACAGAAAATCTTCATAAATAAATGTTGGCTCTAATGTTACTAGTACCAATGTCCCCAGTGGTGCCTTGCTCGCCGGTCCCCACAAGTATTTCCACAGTCTCTTCGTCCAAGTGAATAGCGCGTACTGCGTGGTTGTTTGTATCGCAAACAGCTATTACATTGCTTGACAGCCAGCATAGCCCTTGTGGAGAGTTGAACTTGGGATTATCTGTAAATAAAATTAAATAATAAATGAAAGTCGGTTTTATAGGGGCTGAGTTAAGTATGTGTGCATGTCTAAGGCCGGAATGCTGATTTACTGCTCATGTACTGATTACTGACTTTTTGACTCTTTGATTACTTGACTGACTCAAGTACAAGTACTGAGGGCTCAAGCATAGATTTTTGTATGAAAATCTTTACTCTCAAATCTGTGCTTCAATAACGATTTCTGCATCGGCATACTGGCCTAAGAAAACTATATGGTACCTAGGTACTTTACGATGGATACGGGGTCATACTATCAAGGGGAAGTACTTACCTATAATTTTTGTAGAATTATGAAACGGAATAAGCAAATTTCGTTTACCTCTATCCACGACTATAACGATGCATTACTCTGTGTTAGATCCCAGTTAGTTAATAGTTATAATTATTATAAAAGTAGTAAGTTCACTGTTTAGTTTATTTATTTAAAAGAGCAAATCTGATCAGTTTTATTAACCAGAATGTCTAATGAATTCTGGGTTTCAATTATAACACTTACTGCCATCTTTGAAGCCCGGGTCAGGTCCACCGATGACTTTCAAAATGATGCCTGAACAATCAGTGAGGACAACACGGTGGTGACCCGTGTCTGATATAGCCAGGTAAGGTTCTTCAGGGCGGCCTCGAAAGTAAGGATTTGGTGATACCTGAGAAATTTAAAATCATAAGGACTGCTAGGCGTTAAGTTCTTTTCCGCTAACCACAAACATTTCTACTAAAATTATAAACGCGAAAGTTTGTAGGCATGAATGTTTGTTCCTCTTTCACTCAAACATGACTGATCCGATTTAGATGAAACTTGGAATATATATTGCCCGTGACCTGGATTAACACATAGCCTACTTTTTATCGCAGAAAATCAACGGCACGCGAACTCTTCAGAAACGCCTACAAGATTTCATAACAAATTGCACTTCTAATCGTGCGTTGACGTCGCGAGCACCAGCTAGTATTTAATAAAACTGCAAGTACAAACCTTGCTAGGAAAGCACAAAAGCTCTTCCTCCTTAGCCTTCAAATGTCCGGTGGGCTGGATAGGCAGTGGCTTTGTATTGATGAGAGAACTAAAGTGCTTCAGAGTTGCACCAACATATTCCACAAGTTGCTCACGGTGCCCTTCACCGGTGAACACAAATAAAGGCTTGTTGTTGGGACCTAGAAATTCACTTTTCTTTTAAAGAAAATATTGGCAATATTGGCAAGGAGGTTTGACAGGAAATGAGGAAAGATGACCATAGAATACAAATTGCAACATTTTTACTAATTGATAGAATAGAATAGAAAAAGTTTATTTTGTGTCATAAAAAGAATCATACATGAGTTCAGCAGAAGAATAAAAATAAAAATAGAAATCTAATATTATGACAACAAAACCGGTTGTCACTCAGCATAAGTTGATACAAGAACATAAGTGGTACGATGATAGATAGCAACAGCAGTTCGTAAAAACAGTGTCGTATCAACCAATGCCCGCCTCCTAAAACTAGATAGAGTGGGTAACTTCCATTTGTTCTATAGGACTGTAGAGTTCCATAGTAAACAATTGAACAAAGTAAAATACAATGATGCAAAGTAAAGTTATGTATTGGTATGAAAGTTATGTTTTGGTACTATAGTTAGTTATCATAAAATGAAGAATAAGCTGTCTATGAGTAGTGAGTTAGTGTAGGGTGTGTTTGTGTGGAGTGAGGAGGGCTCTCCTGGTACGCCAGTCTCATGAGAGTCGTAGAATGCTTGGGTTTTATAAGTGGGCAAGCCTACTAAAATCATATAAAATCATATACCAGATCATTTATGACAGGCGTCATGGCTCAGTCGGTAGTAGCTCTGCCTTCCGTGCTGTGGGTCGTGGGTTCGATCCCCACTGAGAACAAACATGTGTGTGGCAAACAAAGATGTTTGTTGTGTGTCTGGGTGTTACTATGTATCATAAGTATGTATTTACAAAAAAAATGTATATAAGTATTCTATCAGCAATCTAGTTCCCATAGTACAAGCTTTGCTTAGTTTGGGACTAGAGAGTGTTGTGTAATATGTCCAAGAATATTTATTTATTATTTATTTATTTACCAATATAAAACCTTTTCTTGTTCAGAAGTCCTTACCTAATACCAGTAATGTTGGCCAACACCTGATTCCCATTGCTTCCCACATGTAGCTCTCAGAGTCATTGACAACAGGATGGTTGATGTTGTAGCGTTGCACCGCAGCCAGGACACTACTGGAGCTCTTCTCATTAGAGAACTTAGCGCAGTGAACACCAATCTAGAAGAAACAAAAAGTTATAGGCTTTTGTAAAACTGAACTTTTTGATCAATGAATTTATTCTGAATTAGAACCTTAGGCCGTTCTCACTTTGGACATGAATTTGTTTGTACATAAATGTATGAGTACTATTCGTATGAATTGAGTGCTCACACTGAATACGTTTTTCTCCGTCAAATAGCACGACTGCGTGATAAATCCCAACAAGTTCGGATTGTATTCAGACGTCGTAAGTAAACGTACATATACGTACGAGTGATCGCATGCAGTGTGAGCACTCCCATACTCCTTGGAAGGTCGGTATCATTTTTGCGTAGTCGTTCGAATCAAATTTGGATGTAATCGTATCCAAAGTGAGCACGGCCTTAGGCCTCAGATCAAGTACAATAAATACAGTCAGTGGATATAGGCAATCATAGTATGTGTTTTGAAGCTTTTGTAAAATAAATGGTCCTTACATCACAAATAGCTTAAACTTTAGGATTTCCTAAATCTGCTGACCACACTTTACTTTTAAGTATTTCTTACTAACAGAAAGCTTTTATTTTGCTTAAATCATTTATCAACATCAAGTTGGGATCAGTTGATAGACCCAGTCCTGAATCTGTGTTAGGTACTTGATATTATTACCACAACTAAACCCTTTTCAACAGGATACAAGTTCTCCAAGTGAGCCAGGTCCGGCAGTACATGGTAACAGTTGATGCAGCAATACGTCCAGAAATCCAGCACCACCACTTTTTCTGAACAATGCTGCGTGAGAGATAACGCTTCGGAAACATTTACCCATTCCATATCTGAAAGTAATGTTTATGTTAAGCGATGTAGTAGGTATATACACTCTCAAAAAAGTGACTGGAGTGGTGGAGTCATGCATAAAGTTGAAGTTTATTAGGTATAATGAATTTTGATGGGGCTAGAATGTCTCGGTTGATGAGCACGATTAACTTAAAGAGAACGGTAGATATGAATATTCATAACAAAAATTATTTCTTACTGTTTTTGAAGTCGTCAACAGCAGGAACGGTATTCCAAACTTTCTTTATATGGTTTGTAATCAGAGTTTCTTGCTCGGAGTCAGTTTCAGCGGCATTCAATGCATCGGACAAATCCATGCAAGCCTGAGCTACATAATCAAGGGCACTGGACTCCATGATAAGAAACCTCGCCGCAGTCTACCAAAATAGGTGCACCCGATTTAGACAAAGTAAAGAAACATCAATTAAATGTAGGCATAATAGTCATGAAACCAGAGTAGAAAAATTGAAAAACAACACAAACAAACAAGCTAGCACAGCTGATTGAACGAGTGAAAGAAAGAAGACATCAGCAACTCGACAGACTATAAACTAAAGTCCCCTCTATTCCCAAAAACTGGTGGAGACCGAAGACATGGCTTTATCTCGCGTCAAAGAACGCAAACCGGTTTTTGGACCGCGCAAAACGCCCCGGGGCGTTTCCGCCGGTTGACGGGTTTGTACGTGTCGCCATCATAGTTAGAGGAGTAATAATGTTGTCTGTGGTTACATGATTGACAGCATGACAGCTGACATTTTTTATATGACAGCTGATTTGTGTTTTCGGATTCGTGTTTGTGTTGAATGTGTTTGTCGACTTTTAGTTTACGTTTGATTCATAAAGTTTTTCAGCACTAATTTCAACAGAAAGCTATGTGTAAACATGGATGCTGTATTTGATATATGTTACCTGTCTACCGACGTTAATAATGCTGAGCCTGATGATATCCCTAAGACAAAGGAAAGTGTTTGGGTTCTGGGTAAAAAGTACAGCGCTGTTCAGGGTACGTGCACTATTGAAGAGGTCCAAGCAGTTTGCATAAATGTTCAGCATAATTTTAATATATTGTTTGTTGTAGATCTAGATCGTATTCGCCGTGATATAACTTCAGTTATCTGGTGCACGTATCGGAAGGGTTTTGTGCCGATTGGCGATGAAGGACTCACGTCTGACAAGGGCTGGGGATGCATGCTGCGATGTGGACAGATGGTTCTGGGCGTTGCACTCGTCCGGGTTCACTTATGCTCAGACTGGGTGTGGACTCCGGAGACTAGGTAAAATTTACTTTGATTTTTTTGTAAGTATACCTAATACTTAGGTGTTTTTTATTGATTTTATTGAGTTATATTTGACCCTGGCCTTTACTTAGTGGGCATTTATTGATACTACTTCTAAGCTTTCACAATATTGATTCAAATCCAGAGTACCGTAATCCTATTTGTAATTTTCCATTCTTTAGTCATAGTTCTTGTTCTTGTCGGTGACACATCAGAACTTTAACTACCAATGTTTTAATTACATTCCACTATATAACATAAAATGACACAGACAACAGCTGGAGTGGTATTTTTCAATCTTTTGTAGTTGATCCTTTAGTTATTTAAATATTCTATTCTGTCTGTTAGCTCTATGACTAACTTAATGCCTTGATATTTGTATCATTCTTTTATTTACTTGAGCTATCAACCTATGTATAGAATGTTAGATAATCCTGTTTACAGATTATGACTTCTACTCTACATCTCAATATCTTGTTTAGTATTACTTACTAGGTGCGGCCCGCGACTTCGTCCGCGTCCCAGTGGATCCCGTTAATTTTTCGGGATAAAAAGTAGCCTATACTTCAATCCAGGTCACGGACAATATATATTCCAAGTTTCATCCAAATCGGATCAGTAGTTTTTACGTGAAAGAGTAACAAACATCCATCCATCCATACTTACCAACTTTCTAGTGTCTTTTTCTAGTTCTTATTTCCATTATTCTAACTTTCAGGGATCCTACATACCTGAAGATTATCCAAAGATTTGAAGAGAGAAAGCAGGCACCTTATTCCATCCATCAAGTGGCTCTGATGGGGGCTTCTGAAGGCAAGGAGGTGGGCCAGTGGTTTGGCCCAAACACGGTAGCTCAAGTGTTGAGGTTTGTTCTACATAAATGTTTCAGAAATAAGAATCTCTTATTGTAAAATGGTGTTGAAGAAATTTCAACGGGTTATCCTTTTTAGGCATTTAAAATAAAACATTCCTACAGTGTTACCATAAAATGTTTCAAAATCAAAATACAGTTGATTTTTGTTTACTCAAAGCCAAAATATTTATTTCACTGAGTTATTTGATAAATGAACAATCTCTGACTGTCTCATATATATTGGTGAAATGTGTCGCACTCCTTATCTTTCAGGAAGCTGGCTGTCTATGATAAATGGAGTTCACTGGTTATCCATATTGCTCTAGATAACACGGTTGTGAAAGAGGATATTTGTAAGTCAATACTTTTTCTTGTTATTAACCTGAATCTGATTTTGTGAAGGTAATAATGTAGAAATAAAAATAACCAATATGTACTTTGCTATAATGTAAAAATATACAATAAGGAAACATCTATGTCTAATGGAACCATTCTTTCAAAATGTCCATGACTATCAGAGAAAAAGAGAAAAGAATATTGGTGTTTAATTGTGTATGCCTGAATTCAAGACCATAAACTTACGATCAGAAGACAAGGTCGCTAGACGAAAGAAAATTAAAAGCTAACTACGTAAACCACTGACGAAGTATCATAATACTTCGTCTGTGACGTAAACTATAAAAAGATGTGAGTTTTTAAATTTTACAAAGATTTTGCGACATATAATTTTTTATATTTCAGTAAAACAATGCATCATAGACAACGATAGAGGTGACTCGTCTACTGCCGCAGACAGCATAGTTTCAGATTGGATGCCATTATTATTAATAGTACCTCTCAGACTCGGCCTTAGCGAAATAAATCCCGTTTATATTGATGGTCTCAAGGTGCGTACAATACGGTCTTGACAATTCTGTAGAGATGGGTAAAAATAATAGTTATTTAGAAGCACCTATAGAGATGTGGAAATATAAGTCTTTTAGAAAGGTTATAAATAGTTTTTTTGGTTTCAGACATGCTTCCACTCACCACAGTCAATAGGCGTGATTGGTGGCAAGCCAAACCAAGCTCTGTACCTGATCGGTTGTGTTGAAGACGAAGTTATTTACTTAGATCCTCATACTACACAAAGATCTGGATTGGTTGAGGTAATTACTAGATATACCATTAAAATTAGTATCTACTGAATTACCCTTAATTCAGTGTCTTCGTCGTGACACTGTATCAAGGGTAATTGTGTGTCGTGATCACGAATAAATGTGACAATCGTAAACGTATCGTTGACGTGGTCAAGGGATGCATTGTTATAGGTGAAGGTTACCACTTCACATCATGTGAGCCATTTGCTACAACA
Organism: Eulithis testata; assembly: GCA_947507515.1. Lineage (NCBI taxonomy): Eukaryota > Metazoa > Arthropoda > Insecta > Lepidoptera > Geometridae > Eulithis > Eulithis testata. Next base: position 4,481,426 of record OX382194.1, read on the forward strand.
ATCTATGAAATTATAAAACACTGTCATTAGGATTTCTACTTACACATTGATCCAGAGTTATCTCCACTTTTGCCGAGAGCTATTCAACCGTGTCGAGGCCTAAACCGGCTCGATTTAATAGCAGCGTTTTACCTGAAATAAAACGCATATTAAAATACTTACCTCACTGGAAGCTTTATATTGAGAAGGCGTATCCGGTTCCGTCGTATTTCCATTCGTTTTAGTACTTTTTACCCGTGTGTATCCGGTCAAGTGGCGCCACCTGGCGGGTGCGATTCATTTTTGCTTCGTAAAATGAAACACGCCATATTGAATTCATTGGCTTAATTTCACCAGGCAGAGATTAAAGTGAAAGCTTCCAGTGAGGTAAGTATTTTAATATGCGTTTTATTTCAGGTAAAACGCTGCTATTAAACTACTGTACCGTCACTGGAAGCTTTATATTGAGACCTGTTTGTTATCGTCTGGTGTCGCCACTTGTATAATTAGGTAACCTAGCGCCAATGTGACATTTAAATATTATAGCAACAAGTATACAATAATACAATTTAACTCTTAGTAAAAGACTAGTATAGTATTATATAATCTGTGGTAAAAGTGATTTACGAATCAACCAAAATTGAACCTGTAAGTGTAAAATATTCATTTACTATTTTTAATTACTTATGTAATAATAAGCTTAATCATTTTGCTACAATCAAAAATCATAAGTAATGTAATGATCATAATCTTATTTCACACATACATTTGTTTATTTAACCAAGCTTATTTAATGCTTTAAATATTTGTGTTACACCTACTTTCAGATTGACTGCTGCTCATATCTCTCGCCTGTAAAAATGCTGGAACGTATTAGCTGATCGCTAATTTTCTCAGCCAAGATTTCGTCAAGAGAACGATTCTCCAACCAACTCTTCCGAGAAACCGCAGATCGAACGCTTCGTGAAAGTGCTGTAATACCTGCTTGTTCAAACAACGTTTTAACCTAGACTGCTATGACAGTGCATGATGTAGGTTTAGCGATACTTCTTACCGTAAAAAACAAATTAAATGATTTGGTTGTGCAACGTCTTTCATGTAATGATTAATAGTTATTTCAACCCATACTAACGGAGTGCTAGTAAAGTATTATATGATCTGTGAACAAGGTTAAGTTAGTATGATCAGCCCAGCCAGACTGTCTATAACTACCTGCAGTCGGTTTTTGAACGGATTATCGGCCAAAATGTGATTCTGCTATTTGATCTAACGCAGTGATAACGATATTTAAGAATAAGTTCAGGTCGTGGATGCGAATTCCTGAGCAAAGTAATACTAGTGCTATACTAGTGTGACGCGATACTTGAAACAAATTACTACTGTCTACTGTATAGTCCATTAAAAAGCGAAGTTAGTTCACTAATTTCCTAGACCGGTGGCTTGAAAGTTTTCGGATTTCTAGCTAATAGAGCTATTGATTTTAGAGTGTGCTTAACCAAAAAATGAAAGCAAAGTGCTAGCGTTACATAATGTAGATGTAGAGACTACAAATTGATGTAAAATAATAGTATTGTATGATTACTTGTTAATCAAAAGTAAATCTATTTGTGACCCCGTAGGCATTTTTACGTCAACTTTATTAGATTTACAGCAAGAAATCCAACGATTCAAGCCACCTCATATGTTTTTAGAGTAGGCTTCCGCCAGGAATTTTTAAGCAACGATAACTGTTCAGTGTTCCATGTTGTTATTGCTTCTGACCACCCTATATTTCCACACATCGAGAGTTATGTTGTCAACCAGCGGAGGTGGAAGCCCTGTCGATGCGTTTTTGGAGATTTTTCAGTGTCAATGGTGCTGCCAAAGCTTGAGCTTTGAAGTCGGCTCGCCAAAATACCATTGCCCACCGGGGAACTACTACGAGAAATATTCCCGTTGACTGATTTAGGTGAGCAAAGACTCTGAGGACTAGAAACCGTGGTGGGAACAGCCACGCAAGTTGGTAATTCCATAGAACACTGAACACGTCGTGAAACAAAGTTTGGCGGTCTGTTAGGTCTCGGGACATAATATAATTGTTGACATACATGTCTCCGGTCTTGTACTTACTATGTTTCTTACTTTGCAAACACTACGTCCACACAGGCCGGTAGTAGATGCCACTCGATGAGGAGGCGACGATGACGTGCCAGATGGTTTGCAAGATTGATTTGACTTTGAAGGGCATATAGAATAGCCAGCATCTCATTCCGGTTGCAGTGTAGACCTTGCTCTTCCTGTGACCAATTGCCCGATAGGGCATCTGTTGTCAAAAAGTTCGCCGGATGCGGGTATGATAAAAGACAATTCAGTCCACCAAACCAGTAGGTAGGTCATTGTCGACAGATCTGGAAATCTGTTCATGAACATTATCATTGACGATGGTTGAGTCGTTCTCGAGGAACAACAAGGCTGGCAAAATTAATTATTAAATTATTATCTGCAAATCTTTTACGGTTACCTTTGTTTGTTTGAGAACTTGATCAACTTTCTGAAATATTTTTATAGATTTTTCTTTGGGTAGAGATTTTAGGTTGTCCCAGGGACTCCAAGTACAAATGCCGAGATATATTATGCTCTTTTGTTGAGGACTGATTTCTCGACATTGACTACCCATTTAACGTTTGGACTGCGACCTTGACATGTTCGTGAAGTAAGTCTGCTTTTTGGTATACTATCAGGTAATCTTCAAGATATACAACGATTCTGTCATTCCAATTTTATCGCAATGCCTGAGCCACCTAATTTTCTTAGTATAGAAAATATTTTGGGGGCTGAAGTCATTTCTGGCAGCTCTTTGGCAGACATTTCTGCAACCAGACGTGTGAAAAGATGTTTATATTTTCGAAAAAACGGTTTTTGATAACAGTGTATTTTTTCTTCCACTGTGAGTGGTAGTGCGCTAACTGACCTGCTCGAAAACATTGAGTCATTCATTGTCCTTGTAAGAAGCGCTCGTGGCATAACTTGCTTAGCCAATCTTCACCGATTATCTAAGTTAAACAACGTTCTGTGCGGTCACTACTTGGATGGGTGGCAGTTAGTAGCATTAACATCTGAGCGCTTACGTGCTTCGGAGAGCACGTTAAACTGTCGGTCGCGACTCTAGAGCAGTCGTTGAGAGACGACGGAGGCCTTAAGGCGGCCTAAAAACTCCGTCACCAGAATTGGTCACTAACTCATACGAGCTTGCTTTCTTATTCATTGTACTTACCTTTCTGGTTTCCTCTCGGAGCATTCGAGCGTCCTCATCTCAGCTGTTTTCACGGTCGGGCCGCGAGCCTTGTTGTGAAATGAACCTCTCCCATGATTGTACATAGTTATAGTTCTAGTATTGAACATTGGACAACTGACTCCTGTACTGAAAGTTGTTATGGAAACATCCACCCCGCGAGGGTGGGTTGGGTTGCTTGCTACAACAGAGCATATTATTATACAAAGGGAGACTAGGCTCGTTATTGGTAGGTACATGTTCCACGCGATGGAACTATAGACTTTCGAATCGAACGCCTTCCGCCCGCGAGGGGCGGCTGTTGGACTGATAACATCCACCCCGCGAGGGTGGGTTGCTACAACCATGCATATGCATTGGGAGACCAGGCTTATGGGTGCATGTTCCTCGCAACGGCACTATAGACCATCAACGCCTTGCCCCCGGGAGGGGCGGCTGTTGCACTGATAACATCCACCCCGCGAGGGTGTGTTGCTATAACCATGCATATGCATTAGGAGACCAGGCTCATCATGGGTAAACATTTCTATAGACTATAGACTTTTGACTGAACGCCTTGCCCCCGCGAGGGGCGACTGTTGCACGGATTAGATTTCTCCTGTGAGAAACCATCAGATTTGAGTGGCTTTGCGGGACACCCCCTGCTTTTCCAGGGCAGCGGTGAAAGGCTCTGACTCAAATATGTAAGTGGCAGACGGGTAATCTATTTAGTGACGCTTCCACTAAAAGGCTCTATGCGCATTTCGATACTTTCGGCTCAGTGGCCGCAAACTAATCACAAAAGATCTGATGAAGTATTAGGTATGTTCATCTATAATAAGCAAATCAACTTTACTTTAAATAAAATAAATAAACCAGATTGTCAAAGTTTACGGTATATAATTTAATTAAATTAATTTAATTAATTTAATTAGAGCCGTGTGTGCCAGATGACGTAAGGTGTCATACGTTTTACCCCCTTTCGTTTGTTACCAAGTCTATGAAACCTGGAGTATGGTTAAACACCTCAGCTTATCTAACCTCGGACCAAGAGGTACTACCTAAACACTGGACCTCTAGTAGCTTTAGAAACTCTCGGTTCTTCAGCTTTGTCCTACTGAACCGACAATGCATAATTGTAAAAACAAGTTGCAAAGCCATAAACCAAGAAGTTGATGTTGATTTTGACCGTCATCACAGTTCCATCGCTACCACCGTGTAGTGAAACACAGCTTGCTGATTGAACACTAGTTTATTCACATTCGTAGGTAGAGGTCATCTACAAACAGTTTTATAACTACCCACCACTAGGTACTAAATTACTACAGTTCGTCCGTAGGTAACGATGTGGTCTGTGGTTTTCATAAAGCTCTCCACTAACTTCGGAGTAAATAGAAGCCTCATAAAGACAAGTTGTATTCACATTATCAGAATAGCTGGTAATAAAATTGGTAAAAATGTTTTGTAACTCACCCATATTCTGGACTAGTTTCTGCCAGGCTGGTGGCTCACAGTCCATAGATAGGGTAGATAAACATTTATTCAAACCACCATAAAGAAAAAATTGCTGAAAAGGTAAGCTTATTAAAACTAAAATATTAAAGTACCTAAGAAAATGAGCTCGATGAGCTACTGCTGTAAGGGATAAGATAAGATAAATCTTTATTTGCTGGAGGAGTTGCTGCTGGAGCAGCTTTGAACTCGCTTAGGATCAGCCACAACTTGTGGCTTACGAGCCAAAGCGGACTCATACTATCCATTCTAAATAAATAATAAATTTTTTGCACAATAAATTATACCGGATACTAAACTTTTCTAAAATAATAACTTATGTGGGTACATGATCCGAACGGAAAACCGTTAAAAGAATTGATCACGTACAATCATTAAAAATAGAGGGTAGTACTTACAGTTTATTCCTCTTTTGCGTGTCCTTGCAGGGCCATGCTAATCTTAGTTTACTTGCACAGTTTTACTGAACAAAGGTATGGAGAATTTCACTATTTGAAATAATCCTTACTTTATATGATATAAAATAATACTAATATAATATTTAAACTATTTTTGCAACGGTTGTGACAGAGAGAGCTCTGGGCACAAGTTGCTTCGACGGAATACAAAACGCCAATGAATTCAATATGGCGTGTTTCATTTTACGAAGCAAAAATGAATCGCACCCGCCAGGTGGCGCCACTTGACCGGATACACACGGGTAAAAAGTACTAAAACGAATGGAAATACGACGGAACCGGATACGCCTTCTCAATATAAAGCTTCCAGTGACGGTACAGTAGTTTAATAGCGCTGATATTGAATGCGCAGAAGTCGCCACTTCAGTCGCCACCAGTTATTAAATCGTGACGGAGCCCTGTACAATTAATAACTAGTTGTAATAGCAATTCTCTTTCCAGAACAAAATCACAGATGATCAAAAGGAAATGGATTGCACGTACCACTGTAAATACGCGTCTCGGATACCTATACTAGCTATGGATCCATCAGTAGCAGTGGTATGTTCAATTTAATATTACTACGTTACTTTGCAAGCATATTGGAAGACTGACTACTGCTTTTGTACTGCAAATGTTCACAATTAGACCGACAAATGACGCAATGGAGGACAGTCTCGTGGAAATGGTCGCATGCGCTTTCTATACAGTAATTCTTGAATGAACATTATAGCATTTTAGTAGATCTAAAGTTGCTTGTTACATAGTTCTATCTCGCTTTGACTCTTTAAAACTAACCATGCGCAAACGAGAAGCAGATTCTTCTATAGAGCCATAAAAATGCTTCGTCTGCAAAGATTTTTAAAAAAGGTTTGTGTTACCAACTTTACCAAATTAAAGGAGCTGATTGTCATAAAGATTTTATACCTTCAAAAAGATTTTTTTATGAGAAGGAGATTGTCTGAGCTTCATAACATTGTTATATTAACTTTAGTTTTTATATTTCAGTGCTTTCTGTGCCGGGCAAGAAGCGATTTCGACGAGCTATGCAACACCATTGAAACAAACTTGATGCGCGAAAGTCAACCTCTTTTCGAAATATGCGAGAAAAGACCGTCGCATTGGGGGCCCCTGAACAGTGATATTGATTTACAAAATACGAACTTATTTACAGGTAATAAAACTCATTTTGCAGAACAATAAGCGAGCGTAAATGGAATGTCTAGAATATGAGAATCATCTAAGAACATTGTTTTTTACTATTAGACAATGCTCCTAAACGCTAATTCGCGAAAACGAAAGAATGTATTACATTACATTACATTTTTGTTACAAATTGTAATTTTATTTTTAATTTTTTTATATGTTCAGATACTTACCGAAATTGGCGGAATTATATAGGTCTCAGTCGATCTGTAAAGAATGTTGGTTATGCCAAGAACAGTAAATTTTACAATAAATAATTTTGTTTTTTGGTTATTTTCTTTGTTGCAGAATTTGAAGAAGTGGACCGGCAGTTTGATGATTCAGATACCGAGTTTGAAATCCTATAAACGTGCATAATGTAAAAAATAAAATACGCGGAAAATAACAAGCATCAATGGACTATACGTACTTATGTACCGGCTTGCGAAATAAATGTTATATTTTTATAACGTGCTTTGATTGATATATCTAAAATAAATAAATATTCTTGGACATATTACACAACGGCAACGCTTTCTAGTCCCAAACTAAGCAAAGCTTGTACTGTGGGAACTAGACTGCTGATAGAATACTTATAATATTTAATTTGTGAATACATACTTATGGTAAATAGTAACACCCAGACACAGAACAAACATCTATGTTTGACACACACAAATGTTTGTTTTCGGTGGAGATCGAAGCCACGACCCATAAGAGATCGGTATAAGTTTACTCGACGTTGGTTGGCGCAAAGCAAAACCGCGCATGGTACCTACGCGTACACACGACCCGTGTAACTCCGACACCTAAAACTGCGTAACAAAGTCGAAACTATACTTACGAAGGTACCTACTACATAAATACCTGCATTATCATTGGAATGAAGTCTTAATGGCGTGCCTACATTTTAATAAAAGCACATTTTTTCATAGAACCATTTATTTACGAATATTAGAAATACATAATGTGTAAATTGTTACTTTTATGACGAATCACTTACAAAGCCACTGGACATTTATTATTCGCAAACAAAACATTTTTCTACAACTAACATAATAATTAGGAAATATGCAACACAAATGTAACAGATTAGGTTCCTGACTTTTATTAAATCACATAACATTTTTTGGCACCATTGTTTACCATTGTGTCACACTGACCCAACGGGATTTTCCTCATATAACAAGCTTTTGTAGGTATGTATTGTACACAGTTGTTCCTAACCGGCAGCAACGAGATGATGTGATGATGATGGAGAAAGGAGTGGGGCGACGAAACTCCTTGATGAAATACGTGTCTTTACAAGATTATAAATAGATCTTCAAATAATACAATGAAAAATGTATCTTGTGCTAGCAAGCTAGCTCGTATAAGTTAGTGGCTAACTCTGGTGACGAAGTTTTAAGGCCGCCTTAAGGCCTCCGTCATGGCTTAACGACTGCTAGAGCCGGGACCGACAGTTTAACGTGCCCTCCCAAGCACGGAAGCGCTCCGATGTAAATGCCACTAACGGTCACCCATCCAAATAGTGACCGCACAGATCGGTGAAGATTGATTAAGCAAGCTGCGCCACGAGCGCTATCTTGTGCTAATATTACATAGTACAAGAATACATACCTACCACTGGCCCCAATTTACATAGTTATACGTAATGCGAAAACAATCGAATTATTGTGCATAAGACCTACCTATGTTGAGAAAAACACATTCTAGATTACGGAAATCGTACTACACGGTGAAATAGTATCGCCACCAAGGCTATTTGTCGTTATCATAGCGCACTATACCTACATCGGTAGTTTGTTGAGAAGTATCGTCTTAATATCGCCATCAGCGCAATAACTGCCCATGCGCATTTCGGAATTGGGACACATTTGCAGAGCTACAAAGATCACAAATTTTGTGACTACAGTAAATATCAGCAAAAATATTCTACGTCAAAACAAAACATATCATGGTAAAAACAACTATAAGTAGGCACATTTGACTAGCACCACCGGCAAAATAATAGCATGTACTATGGTATGTATATTATTTTTGTCAATAAAGATAAATATTAATAAAGGTAAAAGCTTAGATCAAATGCAGTAATAAGATAAATAGTAGTTTATACCCTAAAACATTGACAACAACACAAACATGCCAATTTTATTTTTTATATAAATATTCTTTATAAAATCACTACTTACTTATGTACTTATTTATTATGAGGAATATTATGCAGGTTAAATGTTTACACACAATAGGTAATTAATATCTAAACTAATAACTATATCACACCAAATACGGAAACCGTTAAAGTTAGGTCAGAATATATATTATGCATGCCTCATCAGTGTTGCACTCGTTAATAAAAAGAGCGCTTTGTATGAGTTATCGTCATCAAAATTGAACATAGTATTTCATACAAAAAAGCTCATTGTAATGACAGATTCTGAGTACTGACGCATGCGACAATATATAGTTTAATCCTTAAAATCTTACAAGGATGTTGCACTAAGAATTATTTATTTTAATACATAGATAATGAATAATTGGGATGGTTTCAAAAACTATAAACATTATTTTAGTAAAAGACAACATCAAAAATAAGTATTCACATCACAACCATCCAATAAAAAATTTAGATTTCAAAAATACTTAAACACTATGTTTTATTGACAATAAAACATATGTTTCTTTCGCCTATTCCATTATGTTTTCCTACCGGACGTAACTATTTACAGACATACATTTAGGACACAATATGCCAACACATTTTTGCATGGTTTGAACTACAAATAAATTGTTAGTGCTGCTACTGATTAACTGTAATAATCTCAACCTATAGTAGTGGTTAAATAAATCTCTAAGAATCCACAGATGCTGGGATTTACTTAGAATCGCTTCTCAACTTCAGTCAAAAGTTAACCCTTTAAGAGAGAGCCATCTCGTTTTGTTTAGATAGTGACAAAAAGTGACGGGAGAATCCTAAGCAGTGCTTAGGATTCTCCGCGCCTAAATGCGATTCAGTAGAGGCGATTCTAATTGAGATTGAAGATTATCAAAAGTATAACAGAAACATACATTATGTTCTCAAAAAAAAAATACCGCCAATTTGTTACAAAGGGGTTTTTGGATAACATATTTTTAGTGGATTAACAGATTTTATCTATGGCTGTGAACTTGCATTAGGCTGTATCCAGTAGTACTTACTAAAATAACCTATACCCGATTCCATCTCAAAAAATGTACTAAACACGAATTTGTGTCAAAAAGTTAATTTGAATTAATTACTAATTAGTATTATGAATTCACATTAATCTTAAAGACTGGCCTGGTTTCACACATAAATTCTTAGCGTACTTACTAACATCCATATTTCAAGATATCTTCAGGAGACAAATTGTATTTTTTTGTCAATGTCTTTTAGGACTTAGGTGCAGTACTTTGGTTGGTGCAAATGGACAGTAAATTCGTTCATTTGTCTTAGATGTTCACCTAATCTTAGACATCAGTAGATGCTGAAGAGATTCTACCGTTGATAAAGTTTATTACTAAAACTGTTATGTTATCCACAGACCCTCTATAGTATGCCTGTAATGTTAGACTTTTGGCTCCAAAATCTGGTTCATCTAGTCTTTCTTTTATGAACTTGACTGCTTCTTCATTTGTAAAAGTGTCCCACAAGCCATCAGAGGCTAGGACCAAGAACATAGGTCTGTGGTCATCTAGATTGAAGGTGAGAATATCAGGATCAGCTATAACAAATTTTTTGTCTTTTAGAGGATAGTCACCCATTGCTCGAGAGGTTGCAAGGATGCCAGCTACACGCCACACTCCATTGAATGCAATGTACCCTCCTGCTGCTTCAATTCTTTTCTGTTCACGGACCTGAAAACAAGTATATTATAAGAAAAACATTCATAGACAAACATAGTTTGTTTTAATTATCCTACTAATATTATAAACGCGAAAGTTTGTATGAATGTATGTTTGTTCTACTGGAATATATATTGTATGTGACCTGGATTAACACATACACTACTTTTTATTCCGGAAGATCAACGGGATCCAACAGGACGTGAACGAAGTCACGGGCGGTAGCTAGTATTTTATAATGTCATGTTTACCTGTTGTGGCTTATGGTCAAAAGACAACGGGATAGCATTGCCGCGAGAATCACACATCACGCCTCTGGAGTCCCCGACATTAGCAACAATCAAGAAGTTGTTTTCCATTATAGCAATGAGTGCTGTTGTGCCAGCCACATTCATAGAGCGCTTAGCGGCTTCTACTAGTAACCTGTCTGCAGCCAGTACTTCATCAGTCAGTAACTTTCCAAAGTTAATTTTTCCTTTATCTAAGTAACTGGTTAGGGGTATGTTCACATTTTTCACAGGCGTCATATTAGGTCTCACTTCTCTGGTAATAGCTCTGCCTTTTGAAAGCTGGGCTAGCAGCAACGGATCGGTTATCTCTTTTTTGGATGAGTCATCCGCAGTGCTTGCAGATTTCTTAAAGCTATTCCTTTTTTCAACAGTTATTTTATTCTCCTCTTTTTTTACCTCTTCAGGAGTTTCATTCGGGGTGATGACAAGTTTTCCTTCTCTGAATGCACTAAGTTCAACGATCTTGTTGAAGAGATTTTGGATAAGGTGGTCTTTGGCGTAATTGGCCGCGAACTCGCCTCCGTGACCATCGAATATTGCAAACAAAGAGATGCCGGTGTCATTGATATTCTCATTTATGATGAACCGGTCTTCCATGTGCATTCGCCTGCCTTTGATTGCATAAACTGCACTCAGAGAACCTTTTAGCTCCCAGCTCTGTTTATCGGCGTCACCTTCTAGTAGTTTCATGCGCTGAACTGCACTGATAGGACTCAGGGCTTGGGATAGCCTGCTGAGCATGGTGCGACTCCATAGTTCTATAGTTTGCAGATACATAAACAAAAGTATAAATGCAACGGTGATCACTAGTACCTCTGAGCGCAGAAAATAAAGTCGTACCATCTTCCATAAATAGCTCACAGGAGCATCAAGCGGGGCGCTGCTCGAGAAACGTGACAGTATCTTCATAAACGATTGATATGTTTGGTGCAAGACTCTGTCCTCTAGTTCGTCTTCCATGTCCTTGGCGTGCTTATTTATTCTAAACGAAAATGTAGGTAATGCAATTATCACTTGCACAGACTTTTGCACATTTATTTCATTTTTGTAAATATCACTCGCACTTCGCATATACATGTCAGAGTTTTTTTTCTATGAATTGGAATGGATATGGATGGACAGATGAACTATGAACTATAGAACCGTCAAACGTCAATTACGTTTACGTCAGTCAATGACCTGATTGATTGCTTGCTGACATAACATTGATTCTAGAGTTACCGTTATAGACATGAACCTAGGAATCTATGGACCAGGCATTATACATCTCTATGAACAGTTCTCCCTGCGGCCGGTCGCCATGTTTTAGCACAGCCAACATCAAGTACATCAGTTGTCATAGCGACTTGTTTTTTTCAGTGTTCTCAAGAAAATTTAGTGTTCTACGCGAAAATTGTGCTTGTTAGTAGTGCTAGAACTTGCAGAATACTGCATTTATTATGGGTAGGTGCAGTGTGTTAGGTTGCCGCATGAAACACCATAAAAAACATCCCATTATAACGTTGCACAGGCAAGTTACCGAATTCATTCAAAATATCTTGTTTTTCCTATTATTTTGAAAGATTTTGCTATTAGTGGGAATGTTTAAAATGATATTCTTGCTTTTCTGTAATCATTTACTGTTTTACCATTAATATTATGTGATTTTATAAGAAAATAATTCTCCCTTGTAAATATAGAGTTTCGGTAGTACGGCATTTTCATTTTTATCGATATCGATAACTTAGCGACAGGTGAATATAATTAAACTCGGATTTCTTTTTTATTATTTTAGATTGCCGACATCTAAAAAAAAAAGAACAGTGGCTGGATGTAATTGGGTTGGAAAACTTAAATAGATCAACGAAACATATTTTCATTTGTTCCCTGCATTTTGAAGAGACATGTTTTAACCGAACTTTAAATATTTTTCGAACTTGATTATGACTGGGATCGACGGTTTGATGAACCCTTATATTTGATTATTGTGAACATAATTATTTTACTTGTAAAAGGCATTTTTAGAACTTGATTATAACCGGAACGGCTTTTACAGTTTTTATTAAACCTGTTTGAAATGATAATTTTCGTTTTATTAGGAATGATCGTGCCAAGTAGTTCATAAATAATTATACCTGAGTAATTTCCCTTTACACTTAAGTATTATAATATTAGTAACAAGTTGACACGGGCGCACTACGTACCACCATAGTTTTTTTTAAATGCAAGAACCATCCACGAACTGTTAGAAAACATAAAAAAAAAGAATTATCCAAATTGGTCCAGCCATTCTCGAGCTATTGAGTGACAACGAAATAGGATTCATTTTGATATATTATATAGAAAAATAATAGAAGATAGATTAATAAAGAATAAGTAGGTATAGTCCGACAAACCAGAAAAAATCTGTAGTAGCAGTTATTTATTTATTATTTCCATTGGTAATTATGAATGCGTGGTATGCTGATCAGTAATAGTGATACTCTACTAAGGCTCCTACACATATGCCCCGGCACAAGCCGCAAAAACTGGCAGTCCGCATGAAACTCAATCAATAAGCTAAGTAACCTTGAGCCGCACGCGGCAACCTAAGCCGGCGGCACTGTGTGTGTGTACTACTTGTAGAAGCCTTTATGAAGAAATCTAAAAGAAACTCATACCTATGCGAATTTTTTAAATTCTGTAAACACCGTGCAATTCAACTATCGATATCGATAATAGTGCGCGCAGCTCTACGGCAAGCCTCCATCTTTGTGCCAGACTCAGATTAGGTATGCACGTTTTTTTCGTAGGTATGTCATCTCTATTCTTTTTTCCCTTACTCTATGGTTATAGACCAAAAGTCGTAGAATAACAGAATGTTATAGTAGTTACAATTTTTTACCTATTTTTGTGGTACCATATTCTGAGGTTGTACGTACTAGATGACCTAGGTCTTTTTTTTTTTTTTTTTTTTTTTTAACGTAAATCCTCATGGATACTCTTCTGCCGTGGTGAGTAAGTTAAGGTACCATTTAAGTATCGATAACCTATATTTATTCATATCCTGAAAAAAGGTAGGTATATAGGCATTAAATAAAATAAATTTAGTTTTTTATAAAATGTATTAAAAACAGTGAACTTTAGAATAAAAATGTATGAGGTTACTTTAAGTCGGTAGGTACTACTCTAATTTGTGCAATTTTAGGTTTTAAGACATTTTTAAGACTATTATAATGAAAAATTATAATAAAAATAAAAAACAGCCTTTGTACACTTTTCCTAAACATTTTCTGCTGGCTAGCTAGCGTACCTACCTGTAAAGTTACGGTCTCCTCTCCAGTTATTATACAATTTTCTACACCTTGATACTCTCATAGTATACATATATTATGATCTGTGACAATGTCTTTACAATCTTTCCCAACCATGCAAGGCTTTATAAAAAGGCTAGTTTACACTAGTATTCAATAAATAAGTTCAAACTACAATTATATTCGCTTTAAGAGTACATATAGATAGATACAACACATTTTGTAAGGTACATTATTTTTAAATATAAAAGATATTTTATTCAATTATATCAGATATTTTCCATTAGGTAAACCGAGAAAAAATTGAATTAAAAACATGAAAAAACATAAATAGTATTTTTTAACTACACACAACATAATGTTATGGAATGAATATTACGTTCTTGGTGCTTGAATGACCTACACATTCATCATTACTTACCGAGCTTATTGAAGTACACCAAAAGCTAACAAACAACGAATAAATAAACGTGCGTAAAATTTATTAAAAAAAACCACGTTATAATATATAAATTAACTATCTGACACAAAAATTATAAATTTTAATACTTTGCAGCGGTGTGAGGTAAAATTAGACATAGACATAGACATAGACATAGACATAGACAATTAAGTGTAAAAATGATTACATAATCTAATTAAGTAACGGTATATTTTGAGCTTTCAGTTATTTTGTACGTAATAGGTTGGAACCATTATTTATTTAAATATTGCGCATATTGTATGAGAAAAAAGAAAATGTTCTCATCCTGGGGTAAATCACGAAAAACATTATAATATGTTATGAATGATCCATCATTATGAATATAGACCCCAACACTAATATGAGCGAATGAATAAAAACAAAAAACTAGAATAGCTTGAAGATACTGTTATAACAATGTAACAAATAAAAATTCAGTAATTTACGTTAATAATGACAGTTTTTATCAATATTTTATCATGATTTTTTTTTCTGGATCGGCAATGCTGTTCAATATGTGAACTCGCTCATACAACTATTTTTTTTTTTTTTTATGCCATAGCTGGCAGACGAGCAGGCGGGCCACCTGATGGAAAGTGGTCACCGCCGCCCATGGACACCTGCAACACCAGAGGTGAGGCTAGTGCGCTGCCGGCCTTTTAAGAGGAGATAAACCCGCCTTTTGAAGGACCCCATCTCAAAACTCCGAGGGAAAACCGCAGAGGGAAGTTCATTCCACAACTTACACGTACGAGGCAGAAAAGACCGCGTGAAACGAGAAGTTGTGGAAAACCAGCCATCCAGGTGGTGTGGATGAAATCTGGTTTTACGGCGTGTGGTGCGGTTGTGGAAATCGGCCGCAGGCACCAAACTGAACAGCTCGTCAGAACACTCCCCATTATAGAGACGGTAGAAGACGCACAGAGATCCAACGTCTCTCCGCAGACTAAGGGAGTCCAGGTCGTCAGTGAGCCTAGAATCGTCAATAATGCGAGCTGCCCGACGTTGTATTCGGTCAAATGGAAGGAGTTGGTATTGAGGCGCGCCAGCCCAGAGATGAGAGCAGTACTCCACGTGGGGTCGGACTTGAGCTTTGTAAAGCAAAAGTTTTTGGTCCGACGTGAAGTACCGGCTTGCTCTATTGAGGACGCCGAGTTTTTTGGAGGCCAGTTTTGCCTTTCCTTCCAAGTGACCGCGAAATTGAACGTCACTCGAAATATCGACGCCGAGGATTCCAATGCTCTTGGAGATGTTAAGGGGGGTGTTCTCGAACTTCGGAGCTATAAGAAATGGGGTTTTTTTAGCGGAAAACGCGCAAACTTGTGTCTTCGTGGGGTTGAAACGGACAAGATTTTGTTGACCCCAATCTGATACCTGCTCTAGTGAGGTCTCAACTTCAGACACAACTAACTGCATGCGTCATCCATCCATCACCGAATACCTACTCCGTATTCTGATAAAATGGATTGCTGTGTGAACATACCCTAAGGTGATTTCAAAATTACAGTATTTCAGTGATCAGCTATAATTTCATATATATTATATAACATTACAATATCGAAGATGGCCTACTACACAGTTAGGCATTTGAATAAGCTAAAACCGACAAAATTCTACAGGATTACAGATTCAAAATTAGCTAAGTACAGAGTATAAAACAGTACATTCTAAATACTAAGTTAAAACTTTTAGAAAAGAGATATCAGAGAGAAGTCATGGCACTGGCTTTGATCAGATCTTGACGTCATTTTAATTAGAAAATTTACTAAGTCAAGGGGATGGATCTGGTAATTGACTTTTAACCTAATTACCCCTACCTAAGGTAGGTTTTACGTTGAGTTCACTGAACATCAGTCTTTGTTTATTTATTGTAATGGGTATTGGCGATTTGCGGTGAAATGTTACAGTGTTCACTTTATTGCTGTCAATTGTTTTTACTTTTTTTTTAATAATATTTTGTAGTCGAAAAATTCACCACAACCTCACGTGCCTGAGCAAATCTTTCGATCTGTGTAATACCACGGCTTCATTTATTACTTGTGTACCGCGAGCGGGTGATACCATGGTCACTACTAAAAAAGGTGGCAATAACAAAGCTACAACTATTTCTTAGTCATAAGCGTCGTAACTTGAGATTGAGTCTTGTGCTGTAAAATTCTTGTGATTCCCTATTGAGCAAACCGGTTACCGGTTCAACATGAGATTCGTTGAACATCAAGCATTGCTAGAGTCCATTTCAACGCCAGTTACTGTGGTGCTAAGATTCCCGTTTACTAGTATATCGTGTAGCGGTTGCCCTAAAACTGTTGCTAGGGAATCGCTTAGTTTGTAATAGTTTGTTTCAAGAGCCTCGTGGTACGACACTTGATCGGAGCTGATAAGTTTTGTGTTCAGTTGTAATGCTGCATGGCATATCGTCAGGAACTCTCTGTAAAGAATACCAATGGTTATTTTATAAGGATGTATACTTTTTTATGGCCTGCATAGTGAAGCCCATGCTGCCTGGCTAGTAAGGTACTGTTACACATGCTAATAAAGCATGCTTTTAGCGAGCACGTGCTCATTTAGCATGTGTATCGAAACCTTGCAAATCGCACGACCGTCGATTTTTGAGCATGCTATCTGCAGCGCGGGTGAAGGGGGGCGTGCTTTTAGCGCGTGTGAACAGGTTTGCTTATTGAGCATGCTATTATCGATCAGTCGTTTGCGACAGGTGCGCGTGCACAGAGAGCGTGAGAGCACGCTATAAAATAGCATGTGTATTGGAGTGTTTGCTTTTAGCATGCTTATTCAGAAGCATGCTTATTGCTAGCAAATGTAAACTCCTCACTAGCATGCTAATATTGAACATGCTAATTAGCATGCTATTTGCTAGCATGTGTAACAATAGCTGTACATTACTAATTTGTTTACCCTGAAAATAAATAATGATCTAAGATCCATAATAGAACGATCTTCACGGAGCTGGTTAATGAATTAAAAGTATTTTATATCAAATTAAATATGTCAATAAATATATTGCTAATGGGTTGACTAAAAAAATTCAGTCCAGAATAATATTAACTAGCTTCCGCCCGCGACTTCGTTCGCGTCCCGTTGGATCCCATTGATTTTCCGGGATAAAAAGTAGCTTATTATGTTTTAATCCAGGTCACGGACAATGTTCCAAGTTTCATCCAAATCGGATCAGTAGTTTTTGTGTGAAAGAGTAACAAATATACATACAAACTTTCGCGTTTATAATATTAGTAGGAAGTAGGATAGGATGATTGAACAGGGACTAGTTTAGATGATAAAAGCTATGCTATTATATTAGTATGTATGTATGCTGGTTGGGGTGAGCTCAGTAGGGGGACAATCCACAATACACCCCAACGCGGGACGTCAGTGCAGATCTTATTCCCCCACGACGAATTAGAATTAGAATTAGTGGGTAACTCCCATTTGTTCTATAGGACTGTTTTTAAAACTTTTTTATCCCTATAGTTCCATGGTAGGACTATTGAAACTAGCCCATTAAGGCTAGTTTTCGTTTCAATAGTCCTACCCAAATGGAAGTTACCAGATATTAGGGATAAAAAAAGTTTTAACAGTTCTAGACGTAACAGTTCTATAGAACAAATGGGAGTTACCCGAATTAGTATGTATGGAGTTAGATGGCTTTGTGTAAAAGGTCGTATATTACTACTCACTTGAATATAGCTTTAAGTTTCTCGACCATATCGTCTGGATACATCTGCGCTAGCGTCGGGTCTAGGAATGCGTTGGCGTAAGCGAGCGGACCAGCGTTCACTTGCACACAAACACTGCCTTGCAACCTGGTATTGGAAATTAAATATCTATACTATTATAAAACTGTAAAAAAGCCAAAAACTAAAATTAAAGATATGGATAAACTTAATATGCAGATATACTAAATAAACGATTCTGATTCCAAAAATCGAGTTTGTCTGTTTGTTTGTTCGCGGATCACGCCTTAACTACTGAACCAATTTCGACGAAACATATACCAATAGGAAGCCCTTTTCCCGGATTGAAACATAGGCTATATTTTATTGAAATTAAAGACGTGGATTCTTAGATACAGCTTGACCTCTCTAAACCAAAAGCAGCCTTTGACACGAGGTTTGTCATCTGGCAGCTGGTTGACAGATATTTTTTTTGGTGGAAAGTTTCGCACGTGTACGAAGTCGCGGGTATCAGCTAGTAAGTTTGTCAGTGTAAAAAACATGATACAGCCAAAACACAAAATGTAAAGCTGTCTTGCTTCTAATAGCCATATCGAAAACTTTCAAGTGCCTGAAAAGTTTTATCGAAATTGTTCTTTTGAAATTAGTAATTTTTGAATTGCCACTTCATTTAGTACTGGGGGCCAATTGCGCTAAATTGCACAGCGGTTTCTGTTACAGCCACGTTATGGCCGATTTTCAAAAATTATGAACTCTGTATTATCTTATGTAATATTTGTTGTGTGAAATAAAAAATATTGAATTGAATTGGGAAACGCGCTCTCTTCAAAAACCCTCAAGAACTGCTAAAGATAACTTAATTTCAGGGTCTCACCTC
This sequence comes from Eulithis testata, assembly GCA_947507515.1. Lineage (NCBI taxonomy): Eukaryota > Metazoa > Arthropoda > Insecta > Lepidoptera > Geometridae > Eulithis > Eulithis testata. The sequence goes on from OX382194.1 coordinate 4,500,244, forward strand.
AAATGTAGTTTCTTGATATCCGGTGATTTAGCGTTGACGATTTCTGCCAACTCAGCAACTTGGCTTTCCATCTCAGAAATAGCGACCTCTATCGGACTCTTTTCCTCGACTTGTGTTTCAACGACAGGTACGCGGCGTTTCACGTATGGAAACCAGTTCGCAGCTGAAAAAAAAACATTAAAATTGTGACGATGTAACGATGACTTCGAACCGAAAAAATTATAAAAATCAAGAGAAGATCGCTGGATAAAACTTTTCTTTTACCAAAGTAAAGACAAATCATACTCTACACCATTCTAAAAAGCTTATTTTATTCACTGAAAACAATGAATAAAAAGCACTGTTTTGATGTTTGAATTTAGAACACACTAATATATTTGACCTCCATCTAATTATTGTTTTTGCGCAAGGAGGTTGTATAGCATTGGCTATACAACCTCCAATCTTTCTTTTTCTCGTAGTCATGGTATAATATCGTAAATGTTATTGCTCAAAAACATAACTGTCCTTTGGTTTGGAACCTCATCCAGAGGACAACATCGCTATTAGTTAAAAATTACTAACCTGGTTTAATAAGTGTTTTTATGTTACTAACCAAACTGGAGAGTCTGAATAAATAATCTAAATAATAATAATAATAAAGTATAGAATGCAACTCTTGAATAAAACGGATTTATACCGAGGGCCATGAACCACTCACGTCGTTTAGGACGTGCATCACTCCCTACGGTCGTGATGCATGATGATTTATGTGTTCACTTGCTCGTGATTCATTTATGGTCCTCGCTTTAAATCCGTATTTCATTCACTAGTAGCATAATATACTATTGTCTCTTTATTTTTGTTTCATGAAAAAAGAGACAGGAATATCTCGTCTTCTGTAGGCAAAACGCTGTCTAAGCAGCATCATGAGCTGGAAGTGTATGAGGTAGGTCTAGCAATGAACTTCTTTAAGCTGATACGAAGTTGAAGCTACTTTGCAAATTGAACCTTATGTATGTATGCATGGAGCTTAATTTAACCTGTGAGATGCGTGAGTTTGAGCCGCTGATGATCAGTTGGTCCTCACTATGTTCTTTGTAAAGGCGCGTGAACTTCTTTAAGCTGATACGAAGTTGAAGCTACTTTGCAAATTGAACCTTATGTATGTATGCATGGAGCTTAATTTAACCTGTGAGATGCGTGAGTTTGAGCCGCTGATGATCAGTTGGTCCTCACTATGTTCTTTGTAAAGGCGCGTGAACTTCTTTAAGCTGATACGAAGTTGAAGCTACTTTGCAAATTGAACCTTATGTATGTATGCATGGAGCTTAATTTAACCTGTGAGATGCGTGAGTTTGAGCCGCTGATGATCAGTTGGTCCTCACTATGTTCTTTGTAAAGGCGCGTCTATGGGCGCGTTCAAATGTCCCTTCTCCACTTGAACTGATTTACAACCATCCTATCCTATTAAAATTATAAACGCGAAAGTTTGTGACGATGTATGGATGTATGTATGTTTGTTCCTCTTTCACGCAAAAACTACTGATCCGGTTTGGACGAAACTTGGAATATATATTGTCCGTGACCTGTCACATAGGCTACTTTTTATCTCGGAAAATCAACGGGATCCGACGGGACGCGAACGATGTCACGAGCGGAAGCTAGTGTAGATATAATTTACTTTACCAGTAAGATGCGTAAGTCTAAGCCTCTGATGATGGACCGGCCCTCTCGCTGTGCCGTCTCTGGTGAAAGGCGTCTCGAAGATGAAACGTCGTACATTATGTGAGCGTCCAAATGTCCCTTCTCCACTGGAACTAATTGCAGTTAACCCTTCCGGCGCCGCTCGAACCCATGTCACTTGGATGTACGCTAGCTTGCTGTCTAATTCTTCGCGATTTACCTGTGGATTGAAATAAACTTATATAAATAACATGTTTGTGTCTAGGATATGCTAAAATAAACCTAATTTATATTGGGCAATAGGGTGTTCACGCATGTCCACGAAACGGACCTCATTTTCACTGTGTCAAATATTTGATAGGTCAATAAAATTTTCTATTAGAAATAGATTTTTTTTATAGGAAATAGGTTGACACCAATTGGAGCAGTAACAAAAACTTGATAGATACGATATGTACCTAACTACTTATTACAGGTTCTGCGTGATCTTCCACTAGGACAAAAACTTGTCGAGGAATATTGACATAGTGTAAAGGTAAGTGTTTGCGATTTATTATAATTTATGTCTAATAGTTATAAAATATGCGATAATTCCGTGATATATAAGAAATTAAAGTGTTATAGGTAAGAAATTGAAGTTGCCGCAAATTTATAAAAAAACCTATTGTACATAACGTATACGTATTTACATAGACGAGAGACGATTTTATGTGGATAAATATGAATATTAAATTTGGCAGCACAGGTGTACTACGTAGGTACATCTGTGGTGAGAATATCTGTATAGCTCTGAGTTGCTTTCATGCGCATTGACATAATACAACATAATTGTATAAGTTTAAAAACTTGTAAAATCGACTTCAATTTGATACGCCTTCATCATCAATTTGCTTTTGAGAGAAAAAGATGTTACAATATAGGCTTATGTTTCTGCTTTTGGACTCGTAGATGGTACTTTAGAGAGCAGCAAAGTAAGTAGTATAAGCTGACTTCATCATCATCATCATCAACCTATATCAGTCCACTGCTGGACGTAGGTCTCTCCCAAGACGCGCCACTGAGCCCGGTCTTCGGCTCTTCTCATCCAGTGTTGCTAAGTTGACTTACCGGCGCAGAATCCATAATCATTTTGACATGTCCACTGCCAAACTTCTGCTCATAGAAATTCTGCAGCTTTTCCGATATCTCGCTAAGCGACGTGCACTTCGGCTCCTTGTAAATAAACTCAAGTCCCTCTTCATCTTCACCGAAATGTACCTTTCCAAAGAAAGCTACTCGGTAAAACCTTCCTAGTAATCTTTTCCCCGAATTGGTGACCTCGATAACTTTAGCGTACGCCTTTGTTAGGTGTTGGTAGCATGCTAGAAGTGCTTGATAGTCCTTCCTGCGTTCGTAGATAGGTATTATTAGACGGTATAGGGGACCGAGGAGTTCGTATCTCTCCGCTTTGTCCACGTACTCGGTGCAAACCATCAGATGTTCTAATAGGGCTTGCTCGTTGTAATGCACATCCGTCATGCCTGAAAGAGATATACAGATACAATAGGTAAATACAACAAGTTAATTTTACTGCTAGGAAAATATCTTAGATCTTTGATCGTTGCTGGTCATCATCCGATCTCGGAGTATGGACTTCAGTTCATTAAATCTAAATAATATGATGAATACTTTTGAGATGAACAAAATGTTTCAAACTGCAATTACGCCTGAGATTCCTCAAAGCTGATGAATATCTTCCTAATTTTGAAACGGCTGCATCAGTTTTTACAAAACATAAAGGAAACCAGATCTCCCAGATCAACCAATTTTTAGAAAGAAAAAACCGCATTCAAATGAGAGCCCTAGTTTCGGAGCTACGAGGCTACAAACAAACGGAGAAACAGACAGACCCACAACGCCGTCAAACTTATAACACCCATTGCTTTTTCAGTAAGGGGGTAAAAAAAAAATTCAACAAATACAAGCCTAATCGTTGCATGCCTTTAATTAGGTATTTAAATAGCTTTCTCTTAGGGTCGTTAAACAGCTGTTTTGGTAAAATTTTGTGTGCACCATGTTCTAAACACCGTTTACGGTCGTTAATCGAGCGATTATTGTAACCGACCCTCAGGACCTCGGTTAACCATCGGTTAGAGTGATTTGACGGAACCTCTAGAGGTTGTTTTGTTTATCTGTATTGTTTACTCGCGTATTTGTGACAAAAAAATTATCAGCTTTTAATTGTATAATGGAAGGAGATAACAATCTCGACTTGCTGGAATATTTTGACGATTTAGAAACAAATACAAGAAGACCTCGGATATTTCTACTTGGATAATTACTTTGAAGAATATGATGAAATTTCACTTTGTATAAACTTTCCGAATTCTTTATAGCAAGCATTTTTAATTTTGTAGTATAAAAATATTATGCTATGACCAAATCAGCGTTTGCATCTTGCAGGCCTACATTTCTAATTAGTTACATTACCGTCACTCAACCAATCATTCGCTCATTCATACCTAATGCTCCGTTTACTAACCGGAGCAACAAATGCTACGGTGAACAGGAAAAAAACGCTCCATGTTTAACCTTTGGTTAAATTTAAAACATCTGATTACGAAATCAACGGTATAGTTAGATCTGGTGCACACGACCCTTAGTAACCGGTAATGTCACATAGTGTAATTTTATCAAAATAAATGTTTAATTTATTCAGCGTTTATAGTTAAGTAAGCATTAAAAAAATCACCTTTATCAAAAACATGCTTTTTAATTTTGTACGATGCGAAATTGATCTTTATTTTGTCCTCGAATAACCAGAACCAGGGGAAAACGTATGGGCGTTTACGAAGAGCGTTTTTTACACAGGTTCCATATCTTTTACCAATCGAGTCAATGTCCTCAAGGAAAATAAAAATATAACATTGAAATGCTTCGTTATCTATTGTGAAATAGACGCAGCCTTACAACTAAGCCACCTTCGTCAATACATGCAAAATAAACTAAGGTCTTATCATTTTCTTATGTATTTAATTATAATATTCTAATTAATTCACTATTTTCCAGCTTGGTGAAAATGTAAACGATTACGCATTCAAGATAGTATTTATTTTAATTTTTCTGCATGATAGTGTTTGAATAGTTAAAATTTTATGTGAAGATAATATGTTTGTTTGTACCTTACTTGCCATAGTAAGGACAGGAAAATGAAGAAGATACTTATAAATAAAATAAATAAAAACTCTTTATTTCGGACAACTACTGAAGATCCATAAACAAACAAACCAAACCGAAAAACAACAAGAACCTTATAAATAAAAGTTGGATCGAGTTCGGAGGGCGATCAATGAAGAAACAGGATTCCTTCATTTATCGTCCTCCGTACAAGACCTTTCCAAAGCGGAGATGTCCAGCTGTCTGCAACTGTTTTCAGGATGCTGTTCAGACTGCCCCTCACTCTGCTAATCAGGGAGATAGTTTTCTTTCGTACCAGGGTATGGAAACCATCCGTGTGGTGCTGCGCAAACATCCCTGATGCGCTGCAGAAACGGGGCAGTCTCAACATCATCCTAAAAATATTGAACGCGAAGGGCGTCTAGCGATTTTTTGGTGTGTCTAACCTACAGACTTCTCGTGTACAAGCTTTGACAATAGGCTTTAAAAAGCGTTACTTTAACCTGTTCAGTACAACGAGAGAATCTGCGAGCAATCATGTTACCTCTAACCGCCAGAGCCCATTCAATGTCAGCATCATCTTTAAGGCCGTCGGTATGAAAATGCCCCAGGTATTTGATTCTTTTTACACGGTTAAGCAGTTGTATACTGAGCGTGTTATCTGGGCATTTACCGGCGGCCTTAAAGACCATGTACTGTGTCTTTTTGACATTATATTTGAGCCCATGCTCAGCCGCGTAAGTCTCACAGACCTTGAGCAGCTGTCTAAGTCCCCCTAATTATGCCTACCAATAATGTATACTGTGTACTTACATAACAGGTACCATTTATTATTTTATGAAACCTTGTTGAATAATAATATTCTTATTTAATTTAACTACATATTGCTTATAAACTTGTATTTATAATAGGTATACTTGGATTTTCCCAAAAGTAACTTGTTTGATTTTTAAATAAAACCCGCTAACGTATTTTACGAGAAACTGAGCATGTTTATTTATCTAGTATTATTTCAATGGACTATACTTTAACTTTATAATCGATAAGTCACATGACAGCACAAAAGATAGTTAAACTATATTTCCTGATACTAAATTTAAATATTTTACGTCTTATTTTCTTCTAACTTAAGATCCAGATTCTTATCTGAGTAATTGCTGAATTATTCTCTAATAATTATTAGATTATTCTCTAATAATAATTATTATTTTTCAGGACCTCTCATCTTTTGGTACGAATACTTCATTCTTTTTTATTTGGTGGCTAATCCGCAGACATTCCCTTTTATTTTCATTTCGTCCTGATAACCAGCTTTTGTCGTATTTCTATTTAATACGACAAAAATAACGTAATAAAATTATGATGGTAGTAAAATCGACTTTTAAAAAGAAAACTCCCCGGTAAATTGCAAATCAATCAATCAATCAATGACGATTTATGCAGAGGTCAAACGATGTGCCGTTTTAACTGTCCCGCCGATCCTCTCGTATTACTATTCTATGTATCTGTATATAAATGGAGCAGAGGCTCTGTGTACTGCAGTCGAAAAGAGTTCGCGAACGCGTCTACTTTAAGTGAGCGACGTGAGCGTCGCTAAAATAAACTGGGCGGGAAAGAAAACTCAATAATGAGGATTGTTTTCGTATCACTCCTAATAGTTGGTGCGTGGGGCAAAGACATTTTAAGGCCCAACCAAGTAGGGGCTACTGACGACAGCGAAGACAACTCGGACACAGAACTCAAGCTAGTGTTTACGGTACGTCATCGTCAGAAGTTTCAATTGACAATCACGCTGGCAATTCGTGGAGTATGAATGGTTTGCGGATCACATAGCGTACATAGCGGCTTTACGATCTAGAGATTATTTTACACAGAAAATAATTTATTTTAAACAAGTTTGCAGTCTGCCAGTCATAACATAACATGGTTACATAACATGGATCTAGCTTTAAGGCTAAATCTATAGTTATCACATGATAAAAACTGCGTCTAGCACGCACGCCTAGGCACCAGGAGACGTGCAATACATGCATTCCTTGCCACAACATGCACGCGTTCGTAAGCTCGTACGATAGCGCTCTTCAAATGACTCTTCTAGGAAGCCGTATAATTTTAACACCTTTTATTTAATTATTTTCGTATTTTTTCACAGATATTCAGACATGGCGATCGTACACCTGACGAAGAAGAGATAGACACATTCCCAGCACAAAAAAAACTAAATAGCAGTGTTTTCTTTCCCTATGGGATGAAAGCTTTGACCAACGTAAGTGCCTGTCTTTAAATTTGTTTTATTACAAACTTTTGGTATAATTATTCAATGCCATAATTTCTATCACGTTACATTAACGTACACTTGTTCATACAATTTTAGTTCAGACTTTTCGTTTACTTTCAATAAATATGTAACAAAAACCTATTATATAAATTACTCACAAAATATATTTATTTTCAATAAGCTCTACCTCGTACGAGTCACTGAAAAAGTATGAAATATAAAACTAAAAAACCAGACATTTTAGTGCATTTTAAAAACATTACATTAAATATAACATTTAATCTGATTGCAATAGAGGGGCAAACAGCGTGGCTATAGCGTGGGCAAATACCTGCGTAAGCAATATGACGGTTTCATATCCCCTCTTTACCTGACCGACGAGATGGTCGCAAGAACCACCAGCTACGCAAGAACTAAGATGACGGCGTTGACAGCACTGGCGTCGCTGTACGCGCCACCGCCCGCCCAGAAATGGAACCCTATGTTGAACTGGCAACCAGTACCGTACAATACGCCTGATTTTGACAGGGATGATGTAAGTAGCTACTGGCCAAAACTGGTGAACTGTTCAGCCTCTGTTTATGAATTCAGGAGTAAGATTGCGGGTATCCTTTACCTGATGGGTCGAGTAAGGCATACGCTTAAATGCTGAAACTTCACTCAAAATTTGTCCTGCCTCTTTTTTACCCATTAGTAAGGGATGGCAATAATTTAAGACCATTATAAAACGGTATTGGTTCTCGACTTCATAATAATGCGTCGAAAGAGTATTCAATGACTGATGACGTTATCGGGGAGATCTTTATATCTGTAAATTCTTGAATGCTATTTTACTGTAGGCTTGTATGATTAAAAAATAATAAACAATCAAGCATGACACAAGTCTACGCTTTGTAACCTTTTTCAATCAATATTTCTTACTAAAATCGATGCGTGAGTCTTAGTTCAGACTTTTTTTTGCGAATCTCTGATCGCTGCAATAACAAAATATAATGTTATATTTAATTATGTTTATTTCAGTTTATGTATTATTATAACTGCCCTCGCTACAATAAGTTGAGAAACGACGCCTACAATGTACCTGCAATAGCAGAATTAATAAAGTCTTACCAAGATCTTTTCCGATACCTTCAAAACTATACTGGCAATAACATTACAACTACCGAACAAGTTTTCTATTTGGACAATTTACTGCAGACTCTGGTAAGGCAAAAACATCACATATTCAAAAAACATACGTGCACTTATTTGCAAAAACAGACACATCGAAAAGAATGAATATGCAAGACCGACATTTTTTTTTCAAAAAAAGCATAGGACATGCTAGCCTATTGTAATTGATATGCCATTATCATAACATTGTACAAATTTTTAGAATAACGTTAACATAGAACCTCCAGAGTGGGCACAAAAAGTTATGCCACAAATCAAAGAAGTTACCAAACTTGATTATGCGATTCAGTTTTATTCGCCTGAATTGATCAGACTAGCTTCAGGTAAGTAGTGTTTTGACACTCGTTTTTTACATAGAGTTTGTAGTCATTTCGTACAATTCTATATTTCTTGTTTCAGGAGTACTTATGGATGAAATTTTAAACGCAACAAGTTGTTTTATTGCCGGAAATACTGAGCAACCAAAGCTGAGGCTGTACTCGGCTCATGAGAATAACGTCGCTGCATTGATGGCAGTTTCTAGAGTGTTCGAGCCCCATCAGCCTAGCTACGGAGCTACCTTTGCATTGGAGCTTAGGCAGGCGAAAACAAGCGGGCAACATAGTATAAAGGTGAGGACCTATCTTGGTATTTTAAAAGCTGTCACGACTAAAGACGAAAATGAAGGAAGAAAACGGATCTTGCAAATCGTTTATTATACACAAGCTTCCGCCCGCGACTTTGTTCGCGTCCCGTTAGATCTCGTTGATTTTCCGGGATCAAAAGTAGCCTATATGTTAATCCCGGTCACGGATAATATATATTCCAAGTTTCATCCAAATCGGATCAGTAGTTTTTGCTTGAAAGAGTAACAAATATCCTCACAATTATAATATTAAAGTTCGCGTCCCGTTCGATCCCGTTGATTTTTCGGGATAAAAAGTAGGCTATGTGTTAATCCAGGTCACGGACAATATATATTCCAAGTTTCATTAAAATCGGATCAGTAGTTTTTGCTTGGACGAGTAACAAACATCCTCACAAACTTTCGTATTATTAAGTTCGCGTCCCGTTGGATCCCGTTAATTTTCCGGAATAAAAAGTAGCCTATGTGTTAATCCAGGTCACGGACAATATATATTCCAAGTTTCATCCAAATCGGATCAGTAGTTTTTACGTTTAAGAGTAACAAACATCCATCCATCTATCCATCCTTACAAACATTCGCGTTTATAATATTAGTAGGATAATTTATCACATTTGATTTGCCATTGATTTGCCATTATTATTTCTGTTTGCAACTATTTACAAAAAATATATTCACTATGCTGAAAAATCACGTTTTTATAACGCATAGAAGTTTAGCTGTTATCTTAGTTTTACAGCGACAAACGTTACTTTCTATGATTTAGTCCACGACCTTCAATCAATGGTTACTTCTTCACGACCAATTAACTTGTGTTTTTAGGAACAAGATTTACCTGTTCCTTTGCTTTTATTGCAATGACCTCGCTTTTTGCCTTGAACTTGAATGTCTGTGATAATTACCTACTTGGTATGATTTCACAGGCTGTCTACGCCAAAGACGCTGGAGGACCAGGCGTGACTTTACCAATCAAAGGCTGTGGTGGTGGTGATCTTTGTGACTACGACAAATTCGTCAAACTCGTCAAAGAATACACTTTGTCAAAGTCAGATTATTATAGAGATTGCAAAAATGATTGTTAGTTATGTTAATTTATTGAAAACGGAAATACGTTTAGTTACCTAACCTAGGGCATCTCATAACATTCTGGAAAGAAAAAATACAGATAAGAAGACCGATCAACAGAAATAGTCGATCGAATTGTGCAAAGACTTTCGAGGCTGATGGCAAACACCAGATCCTAAGAACCTCGCATTTAATATAATAATAGACTCTAAGTTGACAAATAAGCACGACTTAGATATTGTTCAATTTTATCGTTAACAAATCTTCAATTATGTTTGCGAGTATAGTACGAACTTTATTTGTAACAACTGTGATAAGTTTCTTATGTAAATAAATCAAACATTCACATAATCTTTTGTCTTATGTTTTTGATGTCGCTCTTAAAAATGTGCAATTTGTATAGGTACAGGTACACTGAACTATCAGGTAGGTAACTAACAAACTGGGTATAGCAGATACGGACGGATTATAAGTCAAATTAATTTGAAAAGCTGGATTCTTGAATAAAATTATCTGTGAGAACAGTTTGTAAAAACATAACAAAAATCATTGTTCGCGAGTGGAATAGACAGATTCTGTACTATACAAAGATACATCTAATTACGATGAGATTACATAAATGGCACACACCGAGAGCCTGTCTCGCACGAAACAGTCGAATGTGAATCTTCCAATCTTTATTGCTATCAATAGTGTCATGATATGAGGGATATTACCAGCGAAGATCAAGTAGATTTATTTAGTGTTTTACTGAAAAAAGATGGTGCAGTTGAAGAGCATACTTTGCGTCAAGAGCAAGTAAGTATTCACATTTAAATACATATTATATAAGACAGTTTAAGGAAAATTTCAGTCACGTTTATCAAAATAAATGCCACTAAAAGATTAGGCATTAGTACAGAATATATAATAAAGGCTTTAGAAGGAATGACGTGAATGTTTCACGTTTCATCTACCTACTTTGAATAAGTAATAGGAACTATTTTGGGTACGACGTTAGGCTTTTCCAACCACTAGGCAGATAATGTGGTTTAAATAAAGTCATCCTACTAATATTAAGTTTGTTTGTTACGCTTTCACGCGAAAATCACTTAACCTTTGTACACATATTCTTAGAGGTATTAGAAGTAACATAGGATACTTTTTTTCCCGGAAAATCAACGCGATCTAATGGGACGCGATCTAAGTCGCGGGCGGAAGCTAGTTGGTCTATAATTGATCTTGCTGTAGAAGTAATAACTCATGGTATTAAAACTTAGGGCACGATACTCGGAACACAAAGACGAGTTCATGCCCGCAGTTAGAAACAGCGGAAATCAAGGCAAGCCAACCGGGCGTCGTCGAGGGGCCAATCTTCTAATTCACACTATCAGGCAAATCATGTACTGACACTAGCACCCTCATGCAGAAACACATCAAACGTCATATGACTATGAGCTGCGCATATATCACCTCATAATATGCAACACACGATACGAAGTACCCTTATTCACAGATTCAGACGCATTAGGTATGCATCACCTAATTAGCTTATCATAGTAGACAGGTTAAGTAGATCGCATGATGAATGGATTCGATTCCCCTATTCAAAAGGCAAGGTTAGGCTGGACCACTGCGACAATGATGATGCGGGCACGCATGTACCGTGCCACAATCGATTGGACGGAGTCAATCATCCGAGCACAGGTCGCCGCGACCGTGAATCGCAGCATCCCGCATCGTCTCAGTGGGACCCTGCCTCGCGAGACGTGCACTTCCCGTCATCACTTCTCCGGCAAACGGGAATCTATTTACAGTGCACTGGCTTTGTTGTTAATCCGCGTGTTCTGCTAAGCGAATTCGGGAGAAATGAAACAAAATAAGTGACAAAAACCAGATCGATCTCATTAAAATGTAGAGCTGCCGATCCGGCGCAGGAAAATGTGAGTGATATCTCGCTTGGATATAAAATCTAGTTTTTTAATTGCTTTTGCGATCCCTGGTAACGATTCAACAGACGTGTTCGTTTTCAACATAATTATTATGAATAGGAATTAGCCGATAATCTACAGTTACATAATTGATGCCGTGAGTCGTGGCACGTGGGCTTCACAATTTTGGGCTAATAGAAAGCAATTTACATTGACGCAGGATGTCAATGTGATTCGCGATTTTTAAATTATGCAGACATCTTTCGACAACAGCTTGGTCAACGACAACTGATTAGGATAGAAATTAGCATCACGATTTTAATAAGTGCGTCCAAAAGATCATTGGGTTTAAAAGGCTGCTAAACTTGAAACAATTGAACACCAATGGGTTATACAGTTTGCTTACAGTGCACGGTCTGCAGAGAGGTTGAAACAGTATCTAGGAATGTGAATTGCAGGAAAGAGGGCGGTCGCGAGGAGGAGCCGACCAACGCGACAGAAGCGGCGGCGCCACCCGGCATGCGCATAGAGCATACGTGCTGCTGTCTCGGCGTTTTGGTGGGCATCTCGCTCATCGCCGGTGAGTCCTAACGTTTTTTGGAAGTTATACTTCTAATATTCTAATGCGACTTCCAAAAAGGTTGCGTTATTCGAGAGGATATAGTCTCGTCTCTTTTCTATTCGGGGGAATTGAACGAGACAGAGACTAATACGCTACAATCAAATACAGATGGCATTGTTCAGCAATGCAGCATTGTGTTTTTGAAGTTATACGACTTCCAACTAACAGCGGGGGGAATAGAAAGAGACTAATACGCTACAGTCAAAATATAATAGATGGCAGTGTTAATGCAACTTTTTACTTTTTATTTTAAAGTGAAAATTTAGTACTGCATATTGGTTAAGTACATAAAAATAAATACTAAATTAATTTCACATTAAACACAGAGCGAGAGTGAATGCGTGGCACTCGAAGTATAACTTCTTCCGCGCGTAGGGACTCCACGCACTGGTTTTTTTTCATATTGACTATCTGCTTGTATTCGTTAGGTGGGGCAACTAGCACAGGGGTATAACTTCATACTGTGTGATAAGATCACTGCTCATTACTGGTAACTAATTATATCAGAGAACAAAGCTCGTAGGCTCTGGCTTTGGTGGATAGATTTTGAGCTGGAAAACCTGGAAATTTAATGTTATCATTTAGCTGGACTCTTTAGTGAAGTGTAAAATCCACAGCCCATAATATACAGTAATTTCTCACTAAACTTATTGTAACACCACATATTTGACATTTTATTTTTCTAATAGGGATAATGCATAACTATTCGTAATCTTGCGTTGTTGCTAGTTTCAAGTCTTGAGAATGCCCGTGTAATTTCTCGTTTACAGCCCTCGTAGCAGTAATACTGATGAAAGACACAACCGTAGAAGTCACAGTGCTTCGTCAAGTTCATGTGGTAAGTTAACAATCTAGTTCATAACAAGACATTTTCTTTATATTCAAGTTAGACTGCTGAATCAGAAATAACCAGAATCAGAATAATGGTTATTGAAAGTACAAGGATGTCAGGACTATTTAATAAGCTTAGCTAGTAGTACTCTAAACCTTGGACATTTCAAACAACCGTAAGCCAATTAAGTTTCGTTTGATTTCTTTCATCACTTTTGGTATAAGTAAATCTATTTTTTTTTTGCTTAATTTTTAGGCTTTATCCATATTTCTTATGCCAATTAAGTTTTAATGGATTTGTTTATCACTTTTGGTATAACTAAATTTATGTTTTTCCTAAATTTTTCGGCTTTTAGTTATCATTTCTTATCATTTTATTACGTGTCTTTAGAGTGTATTTGTCATTGCCATATTATAAACGAAAAGACATGACATCCGTGGTAATTTTAGGTAGCGGAGGCCTAAGCGATCATTAAGCACAAGATCACGATTATTTTTTATGGCAGATGTCATAAAAAATTTGCTATTAAATCGTTATAATTCACAGCTAATGTCCCACGGCGAGCGCACGCCGAGCGAGCGTGAATTGGCGATGCTAGGGGCGCCGCCACCAGACCACGTCTTTTCGCCTTATGGCGCCGGCGCAATGACTAACGTAAGAACGTATTTAGATGAATGATAGAGTGCCGTATCAGAGTTTTTTCTCAAAAGACTCTCGGGGGTTTGCATGAGACAAAAGGTGTTCAGCTAGCCTGCTAGCGGGTTATCGTGACTTGATACAATTAACAGTCAAATTAGTTTGTCGTGTGTTTGAGAATAAAATTCAAACTCAGCAAACCGATTATGGTAGGATTAAGATCTTATATCAGCTTACATGATTTACCACATGGATTCTTCTATAACCCATCGTTATTCCAGCTATAGTACATTTTGAATAGTTTTATGGATGGATGATAGATTGTCATCGATAAATTTAGGATTTGTTTAGCTCATTATCTCATTATTGGTTTAGTTGAAAACATAAATTGCATACACAGCCAGGACAACAACTGAAGACGATCGGATCCCACTGTAAATTGAGGTCTCTCACATAGCGATTGCATCCTCGGACCATAAACCACAAACAAATACGATGAAGCTCATACACAAACACCTTCAAACATGTATTCTCATTCAGTTCATGGGAACTACATGGGATATGATATGCAACAATAGCCATAGTTCCTCGATTCATGAAGCTAGCCCCATGACAAATGACTGGCATATATTACCTCCCATTCACGTCACTCATGTAGATTCTACATACAGATTGCCACTCATTCATAAGCTGGCGCTCCTTTAGAGCATATAATACTATCATAGAATCCGCAAGACTTGCTGGATGTCCTTCAACTGTAATCTGTTCCATCAAAACCAGAAATATAGAACACTATTCTTCACCATATTATGCATGTAACTTATAGTATATGTATAAGCTATGAATGGAAATTTTAACATTTTGCCCTATTTTGAATCATTTATAAAATTAAACCTGACCTAGCTAAGCACTTCGCTGATACAACATGTAAACACGTGACGCCTCTGATACGTCCGCTTGTTTAGTGACATTGAACTTGCGGAACTGTCGAGGGTTATTGGAAGGACTGGGCTGGACGAATGACTTTTTAACGAGTCGCGACTTCCCGGTCTCAATGCGGGAGGGTCCTGCGAGCGAAGGTCGCGATTTGCTAAACGGGAACGATATGCCCGTTGCCGTCGCTCGCTAATAATGATATATCGCTTGTGGCACGGGATCACTGATAGTAGAAAAAGCTGTGAATGATATTTTCGTTCAAGATAGCAACGTAATATCTTTTTTTCAGTTTTTAACCAGCAAGGGGTAATTAAATTTTCTGTTGCAGGAAGGAAAGATGTTGACTTACGAAATGGGCGCATTACTTAGAAAGAGATATAATGAGTTTTTAGGACCATATTATGATGATGGTTAGTAACTTTATAGTCTTGCCAGTGTCATAGAAGTTAGACGGTAAAAAAATCTTTTTAATCATTTTAAGAAAGCAGTATCGTGATAGCATCAGACGCAGACTTAAGCAAGATGACAGCTTTGCTTATATCAGCGGGTCTTTGGCCACCTCCAGAGGAACAAATATGGAACGAGACATTACTGTGGCAGCCAGTTTCGTACACATATCCAGCTAGAACGCAAGACTATGTAAGTTTATCAACAATACATAATTATGTATAGGCGTTTTGTTATGATACGATTATGTGATGTGATATTTAATTTCAGTTGCTTTATGAAGAAAACTGCCCGCGATATTTACAAGAAAAACAGAGGATATTAGATGCATTCACAGAAGAAGGTCTTCTGATGCCTTATAAAGACTTTTTTCACAAAATCGCACAGATGACCAACACAAACTTCAGTACGCCCCAAGAAGCATATGATTTGAATAATTTATTCCTGATACAGGTTAATTTGTTGTTTAATATCAGTTTTAACTCGAAACTAGATGATGAAATATGTTGTATCCAAATATAAATCCTACTAATAGATATTATAAACGCGAAAGTTTGTAAGAATGTATAGATGTTTGTTAATATTTCTCGCAAAAACCACTGATCCGATTTGGATGAAACTTGGGATATATATTGTCCGTGACCTGGATTAACACATAGCACTTTTTTCCCGAAAAATTAACGGGATCGAACGGGACGTGAACGAAGTAGCGGGCAGAAGCTAGTTTTACATAAAGTTCAATAGTTGAATTTGCACATAGTACGCTAGCGAAATTCTAACCCGCCTAAAGCCCAAAACAAGCGAGCGCGCGTAGGCCTTGGGTCGTCTGCTTGAAGTTGTATGAGCTTCACCCGACCTGCGCCGGCCGGACCCGCACTCATTCTCTGTGTGTTCTACTCAACAGTGATTTTTAATTTGCAGGATGATATAAAAGTTGCAAATCCCAAATGGGCGAAGCACGTGAAGAGAAAACTAATGGATATTGCCAGACTGGAATATTCAATGATGTTCCACAATAATCTACTGAGGAAGCTTAGTGGAGGTAAGGTTCTGGAGATAGGAAAGAAAGGATTATAAGATAATGAATGAAAGTTCTTATTTGTATAATAGGTAAAATGAACAAACATGAACTTTCATCAATATATACAAAACTTTTTTGTAACTGACTGACAATGCGTTTCTTTAATATAGGTACCGTACATGATAGACCCTGCAAAATTGTTAAGCAGATTCCTCAAATAAATTGACATGACACGTGTTTCAGACAAATTTTCAAAACGGTTTGTACGTTGCTACCACGCGAGCGAAATCGCGGGCGACCTCTAGTTTAGGTATAGAAATGGAAAGGCTCTTAGTGCCGGTCATTTGAATGTTGAGCTTTATATTTTTGACACTACTTCCCTTATGTTCACCATAACTTATTAGGTTTTTAATACCAAATTATAGCGTTAATGTCAGGGTCACTGAAAAAACGGCGTGACGATCATTGATAATTAATTTCGAGTACATAGAGGTGCAAAAAATAAATTATGCACATCGTAGATAAAAACTTAAACAGCGTGTTTTTGCAATAATTGTATTAAAAAACCAAATACGAGTTTGCCTCACTAAGAATTCTGTGTAATTTAAATTCCAGATGACTCTCATGTGGCTAGATTTTAATTATTTTTCTTTGGCATAATTGCATCTAATCAAGATGATTAAGGCGATGCGTAATGTCAGACAACCTTCTCGTTCGCACATTTCAACATTTTTTAAGATATAATATAACTAAATGTGATTATGTGAAATTGCAGAGCTTCAGGGTCGAGAGAATAACAATGCAAAGGTTCAGTAAAAATATCGCATTGGTACAATATACGCATCGCCTTAAAATACAGCGTCAGGAGGCACTTTTTATCCATGCCTCTACAAGGACGCTGCAGTAACTGGGACATGGGTTTTAGATGGAATAGGCTTGCCCAACTCGTATACCATCCCCCCAGCATAGTCGCCCTAACCCACAGGAAAGACAAGGTCAATACGTGCGGAGCTGACTAAGCCGCGAGTTTCGTGACCACGTTTTAGCAAGCTGAAGCCAAAACAATACTTTATCTTTGAAATCTTTGGCTTGTTTTAGACGAAAAGGCCGACAAAAGAAGTCCTATAGTTTTAATACGGAATCCTAACATCATGGCTTTTTATTTCACTTAAAACTTTTAGGTGCGCTTCTGCAGCAAATAATAAAAGAAGCGACCTCTAATATAGTGGAAGGTCCCAACCTTCGGGTCATAGTTAGGACGGGTACCCCAGAGAACGTCGCAGCATTATTAGCTGCATGTGTGGCACCACCGCCACGTTTGCCCGACCCTGGCGCGGCATTGTTGTTCGAATTACATGAACGGTTGCCGCCGCATCAGAAAAAGAAGGCTGATTCGGAAAAAGCTCGGTTTGGCCTAAAGGTAAGTCTTCGTGTTGGATTAGAAATAAATAAATAAATCCTTATGGACATGATACACAACGCCTAGTCCCAAACTAAGCAAAGCTTGTACTATGGGAACTAGAAAGAGCCAGATCTGAAAGTAAACAGCACGCGGAATTTCGTTAGCTGAATGTCACCCGCCACTGAGCATCGGTCGACTTATTTTTTGTAGAATTTGAATATTGCAAATCTCAGTTAGACAAATACGTTTTCAAATAGCCAATTAAAAAATCGAGAAGTAACCCGCGGTCACCGCCTTTTATTCTTCGACCACAAAAGTTAGAGGCTGTCAGTTTAGTGGCCAACACTGGTTCTTTGTATGTCTGGTTGAGTTTTAAGAGTGTATAATTGTCTCGTAGCTTCGAAACTAGAGTTCAGATATAGAGATCTTGCGATGATTAAATTTTTAAAGTTCCGATATAAAGAATTTACGGTGGTTCATAGATTTTTTGTTACAAATGGTGCTAGTTTGATATAAAATGATATTGTAAAATGTTTCAGATATACTATTGGGACGACGATTCAGCCGAGCCGCGTTTGATGGAGGTTCCGGGTTGCGACGCACCTTTCTGTCCTATTGAAACCTTCAAAGAGCTAACCAAACATATCGTATCTCACAACTATGAAGAAGACTGTATGCTTGCACCAACTACGTAACCAAAACCTAGTAAATATCAATATTAGAAAAAAAAATGACTATGATACAACGTTTTAGGACTATACTGAATAGTTTAGCCGTCAAAGATAAGATAAAGACATACAAAAATATTGCATAGACTCAGTTTTGGAAAACTTCATGAAGCCCTATAATTGTGCTCCATGTCTTACGTTTTGACTTCATATTCGAATAGACGTCTAAGACCAAATAGTATAATTAATTAGTAATTAGAACTACCAAAGGAATACGGCTGTGTAAAGAATGAGTGTTTGCAATAAAACTTGCGATTCAAATAATACGCATTGTGTTTTTTACCTTCATCTATTTTGAGACCAGTCTCGTCTTTGGGTATGTTTTTGGATATTTCTGTGAATTCGTCCGCGCCCCATGTTAGCGTTCCACGTAGCTTCAGATATTCGGCGATTAGTGCTGCGATGTGCAGTTGACAACACATTGCCTGAGTAAAAATAATAAGTATAGGTAAAAATGTCTTCTGTGTGAGGAATAGCATAAGGTGAGTACAATGTTTCAAGTATTTTTATAGGTAAGCTGACATAGGAAGACTGACATAGGTAAAATTTAATAGCGAGCAAATAGTTAGTCGTACCGACAAAGGCAAAAAATCTAAAATAAAATAGTTTTTTGCGAAAAGTCCTTCCGTGTGAGGGATACAGCGGAAAACTACAATAAATGTTGTATTCTACTTCTAAGTGCACACTGAAAATATGATTGACCATACATACTAAATAATTAATTACCTTTTCTCAAACATGCTTGGAAATTAAAGCATTATTTTGACAACCTTCTTCGAGATAAATCGAAAATGCAGTACTGGCCAAACACATGCGAGCAGCGGCCGGCAATAAATGTATGAAAATCCATTGCCGGCGTGTTTAGCGGCCAGATAAATTACATACAAAGTTCATTACTGTCGTGTTATTTAAAAATGGAACGATGTTTCACTCCATAACATGGCAACCAAGGAGGTAACTTATCAAAGGTTTTATTCAAATTTCGAATAGGCTTTCAAATAGTAAGCTGATTATTGAAAAAAAAACAAATGAACACTGTAACTTCGTTGTTCGTTATTGGTTTTGAAAAGTAATTGTATTTTCAACTAAAAAGTTTTGTCTAGGTACTTAGTTTTAATTTCCGCGCATTATTTGAGAAAAGTACTATACAAGCCTTGGCCACAGCTAGGCAATGATGGAATGTGTGCCTCCGTCTTCGACTCGGACCACATTTACACGTTCTTCCCTCATCGCTTCTGTTGCGGGCCGCTGCAGTAATATACTATATCATGATCACCCTGCCTGGTACTGACGTGGATTACCAGGCATTTTTCAGTGACAAGTCACGATGCAGTCAAAGTTTGTCGTAACTAATTCTAAATGCAATCTGCCTGCATTTATGAGTTCCAAAATATTACCTCATCATGATCGCCTTGCCTGGCGTTATGCTCCGCCAACGTGGACAACCAGGCGTGTCGCAGTCGCGGAGTCGCGCGACACGACGCCGCTAAAGCATGTTGTAACTCCGCCAAGTGCACACTGCCAGCACCTAAATAACATAATACATGCTAACTAATATCATCATCATTGTTTCAACCAAATAATTTGTTTGCGTTATGGACATGTCAAAAGAAGATCACCCGATTACGTTGGAAACCGAGTACTGGAACTGTCCGTCTCCGGCAAAAGACCTAGAGGGAGACCAAAAACCACCTGGACAGCCGTGTTAAACCGCGACATGAAGGAATGCCATGTTTCCGATGACGACGTCATGGATAGGGCGAAGTGGAGGAAGAATGTGAGGAAGGCTGACCCCAACACCATGTGGGACCAATAGTCGGAAAGAGAGAGAGAGATGGACATCTAAACATCCAAAATCCTACTAATATTATAAACGCGAAAGTTTGTAAGTATGGATGGATGTTTGTTACTCTTTCACGTAAAAACTACTGATCCGATTTGGATGAAACTTGGAATATATATTGTCCGTGACCTGGATTAACACATAGTCACATAGGCTACTTTTTATCCCGAAAAATCATCGGGATCCAACGGGACGCGAACGAAGTCGCGGGCGGCACCAAGTGATAAAATATTTAGGTGCCTATAAACGTGTTCTTTTTGAATTTCTGTGTATCTGGAAATCTTTTGATATGATAGACTTTTGACATCATATTTTCGTGCCACATATACTGGGGTCGAACAAAACCACGAAGCAAGCCGTTTAGTTTATTGCCACTTCTTCTAGTCGCGTGGGAACGCTCAGTTTCATCTACTTTATATGACAACAGTGATCGTTGTATCTTAGTTTTTTATGCCATAGCTGGCAGACGAGCAGGCGGGCTATCTCATGTAAAGTGGTTACCGCCGCCTATGCAAACTTGCAACACCAAAATGATATAAGATAGTTGAAGATCTAAATGGTATTTGATGGCAATTTTATTCATATAGTACTGTTAAAATGTGCTGTGAGATGTTTACCTGAAGCCCCAGCGCCGCCGACGCCGGCCAAACGTGCTCTTGCTCCAACAACGGTTCGCACGCGTCTCATCAATTCCGCTACTTCACTGGATAACCCTGGATAACAGTACATATGTATATGAACAGAATATATTTATAATATAGAATGCTCAGCCTTTTAATAAGGTGAAGATTTTACAAAGAATTTTTGCTGTGCAAACAGTAGACTAAAATCTATCAGAAGTAATTTTTGACTGTAATCTCACGCAAGTTAGAAACATTCTTATATATTTCCAATGCTTCTCGAAAATTAATTACCTATTATGTACAATATGTACATCTTCCTATTGCTTTCAAGTATTAAAGAACAAGAGAAGAAGAAAATCCACTAAAGATTTTTTATGGAACTTACAAGAAAATATCTATTTTGCTTTTGAGAATTGTTACTTTACCCGTTCCTTTCATAGCTTTGTCGCCAGTTGCAAAGCAATTTATCACAGATAGAGATTCTTGGAAGCGCTTGCAGTTGATAGCGGTTGAAGTGTCGAGCAACTTGGAAACTGCCATTATGACCTGCAAGATTTTTTTCATGAAGTTTGAAGAAACTCAGATACAATTTGACTTGAAGAAAATGTGTTACTGAAACCAGCAGTAACCAAGACTTCACAAGAATAGCTATTCTGTTATATTTAGGTAGAATGGATATCAATAGATTTCGGGTTAGATAGAAATAAGCATTTAATGCGTTAATCGTGAATAAAATATAAATAAAATAACAAGGCTATTTTGAAAAATTGCGTCTGAAGGTCTTTCATACGTTTCAAAAGCTATTTTGAAACGTATGAAAGACGCAATTTTTAATGCCTGCTAATGATACGAATGTACTGCCAATTGCCATCTATAATTACCTGTAAATGAACTCTCGTCAAATCGCCGCCCTTTGCGTGTTGGAAGTTAGCCCTCATAAGTAAATACAGAGAGGCGGCCGCTTCTCGTCTTATACCCGCAGCGCGAGTTTCACACAGTCGAACCACAGCGCCTACGACACCGGCGCAAACAGTGCTGCCACCTATGTAAAAATTCATTACGATCACCACCTAGTAAGAAATAAAGTAACAAAGATGACAGAACTGGAAACATACGCAGAATCCTAACCACCCCGGGGTTTAATTACAATCCCCTTTCAACTTCTGTCAAAAGTAAATAAAATAAAATCACTGTTCAAGATAGTGTCATCTCTATTTGTTTAGATAGTGACAAATAGTGACAGAGAGAATCATAAGAAGTTAAGGTAATAAGGTGATTCTAAATATAAGTACCCGTTTGTTCGTTTTTCTGCTCTGTTTATTCACATATCAGCTTGTTGAAGTTGCCAAGTTTTAAACTAAAAACCATTATAACACGAACGCATAACATAAATCATAAAACCGTAGAACATTAAAAAGTATGTTATATGTTCTGACATAGTAAAAACGTATGACGTTGTAACGTTTGTATTTCATTAATATTACTTGATGTTAATTATTATTGAGAACTTACGAGTCAGTAAAAACCATGGTCTCCCCACACACACATGGTATGAAATTACCTCGTGTAGAATATAAATTTATTCTCAGAATATTCTGGAATTTTTATATGACAGTACATCAATTAGCTTAGCAGTGAGATGTGACGTGACGCTTAGATTCCATAGCGTTACATCACATTATCACTGCATGTTACAAAATAACACTAGGTAATAAAATAGCGAGAGAAAAATTATAGAATGTTCGTATGGCATCGCATATGAATAAATACAGCGCACGAGCAGCAATTTTGGAACGAAGTTCCTTATCGCGCGTTGCGAAAGGGGGCTAGACGGAAAAAATTAAGACCGAAAGTTGTAACGACACTTTTTTCAAACTTTGACAACGTTGAATAAACTGGTGCACGAAGGAAACAAATGAATGTAAATTGGAAACAAATTTTTTTGTTTTAACTTAGGTGCTTCTGTGTACTTACTGTAAGAAAACAACACCTCAAGGAACTTCGTTCCATCCGGGTGTCCCTTGACACCTCTCAAGTTTTTTATTATTCTCATCGGTATGTAACGTAAATAAGCCTACATACCTTCAAACAGTGTTTCCGAAAACTGATTGATATAAGCTCTAAGCGCCGCAAACAGATGCTTGTACAGTATCTCACTCTGTGGACACTGTAGCAGTTTTATATAAGGCTTGGCTGCAGCCCCTTCGGCCGCTCCGATATTCTTCATGAAAAGACAGGCGCGATCTATGATAGTGAGCCCGACTTCCGTTGCTAGGCAACCGGCGGATAGGACTGTATGCTCGGCCATTGCTTCCAAATCTGTGAAAGATATAGTGCATTATAATGATCCACATCCTGAAGTACGGGGTTTTGGGGGCTAGCCTATGATTTTGGGGGCTACCCTCATTTATGTTTGATCCACGGCCCAAAGCTACAAGATTTTGGAAGATATCTGAACAGTACATATTGTGTGACAAGATACATGAATGTATTGGCAGTTAGCGGCGCCATTTTGTATACTCTATTTTCAAAATGGCGGCAATCTTCAACCAAATGTAAAACCCAGTAGTTTAGTCGTTCCAAGCGAAAATGTTACTTATTCCTATACATACTAGAACCGTTTTGATATGCCTGTCAATTTGAAGAGAACGCGTGTAGATCATCTTGGAGCTTTAATATTATCAAACTGACCTGTTGTAACAGTAGTATTGACTAGATTTTCCCGATTCACAGTATTATTCTTCTCTACAATTATAGGTGGTTCCTTTGAGAAATCCGGTGGACTCATTCTAGCAGGCAGTGTTCTCGCTTTGATAGGTTTCAACTTTCCATTGCAATCAGGCGTTGTAGATTTCATGTCTGTGAGAATTTTGTTACGACCAACATATTGGAATTGTTCCGCGCATATTCTGAAAATCAGAACCTTAGTTAGTTTCTTAATATCATGAACTGATTGATCAATTAATTGTACTATTGATACTAAGATTGGCTTATTAGCATACTTTTGACATACTTTGAAGAAATATTTGGATTGCAGTTACATATTGATGGAATATTTTGATTATGATAGTCATAGAGGTGCTACAACGCCATTGCACTAAATTTGATAAAACTTTTATGTTTCAAGTTTTGGTCATTAAATTATGAATATGGAAAAAATACAGCAAAATTGGTTCAAAAAGATACAGAGTGTTAATTTCGTCATAGATTTTTTAACTCGAATAAAACGAGTTGCATGGACTTGTCACTTACTCCAAAACATTAAAAAATGATTGCTGCTGCGCCTGAGTCTGCTTCCTCCACCATTCCACAAGCCTTTCATCATCCAAATATTTCAATACAAACAGGAAACACAAAAGCACATCTCGCACCTCCTCAAGGGACATCACACCAAATCTGGATGCACAAAAAAACCAACTTAATACGTTACTAACAGGGATATCAAATAACGAGAAACAATCTGGATAGTATTGACAAATAGTAACAATATAATAATATGTTTTTTTTTTACTGCACTTATTAGTCATTTTTTTTTTTGCAAATATAGAAAATTCTAAGGTGAAAAGTAAACCTTACCAGGAAATATATCGCTACAGCGCAGTGGTTCAAAATCGTACATTTTTCGATTGCTAAATCACAGTGGTATTACTGTTGCAAAAAGTTTTATTAAAACTGTCATAGAGTAGTTATTACCTATTGACTTGATCACCGATTTCGCTCAAATCTAACTTCCCAGCATTTCGAGGGAGCGAGTCGCCGCCAGACATTGTTGAAACGGACTCGAGAGAGCTTTGTGACATATTGCTTGCGTGATCTATAAAATAGGTGCTGGTGGTAATTACAAACACTTATCAAAGGTTATGGTAAAAAACTAAACTGCAAAATAATAGTTACAATTCTGATTTAGAAAATGATTCATATTTACATAGAGTATGGTTAGCATTAGAATGGACGGACACGATCAAAAATGCACGATAAATATCGGAAAAAAGCATTGGACACTTTGGACAGTCACAATAAATCATAAGAAAACCCATTTTGTATTTGTAATTACTTCAACACCAACCTTTTCCATACAAGTTGTTCTGTAAAACCGGCGGGTCTTTGAAATGTGCCGAGTTTCTGACAGGTGTATGATCGAAGTGTAATGTCAACCTGTTTCTTCTAGGAGTGCTGTGAGCTGATGCAGCTTCTTTAGTGACGTTAGCTGTAGCGTCACCGTCGACTTTATCGTACCCGTTTTCGACAGTTGGCGACGGAAGTGTTTTGGTTACAAGACGGTGGGCATTTTCTGTAGAAAATAAGATAATAACGAACTATGATTATGCTTCTATTCTATTATACAACTGTAAAATAAGCCAAAAACTAAAATTAAAGATATGGATAAAATAAATAGCAGCGTTTTACCTGAAATAAAACGCATATTAAAATACTTACCTCACTGGAAGCTTTATATTGAGAAGGCGTATCCGGTTCCGTCGTATTTCCATTCGTTTTAGTACTTTTTACCCGTGTGTATCCGGTCAAGTGGCGCCACCTGGCGGGTGCGATTCATTTGTGCTTCGTAAAATGAAACACGCCATATTGAATTCATTGGCTTAATTTCACCAGGCAGAGATTAAAGTGAAAGCTTCCAGTGAGGTAAGTATTTTAATATGCGTTTTATTTCAGGTAAAACGCTGCTATTAAACTACTGTACCGTCACTGGAAGCTTTATATTGAGACCTGTTTGTTATCGCCTGGTGTCGCCACTTGTATAATTAGGTAACCTAGCGCCAATGTGACATTTAAATATTATAGCAACAAGTATACAATAATACAATCTAGCTCTTAGTAAAAGACTAGTATAGTATTATATAATCTGTGGTAAAAGTGATTTACGAATAAACCAAAATTGAACCTGTAAGTGTAAATATTCATTTACTATTTTTAATTACTTATGTAATAATAAGCTTAATCATTTTGCTACAATCAAAAATCATAAGTAATGTAATGATCATAATCTTATTTCACACATACATTTGTATATTTTAACCAAGCTTATTTATTGCTTTAAATAATTGTGTTACACCTACTTTCAGATTGACTGCTGCTCATATTTCTCGCCTGTAAAAATGCTGGAACGTATTAGCTGATCGCTAATTTTCTCGGCCAAGATTTCGTCAAGAGAACGATTCTCCAACCAACTCTTCCGAGAAACCGCAGATCGAACGCTTCGTGAAGGTGCTGTAATACCTGCTTGTTCAAACAACGTTTTAACCTAGACTGCTATGACAGTGCATGATGTAGGTTTAGCGATACTTCTTACCGTAACAAACAAATTAAATGATTTGGTTGTGCAACGTCTTTCATTTAAAGATTAACAGTTCTTTCAATCCATACTAACGGAGTACTAGTAAAGTATTATAATTATGATCTGTGAGCAAGGTTAAGTTAGGATGATCAGCCTAGCCAGACTGTCTATAACTACCTGCAGTCGGTTTTTGAACGGATTATCGGCCAAAATGTGATACTGCTATTTGATCTAACGCAGTGATAACGATATTTAAGAATAAGTTCAGGTCGTGGATGCGAATTCCTGAGCAAAGTAATACTAGTATAGCAGTGTGACGCGATACTTGAAACAAATTACTACTGTCTACTGTATAGTCCATTAAAAAGCGAAGTTAGTTCACTAATTTCCTAGACCGGTGGCTTGGAAGTTTTCGGATTTCATAGAGCTATTGATTTTAGAGTGTAATTAACCAAAAAATGAGAGCTTAAGAGACTGAAAGTGCTAGCGTTACATAATGTAGATGTAGAGACTACAAATTGATGTAAAAGAATAGTATAGTATGATTACTTGTTAATCAAAAGTAAATCTATTTGTGACCCCGTAGGCATTTTTACGTCAACTTTATTAGATTTACAGCAAGAAATCCAATGATTCCAAGCCACCTCATATGTTTTTAGAGTAGGCTTCCGCCAGGAATTTATAAGCAACGATAACTGTTCAGTGTTCCATGTTGTTATTGCTTCTGACCACCCTATATTTCCACACATCGAGAGTTATGTTGTCAACCAGCGGAGGTGGAAGCCCTGTCGATACGTCGATGGAGATTTTTCAGTGTCAATGGTGCTGCCAAAGCTTGAGCTTTGAAGTCGGCTCGCCAAAATACCATTGCCCACCGGGGACGACTACGAGAAATATTCCCGTTGACTGATTTAGGTGAGCAAAGACTCTGAGGACTAGAAACCGTGGTGGGAACAGCCACGCAAGTTGGTAATTCCATAGAACACTGAACGCGTCGTGAAACAAAGTTTGGCGGTCTCTTAGGTCTCGGGACATAATATAATTGTTGACATACATGTCTTCGGTCTTGTACTTACTATGTTCCTTACTTTGCAAAAACTACGTCCACACAGGCCGGTAGTAGATGCCACTCGATGAGGAGGCGACGATGACGTGCCAGATGGTCTGCAAGATTGATTTGACTTTGAAGGGCATATATAATAGCCAGCATCTCATTCCGGTTGCAGTGTAGACCTTGCTCTTCCTGCGACCAATTGCCCGAGAGGGCATCTGTTGTCAAAAAGTTCGCTGGTATGATAAAAGACAATTCAGTCCACCAAACCAGTAGGTAGGTCATTGTCGACAGATCTGGAAATCTGTTCATGAGCATTATCATTGACGATGGTTGAGTCGTTATCGAGGAACAACAAAGCTGGCAAAATTTATTATTAAATTATTATCTGAAAATCTTTTACGGTTACCTTTGTTTGTTTGAAAACTTGATCAACTTTCTGAAATATTTTTATAGATTTTTCTTTGGGTAGAGATTTTAGGTTGTCACAGGGACTCCAAGTACATATGTCGAGATATATTATGCTCTTTTGTTGAGGACTGATTTCTCGACATTGACTACCCATTTAACGTTTGGACTGCGACCTTGACATGTTCGTGAAGTAAGTCTGCTTTTTGGTATACTATCAGGTAATCTTCGAGATATACAACGATTCTGTCATACCAATTTTATCGCAATGCCTGAGCCACCTAATTTTCTTAGTATAGAAAATATTTTGAGGGCTGAAGTCATTTCTGGCAGCTCTTTGGCAGACATTTCTGCAGACAGACGTGTTAAAAGGACCCAGGTTTATTTTATTTTCGAACAAATGGTATTTGACAAGAGTCTTTTCTTCCACTGTGAGTGGTAGTGCGCTAACTGACCTGCTCGAAAACATTGAGTCATTCATTGTCCTTGTAAGAAGCGCTCGTGGCATAACTTGCTTAGCCAATCTTCACCGATTATCTAAGTTAAACAACGTTCTGTGCGGTCACTATTTGGATGGGTGGCCGTTAGTAGCATTAACATCTGAGCGCTTACGTGCTTCGGAGGGCACGTTAAACTGTCGGTCCCGGCTCTAGAGCAGTCGTTGAGAGACGACGGAGGCCTTAAGGCGGCCTAAAAACTCCGTCACCAGAATTGGCCACTAACTCATACGAGCTTGCTTGCTTATTCATTGTACTTACCTTTCTGGTTTCCTCTCGGAGCATTCGAGCGTCCTCACCTCAGCTGTTTCCACGGTCGGGCCGCGAGCCCTGTTGTGAAATGAATCTCTTCCATGATTGTACCTAGTTATACATAGTTCTAGTATTGAACATTGGACAACTGACTCCTGTACTGAAAGTTGTTATGGAAACATCCACCCCGCGAGGGTGGGTTGGGTTGCTTGCTACAACAGAGCATATTATTATACAAAGGGAGACTAGGCTCGTTATTGGTAGGTACATGTGCCACGCGATGGAACTATAGACTTTCGAATCGAAAGCCTTCCGCCCGCGAGGGGCGGCTGTTGGACTGATAACATCCACCCCGCGAGGGTGGGTTGCTACAACCATGCATATGCATTGGGAGACCAGGCTTATGGATGCATGTTCCTCGCGACGGCACTATAGACCATCAAACGCCTTGCCCCGCGAGGGGCGGTTTTTGCGCTGATAACATCCACCCCGCGAGGGTGTGTTGCTATAATCATGCATATGCATTAGGAGACCAGGCTCATCATGGGTAAACATTTCACGCGATGGAACTATAGACTTTTGATTGAACGCCTTGCCCCCGCGAAGGGCGGCTGTTGCACTGATTAGATTTCTCCTGTGAGAAACCATCAGATTTGAGTGGCTTTGCGGACACCCCCTGCTTTTCCAGGGCAGCGGTGAAAGGCTCTGACTCAAATATGTAAGTGGCAGATAGGGGTAAGTAATCTATTTAGTGACGCTTCCACTAAAAGACTATGCGCATTTCGATACTTTCGGCTCAGTGGCCGCAAACTAATTACAAAAGATCTAATGAAGTATTAGGTATGTTCATCTATAAGCAAATCAACTTTACTTTAAATAAAATAAATAAACTAGATTGTCAAAGTTTACGGTACCTATATAATTTAATTTAATTAAAATATTTGATTAATTTAATTAGAGCCGTGTGTGCCAGATGACGTAAGGTGTCATACGTTTTACCCCCTTTCGTTTGTTACCAAGTCTATGAAACCTGGAGTATGGTTAAACACCTCAGCGTATCTAACCTCGGACCAAGAGGTACTACCTAAACACTGGACCTCTAGTAGCTTTAGAAACTCTCGGTTCTTCAGCTTTGTCCTACTAAACCGACAATGCATAATTGTAAAAACAAGTTGCAAAGTCATAAACCAAGAAGTTGATGTTGATTTTGACCGTCATCACAGTTCTATCGCTACCACCGTGTAGTGAAACACAGCTTGCTGATTGAACACTAGTTTATTCACATTCGTAGGTAGATGTCATCTACAAACAGTTTTATAACTACCCACCACTAGGTACTACATTACTACAGTTCGTCCGTAGGTAACGATGTGGTCTGTGGTTTTCATAAAGCTTTCCACTAACTTCGGAGTAAATAGAAGCCTCATAAAGACAAGTTGTATTCATATTATCAGAATAGCTGGTAATAAAATTGGTAAAAATGTTTTGTAACTCACCCATATTCTGGACTAGTTTCTGCCAGGCTGGGGCTCACAGCCCATAGATAGGGTAGATAAACATTTATTCAAACTACCATAAAGAAAAAATAGCTGAAAAGGTAAGCTTAAAACTAAAATATTAAAGTACCTAAGAAAATGAGCTCGGTGAGCTACTGCTGTAAGGGATAAGATAAGATAAATCTTTATTTGCTGGAGGAGTTGCTGCTGGAGCAGCTTTGAACTCGCTTAGGATCAGCCACAACTTATGGCTTACCAGCCAAAGCGGACTCATACTATCCATTCTAAATAAATAATTAATTTTTTGCACAATAAATTATACCGGATACTTAACTTTTCTAAAATAATAACTTATGTGGGTTCATGATCCGAACGGAAAACCGTTAAAAGAATTGATCACGTACAATCATTAAAAATAGAGGGTAGTACTTACAGTTTATTCCTCTTTTGCGTGTCCTTGCAGGGCCATGCTAATCTTAGTTTACTTGCACAGTTTTACTGAACAAAAGTATGGAGAATTTCACTATTTGAAATAATCCTTACTTTATATGATATATAATAATACTAATATAATATTTAAACTATATTTGCAACGGTTGTGGCAGAGAGAGCTCTGGGCACAAGTTGCTTCGACGGAATACAAAACGCCAATGAATTCAATATGGCGTGTTTCATTTTACGAAGCACAAATGAATCGCACCCGCCAGGTGGCGCCACTTGACCGGATACACACGGGTAAAAAGTACTAAAACGAATGGAAATACGACGGAACCGGATACGCCTTCTCAATATAAAGCTTCCAGTGACGGTACAGTAGTTTAATATGCAGATCTACAAAATGAAAGATTCTGATTCCAAAAATCGAGTTTGTCTGTTTGTTTGTTCGCAGATCACGCCTACTGGACCAATTTCAATGAAACTTATTCAGAAGCCCTTTTTCCGGATTGAAACATCCTACTAATATTATAAACGCGAAAGTTTGTAAGGATGTTTGTTACTCTTTCACGCTAAAACTACTGATCCGATTTGGATGAAACTTGGAATATATATTGTCCGTGACCTGGATTAACACATAAGCTATTTTTTATCCCGGAAAATAAATGGGATCCAACGGGACGCGAAGTCACGGGCGGAAGCTAGTGGACTATAATTTATTGAAAAAAAAGACGTGGTTTTTTAATAAGTAGATAAAGCTTGAACTTTCTAAACCAAAACCAGTCATTTGCTACGAAGTTCATCGTATGGTGACAGATATTATGATGGAAAGTTTCGCACATAGTTGCGGGCGGGTATCAGCTAGTATATAAATAAAATCCTGTTGGTTATTGTTAGTTTTGAGTATTTATTTATTACTAGCCGTCGCCCACTGCGTTGCTCGCGTTTTAGTGTGACTTTACAAAATTCCTTTCTTAGTGCACCCCTACACTACATAAGGATACTTATTACCTTCCAAATTTCATATCTATGGTTTAGGCTGTGCGTTGATTATCAGTCAGCTTCAAAAGAGTTTTATATATATATCGATCTATGCTCCATGCTTTAGAAAAAACTTACCTAGAACAATGGTAAGCCAAGGCGAGTACAAATGCGCGAGTCTAGCACGACATTGCCTTGTCCGGTACCGATCATCGTGCTCATGTTTCGTCATCAGAGCGCGTAGTACCGACAGCGCCGATCGCCGCTTTTGAGGCGCTTCTCGTAGACTTTGTTCTACCTGTAACATAACTCATATAAAATGATATCTACGAATGAATAACGTAGGCTAATACAACAACAAACTACAAACAATATCCCATGTTCATAGAGACAAACTAATATAGGACGCTCTGCTCAATTTCATGGAAGGGAGAAGAATGCACGATCAGTTAGTGGGCGTGAATCTGCGACCAATGACGTACAATCTCTGGTTTCCCTATTAGTTCGTCTCCGTGAAAGTACTAAAGTATACAATGAAGGCGAAGGGTAAAGTCAGACAACATTCTCGCTCGCACATTTCAACATTTCTGAAGATATAATATAACTAAATGTAATTATGTGAAATTGCAGAGCTTCAGGGTCGAGAAAATAACAATGCAAAGGTTAAATAAAAATACCACATTGATCCAAACTGACTTTACCCTTCGCCTTAATTGAAAGTTATATAAAGACGGAGACATTTTATTGCAAAATAAATGTAGTTTTATCATGCATTTTAATTTTTATTGCAATGACAAAAAGCATGCTTATAGCTAAATGTTTTTGTGTTATACATCTCCCTTAAAGGGATCCAAATAGCATTCAAAATGGCTATAGTGACATGCAGTGAAAGAAAACCATTTGCAGGAAGGCTTATCGCCTTCTCGTGAACAAACCATCATTCTTTAAGCTTGCAACACACAACGATATGAAACAAACAGTTAGTTACTTGTTTTAGTAAGATTCCAGCGAGAAAATGCCTCAATATAAAGTCTTCGGTCAATTTCAGTTTTCCGGGATCTGTGTAAAAATAATGACTGATTTAGATGGTGATGCTGTTATATTACGCAATATTCGTCAATGCAATTTACAATACTCGCCAAGCTATGCGGGTGTGAACAAATTATGGGTTCTGCAGTCAAAGTCAAGTCAAAAAGCTTTTATTCAATAAAATCTCACTGATTACTTTGAATCGTTTTGAAATTTCACGTTTCTTTAGAAGATTCAAAGAACTGTAGGAGTGCAGATTTTTTGCCGGAAAAAGATTTACTGTCGCCATACAAGTTTGATTCATTTGGAGCGGACTTGTTCGAGATAGCCTTAAATGCTTTTATGAATCCGGATGAGATCTCAAGCATACTTTCGAGTAGGTACAATGTATTTGGCTAATTTCTTTGTCAAACTCACAGATTAGTTTGGCGAGTATTGCTAAGAATGTTCAAAACTTCAAACATACCGTCATCGCTGTCTTTGGCCAACTTATTCGCGTGTAAAGGCAAGTTAAAGGCAACAAAATGTTCGTGCGAACAAATTGTCTGAAGGAACGTGAATTTGAAATCGAAAAGCGCTTTCGGGTCGCACGCTTTAAACTTATCTATATACTTCTTTATTTGGCGAAAGATGAATCCTCTATCCATGAACGATAGACAAGACTGAAAGGTTCAAATAAACATTAGCATTGCAAAGTAATCTCGAACTTAAAATACTAGTTGTTAGACACAAATTACCTTGAGAAAAACAGCAAGGTTTTTGTTGAAGATATGCGTTTGCATTGGTTGCTGTAAAATATAGGCGGGCTCGACAGCCGTTACCAATTTTTCGATATTCTCTAATAGATCGCCGTGGAATCTTTCGTTTCTTGACATCTGCAAGGAAAGACAATCCTTATGACTACTACTGCAAAGTCGCATTTGTATTGTGATATTTTATACGATCGAAAATTTACACAATAATATATGAACTTGCGTGAAAAATTTAAAAATTATGTCCAATCATCATCAATATATATAGAACTCT
Organism: Eulithis testata; assembly: GCA_947507515.1. Lineage (NCBI taxonomy): Eukaryota > Metazoa > Arthropoda > Insecta > Lepidoptera > Geometridae > Eulithis > Eulithis testata. The sequence goes on from OX382194.1 coordinate 4,533,674, forward strand.
TTTGAAGCTGACTTAGAATCAACGCACAGCCTAAACTATAAGTCCTAGAGGTATGAAATTTGGAGGGTAGTATCCTTATATAGTGTAGGGGTGCACTAAGAAAGGAATTTTGAAACGTCACTCTCTAAAGGGTAGAACGCGAGCAACGCCCCGGGCGACGGCTAGTAAAATTATGAAAATGTAAAGTAATACATACTTTTATCCTCCCAGTATTGATGAGATACTGTGCCATGCTTTTGATAATAATATCAAAGAAGAAACCAGAGTACTGCATGAATTTGTTTCCCAACAAGAAGTCCTGTTGATTTTGATCAACGAACATGTGAAGTGGCGCCGTCAATACTGTGTGCAGTTTGAATTCTATGCAGTTGAATACATACTGAAAAAAAAAGTTGAATTTCTTTCTTATCCAGCGTACACAAGTCCATACTAGGATTTACAAAGGGTCTGGGAAAATTGGATGGAGCCCAGGTGGATTACTCTCGACCACGGTTCCAATCCGGATCCATAGATTTTAACAGATTTCGTGTCATTTTGTACTGAAAAATGACATGACTTCTGCCAAAATCTATGGATCCGGTTTGGAACTGTGATTGAGACTAACCCACCAGGTCCCACATTTTTTTTTAAACTTGCAATGATGGAACTTTGTTTTTTACAATACACTTACAATGCAGTTTTTAAAAATGTAACAATGTCATTATAAGGCAGCGGAAATAATTAGTTATTAGACATTTTACTTCTAAAAATCCGTTTTTTTTCAACGTTGTATATAGTTTTTACAGGTGTTTACATCAAAATAATTACTTTATTTTGCGTTTCGTGACTGCTACTGCATAGATTATGATAAATACAACAAAAATCAAAAGTTATAAATAACAAAATTAATATAAAAATTAACTAAATCGCAAATCGAGACTTGAAATGCCCCAACGCCTTTACCTTTACGTAACTGTCGAGCAGATCCTTGCGTCCATAATCGTGAATCATGTGAACAAAATGTACTATCAGCTTCACAACTTGGTATCCCATCTCATGCGTGTAACTTTTCTCTACAGTCTGAAAACAAAAACATATTATTCTATTGCGAACAACTGGCACTTGTGGAATGTCATGTTTTTACGTTTGTCAGTCATTGAAGTTTTATACTCTAGCCTTTAAAAATATTAAGATGATCAAACAGTAATGTATAACTAAAATATGTGCTTACACCTTCGTCTGAGCATAATTGAACCGTTCCCCCTAAAGAACACAATATATTTACAAACGAATGTATTCGCACGCGATGATACCATTAGTTCGAAACTAACGTCGTATAATGTTGTCATACAATCAGATAAACAAATGATGCAATGGGATATGGACGAACTCGCAAAACACTAGTAGTTACGTTATGAATTAATCGAATTATACCTACACTATACCTATAAAATAAACATTCTACTCGTATATCTAGCAATAGTTAGGAGTTTGTAAAATGCAAGAAATATTTTTTTTACAATACTATTTCCAAACTAAACATGAAACAGTTAAGCTATCTAAATACCGTTGCAAACGACTTATAGATAGCTCAACTGGTCCAAATCAGTACCAATTAAAATAAAATAAAAATAGGTAAAAGAACTTACCATCAATTCAAACAGCTGATTCATAATCGTAGGCAAGAATCCGACCAATGAACTCAGCTTGATCGCATGCGCGGCTTTCAACGCGTTACAAACATCATTCCACGGAGGCGGGCAAGGGGAGGTAGGGGGAGAATTGGACCTTATCAATTTCTCCGCCTGACTGAATAAATTATGCAAATGTATATCCCTTGTTGCAACTGTCGAGTCTAGTACTAGGTGGCATCGAAATAGAGGTTTCTCCCCTTCTACCCAAATTACTTCAGGCCCGGAATTCCCTTTGCCGAGGCCGAGCGGTTGGATGGATAGGTAGCCAGAGGGTAGGTGTGTGGCGATGGGAAGGTTTATGAACTCGTCGATGATTTTGTCGTTTTTTAGGAGCGGTGACCATGCGTATCTGGGAAAAACCATATTTTCTTTACTCTATTTTTTTTTCTTGGAAGAAATCTGCTGGTTTTTTAATGGGTTTGCCCAAAAATTATTTGAACCGTGTAGTACAGTCATCATAAGACGTTTGACATTTTCAGAATTTGAAATTGCTAATTATTCTACTACTAGGTACCGCTCGCGACTTCGTTCGCGTCCCGTTGGATCCCGTTGATTTTTCGGAATAAAAAGTAGCCTGTGTGTTAATCCAGGTCACGGACAATATAGTCCAAGTTTCATCCAAATCGGATCAGTAGTTTTTATGTGAAAGAGTAACAAACATCCGTCCGACAGGCGTCATGGCTCAGTCGGTAGTAGCTCTGCCTTCCGTGCTGTGGGTCGTGGGTTCGATCCCCACCGAGAACAAACATTTGTGTTGGCAAACATAGATGGTTGTTCTGTGTCTGGGTGTTTCTATGTATTATAAGTATGTATTTACAAAAAAAAAAAAAAGTATGTATGTATTCTATCAGCCATCTAGTTTCCATCGTACAAGCTTTGCTTAGTTTGGGACTAGAAGGCGTTGTGTTAATTTCGCGTTTATAATATTAGTAGGAAGTAGTAATAGTTTGAAGAAAATTCGCTGTAAGTAATTTCGGTTTAAAGATCTTTATTTCTCATTAAGACAATTTGTCACTTATATGAGAGAACATTAAATAAGTTTTATATGCGTTGCGGGTAGACTTAAATAAGTATAGGTAGTTCAGGCTTCGTATTCATATTTACCACTCAAGCACTGACCAGACTTGTTTTGTATGAAAAATCTCTGCGCAAATTTAAGCTCAAATCTATGGTTGAGTAACGATTTCTTTATCAGAATACGAGCCTAAAAGACAAGAAGCGACTTCGCCACATTCCAAAGGGTGTGGTCCAAGTACAAAAAAAACATTAATGAAAAGTTTCGTCCAAGTATATTTGTTGAAAGTAGCTTCTTTTACATTTTTCGGAAGTTTGTTGTACAGCTGTGCTCCTACAAATGATAAGTTACTTTTTCCATAGTTTTTTGTTCTTATATTAGGCAACACAAGATGACCTGCTCTACGTGATGTGTATTTGCTTATTTCACTTTTTTTTGTGAATGTAATGTGTGAGTGTATAAGTTTGTGAGTGATTTTGTATATAAGTATGCATGTGTTATATGTGTAAAGTTGTTTAATATTTAAGAGTTTTGTGTTTTTGTAAATAATCTTTGAAGCAGTTAGGAAATCGTAGTTATGTAATATTTTAATTATTTTGTTTTGTAAAATTTGGATCGGTTTTAAGTTAGTTTTAGGTGCATTACCCCATATTTCAATTAAATAAAGCAAATGTGGCTTTACTAGGGCGTTGTAAATGAGAAGACGGGCGTTTTTGGGGATACATCGTACAATCTTGTGCAGTGCGCCTACAAGTGAGGAAAGTTTTTTTGTTATATTTTGTAGATGCTCCTTCCATGTTAAATTGCTGTCGAGTATTAACCCAAGGTATTTTTCATGGTAAGCTCGTTCTAACACTTCCCCGTTTATTTTCAAACTAGGGTAATCGGGTATTTTTTTATTTTTGGCACTGAATATGATGTATGAGGTTTTAGACGTATTGACTGTTAAAAGGTTGTATTGGAACCATCGCTCCAGAATATTTAAGTCGTCTTGAGCTTGCTTAACAATTTCATTAATATCATGACCGAAGTAAAATAAACTTGTGTCGTCTGCATAAAGAGCAAGGTGACCCTTCAATCCTGCTTGGTGGATGTTGTTTACGTACACTAGGAACAACAAGGGTCCAAGAATTGAGCCTTGTGGTACTCCACATGTTAGGGGCTGGGGACTACTTAGATAGGTACCAATTTTTACAATCTGTAGCCGATTTTTTAAGTATGAATTAAGGATTTTGTATGCACTGCCAGTTATGCCAATATGTTGTAGCTTTTTTAGTAGCAGGTATAATTTCCATAAGATAACTACAAAATCTAACTCTAGAACTATAAACTTCTTAAAAAACCACGCTTACCCAATACAAGTCTCCACATTAGTGTCGTTTTTCTTAGCGAGATCGCACGATATGTGATGGAACGTGAACAGCAAGTGATGTTGTTGGGTGACCGTGGCCGGTAGACGGATCTTAGCTTCGTCGCTCCACGTCGGGTTCGCATTGTGATGGAGAACTGAGCAACGGTACTGATCTGTCATACCGAAACGGCCGTATACAACCTAAAAAAAAAAACAATCTTGCATTTATTGTTATTGGTGCGATTTTTGTAAAACAAAATTATTGGACTTTCAGTATTATTGGACTTTCTTCCCGGGGATAGTGTAGCTTTCTAACGGTGAAAGATTTTTGAAATCGGTCCAGTAGTTTCAGAGCATATTCAATGCAAACAAACAAACAATCAACCAAATCTTTCCTCTTTATAATATTAGTATAGATAGAGTATAGATAAGAAAAAACTTGAAAAAAAAAACCGACTTTAATTTGATACAGCTTCATTATCAGATGATGATGATAGTAGTTCATTGGGTTTGTTCTATTGATCATAAACACAATTGAAAGATCACAGGAAAGCAAAATATGCAATTTCGTGTACGTGGATGACGTGTTTATTCCAGTTATTCTTATTTAACTGCCCAACGACTGATATATATTTTTTTAATTGATAATAAAAATTATGGGCCAATCTGGAAGTATACCTTTTCAGATGAAAAGAGAATTTTCGAAATAGAAACAAATCGGTTCATAAATGACGGAGTTATGAGGTTACAAACATTAAAAAAATACAACCGAACTGAGAACTTCCTCCTTTTTTGAAGTCGGTTAAAAAAGTATGCGTGCAGACTCCTTACTTAGTAAACGCACAGATATAAACAGAAATATACAAGTAACCACGCATTGAAATTGCCTTTCGTTATATTAAAACTCTGTACATGACTACTGCACAAACATGTTTCGAACTATTTACAAATCTATTGCATTCAAATTCATACCTGCATAGGCTTATTATCCCCAGTATCACTATCCCTTAATTCCACAGAGCACGCGATATTCCTCGCTCTAGCAAAAACCTTCTGCGACTCGAAGTTCAAAGACAGCGGTCGTACGTACAAGTGATGTACGAATGCCGCGTAAGGCTGTTCCGGTTCTGCGTTTAATGTCGCCAGTTCTAAGGTGAGGGGTGAGGTAGGAGGAAGGGGGAACGGTTTCAGAGCTGCGTGTGAGCTTGTCATACAATCTGGAAAATAAATCTATATCTAGGCACGATAGTTCGTTAGGAAAATTGGGAAAACAAACGAGCGACGCCGAATTTGACAATTTGACAGCGCTAAAATTATTGACGTCTTTGTCATTTCAGTTTATGAGAAAGGGACAGCAACATTGTGTGTGTGTATATTACAAGTTATAATCACAGAGAACTGTTAGAGTATCATCTTCGGAAATACTAAGGCGCTATGATATTTAATCTAGAGCTGTTACAACATCCAATTCTGTAAATTACGTACTGCTTGTCTGACCATATATATCAGTTAGTAGCTCTGAGCTGTGAGTTTATATTTTGGGTTGTGGTGAACTACGATAATATTATTATCCCTTTGTTCGTAAAATATAACGTTTCACGCAAAATACTTACTTGGAATTTGTTCATTACTTATATTAATATTAATGCTAAGCCAGCCGGGTATCACAGTAAGTTTGGCTAATTTATCTGGCTTGCGGAAATCCGATAGGATCTTTATTAGATCATCATCAGATAATTTGTTCGGCTCCTGTCGGTAAATGGCAGGGAATTCTGGAGCAGCATCCAAATCGTTGCTATACATTCTGAAACATACCCCTTTATTCATATTCAACTGTCATTATAACAAGGCTTTAAAAAATACTCTATCATTGGTATCGATTCGCTTGTTGCATTTTTCTAAACTAACCTAATTTGACAGCACTAAAAATGTTGCCGTCCCTTTCTCATAAACTGAAACGATAAGGACGGCTATAATTTTAGAGCTGTCAAATTAGGTTAGTTTAGAAAAAGGCAACAACCGAATCGATACCATTGTCACTTGCATGACAACGTAAAGAGATGACAACAGATTTAGCAATCATTTTAGTTAGCTCAGCTTTAGAAAAAATATACTCCATAGATTGTGCATTTTTTAAATATTCGCGTTTTATTTATATTGGCTCATAAAGGTTCCAGTAGCTTAATGACCAATAGCTCTGCTGCGACTGGTTTTCTTCGAAGATAAAAATAAGCTCCATACAAAATGCAAAAATCTATGGTGCACTTAAATTTTTTTCGCTTCGCACTTATGATTTCATAATTTTTGGGAGTTAATAAAACTACTCTGTATAAAACCGTTCTACAAGTTCTTGTTTTAAATAAATTATTTTAAAAACTCACCTATACAAGGGTTTGGCTGCCCAAGCGAAGGGCATTCTGTAACTACCCACTCGATGAGCATAAGCTTGGACGGTCTTATGGACTTTGAGCCCTAATCTTGGGTCCTTAGTGGCTTTGAGGTACGGCTCCAACACTTGGCTCACGTGCCCTTGGAGTATTTTGTCAATTTTAACTACTAAGAATAGGTCGGGGTGTGGATTGTTCACTGACAATACTACCTGTAAACAAAATATAATGAGCTGTACATTCACGACTGCAATTCTTCTATCTATCTATAATCAGCCGGTAACACCCACTTCTGAGTAATGGCCTCTTCTGTATCGCGCCACGCGTGGCAGTCTTGTGCCAACCGGATCAACTGTTTTCCCATCGCCCAAGTCGTCTGACTATCGAGCTTAATCTTCTCTATCATTATGCAATTCTTAGACCATATTATCGGGGACTAAAGGAATGTTTACTAAGGATGTAAGCATTTGTTTGTTTGGTACCAGGAGAATTGCAGTGTCTATTATCAATTATATGGAAATTCTACGTCTGTAATGTCCGTATGCTGCTTTACTAATGTCTCGAGACAGGCATAAGAATGAATTTCATGTCATTTCTCTGAAAAAAACTAATAAAAACCGTACATTAGGGTCTCGTTTAGATCTTGAGACAACTAGAAATCGGGGACTGGGAATCGTGAAGAGAAGAAAAGAATCAGAAGAAATACAAATCTGACAAATGTGGAATCTGACGGATGTATCGTATCATACGGCATCATCGGTATATTACCTGTTTCTTTGATCGAAACCACTCCTCCGGTATCTGTTTAACGTCTAACTTAACATCGTAACTAAAATTTTCAACTAATGACTTTGTGCACTCGTTATCACTGACTAGATCTCTCACGGCGTCGTGGTTCAGATCGAAATGGAAGTTTTCTGTGACCTGAAAACAAAAAAGTTCAAATCTGATTGAATTTTTGACATTTGCATACTATCTACATAAAATCTTTTGTGAATCTTACTACAAGAATGGAATACAGGTAAAAAAAATATATACCTTCTTGCCACTTCTAGCGTCGTATAGAGCTATATACGTGTAGTAGGGCTCCACTTGGCAAAGTAATTCTTTATCGCCATCTATCGGCGCTTGTAACCTAAACTTTAAGCTTTCGCATTTGAGCAATATTCTTTGGCCAAAGTGTTCTCTGAAAACAAAAACGAAACATTATTGTTTACATAACCATTATTTTATACACCAAAAACTTTTTGTAAATTAAATACATTATAATGTGAGTCTACATAGTTTTTATTTCATGGAAAAATGAAAATCTAAAAAACATCATATCAGGGTAACACCCAAAGTATCAGTATTCCGATTTTTTGATTCGGTACATCAAATTGTTTTGCTACGGAGCACTAGTGACAAAGTCAATCACTTGTTTTACTGTACTTGTTGTATTGTATGCACCAGTCATAATAAAAAGTTGTACAGTCTTTGTTGAATAAAAACACACATTGAGAGCCTTTGTTTGCTAATAATGTAGTGCGGATGTACCGTGACATGGTTTAAAACATAAATATTGCGTGTTATTCGACCTAAAAAACAAATATTTACTATATACTTATGTAATACTCCGTCGAAGTATATTTTACAAACAATATGCAATCACGCAATCCTACTAATATTATAAATTTCAAAGTTTACATGATTGTGTTTCAATCACGCTGCAACTACTGGTCCGATTTGAATGAAACTTGGAATGTATTATAGTTACATAGGTTACTTTTTATCCTGGAAAATCAACAGGATCAAACGGGACGCGGACGAAGTCGCGGGCGAAAGCTAGTGGTCACTAAAACCATTCAGGTTACATAGACCATAGACCACAGATAAATGGTTACATCGTGAGGTACTACGACTTTGTGAAAACTATGTCGAGGCCTATATTATATATATAGTAGGTGCCGAATAACACGGCAATACAGGTCATTTACCCACCTTCACCACGATGTCGCAAAATTCAATTTATGTATGGTAAACAAACAGTACTAACGAGATTCGAGCGATACCGTCTTAGCGACAGGTTTGTATGGAAAGCGACAGAATTAGCCATACATAAATTGAATTTTGCGACATCGTGGTGAAGGTGGGTGAATGACCTGTATTGCCGTGTTATTTGGCACCTACTATAGGTGGTTTAGGATGCATACTTGAAAGGTTCCAACTGAGGTTCAGGCGAGGGTGACCGCTTGTACGGCAGATTGAATACATTGTAGCGGCATTCGTTCCGCGCGGCTGCTATCGACATGTCAGTCTCGCGGGAGTACCTCATGAGGAGAGGATTCATGCTGTGCTCCAAGCCCTTGAGGGTCCCGTAAGTGGGGGGAGGCGGTTCGGCTGTGAGAGACACGTCTGCATCTGAAATGAACAATATATTTTTTTGAACAATATTTTTTTTATAAATGAACTAAGGGAAGAGATCGCTCATAGCGATAAGGCCGCCCATTGTACTTCACATAAGAATAATGAACTCTGTGTTTATTTTATAATTTCCGTAAAAGTGGTGTACAATAAACCCCCAAATTATGTTTCCAGATCCAAGATAAATCTGATAACGTGGTAAGGCCGAAAGAGTTTTATATCTAAGTGAATAAAACTCCCCAATGACTAACCCATCTATATTTCTAGGATTTTCAATTCAGATATTCAAACGTCAAAGCGCTAACCCTGTTATTAATTAAGTTTATGAAAGCTTGGAATATTTAAACCGTATTTTGTATTTTTCATTGACAAGCAGATACAAATGCGATCGAAAGAGACAGAACACGGTGTAACTACATATTCGCAACTTACATCGAGTTTATTAATAACACGGTTAAAATATATCTACCGCGTGTAACAAGCCTACTCCTGAAAACATCAGAACTTCATAAACTTTTTCTATACACCTTGTACAGATTCTGATAATAACGTGCTACTGTTACTAGTATAGTATTATATGATCTGTGCCAGTACAGATCCGAAGATAAGAGTACATGAACAAACCGACATTTCCACTATGATATCAGCACATAACACAAGGTCGGTTATTATTTGTTTAGTTTTATTATTTGAAGCGCTCAGGGCGTGGCTTGCTTAGTTAATCTTCACCGATTATCTAAGTTAAGCGACGTTCTGCGCGGTCAGTATTTGGATGGGTGACCGTTAGTGGCATTTAGATCTGAGCGCTTCGGAGGGCACATTAAACTGTCGGTCCCGGCCCTAGCAGTCGTTAAGCCATGACGGATGCCTTAAGGCGGCCTAAAAACTCCGTCACCAGAGTTGACCACTAGCTCATACGAGCTTGCTTGTTTATTTGTTTAGTTTTAATTCCATACAAACATCATATAGATCAGTATGAAAAGAAAAAATAATCTTATATGGGCCCCGACACGGTTTAATAGCTCTCGCCGAACCTAGACGGGAATATCTATCTTATTCTATACTATAATTGTCTTTGTGTTCGCAAAGCACCGTGTCGGGACATGTAATACTTTGTATTTTATTACGCTATTCCGGCGGTAACACATTACGCAAAAACCTGACATCTTTATTCGGTATAGGTCACCATGACACCAATATACTTTAACACAAACAGCATTACTTTGTTTAAAATAGTGAGCCACTGACCTCCTCGGTAGTGCGTACTCATTCATAGGTGACGGGTGAGTTAGTTACACAGCGCGATATGCAGCAGTGCTCTGCAGTAGAGATGTCTTTGGCACGCGATGTACTCTACTTCAGTACTGTATCTTTTTTAACTGCCATTTTTACATTTTTTGTTTCTTTTTAAACTTGTACGTTTCGTCACTCCGCGTAGGAAGGAAGTTTCTGTCGCCTAATTATTTTCTATCTTTTCTAAATATATATCTTTTTGAAGCTGACTGACAATCAACGCACAGCATAAACTAAAAGTCCTAGAGATATGAAATTTGGAGGGTAGTATCCTTATATAGTGTAGGGGTGCACTAAGAAAGGAATTTTGAAAAGTCACACTCTAAAGGGTCCAGAACGCGAGCAACGCCGCGGGCGACGGCTAGTATCCTATAGAAGTATGTAAATCACTTACCTTTGTCTAAAATCTCGTCGTTCTGATGATTTTCCGGACTATCCTGGTTCTTTTTTAGAGCCGCATTGAAAGCGTTGATCCATTCGTTCGTATCTTCTTCATTCTCAGTTGAGAACGTGTACCCTTTGCCCCCGGACATTCGTAATTCAAAACAGTGCTTTCCACGTTTCGGATTCTGCAAAGAGTATGTATGATTAGATTAGACTTGACATACTGTTTATTCGTTAGTACTGGCTGCACATTAATTAATATTTAAATAGAACGATCTAATTCTAATGAAATATATTATTCCTCATTAAAAAGTTTGCTAAATATTTCAAATTCTATGTTCACGGACACTGTCTGTCTAGTGTTACGCAAACTCTAATTCATAAATTTTTTGAATCAATTCTTGAAATGTCAGTGACTTACGTATCCTTTTCAGTTAGTATTGTTCTTACATTGTTCCGTAGTTGATTATCAACAGCCAAAGTCAAATATAAAATATCTTGCTTCAAAAAATTATACACCATCGTAAGAGGCACTAAAAATGAAGCAGTGAAACTAAACTTACTCTGACTACATCTGAGCAAAAGTCCATTACTATTGTGAGCTTAGTGTCAGTTTTCTTCTCATCCTTGTACACTTCGAGAATGTAGGCCCCATCCGCCTCTCGAACCATTGAGCAATAGCGTTTTTTGAACGATTTTGAAGCAAGATTACTGAATATTCGCTCAGAGCCGATTTCTGGACCTTTTAGGAGATAGCCCTCTTTGGTTCCGAGGTCTACTTTCGCTGCTTGATTCTCATTATCGCTTTCTGTTTCTGCGTCGATATCGTAGACTTCCGGTGGGAATTTGTTGATTACTGGCCTAGAAACATAATGGGCAAGTAGGGCAAGTAAACATACTTTTCTTCAAATATAGAACGGATATAATAAAGAACTATGAGCCCACGTTCTTCGGCTTATCATTTCTATTCAAAGACATATTTTCAACTAAACTAAAATGCTGTACAATTATTCAGATTTCTAGCACTGTAGGTACTGTGTAATAATAATGTAGATGTAGTGTAGCAACGAAATTAATTAAAAGTAAAAAGATTTTATAATGTAAAATAAATAAAACAATTTTGTTGATTCGTAAACCAGTTCAAGTAGTTAAATTAAAAGTGAAAGTGTTCGTCTTCATACTTTCACAGATTCGTTATAAATATGTATGTTTTTATGTCCTTCCGTCATCTATTACGTATTTTACGTAACAATAACATGTTATTTTAGAGGGTTGCCTCATGGAACGATTGATATGCATAAAAGGAAAATTTTGGCTCGCTAATGCGGCCTTGGTTGAACTAAATCAGTTTTCTATAGTACATACAATCATGATCATGTAAATTATGCTAATCAGCTCGCTAATGAGCATTTTTAACGGGAATGGTATTTGGAATGGTATGTAACACCTCTACGGCTGCGTTTCCACCAGAGATGTGCGAGGATGCGTAGCGAGGGATGTGTTTGTAAAAAACCAATACTATCGCTTCATTATTCGTGGCGAGGTAAATGACGCGATAGTTCTTTACAAACACATCCCTAGCTACGCATCCTCGCACCTCTCTCTGGTGGAGACGCATCCTAAACGCCCTGCAGACTGCAGATATGCTGATCGGCCGATAGTTTGGTCGGGTTGGGCTGCTAGTGCAAACTGGGCCGGTACTAAATCGTTGAAATATGCGCACATTGCGGACTTCATACATCTTTCAAATTGATTAACCTGACAACAATCAAACTATCTGCCGATCAGAAAGTCTTCAGTCTGCGAGGGGTCTTATACTTTTGGCAGATTTTTTTTATGATTTCGCTATTCATTACTTTGGAATAAGAATTTAGTAACGGTAGAAAGAAATACATCTATTGAAGATGATTTATACAGCGTCAGGAGGCAACCTATGCCTACACTTAACGGGACACTGTAGTGCCATGGACAATGTTTAGATGGAGTAGGCCCAGCACCTATAGGTACCATCCTCTCAGCCTAGTCAGCCATATCCACAGGAAAGACATCGTCAATACGTGCGGAATTGTCTAAGCCAAGGGTTTCCTCACGATGTTTTCCTACAAATAAAAAAATACATACCTGCTTGATATTAAAATATCTGTGAAATTCAAAATAATCTTTGTACTTAGTCGTGCGTCTGCTTTTTACGGCATGCTTTTTACATAGATTCGACACGTACAAGGATTTTCATAAATCAGAAAGAGTCAGTATGTATGACACACCAAAGAGATATCAAGTACCAACCCAGATCATTATAGTTTCTTGAAAATACAAGGTGCGTTAAGTCACCACTACGATCATTATCATAAGGTTCAGTGTATTTGCGCCCCGATTATGTACCTATGTGTACCAGTATGTAGCCCAATTAATGTTAACGCTGGCATAGAGGAAAAATACGCTACCACTTCTAATTTTCCCTGAGGTATGTCAAACTTAGTAGATACTAGATATAGGTCCTTTGAACAATCTACACAGACGTATTATTTACTACCTATTTAATTTACAAGAAGCAACTAGGATCTAAATCTAATGAAGCTGCATAGTCGGAAGAACTAGGTACCCGGCAGCGGCGCAGCGAAAATGAAAACACTACGATTCCATTTTTAAAACTCCCTAATTTCGTCTTATGCGTCAGTTTGGGCGAAGGTCAAGACGTTGTAGATTATAAGCAAAATGCTGTTTAATTCGTTCGAAGCACGCTGGATCATACTTTTTTGTTTACAAATCAATAACCACTATCTTACGTAAGGCTGGAATAAACATGAGCCTTTTATAAACCTTTCAAACTCAGAACACATTAGTTTCAGCTATAAACACTCGTATTACCTATTGGCTGTACCGTGTTTTGTATCTCTCGATCGAATTTGAAGCTGCTTGTTGACAAAGCACTGTAAGTATCCATATTTCGTGCATATAGTACCTGAGTCAATACTTGCTTCGCCCAAGATACCGCTGGAAGAATCAGTAGCTTCCCTACGGAAACTCAAATTTATTCAGATAAAAAAAAAATAGCATAACAGAACCTTTTCCATGGCGTTATTCCACCTAACATTAAATTAATACCAAAGTAATACCTAGGAATAATAAGGTCTATGAATCTAGAATTCTATCTATATCTAGAAATCTAGAATATCTAGAATCTATGAATCAAAGCTATTGTCTTGCATAAAACCATACAACAAAACCATTTGGCGTTATTCAAGACCCACTTTGGGTCGCAGTCGAAAATTTATTTACCTTGGTAAGTTGAGATAAGACCCGGAATAGCTGCTGTACTTAAAATGTATCAGGTTCCAGCTGGAAGCGTAGCTGAGAAGCGCCTGGCGAGTGAGCAGGGGACATGTGGAGGCTGTTCTGACGTCAGGGACGGCGGTGGTGACTGTTCGCCAGCGCCGGGGAAGAACCACGCTCTATTGATAAACGATTCGATTTTACCTAGATGCTCCTCTACAATACACTTCTAATAGTAGACCAAATTCAGATACGGAAGACCTATGGTCTTCTTTATTAAATAGAATTACGTTTAAGACAAGCAAAATAGCAAAATACTTAAAGCTACTTATTATTTATACTAAGGAAAAAAGCTAGAAAAATCTATATATACCTATTTATAGTTTCATTTATTTAAGTTTACCTAACTATAATTATTTTATCATGTTTAATAACAAAGACTTTTTGCTCAAACTAGTGAGCTCTATGGTCCGATCCTGGCGATACAGTTTTATCCTACTAATATTATAAACGCGAAGGTTTGTAAATATGGATGGATGGATGGATGTTTGTTACTCTTTCAAGTAAAACCTACTGATCCGATTTGGATGAAACTTGGAATATAGATTGTATGTGACCTGGATTAACACATAGGCTACTTTTTATCCCGAAAAATAAACGGGTTCCACGGGACGCGAACGAAGTCGCGGGCGGCACCTAGTAAACAATAAAATGTAACTTACAGAAACATCATCCGTTGGGTAGAGAAGGATATCTCTAAGTGGGTCGTTCAGTAAAAGAGTCTTGTTGTCTTGTATGTACTGCTCAAAATCCAAAGCAGTACACTTGCTGGCTATGATGTTCTAGAAGAAAACATGTGGATAGATTTTGATAATACACTATAATATTAGTAGAGCAACAATCATAAAATGGCATATATGAAAGCATAAAACAGGCCTCTTTGGAAATGACTTCTTTAGATTTAACTAGTTCTTATAAGATTTAATTAATAATATTATGTCAAACTCACTTGCCCAAGTGAGGGTATTATAGAAGTGTAGGTCTAAAAATGTCTAGAAAAACTTAGGATTGCACTAATGGATGAAGCTACTTTCCAATCTTGGAAAGCAACTTTCTTTACTAGCCTCTAACAAACCAATGTAAAGTAAATAAAACCATTTTGTACCTACTATGTGTAGTTAAGTGGTAAAATACATACCCCACCTATTAACCTTTGAATTACTATGCCTAGTGCTATGTACATAGTAATGTCAAGCACTGGCTGTATTTTCAAAAATACTTATTAATTTAAAAGCCAATTACCTACCTACCTTATTGTAATAAAGTCAAATTTGAGTTTGCTAGCTATGAACCATAAGTAACAATCATAATTATAAACAAATATAAATTCCATCACTTCTAATTCGCAAAGTATGTAAGTATAAGTACCTACTAGATCTAAATTAATTCTAAGTTCTCTAAGACAATTTAATCCAAGTTGTTTCCATTTGCATGTTGTGTTCGCCTGTAAAAGGTTTGCGCACCTAGTTTTAAGACCACTAACTCTAGTTAAGATAGTGCTGTGCACAAATTGTTGGCTTACCTAAATAAATAAATAAAAAAAAACAAAATGTTGAAGACAGGGTTGGTGTGCTGGTTGACTTGAAAAATTTATAATAATTAATAGTTCACAAAAACTAAAAAAACGTGCTTTATTTATAAAACCAAACTGATATGCTTGGAAATTAATTTTAACATCAATCAATTCCTGCCTTATCGACTATAGATGACAACTGTATATTGTATAAATTGACAAAAATCTTATTCTGCAAATTGATTCATGGAATAATCTTATCAAATTAGTGTATTGTCATCGGTCCTCGATAAATCTACAAAGTTTTAATGAAATCTGGCCGTTGAAAGTGGGTCAAAATCGCGCCCAAAGGAGTAGGTTACAAACAAACATACAAGTGAAGCTAATAAAAAGCGTGTAATAAGATGCTTTAAATAATAATGTCTGGAATAGGTAGGTACCTCTATATAACAAAAGTTATTTACTACCTTTATTAAATTTGCAATAATTTCTGTACAGAATGTTTGTTTATTCACATAAATTTTAATACAAAATAGGTCGCACCTACTGCAGCTATTGTACATGAAGCTTCGAGTTTCAAGCCATGGCAAAGGATGGTGTTACTTCAGTTCTAAGCCTCTGTTGTTGTTGAAATTGTTGAATATTATGTGGTAATGTATCTCCGGAATCAAGTAAATAAGTTCTATCTGTAGCCTTACCTCATATTCTGCGCCATTCTTCTTTACCTTAGAATTAACTGGAGGCATCGTGGGAAGTCTGCCCAGAGGCACACAACAAGACGAGTACAAAATTAATTCAGGAGATTACATTAAACTTGAGTCAAGATCACATATTTCATTGAATAAAACAAAACGCCGAAACCACAATTCGTCAAAACAACCAACGATGCGATGGACGACGTTTTACAAAAATTAAAAAGAGCGAATGTCAAACAAATAATGAAGATTGCACATTGCATGAACATTGCTATTGTTGAATGAACTGAAGTGCAGTTGTTGGCATATGACAAACGAAGGACGATACTTTGACACTGACAATAACATTGGTCATTATAGACACTGGCAGAATTGTAACAACAAAAGCCAAGATCATGCCAAGATGGTCATGTTTGTTTTGAAAGGTTTTGTAGAGAACAAACGAAGGTTTTTTAAATTAATTCACATATTTTATTTTAATTATATCCGCCATAGCCGAATCTTCACGACAGACAAAGTGTTACCAACACCGCATTACACTAAACTTCTAACCATAGCTTAGGGATTCCACATACATGCCAAAGATAAAATACTAACATGTTTAACTGTCACTGTCACTCGCTGAATGAATGGACAAAAATTTCTCGTCTCACCTCTTGTTCAATCTTGTATGTAGAGTATTTCTTTTCTATGTTTCTCCTCATTTTGTAATGTAAACTCATGGAAATCAGCTGTCCTTTGAAAAGCATGTCATGCACGACACGACAACCAATGCGATGCTGCAGCACGGCGCCGCGACGGCTGCACGACGGCGACGGTGGCGGCGCTATGGTGCAGTCAGTGCGGTGGCTGCAGGTTAGCATCCTTACTAATCTGTGGCTGCAGGTCTGAGGTCTGCAGGTAGGTACCTACGATAGCATGGGCGATGGTGGCACCGTCCTCGTCTAGCGTCTGTTCGATTTGATTCTATTAGATGTTCTGTCGAAGGGGTCAGGCTATGGAACGAACTGCCTTACGAGATCAAAAAGGTAGAGACAACACTTCAAAAAACTGACCCGCGAGCTTTTCCTTAAACAGCTGTATGCATGATGTCACCTCTCACAACATTATTTTTTGATAAAGGTAGATTCCACCTTGTTTTACCATACCTACCTCTGTTTCTGTTACGTAATGTTCTATTTGATTTGTTATATATATATATATATATATATATATATATATATATATATAGTTATATATTAAATTATATAGTAGGTATAGCTCTTAGTTTGTAAGATAAATATTATTCAATGTAATGTCGCACGCCAACCTCCTCACTACACCACCACGTTTGGGTTGGCTGGCAGACAATGCTTTCAGCATTAAGTCCACCCTTTGTAACAAATTTGTAATTTTGTGCAATAAAGTATTAAATAAAATAAATGTGATGTAAAGGAGAAAGACTAGGTAGGTAGGTAATAATCCCGAAAAGTTGTAGGAACAAACATAATGCTCAGAATAACATAATTGTAATGAAGTAGGTAGGTAGGTAGGCAAGTGTCCTATGCGCTAGCATCGTAGAAGTCTGGGTGTCCTAACTCTACTAGGTAGGTTCCTAGTCACAGATCACGATCACGTGGTGTTTCAAGTCAAGACTCATCTTTCTTGCCGCGTATTGTAGGTACTTACAGTCACATACGAAATATAGAGCTGAAGTAGCACATGGTCATGATTAGATGACCATGGGTTTGCCACGCTACTTCTTCCTGTTCTTCTAGGCTCTGGTCGTGAGGAATTGGCACCAAGTATCACCAAGTAGACTATTTTAAATTATAGGTAGGTAATTTTGCAAGTTGAACAACATAAAAAGCTATGTTTGGTTGGTATAAATTTAACAACACATTAGTTATTTTTGATTTGTTTTTATTAAACTTGATGACTACTACCATTTAATTTTGAACCTTTGATAAAACAAGAATCTAGCAAAACACTCATAAAGTTGATATAGCTTTTTCCGAACAAACTAATTAGTCAAATTGTGACACAAACAGCCGAATACTCAAACGCAACTCAAACCCCACTCAATTTAAGTCCCGCTTAAATTATTGCCATCTCTTACAAATGAGTAATGTCAAACAGAGGCAGAGCAATCTTGAGTGGTGCTCAAATTTGAATGACGTTTGAGTATTCGCCTGCAAGTGGGCTACCCTTCCTCAATAAATGAAGACTGTTAGAGGTGTCCATCTTGACTTTACGGTCTATTATTACCTACAACACAATATACCGAGGTAAGTCAACTTGCATTTTAATATTTTTCCTACCTACTTATATCATACCTACAATATTTTTTTGGTTTAAGTTTTATACATATTTTACATGAACCATACATAGATCAGAGGTACAAATTACAAAACGAACATAGATCACCTATCTGTGTTGATAGGTTGACCACCATATTACATTTTAGGTAGTAAGTGTTTACCTACTTATCAATACTACTTAGATTTCTGACAAACAAAAGAAATTAGCAATTTGGAGAATTAGGCTCTACCTTAGTTCTAATATAAAACTCAATCAATGATTATGATCACATAAGTGTAGTGCTATGTAGGTACATATAGATCTGCCTATGTACAATAGTCACAGCCGTTCTATGTCTTTCCAAAGTTAAACAATAAGAGCCAAGAATAGAGTCTGCGTAGCTACCTGCAGCTAAGTCGGTAGAGACATAGGTTGAGTGTGACTGCTATACATAAAGACATTCGGTAATTAGGTCCCTAAATACTTAACCTATTTATTATTATATCCTTATTAATCTATTATTATGATCGATGGTACTCGCAGACGATACAAAAGTATTTATTTCTATTTTAAATATCACACTTATGGTCGACACCTATTTGAGTATTAACGATTGGTTATTTACATCGCGAAGTAGCTTCCATTGCTCCCTTCGAACGTTTAGAACATGAGTTCTAAAGCAGGAATACCGTCGTCAGAGCGGAATGTGGAGGTGAGTACGCCAGCGGCAGACAGCGGGGGCACCGGCACGTAGTGCGCGGCCGCCGTCATCGCCGCCGCCGGCCGTCAGGTGTACTCATCGTCCTCCTCCTCCTCACTCGACTCTGATGATACATCATCGATCTCCGGCTCCGGGAGAGACAACTTCAGATAATCCACGGCTGGCTGCCTTGACGGAATCAGATACCCAGCCGAATCCTGCGGTGTCGGTGACATCGGCGGCCTTGGCAACCCGGTCTGTACGCCTTCTACACGATTCCCTGCAGCCAGTTCTAATTTCCTGCAGATCTCATCGAAGCTTATTCGGTTTCGAGGGTCGGTCTCCCAGCAAGCGCGCATCAATTCCCCAGCAAAACGCGGGCAGTCATCGGGAGGGATCAGAACGATACCCTGTAGGATCAATCTCGTAGCGCCGTCGTTGTTATGCCCGTAAAAGGGTTGCTTTCCGCGGCTATAGATCTCCCATAGGACGACGCCGTACGACCAAACGTCAGATTCGTGTGTGAAACGGGCGTACACAATACTCTCTGGTGACATCCATCGCACTGGCATAGGACGTTCTCCACCCATTTTGTAGTAGTCACAAGTGTAGACATCGCGAGACATGCCGAAGTCAGCAATTTTGACGGCAAGATTGCATCCGACAAGACAGTTTCTGGCTGCGAGGTCACGGTGGACGAATCTTCTGGATGCGAGGTACTGCATGCCTCGTGCCACTTGTAAAGCGAAGTGTAGAAGAGCTGGTTCGTCTAAGTTAGGCCCCGGCCGGCCTCCACCGCGAGAGCCCCTTAACACACCAGCTAGATCACCCCATTCCATGTATTCAAACACCATCCACGGACTCGCGTTTATGTCTTCTGAAAAGACAATGATTATCATTAGATACTTAGATGCAATTTTACCAATGGTATTTCAATAATTCCACACCTTTATTGTATGTTCTTACCTCTGTAAACCACGCCCACGAGCGATAGGATATTTTCGTGCCGGAACGCAGACATAATCGAAACCTCTCTCACAAAGTCTTCTTCTGCACTCCGGCTTGCACTTTCCTTCAGCACCTTGATCGCCACCACTTGCTCACCGTTGCTTGCTTGTAACAAACCTGTTGATAGAAAACAAACATTTCTTGAACCATTTCAGCTACTGCGACATAGAGAGGCAGTTAGTCGTGTCATGATCTATGATTTTTGGATACAGAAAGAAAACCCTAAAAAGTTTAGTCTCGTTAGTTTCTTAGAGGCCTTCTTAGGATAAGGTTTGCACTATCGTCCCTCGTTGAGCTGAAGGAGGCACTAGTAGTAGGATAATTAGGTGCTTACCTTTGTGAACTTTTCCGAAGCAGCCTTCTCCGACTTCCTCTAGGAAAGTGAGAGCGTTTCTGTCCAGTAGCGGCACCTGAGGCTCGTTGGTGTCGTCGGTGGGAGTACCCTGCACCGCTACAGGATTCGGCCCGTACACTCCATACTGCGGGTTCGTTATATACCTTTCAGCTAGAAGCGGTTCTCCTGGTCGCACACGCTATAAAGAAAGCAAGGATATAGAAGTGTGCAACTAGAAGGCTAGCGTCAGCAAAACTTTATACCCATGCCATGCTCTTATCTATACCTACTAGACCTAAGAAGCAGTAGTTACAATGTAAGTACCTAAATCTCTGCCTACTTTTTCGCTGAAAAATATATACTCTTAACGAGCGGAGTGCGGAATTAACTAAACTCCAATTTTAAGCCCCAGATTCGCCAAGCCAAGCTCCAGATTGCCTTAATGTCGTCAATCATAGAAGGCTGGTCGTTATTCTTACACCACCACTACAAGGAATGAATAAATAAATACGCCTTGACATTTCACACAACGCCCTCTAGTCCCAAATTAAGCAGAGCTTGTACTATGGATAATTATTATGCTCCTAGGTACTATATAAAGGTACCTTTGCCTGTAATATTATCTCTTACTTACGGGTTGTGTTTTGCCATCTACATGACAGACACGTCTCCTGAAGTACCAGATAACTGCAGGAACCACTAAGAAGAGTAAAGCCACTCCTCCGACCAAGGCCATAAGCAGAAGACCGGCGGCACTGGACTCCATGCCAGCTCCTACTTGATCACTGCTCGTGCCAGGAGTGGCTTCCGCGAAAACCTCCCCACTGACCAGTGATTTTGAAATCTAGAAAGCATACAACAAGAGATCTAGAATTTATAGAGGTTGCTAACCTACCTCCTCAAATGTTTATGCTCTATTTTACCATAGATGATGAAAATTTATGAAAGTGCTAGAGTGTATCCAATGCAACATGATTTTCCATGTTACAAAAGCTTAATCGAAAAAGTTTCCGATGAGATAAAAACAAAATGTGTATGTAGAGTAGAAGCGTTCAACTTGGTTTTCCACAAACCTGACGTTATCATTTCGACCTATCATGCATAATAATCAGCGTAGACAATTAAGATGGACAGTTTGGAAAAACACTGCCATCTACCTCCTGATTACAGACTTATTAGGTGGGTACCACCACCTACGTAATAATTAACTATAACAAAAGCATTTTATAATTACTGTAACCTTTTTCTTCGTTCCACGTTCACCTTATCATTACAATTACATTACAAACGGCAAGTTGGTAAAATAGTATATCGTCTGACTAATGAAAATGATAAAACTTGGAGATGTCGCTTTCCCTGATACAAATCAAGACATGACTGATTCAGTCTAGCTTAGTTTAACTTACAAAGGTACTTCCGTTTCTAAAAACTTTCCCATTAAATCCGGCAGTCAGTTCTAGGCTACGATAAGCAGATAAAGGGCTGTAATTGAGATGGATGGTGCCGGTGATGATGAATCACCGGGGCCGTATTCAGGATTACTGTTTAATCTCCTTTATTTGTCAGAATCCAATGATCATGTAGATGTTTTAAGCATTTTGAAGCAGAAACATGCCGAACTACTGAGAAGGCACGCCACCAGCACTTGGTTAGGTACTCAATATAAATCAGGGTTAAAATAAATATCCTAGTAATCTGAAGGAGTCAATGTGGAATTTCAGTTCTATAATAGATTCTTTTATCTCTCTCATTTACGTATATGATCTAGGCCTGGCTGGTTTCGTCTACGTCCATCCTAAGTACAACCCTTGGCACTCACCTGTGCAGTGGGCGGCGCCGGCGCATATCGGTTGTCAGCAGAGTTGTTGGACGTTCGAGGTGGGATGACGTTGTAGATCGGCTTCGGGGTGACCGGAACTGAAATGATTAATATGGGTAAGAATTGTGTCTATTGTCTCGGGCCTACACATTTTTTAAGATAAATAGGTAGACTGGTTTGACTTAACTTTCACTACTGTTTGTAGACACAAACGTGGAGGTATCTAAATGTACTTAACCACGTTGACTTTTTAAAACATCATACTTTAGCTTTTATTATGAACTTCATGTTAATTTTAGCTATTTATTTTTTATGTTAATTTTCAAGTAATGCTTAAACAGCATTAGTTAAAATGAAGATGCATAGATACGATCACTAGCATTTAGTGTAGAAAAGATGTTGGTATATTAAATTTCACATCATAATTTGCCCACGCTATAACGTAATACCGTCAACAGGGTATTATATAAACTAAATTACAGTAATCATAAAATTAACACATGAATTAATAACCATACTTTAATGATTTACGAGCGTGCTACATACCTACGCGTCCGTCGTCGGATTAAAAAGGCGAGACATGTTATCGTAGACGATCTACGCGCGTGCTACGTTTGCGTAGGACTAAGGTAAGAAGTAGAGGGGCAGGATTTGTTATCGTAGAAGATCTGCACAAAGTAGTAGAAGGGCGGATATTGTTATCGTAGACCACCTACGCGTGCTATGCTACGCGTCCGTACCGGTGGTAGAGCTAAGGAGAGGAGTAGAGGGGCGAAAGTGCAGAACATGTTATCGTAGAAGAGCTACCCGCGTGCTACGTGTGCGTAAGAAGTACAGGGGCTGAATTGGTTATCGTAGACGATTTACGTGCGTAGTACGCGTTTGAAAAACCATTCCTACCCTTATTTTATTCTCTTTTTAGAAACTAAAGTTTTTGCTTTATACTTAGTGTTCTGAAAACCCGTCACATAAACCACTAATCTATGATTTATACCTGTGTTTCTATGGCATTTGCGATCGTCTGACTCGGGCAGTCCGTCAAAAGTACAGAGGCAGTAGTGCGCAGTTTCATTGTACGGCATGCATGCCGCCTCATGGCCACATGATGACAAGTTGCACGGTCCGCGGAGGTAGTGAAAAGAGCGTGCACTATGCGTTTCTAGTACTGTGATCAAGATAGGGAGTTATCGTAAACGATCTACGTATGCACGACGAGCTCGTAAGAGTAAAGAGGTAGGCCCAGTTATCGTAGAAGATTTACGTGCGAGCTACGCGGTTGTAGAAATGCGGAACTTATCGTAGGCGGTATATTATTATGAGTGTGGTGGGCTACACTTCCTAGGACTTATATTTCTATTATTATAGGTATTTATTGTCGTAGACGATCTACGCGCGTGATACGTGGTTGTAGGGCTTCGGACAAGAACAGAGGGGTGGGATGGGATTTGCTCTTTGAAATTTTTTGACACAATGTTTTAGTAATTATTATTCCAGTGTTTTGTTTAACTTTGTCACAGTTATAAAATAGTACCTGTGCTCCTAGGGCATCTGAAGTCTTCCGAAGCGGGTAGTCCGTTCGATGTACAGAGGCAGTAGTGCGCTGTCTTGTTGTACGGCATGCATGCCGCCTCTTTGCCACATGATGATAACTTGCATGACCCTTGGAGGTAGTGAAAAGCATACTTGGCTGAAATAATTAAATACGAATAAATTAGAAAAGCAGGTAATTTATAATAGCGTCAGATGTTTACTTGATCCTTCACGTAGTAGGGGAGCCCACGATGCTAAATGGGGATTTACTCGAGCGTCCTAGAGACCTATTGGGATGCAAAGCTTAGATGATATGAAGAAAAAAATGTTATATGATATATACCTTTACATCGGTGGGGGAAGCGGCTATAGATTTTTAAATATGTAAAAAAAAACTGTTGCATGGACATCCTCGAGCGCGTCAGATATTGATAGCATCAATGCCCTACGTATTTTTAATAATGTACGCATGTTAATCTGATCGTTTGCATGATGCGGGTGGTTGTATTTAAGGGTTGAAAATGAAAAAAAAAAAATTTAATCGAGCGCGTCAGATTTTCTAAGGGAGTGTTAAGTGCACCAAAAAAAAGCTCTCATTCACTAATCTGATGATTTCGATGGGACGCAAACTCGCGGCCATTTTCATAATGTGCAAAAAAAAATCGCCATTTTGAAATACTCAAGCGCGTCAGATTAAGATATATATGGTTCATCTTTATGTTCTAAACGTACTGTCTCATAATCTGACGATTATCTAGAGGGATTGGCCTGATCTGACAAAAAAAATTAGAAAAACGGTTCACCTTAAAGCTTAGGCATCGAATTCCAGGGCTGTACATTCCTTGGTTGTGTTTTCCATGGCTGTGAAAGCTCAGCACGTGTCGGGAATGCCCATCCACGGAATGTACAACCTGGGAATTGGATGCCAAAATACGTCATCACCTATGCTTTGTTTACACTTACTTGCCTGACTATGTGAACGATTCAACGATTAAAAGGGAACGTAAACAGAACAAAATATTTCATTTTTACTTAGGTAGGTACCTATATTTTTTATTAGTGTGTATATATAGTCAACTTCGCAATCGGTAGGTAGGTTAGGTTAGGTTTGTTTATAAAAAAATGCGAGCGAAGCGTGCCCATCCATAAAATCTGCTAAAAAATAAACTTTGTTGTTTTTCTCTATGCTTTTCAATCGTTATATTTTTAATCTGTTTAATACCTTTGATAGCCTGTGCTTTACTAATCACTAAATTCACACTAGTACCATTTTTAATCTGTAGTTACATCTGAACGAAGCATAGAATAAATCGACCAATCAGGAGAAAGTACATCAATTCCATGGTTGTGGTTTCTACGGGCGTGAATTCCCTACACGTGTCGGGAATGCACGACCATAGAATTGATGTATTTTTTTTTATACATGAATTCCATGGTTGTGTTTTACGGGGCTGTGCAAAATCGGGCTGTACAAACTCAGCACGTGTCAGGAAAGCACGGTCGTGCATTCCTGACTGCGCTTTCCACGGCTGTGTTTTCACAGGCTGTACATTCCATGGTTGTACAATAACCGGACCCTAAACAGTATGCCACGAGTCTTTATGATCAGCTGTGATGGCGTCATGGCAACAGAAACCTGAGTGGGGACGGAGTGAGAGAGTAATAGATAGAGAAAGAGTGAGAGAGGAATAGAAACGCGGAGAAGGAAATGTAGGCATCACGCAACTGCACGCATTTAACTTTATCGACGAATTTTTGTTATTTCGGCTTGCGGAAATCGTCAGATTATATATTTTTCATTATTCTTGAATTATTTCCTTCAAAATAAAAAAATATTTAGCTACGCTCGAGAATGTCGAGATGACGTTTTTTTTTTACAACTTTGTTGCCCTCCCCTTTTTTTACGTCACTCTCAAATTGTCAGATTAGTGAAATATATCCTTTTTAGGATGTAATTAACTCACCCTACCTTAATCTGACGCGCTCGAGAATTTCTGATGGTCAATTTTTTTTTACTAATCTGATCCTGTATCCTTCACGGGCGGCCTTATATATGGGCCTCATGTTTTGTGGAGGTACTTAACCGGGTACAAGGTATCCCCCTGTATATTAATCTGTCGCGCTTTGGTAAATCCCGAAATCCCCGCTTGGGCTCCCCTACTAACGTGACATGGAGTGTCAGTACAACCTATGAGGATTATGTTAGGTCTCTAATAATGTCCTTTTCTTTTATTTTATAAATGTTGCTGAACACCTGAATAACATAAACACCTGTCATCAAACTAATTGCCCTTGTCACTGTTTATACTTATTAATGCTGTTGGGAAAATGACCAAGTCACTGTGCCTTGTCTAGCCCTCTCGTTGCGTTGGTTTATCCTGTCAAATTTGGATATTACCGTAACACGCCAACATGCTTATCTGCTTAACCAACACTCACGTAGGTGGTCTTGATAAGGCCTATAATAATTAAGTTTGGTTTTAAGGTAAGAAGTGCCAAAGTCAATATTTTTTATTCAGTAAAATGACAAGGATCATTTAAGAATCATCTTACCTATAAGCTACCTAATTCTAGGTGCCAGTTAGTGCCTGCCACGGCACAGAAATCAAATCACATCAGCTCTTAGCATACAGGCCTAAATTAAGTATTGAAGTTATAGAGGCTGGCCGTTTTTTTGAATAGATTTTTTCTTACTCTGTAGGTTCTCCTCTTCAGGTCTTGACTCCTCTCGCGGCACCCTCGCCAGCTTCCCCGCATGCTCCCGAAATCTCTGAAACAAATTTAGAATTTTTACTTCCGCGATTTTCAAGGGTTTCGTTTTTTTCTTCGTCTATCGAATTAACTATTCGATAGAAGGTGGGCGTATGTTAATTTTATTAAAACTAGCCGAGATTTTAGTAGGAGCCATTGACCTTATATCACTTCGGTAGAGATTTAACTCTAATAGGGATAACGAGTTATCGGCTGAGAAATGACGTCGTCCTTATTAGAGTAAAATCACTGCCGAACTGAGCATAAGAGCCCTAGACCGGTATCCTAGATACTACTATAAAATTTCGCGGACTGGGCGGCAAATGAACCTGCTGCCTTAGCTAAAGTAGATAAAATGAGCACATACCTAATCAACCTATCAACTAATTTATCACAAACCTGTCTAGTAGGTACATACCTCCGTAGCGTTATTAACATCTGTGCTTAACCATTTTATCCGATGTCATAATATTGATATCTATCTTACCTTTACATATTGATAGCCATAAATCCCATTTCCATATAGATTGCATCAGTCAATCTTTATGAATAATACCTTACAGTCAGTTATTTCAGGTGCCAGGTCTAGATAGTACATATAAATTGCTTACCTATTCTACCTACCTACTGACTTGTATATTATGTATAAGCAGTATAAGTAATCAAGGTCAATTTCGTGATTTTACCTGCACACATAACACAGGAATAGAAAACAGAGACGACGACGGTCCCCACATGCCAAACATCACATTAACACCTAATTAGAATCAATTTTCAAGTTAATTTGTCCTACGCATGGAATGAGTAATGACTTGCATTACCATTGAGATAAAATCAAAGCCTTTACCAATTGTAAACATATTGTAAATTGTAATAGAATCATGATCTCGTAATCTCTACTGATAAATCCGCCTTCACTTGTTTTGTGCGTACGCGAATACCGTCTATTTAGAGTTTAGAGTCGAGTGGTCGAGTGCTGGCGTGATTTACTGATGTTTTGCACTTAAAATTAGGCGTATTACGGCTTGTAATATTTTAAGTACAATACTTAAAATATTACAAGCCGTAATACGCCCTAATAAAATAAAAGTTCGATTGGTAGGGTTGCGTTATCTGCCGAACGGGCGAGATGCTCAGCATAAAAGTTAATTTTGGCTACCTTATCGTAGAGTAACGCACTCTGTGGCCTCCAGGCTACGATAAATTAGTATCGTATGCTTACCTAAGAAAGGTTATTATTATAATTGAATGTTGATGTTTATTGTTCGTTAGCCTCAATAGTTTGACAATGATAAGTAGGTACTGTTTGGTAAATTTATTATTAATTAACACAGTTCCGTCAGATCATAATATAATTTTATGTAGGTATGTACTACCAATATGCGGCTCAAAACACAGAACGCTTGCGCGGGTCGGGTGCTTTTATTTGTATGGGATTCCAACCCGCACACGCGTTCTGTGTGTTGTCCATTTAGATTCAACGAAATACACACGCACCCGACCCGCAACGTTCATTCACTGTGCGTTTCTCTGGCGTTCCTTATTTGCGTCCTTTCGGTGTGAAGAAGATACAATCCTAAACAGTCTATGCAGTCCAATCTATCTTCGCAAACGCAGTAGGCCGTATTTGAAGAAGCAATTGATTTGGTAATTGAGCCATGTTTCTGTCCTCTGCTATCACGTTTTCGTGTTCACACGTGTAGGTATCTAAAGTCTACATTGTATCCAATCCAATCTAATAAGTACATATGTTGATAACGCTCGGAAGTTTAATGAGAAAAGTAATCTAACAGGAATATGGAATTTATTTTTAGTACCTACTTATTCGAATTGACTAGATTCGTCTGTACCTACCTACATTTTGAAAATGTACGCAATCTAATATTTGCATGGGAATGAAAAAGCGAGAGCGCTTAATTTGAATAGCAAAATAACTTATAGGTCCAAGTTACGCTGCAAGTGCACTTTCGGCCATACTTGCGGCGATCGGCCCTGTATCTTTACTTCATAATCGACCTGCTTGTTTCGCCACCACTTGTAGCCTAAAAAGTAGCTACAACTAACCTATAGATAGTATATAGTTATATACTTTTTGTATGTCATTGTACATCTTCCTAATGTCGATTAGCATTTTATATATGTACCTATTAAATATTACGTAATAATACATACTACGGACAGGATTTATTCGAAAAACGTTAAAAGATTTACTGCTGCGAACTTTTCTTAGTTACGAAAACAATTTTAGACTATGCAAGTAATTCAGAACCTCTTCAGAAAGTTGGTTAGAATAACAGAGTGTAGCTTCCTCTTTCCCAACCGTTGTTATTGCGCCATCGAAAAAAAGTGTCGACCGTCCGAGGACGACGTACACGGAAGTAGGTATACAATATGACAATACATATACCTTCTCAAGGTTCAAAATAGCATGTAATAGGTAGGTAGGTATATTTACCGGAGTACGTAAGTAGCTCCCCGGATTATGGTAACATTAACGCTTTTTTATCGATTCTTGAAAGTGATATGTACCAAACCCGTACCTACAATATTAATATTAATTATTTTTACAGGACCAATACCACTCAAAATATTCATTTAATTTAGAAAATAGTAGAATGTTTATGTAAAAGGTAGATATATGTCTTGATATTAGAATAATAGTACTACTTCTAAAATGGAAGATCCTGCGGCATAGTAAAATGAATTCTTTGGAAATCCCCTTCATAAAGTTTTCGTGTTCGTGAGAGTATTCGGCTCATCATCGCTTATTTTCGTCTCAGGATTGTTTTGACAGCTAAGATGCTTCCAACATTTTCTCTTTAGTTGTTGTTATAAGGCTATAACAATCAAATGGTAATCGAAACAGTTTATGGGGTGTCTAATGGCTAAACATTTTGAATTGTGACTGCCTGTTTAAATTTTATACTCAAATTTAACTACCATTTATTTACATATTTAAGTAACCTACTTAACCTTAGGTTACTGGGTACGTAATATTTGCTATCTAGGTAATTAAGCGACTTCAGGGTTTCACTGCATAAGATAACTGCAGCAAAATGTAAATTTAATCCTTATGGTCATTGATCTATAATGATGTCGTTGGTCAATACTATACTAGATTATGTTCACACCTATCCAAAAGTTTTGGCAATATCTTGGTAATCACAATCTCACATCAATCACATCTCTTAGTGGCAAGATTCCGTTGCTTTGGCCACAAAAGACTAGTGCGATTTGAAACACCCGGTATTGTATTACAAATAAATGTTCAAATAAGCTTTTAAATGTAAATAACAGTGACTCAGATAAATAAAATAAAAGTAGCATTAGGTTACATACTATACCGCCAAGGCGGCCAAACCAGTGCGGCCAGCACCCGCCAAGGGGTGGACATTTTTCGTTTGACGTCGTCATTGTGGTGAAATACAGTCTTTATTTCGATTCAAGATCCTGCTGCGAGACTTTTGTAGTGGCCTAGCCTGACTTGGGCTTATCGCTGCTGCGACTTTAGCTGCAAGTGTACCTGTAGCTTTAATCCCACTTGCCCCAAAGATGAAAAAATTACACTAAAGAGCTCAAGTGATTTGTCAATGTGGTGGTGCGAGTGTAGTTATTGCAAATTTGCGATGTCCACACAATTGTGGCATTTTGAAACGTCTAACAATAAAGTAGCTTTTTATTGAGCTATTCCGACAGCAAATGGTCGTTCGATATTTGTACGCAACGATGAACGTAGTGACTTTTCCAACCGCGAGAATATCCATTACAACTACAACCGACCGAGTATAAGCGTGACTGGAGATACAGATTATAATAACAGCCTCTACTGAGCTCAGAGAAATCTTAGGCCTAAAACTATGGTTTGGGGTATGAGTATGAACTCTAAGCACAGCAGAGGAATACGGCTAGGAATCACAGAGTAAATAAGCAGATGTAATATGAACTCTAACCCATTTACCTATACCACCTATACAATGTGACGACATTCTATTACACCTGAAGGCACGATTATAATAAGTAGGTACAGGTAGGTACTCTGTAGGCTTTGCCTCGGTTCCACTCTGGCACCCACACGTGACGTTTTTGCTAACAAATTACGACATAAACAACCGCTGACAAGTTGTAGGTACTCCGAGACCTAACATATTTTGTGCCTGACACGTTTCACGACTTGTCCTAATGACGGCAAAACAATAAGACATAACTGCAATCTAGCAGAAAGCAGGCTTTCGTGCACTTTCCAAAAGGTAGGTTACATATATTGACGGCTAAGCAGCCAACGATCGGGGGTTCAAAAGTACGAGTAGGTTCAATAGTAGGTACCTAAATAGAAAACATAAATTTTATGGTAGGTACTTGGCGAAACATTTGAATAAGAGTGCTTTGCTGCCTGGCGTTCTGGTTGCTAATGCACCTAAATCGTGTTATCTATATGATACTGCATGATATCACAGCATAAAATAATATGTCAAAAATATCTATGTATACATGCAAGGTGATTAATGTTGCAGCGCACAGTTTCTTACCAGTTGGTTTGCCTGCACTGCACTAGGTTTTCTGTGTATAGTGTGTTTGTAAATGATGTCTATGGATCACTAATATTGTGGCTATTGTTAAACTCTTGCATCATACGCCTACGCCTACGGTAGTAAAGTTTGAACAAACGTTTCAAATTGAGATAACCGATTGGGTTTCGATGAATATTTATATTTATTAGGGACGGTCTTCTAGTCTAGGTGAACCACATCGCATGTTGTTGTTTTGTGACTGTTAAAACATGATATCGTTATTGCTTTACCGCTATGAAAAGCATCAATCGACATCAAGGGGTAGCCGCCAGGAATTCCGTTCCGGATTTCCTGATCCGTTTCCTTCGAGATCGGACCAAGCGCTTATCAAAGAAAGGGCTCTTCTCACTAAAATAAATAGGTTACTGTTTTTGGAACAAAAGGCACCTACCTAGCAAGTAGGGTAGGAGAGAAGCACCGCACCGTATGGGCACACCTGGCGCGGAGCGGGCGAGGGCCGATCATTAAAACTGTTTATTTAAAAATACAACCGCTGTAGCGCTCAGCAAACGCGCCGAAAGCTATCTTTTTACCCGACCAGAAGGGTGTTTGTAGTAGGTACATGTAGTGGTTGACCGTTTGCAGTAGACCTTTCAGAATCTCCATGCGGTCAGTGACCAGCTAGTATGAAAGGGTCAGTGTGTTAATATTTTGCAAAAGCTTTGCAGTCAACTTCTTCAGTTGACCTCTCTATTATTTCAAGATTCAAATATTCCTGCAGTGAAAGCGGTTTTACCTATGCTATGCTATAGCTTAGATTGACTAATCTAAGCTATAGTACTAAGTAAATATACGCCTAATGCCGCTAAGTAGAATAATAATGAAAGTGCTCAACGAGGTTTAAGTCGTAGGTATGGTGACAAAAGTCAAGACAAGGTACAAATCTTCGGTTGTTTGTTTAATAATAAAGGCGCCTGAAACTCCTTAAACTAAGACATTAAGTTAAAAAAGCTCTCAGTAGATCAAACAAGACGAGTGGTGTCGGTCGACAGACGGCACGGTATCGGGTTTCACCCATCGGGTCACATTCGTCCTAATAAACACCAGATTGGTGTCAAAACCAGCTTTTTATGATTCCATCAATCCGTAAAGCTTGGAACACCCTGTGCATAAATGTTTGTTTTTAGTCAATCTACCGCGAAGGTTGCCGCTATCTTTGATCTGCCGATTTTAATTTAACGCAATGACTAACGGGCATTTTCTAGAGCTTACACTAGGTACACATTCCGTTTATGTCAACGATTATTGTAGTTATAGCATTACTAAAAAGAATGGGTACCTACCCTAACTAGTGTAGAAAGAATTGAGAAACAGATTTAATTTAGATATGACTTTTGAAACTATCTTGTGCAGAGGCATAGGATGGTTCAGATCGCCGCGACCTGAAGATAGATCCGGGCCCAGCTGTCATAAAATAGTTTATGAAGATGTGGACTGTATTCAGACAGGGGCTGTCAAATAGAGAATTCATAGTCGAGCTGCTGACTTAGTGCGCGTGTAGGCTAACTAACCCTTACAATAGCACCTACGCCGCCGTAGTGATGCTACATCTTATGCATTGTATGTATAGTATGACTGTGATGTGGTGTGGCTGTAATTTACTTTTAATATGGATATAAACAGAAATAAAATAGCTGTTTTAGTAGGAGTAAAGGCCAGGGTTAACTTTCACACCTATTGAGTGAAAGTGCTAAGGTACTTGTTGTGATCATTTTATGGTTTCCACGAACTTGACACTTCCAGCTGTTGCTTTGAAAGCTAAGAGTGTACAAAAACTAACTTGTCATACTAATAGGGAAGGTAGTTCTAGTTCAGAAAGTAGATTCATTTCAATATTTGTGTTAAGGATATTTTAATGGCTGTTTGTATATATGGCTTCGCCGCCGCTACAGCCATGGCCTGAGATTTTATCTAAATACTTTAATTATCCAAAACGCTTTGGAGGATTATGTATTTATATCACCACATGAGAAGCTGAGTAGGTAGTGATAATAAACTACTAAACAATGTCGCCTGTCCTTCACACTACTGGGGGCCTAATGCGGATACTGTGCATTTGGGCCACGCGGATACTTGGCTGGTGCGCGCAGTACTTGCTCATCTAATCTGTGGCTCAGTTCCGAACGGCCCACTTGGGAATAGGGTTGTGTTACCTGTAAACACTAAATACGAAATTTAAAACACCGAAAACCATTGTACAGTTTGCTCTATTTCGTAAGCGGTAGAGGCTTGAAAACACAGCGACATCATAATTTAGATAAAGACCGCAATTCCATGCCGATATAGTGCATATACCGTACTGTATGGCTTGGTTGGTACTGTCAAAACTATAAGATGTATCGCTAAATGTGTAACAAGAAGAAAGGGTAACGTTAGAGATGAAAAGTTTACTTATCCCCAGCTTTGTTTAATTGTCTTCCAGCTTACAGCCCTATTTCCAAGAGCTGGCACACATACAGAACAATCACGATCCTTTAATTAGACGTGCAGTACTAATCGCACACGTACCGTTTACGCAATGGTTTCTTGGATTGATGCACTTGTCTGCATACCTACATGTTTATTGATTGAAACCATTTCGTATTAGGTACTAGGTACCACAACGCCATCGTTGATGCTGGAACATTGCTGCCAGCAGCCCAAAGTCCTTCTCCGTTACTTGGAGTTACTTAAGAAGTTGAGCTGGCTGGGGTGAGATCAGCAGGGGGACAATGAACAATACACCCCAACGCGGGACTTCAGTGCCGAGGGCCCAGCACGAGTTTTCAGTGTATAGTGTGGCTTTAAAACGTCTTGACGCCCAGCACAGCAGTGGGCGCTGGTTTGTATGGAGACACTAAGCGGATTATTTGAGAAGCTCAACATGCGAGTACGAGCTTGGTGTAGACCAAGCTTGTTAAAGAATCCGCTCAGTGTCTCCATACAAATCGCGCCCACTGGTGTGCTGGGCGTCAGACGTTTTACACCAGATTTACACATGCACCAAAACTCGTACCAAGCCCTCAGATCTTATTCCCCCACTTTGAATTAGAACTAGGTACCTATATAATATTAAGTAGACTTTGTCATTGAAAGTGGAGTACCTAGTAGTGCTAGTAGTAAAGGTTTCTCGAGAGCAAATAGTTTGTGTGTTTTATCAAACAATTAATTTCTTAGTATCCTCTGGCTTCGTTTTAACTAACCATTCTAATGTGACTTCATGAATATCGATTAATACCAGAGAATATTAGTACAAGTCGGGTGTATTTCACTAAACGTTAGGTAAGTACTTACGTTATACTCTACCTTTGTTCTTACCTTCAATATTAATTCGATTTGTGGTGCTCATATCAAATTAAATTTAAATGAAAGCAAATCTTGGATCGCTAAAGTTCTTATTCCACTTGATTGATATGAGACGAGGTAAACCTTTTAATATAATACGTGTTCTGAAATATATTTCAACCGTCTGTAATAACATGAATAAATATGAAAGACTGTAGAAAAGTTTTTGGATATTATAGTACCTATCTACAACAGTAATTTTATATCAAGAAATTCTTAGAATAGGTGCATAAATGAAATTGAAATATTGGTAAATTGAAACTCTTGCTTCGCATTATACAGTACTAATGAATAAAACTACTTACCTAGGGTAACTTTTATGATATTTGTATGTAGGTATGTAGGTATAGTGTGTTTCAGTTTCAGTTGGTTCACGGGTTAGAAAAATGCACGCCCTTGAGCTGAGCTAGCCGCTCTGTTTATTCGACTGTCGTCTAGCACTTAGCATCGACGTCGATAGCAACTATTTTAGTACCTACTTTACTAACAGAAAAAAAATTACCTAGTAGATAGGTATATAGCTTGTACATAATTTTTATGTATATGTATGTGAACAATTAAAATATATTTACAATTCTTCATAGCTAGGTACATAGTCTCAAGACTCTAAGGTATAGGTAAGATATTTTGCAACCATAGGCGTGGGATAGCGTAGTATATCTTGAGGTGCCATCAGTGTTATTTATTACCTACTTTACACTCTAAACACTGTCTTGAAATCTGTGTTTGCGGTCATGAAGACAAGTTATGTTTTGTTAGCGATGTCACATTCACATTGTCATGTATGTTGGATTTCAGGTAGACCTCAATCCGTAGTCGCACGAATCTGAAGACTCTAGAAACACGACAGCTACGAATCAACTGCCCCAACCGCAAGTGCGTCTATAGCGACTGAAGGATTAAATAAATCAAATTGACGGCATCACAGCTAATAAAATTTAAATGTCAATGGTGAATCTACCTCAGGCACTTTGGGGTCATCAACTTGATAGTTTGGTTTAGGTACTTAGGTCTATTCTAGTTTATCACACATGTATGATCATGTCCCCATTCCCATGTTTATCCTACATTAGCTGCATAGGAACTCAGAGGTGTCGTGATCATTTCATTTTGGTTCGAGAATGTTGGTCACCTCCGTGCTCTCAAGTGATTTTTATGGCAAAGAATACCACTATTACTATTTATGGCATGTTATAACGGAAGGTAGGTACCTACTTTGGTATTCTTCTTTAACAACCCAGTCAGGTTTATGAGTTTATGACACTATGGCTACACGATACTCAGTGCCATAAATTACTCAACCTCTTATGGTAAGGTTACCAATTAGATTTATTAATGTACCTAGCTTTGTCACCAAGGTAATTGCTCATTAAAATAGCTTAGTATTTATAAATAATTTTGATACCATCATTATAT
Organism: Eulithis testata; assembly: GCA_947507515.1. Classification (NCBI taxonomy): domain Eukaryota; kingdom Metazoa; phylum Arthropoda; class Insecta; order Lepidoptera; family Geometridae; genus Eulithis; species Eulithis testata. Next base: position 4,569,451 of record OX382194.1, read on the forward strand.
TTCTGTACTTAGAGTTAGGTACCACAAAACAAGGTAGCTATCTACCAAGTTTGGAAAAACGGAACACTTATTTTCGTTTGTCATAAAATCAATTACTATAGTCTCTGTTAAATCACCATAACTATTAACTTACCTAGCTATAGCAGGTACTTATGAATTGACTTATGGCAGCGATAAATCTACAATTGATGGCATCAATATTATTTTATGATTACTTATTTTTACTGTGCAACATTTTGGTATAAAATAAATTCCTAAAGGTAAAACTTACAAAACCATAAAAAACAGGACTTAGAATAAAATTATAATACATTTGGGTACTCATACTCAGCCTCGATTTGGTTTATTTCATAATTTACTTACATACATGTCATAGGTACCTCAATTTCCCGAGTTTTAAAGGTTTTGACTAGAAATTGACTTAGTAATTACAGTCCACCAAATGTAGAGTATTGTAGAGCCTTTACTAATAATGATGAGTTATGGCTGGATACTTGTTGATTCTTGATAATGATGTAAATAAGGAAAAAATGTATATATGTATTCTATCAGCCATCTAGTTCTCATAGTACAAGCTTTGCTTAGTTTGGGACTAGAAGGCGTTGTGTAAAAAAAATGTTTGTGAATATTTATTTTATTTATTTATAGTTTCAAAACAAATTTGTTTTTATATTAGGTAAACAAAGGCAAGAAACGCACATGTTAATTTTAATTAAAATATGCGTTTCTTTTTTAAGCCCTATTGCTGCGGAGGGAAAATCTAAACTGCTGTACCTAAGCATGTTTGTATTCTGTTAAAGAAAATGGTGCTCAAGTAGAGAGTCTAAAGTAGAGACATACCTAAATATTTATAAGTGATAAATACAATATCTAGGTTTATTTCTATTCAGCATTTTATTACATAAATGTTTCAACAAGACAAAAACTTATGCATTTTTTGAAATATGCTTTTCCTCGGGTCACAGGCCATTTTGCATTAATATAAACAACTATGACCTCGAGGTTAATGACTCAACACCATATTGTATGAAAAATGGGAATGGGTTTATACTACGGAACAACGTTATGTCTGATAATAAATAATATTGTGATTTTAATGAAGACTCGTAATAAAGACGTTTTAAAAAATTTAGTTGAATCGAAACACGTGTCTCTATCGTTATAAAAATACGATGGAAATAATAACTCAATGTCTTTGATTCAAATATCATAAGTTAGTTATCGAAGTTGAGAGTTATAATAAATGATTATTATAACTTGGTTTCTATTTATTAAAAAATACCTAGAATATAATGGGTCATTTAGCCCCTTGTAACTATAGCAATCTACTATCATTATTAGACTATTCATTCAGTGGTGTTGTATAAAGTTACGAAAGTCTAGATTAATTTGAAGTTAGATATATTAAAATTACTTACATGATTACGTAGAGTTTTTTTACCGTTTACCTAATCTTTGTATTATTATTGATTGTCATTGTATGTCATTGTACGGAACGCAGTGGACTACGAAAGCAGGTGAAACCATCAAAGCGCTGATTAAATATCAAATCGACACTTGAATGGTTTACAAATACGTTAAATTAATTCTCAACTACTTTTTACCGGACTCCAGCAACCTTACAAAGCTTACAAACCAGTTGAAGTTGCCTATAAGGATCAGACAAGTTTTTTCACCGCGAATTCATTTATCACATTCTCATTTTAAAGAGATTGTAGAGCTTATTGAAAAACATTTATAATAAATAACGTAATAACACGAGGCCTGGCAAATAGAGAACCGTAAATTAACAGCCATAATTGGCGCTTTCATCGGGCATTCGATAGGAAATGTTATCCGAGTGAAAAGCTGCATTTACGTCTTGTGTTTGTGTAGGAGTAAGTAGGTACCGAGCATTCATAATATGCGTATAAGGTTGTGTTTTATTCTGAATAGTACAAGCTTAAGATAAAAAAAAAGCTGTTCTTTTTGACTGACTCTACCGTTGTAGCCTTAGTAAAGTAATAATACATTACAAACGTTGACAAAAACTGTACAATGGTTATAAAAAAAATTATTGTTACTTTACAGAGGTTGGCAGAGCCAGTAGGGGAAGGTTTTTCATATTTTATAAAATTTTACCTAGGTAAGCCAGTAGGCAATAATTTAATTTGTCTTTAGTAAAGTAAATACAGCTTTAACTTTTCGATGAACTTTACGAGCCTAAAAAAACAGAGTAGGTAGTTCCCCGGTGTGATGCGGTGGCAGCATCAATAGTAAGACGTTCAAAGATGCGAGGCAATACAATCGCGCACTGAAGACGTCTTATCTTCGACTTTATCTTCGGAACGTGACCCCGCTATCTTGGCCCCGCCCGCCCATCTCCCGAACAATAATTCTCGAATGTCGACGCAAATTCCACTATGTTTACCTACAATATTCTGCCAGGAACTTTCTACGTACCTACCTTTACGAGTACCTAGTTACATCCGCAATTTCTTCCATAGTCAGCCAATTTTTTTTTTAAATAATTTTAAGATCTTTGCATATTCATAGGTACCTAATCAAGATAACTTAATCGGCATTCCAGCTGTAGGGGAATGACTAGTCTGCGAATAGAGGTACAATCCTCTGAGCCTAATCGATAATACCTCGGCCTAAGCGTTTAGATAGTTTCAGAAAAGACCCGCACAAAAACGTACATATATTTTTTATTCTTGCACTATTATTCCGTGGTAATATACTCTGTTTCGAGCTCATTGAATTGAATCAGACAGAACTGAGGGCGTATAGTTCTCACTGGGCTCTGCACAACCACTGTATTTATCCGAACAAACCCATTAATTTAGAAAGGCGATCTGTCGTGCGATTGTGTATGATTTGGACCACCTTGCCGGTTATTAATTGATTATCCGATAAGACAAGCGAGATTTTCGAACAAGCCATTCTCACGGATTTATTGATTTGGATGTATCATTATTATAACTATTACCCGCCGAGTAACACGCCGCGTGCAAATTTTAAATTAGCTCTAAACATCGTAGAGTTAGTCGCAAGATTACTACGATTACCGCCGCGATTTCGAAAATTTGCATATTTTTTTTCATGATACCTATATGAAAAACCTTGCAAACCTTTTGATAGATCTTCCTTTCCGAGAGATTCACTGAAACAAAGTTTTTATACCAGTTCACGAATGCCGCAAAACTATTATAGTTTCGATAGTCATTTTACCCGGGAAACTGTATATTATTGCGCGTTTTGAAAATGAAATGATCGAAGCAACAACCGCAGCGTAAAAAGAAAATCGTTGGATAGACGTAAAAGTTTTGTTCTGAGTATGATTTCTATGACACTTTGTTTAGGTGAGTGTAATAACCGGGAGTTCCTTTGACGCGGAGGGAACCCCACATGCACTGCACACTAGCAAATTCAATCTCGAATGACCTGGCACGATCAGATTGAGTGTCATACATTTCATTTTGACAACCGGATAACAAAAGGTAGCAACTGCCTATTGAAAGATAAGAAGAAAAGCAACAAAAAACATGGCCACTGCCCGACCTGCTACAGCAAAGCGAGGTACCCTTACCTACTTAGTTTCCTCAAAGGTTAACTTAAGTCGGTAGCATCACTTTCCGCTCGCCTAAGCGCGTGGTCTTTCAAAACTTTTATTTTAATTTGCGTATGAGCATGAGCAATCGAAGGAAGCAACAAGTGGCTGAAATAAACACCGAGACGGACGAGATGCGAGAGCTTCTTAAGAGGAAATTGACGTCAGTGCTTCAGTTGGCAGTACACACTTGTTCATAAGAACGCGCTTATAGGTAGAGTCGTTTTACTGTGGTATGATTATGATTCCACGAGGCATTCCTCGAACCGCACCTAAATGAATCGCACCTAGGCGAAACGCACCCAAGTACTTCCTCGAACCGCACCTATTTGGGTGCGGTTCAAACAGTAGGTATAAATGTTAAGTTTTACTTCCTCGAACCGCACCTATGACAATTTAGGGTCTAGTGATGGGGTAAGCAAGTATTATTCACATTTTAATGCATACTTAATTAACTTATTAAAGCGTTATCGACTAGTTAAATTAATGTTAATAACTCCCGCAGCAGCGCACGCGCTATGTAAGGGAAACGGTGACTCATAGCGAGCGTAGCGCACACCGGCTTAGTGTAGATTTGAATGCATTTGACGAGTCCATCCGATTATAGCCGAAAGCTCGCGAGCCTTGTTTACGTCGCATGAACGACACTCGTACCTAATTTGTTTAGTTTAAGTTTTACTGATCACCGGTCCTTACGCAATGGACTAATGTTTTCGTGTTTGTCAATGTGAAAATAATCAGTTGTGCTATAGTTACATGTGTTTAGTAACTAATTAAACATGGAACCCACGCCGTCGACATCAACTGCACCTGCCGAAAGATCATTTGATTATATCACAAGCAGAAAAGGAAAACAAAATAAAGTTTTTGATAAGAGACGTCATAGAAAATGTAGACAATATAAAGGCGGAGGCACATTATGGCGGTGCACTGTCAAAGCTTGTCACGGATGCTTAACTCTGAACAGCCGTGAAGAACTGATTAAAGTCAAAGAACATAGCTGTCCCTTTGATAGTTCCCCTTCCAACTTACAACTTAAGCATGTTATGGATGACCTAAAAGAAAATGTTATATCATCAAATGAGCCAATACCCACCTTATATAAGTCGAAGGTGGATGAAGTCCTTGACAAGGGGCTTAATTTGACAAGGGGCTTAATTCCCCTACGACTATCTAACGCTAAGGTAGTTAGAGAAACTTACTTGGACATCTTTTGGAGTTTTTGCGAATAGACGCTCTACTCTGTGATATCTGTTTCATCTGTTGTAGAGGCCCGTTTTTATTTCATAAAAATCTGGTATGTTTACTACCAAATTAAGCCCCTTGTCAAGGACTTCATCCACCTTCGACTTATATAAGGTGGGTATTGGCTCATTTGATGACATAACATTTTCTTTTAGGTCATCCATAACATGCTTAAGTTGTAAGTTGGAAGGGGAACTATCAAAAGGACAGCTATGTTCTTTGACTTTAATCAGTTCTTCACGGCTGTTCAGAGTTAAGCATCCGTAAAAAGCTTTGACAGTGCACCGCCATAATGTGCCTCCGCCTTTATATTGTCTACATTTTCTATGACGTCTCTTATCAAAAACTATATTTTGTTTTCCTTCTGCTTGTGATATACTTAATCAAATGATCTTTCGGCAGGTGCAGTTGATGTCGACGGCGTGGGTTCCATGTTTAATTAGTTACTAAACACATGTAACTATAGCACAACTGATTATTTTCACATTGACAAACACGAAAACATTAGTCCATTGCGTAAGGACCGGTGATCAGTAAAACTTAAACTAAACAAATTAGGTACGAGTGTCGTTCATGCGACGTAAACAAGGCTCGCGAGCTTTCGGCTGTAATCGGATGGACTCGTCAAATGCATTCAAATCTACACTAAGCCGGTGTGCGCTACGCTCGCTATGAGTCACCGTTTCCCTTACATAGCGCGTGCGCTGCTGCGGGAGTTATTAACATTAATTTAACTAGTCGATAACGCTTTAATAAGTTAATTAAGTATGCATTAAAATGTGAATAATACTTGCTTACCCCATCACTAGACCCTAAATTGTCATAGGTGCGGTTCGAGGAAGTAAAACTTAACATTTATACCTACTGTTTAAACCGCACCCAAATAGGTGCGGTTCGAGGAAGTACTTGGGTGCGTTTCGCCTAGGTGCGATTCATTTAGGTGCGGTTCGAGGAATGCCCCGATTCCACAATCAATTACTTGACTCAGACTTAGATTTTGTTTATTTTTCCAGACTACTGAGACGAAAGTCATGCAGGAACTGTCTGTCAGCTATTTTACTAAAAATTTTTTTAAACCGGATTATTAGTTAGATCTTTATAAATTATTTAGGTACCTACTGAAAGGGTGCCGTAAATTATCTATAAGGATATCTCTATTGTTATTTACCAATAAGTTTTTCTTGTGGAATCATTGGTGCGCGAGTTCGACTCTTTCTTAGCAAGAACTTAACAGTTCTGTGCTAATCCAACCATGTGGGACATCGGTTCTAAAGATTCCAAACCAAACTAATCAATAAAAGATTACGTTTGCAAATACAGAATAATAACAAATTTATTAGTATAAACATACAATGTAGAAAATATATGATAGGTAGAAAATATATTATAATAGGTACGTACCTACCTATGTTCTGCATGGACGTCTAAGTAGAGTGGGATAGATTTGGTAGAGTCGGCTTCCTTTGAGAATATTGTGATATATTATACGTCGTACGACGTTTGCTACGTTCCAAATGTTATTGTAGAATTCGTTAGGTTTCCCTATCTAAGGGCAGAGTTCGACAATATCGTTAGTAAAACATGAATGGCAATTGTTATAAATGAGTATCGAGTACTTAGAACACGCTAATGGAGCTTATCAATGGTATCATTAGAACAGGATTTTAGAGAAGCTAAAGTTGTAAATAAATCTACCTAATCATTTCTGTCCTAAACTATCCCTGATAGCATTTTTTTTATTCTGTACCTGTTTATATATATTTACCTAATAAATAAAGATATAATATTATTTATCAGAAAGAAAAAAATTTTACCCAATGGCCCGTTAGCTCGGTTCATTGTACAAAAGAGACATGTTCGTAAAACTACCTCCCACTCACACGGTTTACAAAATATTGCCAATAAGTATAATTTCCGCGATTACACGATGTAAATAAAATTCGCCAGATTTTGAAGTGTTATTTTGGTACACCCACGCCTACGTCACATTTTAATAAAGAACTAATATGTATGGATGTGAAATTGTATATTGAACTTTCATGTATCGTTTTGAGAAGAGCGGCAACCGTTTTACGGCGGCCATGTTGTAGGTATGATAGAAATACCTAGTAACTTTTTATAAGAGAAAAATAAAAGTTGTCCCTAGGTAAGTACCTAGTTAAAATTATTATCGTTAGTTAGTAAGTAAGTAATAAATAAATTATTCGTTTCAGTTTTTGTATAGGACTCTAATTTTTTTTGGAAAATGTGAGTTCATTCATCAATCTAGCAAACGTTAAGAATTTTTTCTTTAGTTATGTATTTAAGTAAGTACCTACATAATGTTTATTTTATAGCCGTGACGGTATCTGTTTTTATGGGAACCCTCACCGTCGTTGTAGCTTTAGTTGCAAGCGGTTTGCGTAGGTACAATCATATATTTGAATTTAAGCTTTTATTAAAACTCTGTTTATATTTTACAAAGGTGTTGCTATACATAATTTACACGTTACCCACTACATTCAGTTAAGTACAATGCTTACAATATTATGTCAACTTGTCAAGTACCCATGTATGATTTTATGGTAAGGTGTTTCTTACATAATGTATGTTCTGATCTGATGTAAATCTGATGAGAATATTTTCTTGTTTCATACTTTTTCGAATTTCAAAAAAAAAGTGTGGCTTATTTCTGCAATTTTTTCGTTACGAATTTTGTATTGTAGTACGCTCGTAGGCCGTCTACACTTCGATGTGCTCTGTGAAAAGGTTTGATAGGTAGAGTATATACATTGGTTTAATTAATTTCACCAATGAGGTAGGTACATATAAATTTAACGGTACATATTAAATAAATGAAAAAATAAGTTATTTTCTCCAGATAATAAGTAAAACCACAGTACTTTGTAAGCAGGTAGCTTACAGATAAATTATTGACCATTAACCTAGAAACTTACCCTCTTTTTACCCTTCGGATTTTCCGAGGACTGACTGTTATTTTTAATCCTCATCGCGACTTCAATTCCTTTGAATCAACATTTTTAACCACACACTGTTCAACACACATTAATATCTCCTTTCACTTCTATATAAGCACGTGTATAAGTTCCTTTGTAGAAAAAAGTTTAAAAAGTTTAGAAAACTAGCGCGTGTTTTCCCGCGTGTTTCCTGCATGAAACGAAGAGGCGCGATAGGCGTCGCGTTTCGGTCAGAGCGCGCGTGAAGTGGGCTACAGATTGTGGCCATCCTCAAACTCCCGCCTCCCGACGTCCCACGTACCCCGCGCCCTCGCAATGTAAACAAAACATTAATTATACTACTTACTTAGTCTCCTAATATTTTTATTTACTTAGGTACCCAAATTATTGAGTTACAGCGACTGGTTGCTAAGCTGAGAGGATGGTATGTGCTGGCTGGGTAAGCCTAGTTCATTCAACCAAATGTCCCAGGCATTACAGTGTCCCGTTCATCGGGCCATGTTTAAAAAGTGACCTCTGGACTTTGATGCCGTGCAAAGGTCTATTTTTTTTAACACGTATGTATTGGCCAAAAAAAGACTGCAAACTATAAAACTCTACTTGGCGGCCAGCGACATGCCCGTACTACTCAACAACTTTATTTCTCTAGTGGCATAATTATTTTAGACCGTACCGTACTTTTAGTATACCCGGTATTTTTATTATAACCTTTATGCCTGTAGCCACAATAATTGTGGTAGAGCTTTGGATAAGTTTTTAGTTCCTTCTTATAATAATAGCTATCACTAGCTGATACCCGCGACTTCGTACGCGTGCGAAACTTTCCACCTAACTATCTGTCAACCAGTATGCGATGAACCTCGTGCCAAAGGCTGCTTTTGTTTAGAGAGTTCATGCTATATCTAAGAATCCACGTCTTTGATTTCAATAAAATATAGCCTATGTTTCAATCCGGAAAAAAGGCTTCCGAATGGTATAAGTTTCATTGAAATTGGTCCAGTAGTTTAGGCGTGATCCGCGAACAAACAAACAGATAAACAGACAAACTCGATTTTCGGAATCAGAATCGTTTATTTAGTAGATCTGCATGTTTAGTATATCCATATCTTTAATTTTAGTTTTTGGCTATTTGCAGTTCTAAAATAGGTAGGTAGTATAGATTACCAGAAGCTCATGACCTATTGGAACTTTTTATCAGTAAAAACTTAAACCCCTAAACCGAATGGCGGGTGAATGATTTAGGATCAAGAAAGCTTTGAGATGATATTTTTTTTGGTACATCAAGAAATTTGATTGAAGAATTTCAAATTCTTAGACTTTTTTTTTTTTTTTAAATTTTTTCTGGCATGTCCTTTTGCCGTGTCTGGAGTCTTTTTGGTTTTTTTTATTCTAGTGTTTGTTACTGTTGCTCGATTACATACTGATTACAGAAATACTAATTGACTCATATTAAAATTTATGTTAAACGTTTATATTCGCATGTTCAAAAGTGGTTCTGATAAAAAGCGCTAGTTTCCAATAAACCGGTAGGTAAAAGCTTGTTTGCCGTAATAAAGCAGTGAACGCTACCTTTTGTGGTGCTAAATATTTACTAGTTTCAGGTATTTTCGGGAAAAAGTACCATTGTCCGGTAAAAAAACTCTTTTGAACTCACCAATGTTTCCGGGATCTTTGTGTGGGGACTCTAAAAGTGTTCACATAGGTCCTACAAACCTTTACCATAAGTAAAAAAAACTACTTATAAATATCTGTTATGTAAAGAGTTTAACTATTAAACAGTTTGCAGTGTAAAAACATCTCTGGCACGTAATTTATAATATTGAACACGTTATAAATTACGTGCCAGAGATGTTTTTACACTGGAATAATATTGACCGATCATCCGATATCCTACATTAGTAAGAGAGGACCATTAGCAGTTTTGCTCTTAAAAGTTACCCTTAACTTTAAAAGATCATTTTACAAGGTGGCTTACATGCTAATTGTCTTGGAAAGCCAGGCATTACCCACTCAGGCACTAGGTATCTCTAAACCTCGAGAGCTACTCTGAAAGTATTTTATCGAATTAATTGAAATTAAATTTAAAATAAAGAAGGTTGGTACTGATAAATAAGTTCCAATAGTCGTCGTAATTTATAAGTATTAAAATCGTAGTTATTGAAAGTCACAGTTTCTTTCTTAGTTTACCAGTTCGTCTGTGAAGCCATCACGTCGGCTTATTCATGAAGAAAACCTCCTACACTTGTCTTTTTTGGCTCGTAATTATCATACCGAAACTTAAGCTGTCATTGATATGGTTCTGATAAAAGCTTACTGATAAGAATTTAATTTAGGAACATAAGTAGAGCCTTAGTAGAGCATAAAATGCGGCTCAAGCATATAACAAGAAGAATAACAAACACTGTAAATGAAAACGTTTCACTTTCAGAGTAGGTAAGCTTAGCTAAAAGCTAATTGATTCTACTGCCTACGGAATCGCAATAAACGTCTGTTCGCATCAACGCTGCATACAAATTGAGCGTGCTTTTAGCACACAAAGTTAAGAATCACTTTACTTTATATTTATTTACCTCAGAAACGCAAAGGTAATTGCATGCAAACTTTGACATACACGTAATATCTAATGTAGGATTTCCATTAGCGAAATTAATGTTGAGAAACTTGCTCACGGTTTCCGCGCATGAAGCCTAGCAACACCCTAACCATAAACCACCTTCATAACACAGAACTATTAGGTATTTAGAAAACTCTGTGCTTGCTGGCTGTCGTTGGATGACATAAATAAAAAGGTCCTAAAAGGTATAAAAAGGTTACGTTGGAAACTTAGTATTTAAATAATTTATAAGTTTAAAAAACTGGAAAAACCGACTTCAATCTGATACGCATTCATAATCAAATGATGATGATGATGATGATAGCAGTTCATTGGGACTGTTCTATTGATCGTAAACACCACAGAAAAGCAAAATACGTGTGTACGTGGATAACGTGTTTTTTCCAGTACTTCAAAATATACAACCGAATTGATACCTTTTCCTCTTTTGAAGTCGGTAACTTATACTTATCGAGGATCCATCTCATGACCTACCTTCCGGTTTCACCATCAGCTGATGATGCTGATGACCATAAGATTCATTGGGAATTGTCATGAAATTCATGGGAACTGACTTCAATTTGAAACGTTGAACCTTCATCATTAAATAATGATGATGATGATGATGGAAGTTCATTGGGACTATTTTATTGATCGTAAGCACAACAGAAACGTCACAGGAAAGCAAATACGCAGTGTCGTGTAAGTGAATGACGTGTGTTTTCGATATATTCTTATTTAACTGCCAAACTACTAAACTGATTTTGATAAAAAAATTTATGGGACCAATCTGGAAGCATATTTTCAGATAAAAAAAGAATTTTTCAAATCGGTTCATAAATAACGGAGTTCTGAGGTAACAAACATAAAAAAAACAACCGAGTTGAGAACCTCCTCCTTTTTTGAAGTCGGTTAAAAATCTGAGGAACTAAGGAATATCGCTTGGTATAGGTACAAAAGCGCTGGTTTCAAACATTTTTCGAATGAGTTTGATGTTCAATCGGAAGGTATTTGGTTGATATACTTACCCAGCTATGACAGCGGAAGACCTCTAAAGGCTCCTCTATGACAAAAGCTGATATCACAAAGCTTTGAGAAGGTTATTCAATCAATTAGTTAATTTTAGTTTATGTCGGATGAGAGAAGGTAGAAATGCACACAATTAATCCATTACTCACTTACTGAAGATGCTGTCTTGTTTCAGGAATCAGCAGCCGTAATATAGCGTTCTTTAATTTTAAAAAAAGACTAATGTTGAACCCTCATTGCTACGACCAGAGATACTGACCAGTAGAGAGCGGTGATAGAGTTGCTATTACTCTAGTCCTCTCATAACAACGACCGCTTTAGAGCGCCCTAAAAGAAAAGACATCCGACCTCTAATTCGAAACAAAATTAGCACCACACTGGATTTAAATAGGTTCTTTTCACAGTACTTGCTTTGTAAGAAGGGTCATACAAAAAAGCGCTAGGCCCTACGCCGTAGTTTCTTGCCCGTAAACTATGATCGAGAGGAACTGGCGCCGAGAACCATCTAGTTTCATTATCATCATCATCCACAGCTTGACTTCACCCACTGCTGGGTATAGGCCTCTCTATGTCTGTGTCCACTCCTCACGGCCCTCAGCCACAACCCATCTAAGAACGAATTTAAGAACGAATCCTTGTGATTTTACTGAATAAAACATTTTTGACTTTAATTTTTGAAAGGGCTGGTGTTATTACAATCTACAACGTCCAATATGCCTTCAGATTAGGTAGGTAGGTCATGTCAACCTATAGGTATAATGAGGGTATATCATGATCGGACGATCTTCTCTGCTGTGTTCAACGGTTCTTGAACACAGAGCTTTTGTAGCAAAAATAATTCCTCTACCAAACCAATTATGATAAAGCTTTCGGATATCTGAATCTATATTCGTATCCCAGATGCATTTGTGATGTGATTGCGTGCGGCCTCAAACTCCTTTACTGAGAACAAAAATAGCTAAAACAAGGATATTGTTACCGTATTTTCTATCGCACTGCTGTTTTTTCGCAGAGGTTTCTACAGATGCTGGTGATATCCTAAAATGGCTTATTGAATAGCAAGAATACTGTCAGTAAAGATTGATTTCGTACACAAACTCCCTTAAAAGGACACCGGTCTTCAAAGCATTGCGTTGATGGCAGAATCGAATGCCAAAACAATCCCTTTCAATAGCAAACCACTGCTTTCAATAGAAGGTGATAATGAAATGCTTTTGCGGCAAGCAGTTATCGTTTATTAGAATTAATACATGGTCATGGAATAGAATTTGGTTGTAAATTCGTTTGAATGGCTGCCATGCACCGCGCCTGGTGTACCGCAAACACCCTATTACGCTGGGGTTTCTACCGGCAATGACTGCAAATGATTAGCACCGTGGGCGTATCTAGTCAGGCACGGGGGCAGAATGGAAAATGGCAGTTTATTATAGGACCTCTATGATGTAAGGTTTAAATCTTAGCTTAGTAGGTATATACCTGAGGAGAACATTGTAGGATATGTGTCCTCCTACGAAAAGGGAAGATCTTCCACGCCGAGCGACCTTTGGCTCGGGGTCCGAGGACCGATGGATGGTATTCGGTAGTATTACTTATGTTCAAACTCCGTGATAACTTCGTTTGCGCGATCTAGAAAATTTCTCATGTTAGTTCTTATGTAGCGAGATAGATGGCGCTACATCACTCCCTTTCCAGACCGGAGGTCGTTGTTGGTAGCAGCGTCGATGAAAGCCAAGTTGTGCCAGCGTTGCTCATTGTCTACGGTGAGTCGAGACGTGGTGAGCAGATGCGATGCGAAGCGTTCATTGTCTACAGTGAGTCGAGACGGAACAAGATGCGCTTGTTGTCTACGGTGAGTCGAGACGAAGCGGTGCGGTGCGTTGTTGTTGGCGTGAATCTGGCTGGTCTGCGGTGAGTCGAGACAGGTGCTGGGATTCATATTGTGCTGGATGTAGCAACGATGAGGAGATGTCGCGATAGCCTGCAGGTCCAGGAAGCTGTCTGATGCGGCTGCGATGGAACTGCGGAGCCTGCTGGCTGATGATTGCTGCTGCTGCATGGCTGATAGAAGCTGGGAGAATGAGAAAAAGTAGATAGACAGATGATCCGGCTAGATCGGCTTGATGGTTAAAGAAGGTTGTGCGTGTTCAGGAAACTCCAGTCGTCAGGCTTCGGCAGCTGTTCCGTAGTGGTTGACGGCTGGATCACGTCGGCTGGTCACCAATTTGAAGCTCAACCTCGCACGAGGCTTTCTCCGATAATTGAAACGCCGGAACAAGTTCCACAGTTTTGGAGAACTAATAAAATGCACAGGAAAAAGTACCGTGTCGGTAGCGTAACGTTGTGTGTCAGACAATGGCCGACCGGAATTTTGGAAGTGGCGCATGATGCCAACCTAAGGCCAAACCCTTAGTGTGACAACATCACAAAATAATCTGTCCGTTCGGACACGCCACATACTCTTAAAATGTAAGGGGTAAATCTTACATCTACCAACATCAAGACATAGGCAAGTTCTTTGATGAGCAAAATGCCAAGAAAAGCCAGCTTTTGCCGGGAAACAATGGAAACTTCGCTTCTTTGATGTCGCATATGTCGTGATCAATCAAAGTGCCAATTTATATCTTGATCCATTGAGTTTACTAAACTTTGAACCCCTTTTCTCTATCGCTCTGACTACACCCATAGTTGGTATTTATTATTTATCGTTGTAATGATGAGTTATGTGGAATATCTGTGTCAGAGACTGCAAGTCTTGTTGCTATTAGTCGCGGTATGACACAGAGTTGATTATCGATGGGGTAATAAAAGTAAATAGATACAATTATGTTAGAAGTTTGAAGCTTGGTTAGCTGCAACTGTATCTTTGACAGCATCTTATCCCGATGATGACCCACTTAACCTATTGATAAAGCGGTAGACCACGTATGAGGTGGCGGGACGAGCTGGAAGCCTATGAGAGGGATTGGCGAATTGGGGCTCAAGAATGTGGAGACTGGTGGAAGTGGTGGGAGGTCTTTGCTCAACAACGGGACAGTATGGGCTAGTAGTAATAGTAATTTCAAAGGATTCATTATTAAAAATGTATTAGGTACTTAGTACAAGTAGGTATTCATTAGGCTTTGCGGTAGGTAAGTACGGATCTGATGGTTTTCTTATATTGATCACTGATGGTTTCACAAGCTAAAAACCACCGTAAGCTCAAGTGATAGAGCATTTTGTAGAGCCAAGCCGTTGTAAAATGATACAGGTACACTATTTACCTAATAATAATCCTAGGTAAGCCTATTTGACTTACATAAAGCAACACTAAAAGCTCGATAGTTATAGATAAAGACAGCAAACGTACCATTTGTAATCTACTTTCCTGCTACGTATTGGCCACAGGCATCCTATAAATCAGTTTGAGTAATTGCCGAAAGCTGTAGGTAGGTACTGTGCCTTTAGCATTAGTTTTGAACGCTTCCGCCTATAGTCAAATCGTAAACGTGCTTCGTGAACAAAATATCTTCAGATCAATTTGACGGATTTCTACCCGATCATCCTTCATGATCCCATGATCCCGTATTCCCGTGGAAATTCCACTGTCAATTAGGTACTGCTAAACCGAAATCAGAAACTACGAACTACTAGATAGTACGAACGTCAGAACCGAAAATACCGCGAGTGTCCCACTCACAGAATAGAGATAAAAGTGTATTCCGTGGTCCCCCTGATACTGCTGAGGGTACCCCTACGCAGTTTCACTATGCACTGCACCGCATACGTAACAAAATGCACCGTAATATTTTAATTTGTGACACGAGTCGCGGTGGGAAACTAGCTAAACGACCCGTCACGATGCGAACGAGACTTGTAAATAGGCTTGGAACGAATCATTACATTTAAAGAAGCTATCACTAAGGCTCTGCGTTTGTAGAAGACAGTCACCGTCATAATGCAGCCAGAAGCAGAGGCGCAGTACCTACGATTCCTATAAATATTTCGCGACCATCGGCGAAATGTACCTAGGTAAGTGACTAAAGCAGGATGTTAAGAGATGAAAACGGGATCAGTGACACGTCTTGGGAGAGGACAGACCTACATTACATACGTCCAGCCAATGATCTTTTACATAGAAGATCAAACATTGCGTCCAGCAGTAAACATACAGTCATACAGAAGATTATTGGCCGAATACTCAAACGCCACTTAAACCGCACTCAATTTAAG
Organism: Eulithis testata; assembly: GCA_947507515.1. Taxonomy (NCBI): domain Eukaryota; kingdom Metazoa; phylum Arthropoda; class Insecta; order Lepidoptera; family Geometridae; genus Eulithis; species Eulithis testata. Next base: position 4,585,076 of record OX382194.1, read on the forward strand.
TTCTGCTTAAGTTATTGCCATCTCTTAAAAATGAGTAATGTCGAACAGAGGCAGAGCAATTTTATGTGGTGCTCAAATTTGAATGACTTTTGAGTATTCCAGCCTATATTCCGTTTTCTTTGAGTGGACCGATAGAAATGATCCTTACGACTAGGTACTGCGTCATAGAATGGTTGTTCCTTTTTAGAAAACCGCACGTAGGTTGATCCTAACGTTCTATTTAGTTGACACGAACACGACAACTCGTAAAAGTTACGAGTTAAAATTCTCGAAGAAAGGTAAGTTGCTTTTAAAGCACCTAACAAACTAGGTTACGCATTGATTATATTTTAGTGTCGAAATAGCAATACAGCGTACGAGCATGGAAGTAAGGAGGCGAAATGTGAAAAATATAATATCACGGAGGTCAACAACGTTACGAACTAGGTATTTATTGATACCTACAGGGTGCTTTAGGGTCACTCCCGAAAACTTCGGTGCCGTCGACTTAATTCACCTGGGCTAAGTCACCTAGGTGAATTAAGTATACTATTTAGTAGACTTAATATACCTGCCTTATTATTTATTAATTATTAAATATGAAGAAAACAAGATTATATATACTAAGCTATTGTAAAAGTAACAGGCATATTTTAATACTCGTACAAGTTTAACCTATTCTCAGGTGGACTGAACAGTTAGATTTTTTTTATACTACTGACTAGGCAAACAAGCGTACGGCCCGCCTGATGGGAAACGGGTACCGAAGTATCCGTCACTAGAACTTTTTCATATTGGAAACTAAAATGAAAACAGCCTTTCATACCTTTGTTTTTAATACTTACCTACCTATTTTCTTGGCAAAAATGTGTGGAACAGAGAAGAGATTTAATGAATAGTGGGGTAGGTATATTTGTTTACTTTTTTATCGATAAATATCGATTCATGACTTCTGAGATGTTATGAAATTTTTTTAGATTGCTTTGCTAAGTCCTCCTACAATCGGAACCACTTACCTAGTCCTAAGTCGTGTGAAAGTCACGAATGACCGACACTTGAAGAGGTTCCAGCCGAGTTCAACAATAGCAAGTGGACCGACTCGGGATACACGGTCTTTAAATCAGGTAAATAATGCTAAATAGATTCCTTGTCTATGAAATGAATAGGCACGAGGGTTTTTATTGTCACTGGCTTGAGGTTGTATGTAGGTCGCTACAGCCGCGCCGCCGTCACGCCTGGCACGTGTTATTGCGCCAAAGTGGTGTCGATGACGAGAGAAATAATACTTCATTTAGAAGTGTAGACAAATACTTCATTTAAAAGTGCTGTTGGCCCATAAACAGGTAAAATCTATTCTTTTCGAAAATCAGTCTGTTATGTCCGTTTCTGTTACGGTTCCGATTGCGCAGACATTAGTCAAATCCTTGATTAGTCAAATTAGAGATTGGTTAAATAAAACCTATGATATTATTAAATCTGCTATTAGTCAAGGACGCTTTGGTAGAAATTATAGTTTTATCTAAGTTAATCTCTATATAGGTAGAAAATTGGGACAAACAGTTTCCTACCAAATTACTTATAGTCAAAAGAAACAGTTTTGTGGATTCTAAGGGTTTTAAAAATTGTATCGGCAAGTACTTTAATTGGGTTAAATAAAGTAAACGGATGTAGGTTCTTGCTGATTCGATTACCAACGGAAGAGGAAATACTTAGCTCTACGAAACGGTGTAAACTGATTAGCATTTATGATAACTTTAACACGAGGTTAAGGTTATTAACATGCTCGCTTATAGAGCCTCCTACAGAGTGTTGTAAGACTACTACCATAGCTGGGCACCGTTAATCAAATAGTTAACTTCGTTAATCGTTAATCCGCTACAAAAAAAGTTAGCTTCGTCAAACGTGAAGGCGTTACATTTCGGAACAATTAACGCAAGTTTACGTTAATCGTTAATCCGTTAATATGTGTAAAGTTGCATCTTTATATCGTTGCGTTAGTGAACTTATAAAACCTGTTGGTTCAGGTTCTGGAAGTTAACAGGTTAGGAACAAAACAAAATACTTGTATAATTCAAATGTGAAATTTAATCGTTGGGCATAAGGTGCATATTCCCTTTCATGAACAACAAACAAACAAAACACTCGTCACTCTAAGCACAGATGATAAGTAATGAAATGATCAAACGAAACAAAAATCTCTTCGCAGTTTTCTTTCTCACTCGCACGCGTCGGCTAAATATATCTAGTTTTGTTTTTGTTTCACTCGCTGCCACGCGCCGCCCAGCACTTGTCGTTACATACTTGTCTGAACCTGTTTTTCGCGCCGCGCCGCGGTGCCGTGCGGTAACCATTAGGCATTGGATTAACGATTAACGGACTTCTGCATATTAACGGAAGTTAACGTGTCCGTGAACATTTTTAAAAGTTAACTTAAAAGTTAATCCGTTAATCAAAATGTTAACTTCGTTAATTAACGATTAACGGATTAACGAGTTAATCATTTTCTATGGTTCACTCCACGTTCACTCTTTTGGTTTCAAAAAATGTTGATATTGATGGGCAGGTTAGGATAGGTTACTTTAACCCTCCAAAGTTTTTGGGAGTCTTCTTATTTCACCTTGTATACCTACGTCAGTGTGACGATCGCGCTATTAGCTCTTTTTACTTCTAATTTTGACGTTTGAACGGAACGTTTTTGGGTCTAATTTTAACATTGGTTTAGCAAAGGTAAGCTATGATTACCAGGTAGTTTCTATAATAACGTTTGCCAAATGTATAGTTATTGGTTTGATTTTGGCATTATTGTTAGAAGCTGTGGTTAGAAGTTAGAGGCATCTGTAATTCCTAATCTCTTCATGAAAAAAACTAACTTCATTATGTTACGACATAACAAGTGTCGGTCGCGGTCTCGATACTGTAATTAACAATTAGCTAATTTAAATAACATACCTAATTAATGAGGCCATCCTTCATCTGAATACACTTGTGATGCGGCACACGTATACCTAAGCTACGTCGGATTAGTTAAGCGTCGGGTTCACTAAAAAACTTTGGACTTCACATAGCGACAGATAAAGTAAAAAGGTTATTTCACAACATATCAAAACATATCGTTATAAGCAGTAATATTAACACCATCGGCTAGTTTAAGTTGGTTAAAAAAACAAAGAGGTGCAAAGTAATGAGTGAGAGTAAAATAAGTAAATCTGACAAGTGCTGCGTGCGTTGCGTGCTTTGACGATGATGACGACTGTCGAGCTGTCTTTGTTGCGCAGGGTGACTCAAATGTGCAATTCGTGCCCTTGCACCCAGCCCTTGCCACTGAACAGCCACAAAAAAAAGCAGAAGAATATGTTAAGTAGGTATATGTAGTTACGGCCGCCATGTTAGCTGTATAGTAATACAGCAGCCGTCGTTTCTTATAGAAATCCCCTTACTAAGTATGTATAATACTACGTACCTACATTAAGTAATCCTGTTTTCTATTGTACCTACATCTAAGTACTAGGTAAGTATACTTTTGTGACTGATTTTGTAAGAATTACAGTATAACAGAAAATAAATCTCAATAAAATTGTAACTTACGCTACCTAACTGTGGGTAGAAAATTGAAGATTAGATTAATACAAACAAGTATTATTGAGTATCATACCTACATACTTAGCTAGGTTATTTTCTGGGAAAAAAATTGAGGATAAGGTAATGAGTATCATACTTCGAAGAGGTATAATATGCAAGTAGTTACCTACCTGATCTAAACCTACCTAATATTGCCTGAAAGTATGTCACAAAAACCCAAGGATATTAAGCAAGGGCTTAAAATTTATAATATATCTCTTATAATAAAAAGAGGACTTCGGCAATCAAATCCTACCAAGAAACACAAACAGCCGGTCGTTGTTTATCAAAATAGGTCACACTAAATACAGGACACGTGGTATACCTACAGTTAATTTTTGCCAAACTTAACCTACATGTCCTTGACAAAATCGATTTCAAACAGATCTGATTGGAAATAGAAATCGAATGGGATACAAAAGAATATTCTAAGTAATTACCTAACTACTTTATTAAACTCTTAAGGCAGGTAGGTAAGGTACTCTACCTAAGGCTTTCTCAAATTGTATAAGTTGGTAGTTTGGTATCTGCTCACATTGGCTGGGCTAGGAGTAGGTAAACCTTATTTAAGATGTTGATGACCGATTGGCCTAAAACTTAGAGATCAATGAGTACTACCTACTGAAAATTATAAATTCTCGTAGTGTCTCGATGAAAGGTCGATTAATCAAAGAAGGACGATTACTCTGGAAGTTTTGGCACTATGACGCAAATTCATTCCGACCATCCATTTTTGGGAATCGTGGATGTTACCGGAAGACGTACCTTCTAGGTACTAGTAGACCACACACGAATCAACACACATCCTTTTGACGTAGGTCCAATATAGTACAATTCTACTCACTGTAGGAATACCATAAAAAAAATTATACAAAATAATAAGCAGCAGTAGGTATCTTACCTACCTCTCTTTTTGGCACGAGAAGAGAAAAATTGTGTTTTTTTTTAATTTTGTAATCATTATAAGGATGGGCATTAGGCAGTCTAGCGTTTGGCTTTGGCCACGCATCAAGTAGAAGAACCTACCCCGGAAAAAGCGCGCCATTACAAAATTTACTTCCCAGATAACACGTGACACAAATTCAGTATCGTTTACAGTTCATAGAACTTTAATTACTACTTTAAGTAGGTAGATGTGCTTGTTTACTCACTTTACCAGTAGGGAGGTGTGAGTCAATCGATCATAGGTAGAGACCAACTTGTATGCAAAAGTTTATTCCAATATCAGCGTAATATTTGATAGTTTTACGTTTTAGAAATACTCTGGTAGGTAATATAAAATGAAATAAAATATTACCTAGGTAACAATAACAATCAATGTTTAAAAGAACAGCCTAGCCTATGTTAGACTTCTATTTCTGCATCTAAAATCTAATCTAAAGCCGCATATATTTTTGTCAAATAAACAATCTTGTGTTTTGCATATTTTCATATTTCACGCTAAGTGGCATATAACGTCCCGTCTCTAGTCATTACGATATCACCTCGAAGATGCGTGTCTCGGACCCTCGGAGAAATGCACCCAGGCCACAGAATACAGCAACAGTTGGTACTAGCCTTATCAGTAGCCATTGTCCGTATGTGAGCGTAATCAATAGCATTCTTGAACTTAGAAGCATAATAACGAGCTCCATCTTGAAATGAATTGCCCGTGGTGGTTGAGCGAACTTAGCTTTGAAAATTGTTTGTAGTTTGTAGCCATAACCATAAAGGTATACACTTTCTTTTCTGGGACTCCGAGAGTTTCCCATATTCTCACTCTTCACTCTATTTTCTTCTAAGGATGAGTCAGTAGGTAACCTAATATTTTATTCCAACGATAGGTATTCAATACAATTATCTTCGTCTTATGACCTTTACACTCTTGTCTAATGTATGGTGAGTCATAGGAAAGTCCAAACTAGGTATTGGAATTTTGAAGTCAAAGAGTGAGATTTCTGTGCCTACTGTTTGGTAGAAAAAAAAATAAACATCGAAGAAAGAAGAAAATAGCTTAGTTTAGATAAATAAGCTATACGATTGCGGGAAATACCTTAAACATACCCAAATCTCTATCCTTTTCAAATTTAGAATCTAGAATTCTAGATCCTTGAAGAGGTCTAGAAGACTGTCGGAGGCAGCTCCAACTAAGCCAAACATTGCATTGGGAACGGAAGAAACAATGTGCAATCAACCGGATGCACTGTTCGGCCTCATGACTTGGATTCGATAAAAGTAAAGAATAAATCACACAAGATGCGCCTACTCAACACAGAAGAGTAACCTATGTGGGACATAGGTTCTTACATCAAAGCTGATTTTAGTTTTCAGTGGCCTATACTGCTACAGATTTCGAAAATACTGTTTTTTTTTTCATTTCCTTCAAGCGTCAAAAAGTTTATTGAGTGTCGGTTTTGTGATTGCGCCTATCTTGCGCCTATCGAACGTATTGTCTTACCAATATTATGTTTCTATGAGAACTTCTATTGTTAACCAAAATCTTTCAATATCTAAGTAAACCGAAAACAAAACCAATTTGAAAATAGCGTTCGTTCTCAATCGGATGCAAAACGATTTTTCTCTATAGAAGTAACTTATATATCTATGTGAACTGAACCTAGTAATATTACTTAGTCTTAGCTCCACCAATTCTAGATCTATTCCTGACCGCAATAGAAATAACAGTATCTAATTGATAAACCGCGACGTATGGCTTTCTATTTATAATGTAAGAAGTTACGATCTCGCCTAGAGCTAGAACTAGCCCAAAGATAGAAGTTGTATTGTTTCCTCAACAAATTACGACGACTCGAGACGCCGCACAATATTCCTTTTCAAAAGAGTACCTACAAGGTGTGCCGAAATTAAGCTTGTCGGCATGGTCGGCATGTGTTATAGTCTATGGTAAAAGTGACATGACAAGCGGCTGTCAAAGTCACTCGCGTTTGAGTCGTGAGGATGGGCGCGAATACGGGCTTCTTTGGTGAAGGTTTGAAAAAGAGGTTCTGGACCTTCGGGAAGAAGAGGAAACCGTGAACGCACCACATCTACGACGAATCGCTAAATATCATGCAAATCCAAGAGAATCTAAACCAAAATGAATGTTTATAGCTACTATGAATTGTGGCCAACCTGCCAGACGTTATATTTTGTGTGCTCGGGCCATCTAAACTTAACCATTTCTGATGAAAGGTCTCGTGTGCCTTTAAGCTTCATTATTTAAACTATTAATAATAATTATAATAATTGAGCCAGGATTTTTGAAAAAAAAAACGTGTTAGAAGGAATGATTTTGGAGAGCGGACCACACGACGCGACGCCAAAACATCCTCAGCAGGCAGGCAGGTTCACAGGTAAATCAGGCGCCAGTTTGACTAGTTTTTTCTCTCCTGTGATGTCGAACAATCTGCAGTGCCAGGAACACCGGTGGACTTATTCTTTACAGAGGATTCAAAAGGCTCTTTCAAATTAATAGAATTAAAACTTTTTGCCAAAACCTCTCACATTTACACCCTTTATGGTCGTGGATCCCTAATCGCGGACGTCGATCTCTAGATGTTGCGGTGTCGCCGCAGAATTCGATTTACCGATCGCACAAGGCAGTCCGTTGTAGGGTTCCGCCTCTTTACCGAAGGCACAGATGTTGTTACACTCAGTACGGCCAGCGCTAGGGCTATCGGCATGCGATATCGGTGCCCTCGGTGACTCCTAACGAACTCGTTTGCAGCTATAAAACCTGACGTTTCTATCACTACAGTACGATGCATTGCTGGCAAGTTGTAAAGCTACTTTTGACAGCAATGATCTAAAAAATACAGTACCTACATGAAGTAAATAGTAAATAGTAGGTATACTTAATTCACCTGGGTGAATTAACCCAGGTGAATTAAGTCTTAAGAAGGCTTTATAAGAGCTCTGTTACTTACCCCACCACCATTAGATGAGCTCACTGTCTGCCTTTATATTTTACTGAGTTTCATCTTGTTCAGAAAAAAATAAGGCTTACGCCACTATACGTTTTTTTAATACCTACCTAGTTACATAATAGGCAAACGTTTGACCTAAATCTCACTCGATGCCTGTGTTTCAGTAGAGACTCTGAGAAAGTTTGTTTACTTAGCTTTCATAAGTATAACTTCATAACTAATTATCGCTTAGCATACGTTTTTAACTTATTAGTCGTGGGCCAAGAGCCCTTTATCACTGCTCTATACACGCAACTTTATTAGAGTTTGATCGGAAAATTAGTGATAAGATTTATCTCTTGGAGAATAAGGAATTGCCATGATTGGGATATGTGTAATTAATTGCAGATTGCTTCCTTAATTTTCTTTTATCATGGAACTTATAGGTAGGTAGGTACCTCTACGTACCTATAGGTACGTAGAGGTAAGTATACCTATAGGTACGTAGAGGAATATCTACTCACTTAATCGGACTTTGCGTGATTGTGTGAAGGTGTCAATTAGTATCAGATAGGTACTGTAAATATAGGTTCTTGCATGAAATAGTTTTTCCAAAACTGTTTGCGACAACCCTAAAGACGGCTTTGCAAATTAGTAGAAGATTGAACACAAGAGGTGTCGGGTTACGAACTTACGAACGCCCGACCCGTCTCGAGAAGAACATGGTTAGGTAGATATCTGGGTTCTCGATATCCAAACTTCATTACACGAGTATCCGACCATAGACACAGACTTAGCATGGTAGAGTCACTAAATAAACAAATAATTATTATTATTTATTAATTGGATGATTTATATACAGCGTCAAGAGCCCCTGCTTATCCGTGCTGATGAAGACGCGTAGTGACTGGGTTTTTTTTTGGTGGATGGTTTGTCCACCACCTCTAGGTAAGTATACCTACCATCCTCTCAGTCTAGTTGGCCTTATCCACAAGAAAAACGTGTGCGTATGGAGCTGACTAAATCGCGGGTTTCCCAACGATATTTTCGTTCACAGTTTAAAAGCACCGGCAAAGCGCACATAAATTTTCTGAATTAAAATAACCTACTTATAGGTTTTGAACCTACGATCTTACCGGCGCGGCGGTGCGTGGTGCAAACAAAACACAGCTGCAGAAATCTGACCGTATTCAGAGTTCTATTTTGTTGAGAATCTCGCAGTTTTTGTATGGATAAAAATCAGATCTCCCGCTTATCGAGTTTTCATATAAAATATTTCACAAGTCGCTTTTCGATAGGTATTTTTATCGATCAACAAAACAGACTACAAGCTCTGCAGATACCTGCAATCTGTATCTAAAGGTCGAAATCAAATAAATGACCGCTACATGCATCAATCAACCCAATACCCGGTACTAAGAACATGTCCGACTATAATAAGTCCCTTTTCTTTAGCCTGATAGCAATTACGCACACTCATCTCCTGTCCATCGACATGTAAGAGTATGGTAAATTAGCAAAAAATAATCGACAGTCAACCGGTACATCACTATAGCCAACGAAAGTGATGTGTTTGTTTGTAGAGCCGTTAATTATGATGCCCATAACCTAATATATGTTTAACAATATAATTATGTAAGTATACATAATGTTCTATTGATTTTTATGTTTATATATTAAATTATGTAGTAGGTATAGCTCTTACTTTTTATGTAAGATAAATATTATTCTCTGTAATGTCGCACTAGACCAGGGTAGATAGTTTTTGAAACCGAAAAAAATAAATCATAGTAGGTAGAATGAAACCCAATGGAAAAGGAGGAGAATATTATAAAAAAGAAAGGAAAAATAATTTACGGGCGATCTGAAGTCGGGAAGGGGAAGGGGGTGGGTTTTTAAGAGTAAAAACGGTTTATCCCGATTTCCGGCAAAACAACAAGTCTTATGGAAAAAAGTTAATTGGCAAAGATTAGGTAATAAAAAGATCTACAACTTTTGTAAATACACTTTTTTTATATAACCTCAAAATTTATGTGAAAAATTCAAAAAAACCTTGTTTTTGGTCTTTATTTTTTACAAAAATGTTTTTTTTTTCACGAAATTTGGTGAAAACTTACCTTTTTATGTCCCAAATACACTGTAATTTATTTGATTTGAAATATTGATTTTTCCACCTTATTTTGACTTAATATCCGAAAAATCTTCCTAATTTTCAATCGAAAAATCAACCGTCAAAATATCAGCTTTTTTCAAAAAATTGGTGTGCTATCTGTTCGTTGAAATGTCTACTTTCAGATGGTTTAAAAAATATTATAATATATAAATATAGTAAATCTTCTCAGACAATAAATTCAAAAATTCGAATGAGATTTTTTTTTAGTTTTGCGTACTCTTTTGAGCTACCTATTTATTAAAATTTACACTTTAATTACTTGAAAAATGTAGCATGTAGCATTGTCTGCCAGCCAACTCAAACGTGGTGGATGTTTGAGTTGGCTAGCAGACAATGCTTTCAGCATTAAGTCCACCCTTTGTAACAAATTTATAATTTTGTGCACTAAAGTATTAAATAAATAAAACAAAATAAGTATCATACATATCCTACCCTTAAAATAATAGGTAGGTAGGTATTGGTTATATTGTTGAACTTGGTCGCAGAATCCGACCGCAATATTTGGTATTTTGTCATACCTTGGTACCTACGTAATTTTATTTTATTTTTCCTAAGCACATTTGAAATGTTTTTGTCCAATAAATCATTTTCTAATATTATTTTTGAAAAGAGTAGTCACTTAGCAGCCTATCTGTATCTTACCCAACCAGTTTATTTCTTTAGTAGGTACCTTCTTATTGCAAATAAATATTTATTTCGGTTTGAACCGACGACGACGCGCCTGGGGATATTATTTTATAATTGGCTCTGGACTGGACTCTACGTTCTAGCCGCAAGAATCTCCACTGGCATTTAAAGATTGCTATCTATTCTCTACACTTTACAGGCCAAGTCGCGTGCATAGCTAGTTGATAAATAAACTGCTCGCTATAAGCCTTAGTAGCCCTTTGGTGGTGCCGCTGACCACAATACTCCACAGATCACCTCATAGTTACCTCACAGCATTCTGTTGAGATAATCTTGGTCAAGATAATGTCAGGATGCGTTTGCTCATTTTACTTACTGCAGCTTCGAGCTTTGCAATATCAAGATGCACTGCGCTGGACAGGAACGTAAATAAGATGTATGGATGGGTTCAATTCGATAGAGTCAGTCTATCAGCATGCACTACTTTGACATTTTGACTTCTCGTCCACTCGGGGCCCTCGATCTTTTCGAAGCTCACTTCGAGAAATCAAGATACCCAACGTGGTTTAGGTCGTTGTTTTTCGAAAGTAAGCTTTGTGTGCCTACTGCTTATATAGTTGTATACCTACATATATGTATGATATCTTTGTGTAGTTTTTTTTCAAGTCCTACGTAGGTATATCGGTTTATAAAAGGTCAGCAGCCCTGCTATATGAACTGCGAAGTATCTCTCCAACAGGCCACCATTGTACGATAAAGCAACATGCTGTTCAAAATAAATTGTACGAAAGCTTCCCACCTACATACAAATATTCTACCGTTTACTTTTGTTTGATTGTGCTATGATTTGTTGGCTCCACAATGTTTGGTAACTAAATGGCAGGTGAAAATATTACAAGCACCCACACCGTATTTCTGCCTCTTTCAAAATACATTAGGTATCTACTCTAACTAAAGTCATAGAAATGAAGATTCAGAGATATTTGATGTGTCCTACTCCGATAACAAGTGAAGCTAGATATAAAGCGTGTAAAAATAGATTTTGAAAAGAGCAACGAAAGTGCGTGTTTTTTTTATGAAAAATAATGCAAAAGGAGAAATCTAGATTCGTATCACGTATACAACACCCAACAATGCTCAAGGCATCACAAAAAACCTATGCATGAGCCTAATTCTTGGGAAAATATAAGCAACCAATGAGTCTTGCAAAAATGTCGAAAAAGTAGGTACTGGGGCAGAAGTATGGGGCCACCAAAAGGTACAACTCACTCGCTGAAACAAAGGTTTACTTTGAAGTGTGTATGTATGTAGGTATAAGTGTGTTTATTGAAACTATGTATGTAGCTGAATTACACCATGTTCCTCGTACGGAAAATCAGTTCAGGAAGAATAGGTTAACATCTCCCGTATGGTTCAACTGGTTCTTTGAAAGCAAGGGGAGTAAAAATAGATGATTCGTCAGTTCGGCTGCTTCAAAATTTAGTTCACAACGCTATGCTATGGTGTGATTTCAAAAATTGGTAGAGGCAAGAATACCTTTGCTCAAAATATTCTAGGTGTATAGCTAAAACACCAACGCTAGGCAAGTATACCTACCTATTAGGTGTAGGCATAGTTTTTATTAGAATAACTCCCACGATGAGGTAACTGTACCTAACCAACCAATTCCTCAAACTCATAAATAATTAGGTATCTACTGAGGTTGGTGCTTATATTATTTGCTTTTCATATTCGTTATACGGATGTGACCAGCTGGTGCCCATTGAAAGGGTTATTCATATCTTCATTCAATAGAAAAAATATGGGAATCGATACAGTTTTAGGAAAACATCAGCAACACTTTTATTTTTTTACGTAAACAATCGCTTCTCTCGGCTTTAGCAGAATAAAATACACTATTAAGCACATGTAGCTAAGTACTAAACTGACTAGAATTACCTTTACAATATATACCTTCCACCATTCATCGACGCTACTGGATGTAGAGGCCCAGAGCCCGGTGAAGATAATCGTCTCAATCGTACACACTATGATCCAAAACACGTGCCAAACGCGCACGTGCCGGAAACGAATCTTGAACTCCATGAGGCAGAATAAGTAAATGAATGCAAGGAATATGTAAAAACTTCTGCGGAGCGTGCTTGCTTGTGGCACTATCAGAAACAGCAGCATCACTTGGTACTGCGAGAACAGTAAGATAATTGCGAGGAAGGGGAAAAAATTTAAGAAACATGCAATGGAGGTAAGCCGCGCGATGAAGAACCCATACCAAGCCAGAAAGTGAACCAGAGCTGCTGTAGCATCTTGTGGCTCAAGGCCTCGCATGTATGACCGAGGTACCCGCCTCGGAATATCGGGCTCATCTGCCACGATTTCGTCCCAATACTTCCGCCTTGTCGGAGCCGAGATCCACGAGGGAAATGACTCGGCATTCTCCATCATCTTTTCTGCCCACACAGCTATTGATCCGGGCCTGGGAGCGTGCATCGCTGGAGGCGGAGTGATATTAACTTTTTCGATTGTGAACTCCGTATCTCGTCTGCGTGGAGCCACCTTATCTATAATCGATACCGGTCGGACGTACTCGCTATCGCTATCGAAACCAGAAGACAACAGGGAATCTTTCTTTTCTATTGGATTCAGATAATCAGAACTCGTGTCGGAGTAGTTATCATAGAAAGTGGATGAATCAACAACGGTGTTTCTTGGTGGAAACTGAATCAAATCACTGTTTAATCTGGTTTGCTCATCTGATGTTTGCGAAGTATTCGACTGTCGCTTAACTACAGTGCCGTAAATTTCTTTTTCAAATTGTTTTCTGCTCTGTGTAACGCTAAGAACTTTGTCCGTGATAAGGATTTCGCCATCGTGGCTGTTTACGCTCCATGGGTAGCTTTTTCCGCATATCTTTTCTCTTTCGAATCTTCGGTAGAGAGTTGATACGCTGGCCATTCGGAGCATAGATGCTATTATGCTTACTGATTGAACTGAAACTGGAAAATAAATTCAAACTTATGCATTTTTCCTTACCTACCTACCTAACTCCTTAGTTTAACTGATAAAAAACGTGTCGTCGTAAAGCCCCAGTTTAGTCTATCAGACCTCATTTTACATTTGAGTGCGCGCGCTTTTTTTTTGTCATTGAGGTAAAAGTAGATAACTATTATAGGTAGGTAGATATCTACCGAAACTATCAGTGGTTTGGTTGGTTACTTATTCATCGTTTTCATACCTTTGTCGAACGTAGAGTTCGTGAGCCTTGACATTAAATCCAAGATGTTTAAAACAGCGTGTGGTGCGCAGTGTATGAACGCTTGCAGGAACAGGTAGAGCTCCGTAGGGGATGGACTTCTGGCTTCTGTGAGGGCCTCGAGGATTCTCTCGTTATCTTCGGCTCGGGAGGCATACACTGCCTCCACCCACCAGAAGATTTGGGAGCAATATCTGCAGAGAAAAAAATCGAAGGAGTCTATGCAAACGAGTCAATGTTAGGTGGTTGGGAGTTTTTAGGTGTTGTGCATTTTTAACAGACTTCAAAAGAGGAAGAGTTTTCAATACGCTTGTTTTTTTTTTTATTTTATTTTATTTACCTGAAAGTGTAGGTAGGTATACCTACTTCCAGATTAGTCGCATAATTTTTTTATCAAAATCGGTTCAGGAAAAAATCTCGTCATTCACGTACTTACACAAAATTGCGTATTTTGCTTTCCTGTGACCTTTCAATGGTGTTTTCGATCAATAGAACGAACCCAGTGAACTATCATACCATCATTATCATCATCTGATGATAAAGCTGTATCAAATTGAAGTCGGTTTTTTCAAGTTTTGAAACTTATAAAAAAAATCTGACCTGCCAATAGCAGCTATAGGAAAGAACACTGCATTCACAAACTGCATTGCAATCCATCGCACGTCCTTCGTCTTCACGTTGACGGAGTAGGCAGTGAGCTCAGTCTGCAACCCTGGGGGCGGTGCTGCGAGTGTAAAGACGAGCGAGAGGATGGAAGGTAGAGACATCAGAATTATGCAGAACGCTGCTAATCTGTCGACAAAAAAAAACTCTTATGTTTGCAGCGCAAGCAATAGGTAAGGTATGTAGGATGTATATGGACCTTCCTTATCTACTACCTACTTTTACTGAATCTAGTTAGATATACCTAAGTACAATCTATTCTGTACCTTGACGACAAGTTAGAACCTACCTAACCCAAGTATTATAGGTAAGACCTAAGTAGGTACCTATACTAGTAACCTATTAGCCCAGTCAAATTAGCATTTCACCTCGGAATTTGAGATACCAAGCTATAAACTCGTATAAACTTGTATCTTGACATCCTAAAAGTGGTCTCAAAACCTACATAATAATATGGTAGGGTGTCGGCGTCCATTAAAATCTCAAGGTCAAAGGTTACAAAAAGCGACCTTTTGCAAATATCTCGTTTCCTATGGGTTTTTTGCTGTTAGTATGTATCATCAATATTGTAGAGGATTAAGTTCCCTTCAACTTTTGTATCAATAAAATTTTTATACGTTGAATCGTTTTTGAGATAGAGGGCGGAGAGCGCGTTTTATAATTTTTACTACAACTCAAAGGCTATTTAAGCTAGAATAAAAATAAAAATGGTTTTGGAATGTCTACAAAAAGCCCTATCCAATGACATCCAATTTGATATTTTTGTACGACTTTTTCTGTTTTTTTACTTTCTTCGGCCTATGTTTTTCGACGAGATCTTTCGAGCCGCTTATTCAATCTTCACAGAATTTAATAGGTCTACGGAAAGTGTTTTAAAGTTTTACTGGTTTGTTAAATGAAGTAAATCGGTCAAGGGGTTGTAAAGTTATAAGGGTCTGAAGGGAGTAAAAAATAAAGTCGTACAAAAATATCAAATTGGATGTCATAGAATAGGGCTTTGTTTAGACATTCCAAAACCGTTTTTATTTTTATTCTAGCTTAAATAGTTTTTGCGTTTAGCATTATTATTAAAAATTATAAAACGCGCTCTCCGCCCTCTACCTATCTCGAAAACGATTCAACGTATTAAATTTTATTGATACCAAAGTTATAGGGAAGTTAATCCTCTACAATATTGATCATACATACAAATAGCAAAAAACCCATAGGAAACGAGATATTTGCAACCCATAGGAAACGAGAAATTTGAGCTTAAGGCTGATGTCACAATCACAGCTCAAGTGTATGGGCATGGTGCCCGTACACTTGAGCTGTGATTGTGGTTAGTAGGTAGGTAGGTACCTACCTATAGTAATGCATGACGTGTGAATAATATGTAGGTAGGTAGGTACTAGATAAGACGACCTAGCTCATAGTAATAATAGTACCTAATTGAAAACTTAGTGTAGGTAGTTTAGGTAGGTAAAACTCACCCATCATCACCATTCCGGAGGTGCTCGCAAACCAATGCGAGATCAAAACAAATAAGCGTCAGGTAAATAAGCAATCCGCCACAAGATGGCAGCACTCGGTGCAACAGCAATGCCTTCCATGCAGGGAGCTTCCAGCCCAAAATTTCACCAGACACATCTTTATCCAGATCACAAGTAACCATTATACCTAATTCCACACTTTGAAGTTACCTAGGTACATTACGATACATAACTAAAAATAAAACATGAATTTCAGCGTGTAGGTATAATCAAACTGTGGATTCTTTTAGATTTCCATATTAATTTTATAGTTATCTACCTATGTTAGATATAGGTAGGTACCTAGTACAGTTTTAGAATAATAACTTTAGAACCACATAGATAACAACACTCTTTCAAGCTTTGAATTTTACTACACAATGTTTTGTTTTCGATAGATAGAGCAGAGAAAGAAACATAAAGTAACCTATGGTTGGTATTTTGTTAGCGACGATGACGACGCCCATTGATAAAGATAAGATAAAAGGATAAAAACGTTGAATCATTTACCTACATAGGTAGGTAGGTTTAGCCTACCTCTACATAACGATCTTGATAACTTACATACAATGACTTAGGTACATAAATTAGGTATATACCTATGTAATGTACCTACCTAGTGATAATAAAACAAAATGTCACCTACCCGCAGACAGCAAAAGCGTCTCTTCTTCTAATAACGTTTGTTCACAAATCCTAGCCACCCATGGAATCTTGTAGTTTCGACTCTACCTTAAAAGACTCTACCATCTTTGTGTAAAGAGATGCGGGTAAGAGTCGAGCTCTTTTTTCTAGCTTCAACTTCGGGAACCACTGTTCCCTTCCTGAGTCCTGAGTGTGGCCACGATTAACATTTTGTCTCAGTGGCGTTTGTAGGTCTATGCTGCTATAAGATAAAGTAGGGTCCAATGTCGCGAGAGTTTCACGGGGGAGGAGTCGCCGCAAGGGACTTTTGGCTATCAGGTGGTCGAGCATGGAGTGGGGCCAAGCGTTATGATGGTTATGATGTACGTGATGGGAGTTGTCGGTCGGCGCAATCGTACATGCGACGCGCCTGCATCGCCACGCTCCTATTTCTTCTTCTTTTAATTAATGGCCTCTGTCCATCATTTCGACATTTTCGACAGACAATTTTTGCCACGTATTTCTTGACGCTGGAAGAACATCATTTTAATGGTTGTAATGTAAACTTATTTGTCAATGTCGACAGTCGACTTGACAAACGTTTGACATGACTGATAATAAGATTTCAAATAGCTCACATGACACTGACAAAATTGTCTGTCAAAATAACGGACGGACACACAGACGAAGTACCTATAGATGTTCGGTGGACGGTGGACGAAGTATTGCGGACGGACAGCAGAGCAGAGGCGCTAGGCTCTTTGGCGCTAGGATAAAGATGTTCGCTCTGGCGTGGTCGTTTCGAGGTCCCAGAGTCCCTTGTCAAGCATCGAGGCTGGCCACCGGGGTGGTTTTAGTGGGTCGGTGAGTGTCACCATCCCCACACTACCTTGCCGCATCCCTCAAATGCGGTATTGGTGTCTGTGTGCAGATTTCCCCCCGTTAACAAAAAAAAAAAAAAAAGGATAAAGATGTTCGGTGGCAGAGGCCGTTTAGAGAAAAATAAGTAACTAACGTACGTCCTACATTGTTTTGTTTGTTTATTTACGCGTTCCGAGTTTTTCTATGCTCTTGTCCGACCGAATAATAATAAATACAAATCGAATCGAATAATATAAAATTTCTTTACCTACCTAGTTAGGTACTATATAAATAAATTCAATCAACAGAGCTATGTTCAGGAATAGTGTGTTTCGCGTCCTGCACGCATTTCAAAAGAGAACGAGTTTACGTGACGCTGATAACATAAAAACCATCAGACAAATACATTGTGGAATCTGTTTGAGGCACCCAAGGCGTAAATCAAAAGCAAATATTGATACTCCTCTCGCCTTAGCCAGCAAGTACCAAGTGATAACAGACACTAATTCGCCAATTATTCAACACACGTCTGAAGAGATTCATGCCGAGGAAAAGTACCCAGTACTGAGTGATGAGTTCGACGGCATCAATTTAAACAGTAAGACCTTATTTTTATACATTGTAAAATGTCTTGGCAAGCAGTAAGCAATAACAAGTACATACCTACCTACTATTATCACAGAATATTAGTACAAGCTATTATTCAATGACTTCCGGATTTAGTGTGAGTTGTTACTCATTGCCACTCAACTGGTTTTCTTCATTATGTAACAAATTTTCTTTGGTTCCTTCAGATTCCATGAATTTCCTTAACTGTCTCACCCGCTACTGTCCCGCTACAGGGCGAACTTTTACATATTTTACATTGTTTATGACATACCTACTTAATTTTTCACAGGAGGCAAAACTGGTGTGTTTGAAATAGAGGATTTGGTAGAACTACTTCAAAGAGAAAACTCGAAAGATATTTTTGTAGCATTGGTTCCTGAAAATATAAGATATGTTGAATATATCTGCATAGTAACAGCTAGAAGCAAAAGGCACATTCTTGCTTTATCAGAGTTTGTAAGAAAAGTTTACAAAATGAAATGCTATAAAAATGATCTTATTCCTAATATAGAAGGGAAGGATTCTGATGAGTGGATGGCTTTGGATCTGGGTAAATAAACATTATAAAATAAATCATACTAATATGTTTGTGACTCGGGCACAACACAATAACTAAGGTGCCAAATAACACTGCAATACAGGTCATTCACCCACCTTCAAAAGGATGTTGCAAAATTCAATTTATGAATGGCTAATTCTGTCGCTTTCCATACAAACCTGTCGCTAAGACGGTAATCGCTCGAATCTCGCAGTAGTTTGTTTACCATTCATAAATTGAATTTTGCGACATCGTTTTGAAGGTGGGTGAATGACCTGTATTGCGGTGTTATTTGGCACCTACTTTTTTTTTTAACAGTTATAAAAGTATGCAAGTCCACCTTTCTATGCTAGTGTAATTTTATGTACATATCTAGCAATATATTTAGCCTAGTTCCCATAGTACCTACAAGCTTTGCTTAGTTTGGGACTAGACTTTGTTGTGTGACATGTCCATGAACATTTATTTATTTATACCTTTAATTTCTTTTCAAAAGGTGGTATCCAATTCAATAACCGCTAAATTATGTTTCCAGATTTATCTTGGATCTAACAAAAACCGCGTCTGTTTTGGACTTAACTAGATTTTTTTCATATTACGTAACATATAAATCTGACAGCTTTGACAAGGGTTAAGTCCAAAACAGACGCGGTTTTTGTTAGATCCAAGATAAATCTGGAAACATAATTTGGCGGTAAATGCCTGAGTATTAATTAATTATTAGACTTATTTGTATTTTATAGCTTTGGTAAATAAAGTTATATTGTAACATTTTGTTTCAGGTAACATAGCACTGCATGTATTCTCAGAGAAAGTTAGATTAGTATACGATTTAGAGAGCTTGTGGTCAGTTGGACCTGAATTTGATGACAAAATCAACAAGAACAATGAAGTTACAGATGTTTTTGAAAACTATAGTGCTTATTTGAAGGACCTCAAACCTTTAGAGTGATTCATTTTTATGAAAATAAATCTGAAACAAACTTGTGATTTCTTTTTTTTACAATATTTTTGAATGCTAGATAAGTGTAGTAAGGTAGGTACTAGACAGGCACCAAAACTGTTAGTAACCTAGTAAAAGTTAAAGAATGCATAATAAAGTCTCATATAAAATGTTTATTTTGCTTAATTATAATAAAGATACGCAATAGTAATAATAATTGTATAGTTACAAAATCACTTTTCACAACGTAATTTTGTGAAAATGATTTCAACTTCACACCAAAAATTTCTCAATAATTGCTTGAATGTCGGAATATAAAATAAATTGAATAAACAAAATAACAATTTGGCATAATTTATAAAAACTAGCTCAGAATTTAAATGCAGTAATGACAATGTAAAATAATAGATAAACTTGACTAAATTACATTCATACCACAATCACAAGATTCTTAGTTCAGTCAAAATACAATTGTACATTCTAAACACTAAATAGCATAGTTTTGGAAGCAACCTAATATTAGTGCTGTAATGTTGGATTAAAACTAGGGTTAAATAAAATATAATGATGGAAGCCAATTACTATACAAAATAATAATTACAATTAGCACTGGGTATATTAAAAACAAAATTGGACCACAAAGGTACAAGTCTTTCATTTTAGTAACTTAAAATATTTGTGTGAACAAATTAAAATGGATCCCCAATTGTAAATATTTGTGCACATACAAATCATCTCTTAATATTCACCGTAATGTTTGACTTACTATACAATGTATGCATGATCTTAGATATCATAGTTACAATACACCCTCCAAGGCATAGGCAGTATCATTATTTTATTCTTCAGTTATAAAATTGCAAATTATCACACAATTAAGTTAATTTTTCTTGACCAGGTGCAAAGACTTTCTAAATACAATACATTCTTAAAATACACAATTTTTATTTGCGAGTTTTGGATCAAACTTTTGGCTCGTGACTATATTTAAGACAGTATGGCTACGCTTCTTCTAACGCCAGCACCAGAATTGACATTGTCTAAGCTTGACCACTTCTTTATTCCATTTTTAACAACCTCCGCAGTTATTTTATCTTCCATGACCCGTGACATTGCTTCAAGTTTTTGTGCCCTCTCCTTGCTGAGAGGTTCACTAGGAAATGCTAGCTCATTTGCTTCAGCAAGTGTCCTAAGGTCAAAGTAATACTTTGCAT